>OZ037779.1:19093916-19333916 GCA_964035525.1 Porites cylindrica | reverse complement strand
CAAAGCTGCATGACCATGCAGTCTGCTACATACAAAGCAGAAGACCCCGCATTGATGCTTTCATTATTTTAGGCAGAAAAGAAGACCTCGCCCTGAACTGTGAGATGTTCTCGCTACGTTTCATTACATTAGTGATTACACTTAATTACCATTGTCATCAACACCTGCTCCTGAAACAGACAATACATGTCACTGTAAGTACAACAACAGGTAAATGAATCACTATGGTAACTGTAAGTTCAGAATTATTACATACACCTGTCTCTCTTCATGGAGATATATATTAGAAGGTTGCATCCATTAATTACCTATAAGTGATGGTCACAGGACTGATTAGAGTCAAATTCAGTCTGTAAATTCAGTTTTTGTCACTTCAAAGCTTGACAACATAGGTGGTTAGAACTAAATTTTGGTGACAGTCACACTCAAAGAATGAGGTCATTGAAGAAATGTTATCTGCTCCAAGTCAAGTTGTCAATATAAGCACACTAAAGGTCAAACAATGTTGGTCAAACACTCACCACTGTAAGTACAGTATTTTACTAGGATGTATGTAGGTACAGCAAAACCAGTGTTACTCAAACATTGATAGATGTTAAGAAATAATACTTTAATGGTGCACAACTATATTACTGGCCATTGTATTTGCAGGACAGTGCAACTTTGTTGGTGACAGTCATGTTGAGAATATACTAATACAACAATGGGTGAACAGCAACGGCAGTTATGAATATACATATACCATTATTGTGTTCACTACATCAAAACAACAACACTTATTATTATTTTAATGATTTTAGAAATGAAAAACATGACAACCGAGCATATGGTTAGGATTGTATATAAGTACATGGTCTGTTTACTTATAGACAGTTAAAAATATGAAGTTTGCCATATGCCTGCACGCATCTGTTGGTACATTTTTTGAAAGCGTTCTCCTATTTACCACTATGCATAGATAGGGCATAAAATTTTAAATACCTCTTTAAAATTTACATGTTTTCATAACCTTTCCTTAAATTTGAAATAATACCGTATTGGTCGGCAAAGCTAAGAACACTCGAACGCACTTCCTAACTTTGACTATCAACAGTATTAATATTAAACATGGCACTTAAATATTTACTTCTACTGGTCAGCAGAAAACCTCATGAAAATCTTTCCAGAAGATTCAGCCGGGTTAATTAAACATTTCGTAAGTTAGCTCGTTAATTCCAAGTGCAAGTGTTATGCGGATCGCTTTTTGAGACTGTTTTGACAAGCTTGCCTATCATATTAAACTGGATATAATAATTTGTCTCCACACGGGATTGCGTGAATTTGCATATTTACTTTGCTAAAAGTTCTGATTAAAAATTGATTTCCGCGGGCGAGAAATTTAAAAACTATAACCGTGAATTGGAACTTCAAAGTAATATATTCTAATCTCAAATGCAAACTTATATGACAAACGAAGATTTCTTTCTTCATACTGAAATGCATCTTTTTCTTTTCGCAGCGAACGTATTTCGGTGCTTCTCGATCGACGCGCCGGGATGACATTTAATCAGTTTCAGAAAAAGCTACGTGTTGTGCTGTTTTAAGTTGTGAATTATTTACGTTTCTTTGTACTCGAAAGCATACATCAAGAGTTTCGCTAAAGCCACTAAAACCTCTTAGTCTTCAAATTCACCATCTTCGACTTTTTTCTTAAAAGTAATATTGATTTCATTAAGAGTGTACGTCGAACAAAATGCGCATTTTAAATTACATGGCGAGTGGGCCGCTATATATCATTAACAATTCACCGAGAAATGTCAAATTTTACGTTTGTGCATTTTATAGTCACTCAGTACAATTTCTCTGTAGATAGTACTACATTATCAGATTCTAACCACCTTGCAGATGTTGTGTATAAATGGAAATAAAATAATAGCAAAAAAAGGCTCCGGACAAAACATGATCTTGACACTCCACGGGAAAAGTAAGAGATAAATTAATCCTTTTTTCCGAGGAGCATTCGACAAGGAAAACGGTCAGAACGTTGCCGCAACTTATAAAATCACGCTGGTTTTCGGAAATTCCCCAAAATGGAAGACCTGATCGAGACTTGCCGAGGGTAATCGTATTAAGATATGGAATTGTCACCTTCATCCCGAAGATAGCTTACAACAAAGCTGAAATTATCTTTCTACGGTGAATAAAGTTTGATATAAACAACATCAGTTAAGGCAGGACTTACTTGGTTCGGGAGAAGTGGAGTTTCCTTTACGATTTAACTCCATGAAAGATTACTTCAACCAGTTTGGCTTCTCAAGAACACAGCATATTGTCACGTGATTCAGCAGGTGTGCCGATAATCAATTAACAGTAATAAAACATCATCGTTTGTCCAACGAAAAGCATTTCATGACAACTTTTATTACAGTTATAAAGTTTAAACTTATTTTCCAGCTCTCTGAAATTTTCAACCACAAGTCATTAATTAAATTATCTCGGTCTTTTTCTGGAGCAAACAATGCTTCCCCAAAAAATATCCTGAGCCACGACATGGGCAAGGGATGTTCATTTCTCTTTGTGGATTATCAATTTCGATTTTAAAGCTTGAGAAAAAAAAAATAATGATTTGCACCTTCAATTACTGTACTACATAAAAAAAGCTCCACTTTAAGTACGAACAGGTTGGTACTTTGATCCACTATCTCATTCGATAGCAAAAGTTAAGATACGAGTAGACCATGACTAACCAGGTTGAATTTCATTTTGACCTACAACATAAACAATGTTTAAAAGGCTCAAACAAGAACATCCTTTGTTTCTTCCCTTTTTCTACAAACTAGTTAATATGCAACTCTCGGTAGGGTTTTATCTCATTAGTAAAATAGTGATGATAATTTAAAAAATCACATTTAAAAAAGAACATGTAAAGGGCGGTGTTTATACTTGATTAAATATTGCATGCACGATCTTATCTTAACAGGGTTAAGAAGCTCGGCGGAAAAAGAAGAACCGAAAAAGTCAATTACAATAACGGTTCAGATACTCAAATTATCTATTATCGAAATGAAACGCCGAATGTTTCTTCACAGACAGACAGACAGACAGACAGACAGACAGCCTTTATTTTAGAACGATGATATTAAAACCCATGCAGCTTATAGGGTGGTGCATAAAAACTAAACCTAAGAACCAAATATATACATAATAAAATAACACAAAATCGGACTATCTAAAATCTAATTGTTAAAACTCTGGCCAAACTATATATGTACATCATTAAGAACTCTAAAATCCCTTAAATATAATTAAAACCTTTACGTCTAAAATTTGTAGTTGTTGTAAAAGTCTCTTTAAAAGTCAACTCTTTAAAAATGTCCATTGAACGGGTTTTCCTCTTCAGGTCTTTATAACTTATGGTTGAAAAATTCTTGTCCTTAAAAATTAAAGCATTCCATAGTAAGGGGCCTCTATGAGCGACAGAGTTCTTGCCATAGGTAGAGCTGAAACGAGGCACCGTTTGAGAGTCTGGCGCTCGTAAAGAGTAACCTGCAGCTCGTTTCATTGCATATCGGATAGTAGTTGTGGGAGTTCATCAGGCAATGCTTTACGCATGAGCTTTAACAGAACTAGCTTACAACTATAGCTCAACGGATACCAATCAGTTTGTTTTAACACGTCCAACGATCTCATGTCGGTAAGTTAAAAATTATCCTTGCTACGCTACAGCTTTGAAAACTTCAAACACATTTTTTTTAAAAATTGCGTTTTCGTCCAAAACTGTTTACTTTCGATAATTTTTATAACGCCACTACTGAGGAGTATTGTTCAGCTTTATATAATGTAATTTAAATATGGATGCATTTAGCATGAAGTTTACGGTACAATCCTAATGATCCCCAGACCGCAAATTGTACCACCTCTTGGCATGTCTAGCGTTAAAGCGACCACCTGATCAGAATGATCACGAGTCTTTGCAACACAGTTTGAGCCTCCCATTAACCGCCAGTCCCTATTGGTTTTGAAGGATAATAAATCAGTTCGCGTGCGCCCCCATGCAGCTCCCCACTCTTAAAACAGAAAAATTAATATATACTCAGGAGAGCTCGCTGTCTTTCAATCTGGAGATTTGAGGCTTTCATTTCTAATGAAAAAGTATTCATTTAGCAAAAACACAGCAGTCTAGTTATTATAGAAGTCCCAAGGCCGTGTTCTAGCACGCCGGCACGACTAGTACCCTTTGATAAAAGCACAGTCAGTCGCTTCACCTTGTGCAGCAAAATACCTGCCGATATGGTGGTGATTGACCCTTTTTTTATTCATCTAAGTTTGCCAACACAGGGCTGAAAGTGTCAATCCTCTGGTTTTCGGTAAAATGATTTACTGTTCGTCAGTTTGGGCCAGTAAAACAAAGAAAAACATAGCTCGACTTTAGAAGATGCAAAATTTAGTGGCTAGGGTTGCCACCGGGGAGAGCAAAAAAAATGTGACTACATCATCCTCATATTAAAGCAAGTCCACTGGTTGCCAGTTGCTCGGCAACTTGAAGTCAGATACGCTTTAATGACATTTAAATGTTTGAATGGACTAGCCCAAGCATATCTGCGCAGTAAATTCATTGTTAGAGCTGATGTCCACTCTCTCAATACTAGACACAGAAACAAGTTGGATGAATGTACCGCTACTAAGAACAGCTACCGGCCAGCGGTCGTTTGCATACATACGGAGCCACTCGGCTTTAGAATGAATTACCTCGGACTCTAACAGATGAGAATAGTTTCATTTTAAATTTTCAGGCTGGTCTTAAGAGTCGCGCTTCAACTTGGGAGAATTTTATAGTTTCATAGAATCTTGTACACTTAGACTCTTTTTATACTAGCAAGGATAGTTTTTATATAGCTATAGTTTTTTACTGCAATTGTTACTGAAAAACTATTTTTGATTGGAGTGACAAATAAACTATTTACTATTTAATCCTCCAAAGTGCTATTCAAGCCTCGTGCCTTGTAGCCTGAGATCATGCCCTCTCCCTATTATCCCTTTATGTTATTTTTTTCCCTCTCGAGCCAAAGAAGCAGAGAAGCAAAAGAAAAAAATTAAAAAATAAAATAACGCCTGATCTCAGGTTACGCGCCTTGCAGAGTGTCCCCAGCAGGGTTCTTCAGTCAATCCCGTCATCCCCACAAAATGTTCGCGCAATCCTGCAATCCCGATGGTTTAGTTTTGGAAACTCGCATACTGTGCATACTTTCAATGCTGCGCCTTAACTGACTGCGGTGTTTTTGTCGTTCATTCTGTAGCCAGCGAATTTAGAGAAAGTGTTTCCACCACGGAAGAAGTCGCAAAAAACAGTTATTATCCAAAGAGTATGTTAAAAATGGTTCTTTTACTTGGGAAAAAATCTGTATCGTCTGGCCTGATTAACTGTCTTATGTTTTGATTTGACTGTTGTGAACTGATATCCTGGTTTCCTTCCACTAGAATTAACATCAAAGTTAAGCGGTGTGCGGGTAATATTTCCCTTCTTGCTAGCATTTCTGTTAAAGTTGTCTCTATTTCTCCGTCCTGCACTTGCACTCTATCTTAGTCGGCATGATGTAGTCGGCTGAGAGGATCTTTCCATGCGATCTCGATTTTTGTCGCTTATAGAAAGAAAGAAAGAAAGACGCCTGCTCCTTCTGCACCAGTTTGCAATACCTGTTCTTATTTAACCAGCTAACATTTTGAGGAAGACACTCCAGTGCTGCTTTCTCTTCACTCTCAGGATTAGTTATGTGCTTTGCTTAATTTGAAGCCCTTCCTCAAATGTGTGTGCCTAGTCTTTAGCCTGCCGTGAATACAGCCGTTTTCCCTTGCTCCTCGCGTCAAGGAAAGTTTCGCGGAAGAGACTGAGACGCGAAACGTCCCTAGCGACAAGGAGGGGTAAAATAGGGTACCACGGAAAATTGCACATTTTGGTCTAAAAAGGGGTTAAGGTTACTAGAGGAATGCTCCATCCCCCCACCCGAAATTTTATGCGAGAACTCCCCCTCTTGCCTCTGTGAGAGTTACACTAAGTGATAGATATTTGGGATTTTACGGTATGTTTCCTTCTAGTTTTTCAATCTGTAGCAATAATAGAGGGTCCCTATTAGGTTTTTTGAGATCGAGGATTCAGGATTTCAAAGCAAAATGGAGGTGAAATTTGGAATTGAAAGTACGCACAGGATGTGGTATGTAAAAAATGACTATCAGGATTAAGCGAAAATTTGACTCAGGATGACGTGATTAAAGACCCCTATTAGGGACCCTTTAAGGCCTGTTGTCTTTTCAGAACTAAATGTTTTACCTGAGGTGACTAAACTTTATGGTGTAGTTCAGTCATAACCATAAAAATCCTTAAAGATGCAAAATAATTCATGGCACGCATCCTGTAGGATGCAAAGATCGATTGATCGATCTAAACATGTGTATTTGTAGAAATATCCCATTCGTGTAATTTCTGTGGAAGTTAGTACGGCTGTTATTTAATGATGCACATTTCTGTTAGCCTTTGTTGTGCTTTAAAATAGAAGGACTATATTTTAATTTCAGTATACTGTATTACAGAGTTCTGGAGTCTGTCTTCAGATTAACTGTCTGGTTACATAAAAGCCAAGCATTTTCAATCTCGGACTCATTTTTTAACTGGGACTCGTGACTTTTCACACTTGAGTCCCAGGGCTCACCATGTTATAAAAAAAAAAATCATTGCATAACCAATCTTGAGGTAAACAAAATACTGAGAAAAAACACTGGTTTATTTCAGGCCACAGAAAGAAGCCAACAGTGTTGCAAGGGGCAGAATAAAATGCCACTTTAAAGGATGACATAGATTTATAGTACCAGCACAAATCCTGCTGATTACAGGTCAGAGATGATGGTTGACTTGTCTTGGGATGTGACTATTGTAGAGGCAAAACTAAAAAGTGGCTCTTTGATGAAATAATCAACTGCATTGAGTCTCTTGTCCTGTGCAAGTTCTTCAAGAACCGGAAGGCCTCCATATATAAAATCAGAATCAAAAGCTTGTTTTGTTTGTAATATTGATTGGGGTAAGTACCTTCTGACGCAGCCATGGAGATAAAGAGATTGAATTTCTGAAATATGATTTCGGGATTTAAAATATCAGCCGGTCAACAGGCAATGTCTGAATGACTGAATGACTCGCTGGTCACGTTGACCGATCAAACATACTCTCACTCTTCCACAAACAGTCACTTAATTCTCAAATGTAAATCTAATATTTTGTCAATCACATCCTCAAATAGAAATTTACACAAGAAGCTTCATATCCACCCACAAATATCTAGAAGAGAGTTTTTGCTTTCCTACTGGCAGAGGTCATCATGATCTGAGACCTCTGCTAGCAGGAAACAGAGCTTTATGATTGCAAAACCCAAGTCTAGTTATCAGGCTGCAAAGAAAGTCTGTTTTACAGCCTGCCATTCAGGCAAGCTGTAGCTAGCATTTACTAGCCCACAAGTTGTTTTGACTAAGCCCCAAAACCCTTTTTGATTAGCAGGATTGATTACAATCCTTCTGTAATTTGAATTGTGTAGTTCCAAAAATCATCCACACCACCCCCATGGAAGCGATTTTTCCTTAGACCCCTCCCCACCTCTCTGGAAATTCCAGTCAATCTTCATACATTTACTTAAGACAACCCCCCAAGTCCCCCCAGGAAATTTCAGTCCCTTCTGTGGGGGGAGTATGGATTCTTTCTGGAACTACACATTTCCTAAAAAAACAGCACTTGCCCATTGGGCAAGTTACAGGTGTAAGAACAAAAATCACTAGCCCGATAGCAAAATCCACTAGCCCTGGGCTATTGGACACAACTTTCTTTGCACGCTGAGTTATAGAATAAAATTGAATTAGGGCTGTTATAAAGGGCCAGGGCCCGCGCCCAGGAAGGAAGGCTGACCTTGGCTTTTCGGTTTTTCGTGGGGTAAAAAGCTCAATCAACTACAGGACAGACCTTGAACTTACTCATACACCTGCTACTGATGCATCTGCATATGCAAAACAGAAAAATAGGTATTTATTGTCGGCACAATAGCTCAAAGAAAATATCCTCAGAGGTTTCTTGTATATTTATGCAGAAAATCCAGGAAGTCAGGAAGTCCGAAAAGAGTAGTGTCACATACGAAAGAAAAGGAAAAAAAAGCAAAAGGCATTTTTTTTTTCGGTGAAAATATATGCACCTAAAATTGTAAACCAATCCTTGACAAGGCAGGAATGCTTACTATAATTCCCACTACTGCATAAAAAAGTGGATTCCATTTAATTCTGTCTGTTCAGTTGCAGATCAGAGATGATATAAAAAAAGATGTAGCGAAAACATTGGAGACCAGCTGCTGCTTACTGTTAGATGCCACAGAGATCATGCATAATAAATATTAAAAGTTCCGTGATAAAAGCATGAACATTAAAAGCCCTGCATTTAAGGCTTCTTTGTATATTATTTTAAAAGATAGCATTGTGCAGACATAAGCTTAGTAAATTTTTAAGATGTGAAAGACAAAGCAAAGATTACAGTCCAATATAGTGCTCCCTATAGCTGACAACCTGTCATACTAGGGTGTCACACTGAAAACAACTCTGTGCTATTTGTTCATGGCAATTTGATAAAGGTGGATCCCATCATTAAATTTTCTGTCAGAACAAAGTAAAAAAACTTTGACCAAAATTTTTTTCATAGGATGTAGTGTTACCATATTACCCTTGGATATTTCAGTAGCTAGATTGCAGATTGTTTAGGATTAAGTTTAGCTCTTAAAACTTGTTGAAGTCCTTCTTTCGTGGTTAACTGTTAAATATATAAGTTTCAAATATATATTCATTTTTGACAGTACATGTTTGATTTTCAATTAACCAGTAACATTAACCGAAAATATTTTCTCAGTTTATTTATCCATATCTCCCTTAAAATATCGAAAAAAGGCAATTCAAGACAGTCCATCTTCAAGAGAATGCGCACAATTCCAAAGAAAAATCTAGATAATCTGCACATACAGAAGCTTACAGACAATGCACATTGATCTCCTGTGCGTCAAACAACTCACCTTCACTCAGCAGTTCTCTCTCGTCGCCCCTTGCTGTCTTTTTGTAGCCTTCACCGACTGGATTAAGGTTAAAAGAGGTTGTGGTTGTGGCAGAAGCCATCGGAATTACGGCAATGTCGAAAGCTTGCCCTTCACGAAAATTCACATCTTGCGCCAAGCGTGAAAGCAAAACAGTGTTGCAAATTACGGATGAGGTCTGGGCGTCACTTACGTGCGTGCGGGAGAGCTGCTTATTCGGGAGTAATCCCGAAATGACCCGATAGTAAAGAAGAAAGGAGAAGCGACCAAGAAATCTTTTCCCTCTCTGTTGAGAGTGTCAAAATGAAAGCTTTATTTTTCAATTCATTAAAGATTATGATTTGTTTAACAGTTATTTATCATACATCAGCGTGGAATACTGTAGTAAAGTTTAATAAATTTGTCCCGGAGTCCCGTGAGTCCCGTGAGCGGTTGCTAGGAAGATTTGTGACGTCGCGTGTAAGCAAAAGGCCATACAATCCTACACTGCATCAAACAGAATTTTGAGTTTCTTCTCGTTCGTGTGTGCTCTAAAAAAGTTCAGTCACAAGCAAGGCAATGTTAGATTTCAATTTCCTTGGTAGAAGATGGCAGGTTTATTAGTTATGTGATTGGCGACGATGAGAAGCGAAAGTTCTTGCAGTGCATTGTGTCAACATCCCGAATGTTGGAGAGCTAACTTACAAAGAGTGAAAGATGCTGTCAGGTTAAGAAACGGAATACAGAGTCATGATCATGAAACATCAGATAAAAAGGATTTTACAACTGTGGATGATCGAAAGACTCCCGTTGAAGATGGTAAGCTAGAGACAAGGTCGTAAATTTATAATCGTGACGCATAACATAATTGAAATATTAATTGGTTTAAGCAGTTTCAATTCATCGACTGGCATTAAATAATCATGTACATTTAATTACCTTTTTATTGATCATGAAATCAGGTATGTTAGTGTATCTCATTTAAGCAGTGCAGTTCAGGGACTCAATTAGGAACTTGTTAATTTGGGCACCCAGTCTAACCCCTCGACCGAGTATCGGTTGACATTAGCGGCCAATACTCGGCCAACATCTTTGCCAACATATCGGTCGACTATTAGTCGACTTTTTGACTGATCAGCCAACATATTGGTCGACATGTAGACCGACACTTGTCCACATGTCGGTCGACTTGTCTACCAGGTATCGGTTGACACTTGGTCGGTGTACTGATCGACACTCAGTCAATTCGGCAAGTGTCAAGTGTCAGCAGAATATTTTAAAAAAAAACTGTTTAAAAAAAACTTTTCTATGTAATTCAGGTTCCCTCCCTACTTTGAAAGTCATTGATGTGTTTGGGGACATACATCTCAGGTCAAGCAGTGTACCAAACAGCAGAGCATCACCACAGCCAACTAGATACCATCATAGATCAGCATCATTACCTTCATTATCACCTAATCCCTGCAGGTATGAAAAACAGACTAAACACCAATAACAGTTTTTCTAAACATAATTATGGAGAGCGTTGGCAATAATTTTTCCTGTAAATGTAATTTCTCCTGTCAGTGTCTTTTCACTAGCTGTTACATAAATGTAGCTTTATGTGCTAAGGTGAGGATTAGGCCAGGGGATTAGGACTTGGCAGCTTCATGTTGTTCGTAATGAAGGAAAGCATAAATCTCATTAATGTTCAATTCTGGACAAAACTGCAAAGGATTGTGAAATACAGTGAAACCTCTATTAAGTGGACCCCAATTAAGCAGACACCCTTTATTAAGCGGACACTAAGCCGGGTCCCGAAGCAAACATCTGATATTTCCCTTTATAACGAACCCCTATTCAGCAGACACCTCTATTGAGTGGACGAGGAAACTAAAATAAGTTGTATTTGGCTAATTTCTATTGTTAAAAACCTCTATTAAGTGGACACCGGACATAATTAACGATAGTAGTATTGGATTATGTCCTTGAAATACATACTGAAGTCAGTTAATGTTTTTGCATTTACAAACAAATTAAAGTTTGTAATGAAAGGTAATGAACTTGAGCTCTCGATACCTTCTTTAACAACACGCAACTTTATCACAGTACAGAGTAACCGTTGAATGTTGATCATTAACAAACATTGTGCAATTTTTACTACCCTTATTAAGTGGACACCCTCTATTAACAGACACTTGGAAAGGTCCCGAAGGTGTCCACTTAATAGAAGTTTCACTTTATAGCTTTTGGAGCTAAATTATTTGGCACCATTTTAGATCATTCAAAGCAGGTTGGCAGGCCTCTATCATGAGTAATGTTCTTGCTGTCCGACATACTGGTGAAAAGATACTTACAAAAGAACACTGAAGCAGTGGATCGATCACTGCTTTGTTGATTTTCATTCCACTTTTTTGTTCAGCTTTCTCTCTCAGCATTTTTTAAATTCACTCCCTCTAGGCAAACAAATTTTAGTTTTTTGTTCCTGTTGGAACCCCTGAACTTAAACCTTAATGACTGGAAATTACAAACAGATACATCTGTATATAAATATGTAGATAGAAAAATATTTTGTTCACTTTCTCCAACAGTCAGCCACTATCCCCATCATGTACCCCAACTTGCCGCGTCCCTCGTCCATCACCTGTATCTCCAACAGGGTTGACTGAATACCAGAAACGAATGTTGTGGAAAAAGAATGTAAAACCTGCATCAGCACCATATGATGACAATCGTCATAATCAGGGTGTCTGCAAGAGTCATGCATCCATCGTGGGCATTCATGAGTTGTATGAAAATGACGAGTTGTCGCAGGATTGGAAGGATGTGTACATTACATCAGCATATCTTGTTTGGTGCCAACCCAACAGGGTAGGGTAGGCCATCTATTTTAAAACAAAATTAATAGATTCCACGTCGCTGTGCATATGTTCAATAATAGATAACAGATGACGTCAAAAATATGTGGTAAAAACACTGAAGTGCCACACGAGCTGTAGGCGAGTGTGTCACTAATCTTTTTACCACATTCCGTTGTCTTCTGTGATCTATTGCTGAACACACCCATGGCAACATGGAATCTTTTGTTTAATGCAATGATGAGAGAAGAAAAAATGACATACACCTACTTGCCTCATACCTCTTGACTGTTTGAGGATTTGTGCTAGTTTAGGCATTTTTTAAGGAGTCCCAAATATTACCTCTTGTCTCTGCTTCTTCTTTTCTTGTTGATCTTTTGTATACAGTTTCTGTGAAAAGTTTTTCAATGTCTTCACTTGCTCAAAGCAGAATAATCACAAAAACATTTTCCAAAACTGGGAGTGCGATGATGCAGGAATGAAACACAATGGTAACAGTTGTGAAGATTTCTTGCTGTTTAGGCATTTTCAAATTGTCAAGAACTCTTTTTGTCTCCTGTTTCTTCATTATTTTTCGTTGTAACTAACTCCTGTTTAACTTTTTTCAAGGCTTTCACTTGCTTAATAATAATCCAAAATACTTTTGTACTCTCACAAACATTTTCAAAACTGTGCACCATGTTGAACGAAACAAAGAAAACAAGTGTCACGTGACGTCATTCATGTATCTGTACTCTTAACAGGTCATGGGCAAAGACCAATCACAGCATGTGTAGCATTCACATCATTGTATAAAGAATAATATTAATATTTAATGAACAATGGGCTGTGCTTTGGGAAAATTAATGGTAGGGAATTTCAAAAGCTCCCCATGAACAGTGGGTGCTACGGCCAAGCTCAACTTTTGTCAGACATAAAATATAGGTTGGTTTATTCCATGACTGGTTTGACATACTGCTAATCAAAATGACTACCGGTACCTTATTATAGGAAATTAACGCTCCATGAAATTAAGGTATTGGAAATTAACGCCACTTTCAAATAAAGAAAATTAATGCGAAAGAGGAGGTAGAATTTCATAATAAAGGAAATTAACGCGATTAACACACAGTTGGTGGTGACAACTGGAAATCTATCTTGGCCGAAATCAAAGGAGAAGATATTGACATCACTTCTGACAGTGACAACGATGAAGATGAACTCGAAATATTGTAAACCTTCACCTTAGCTTTTGTGAAAGATGAAAAATAAAGGGTAAATGGAAAGAAAGAAAGCTTGTAGTTAATGTTTTTTAGGTGTCAGAAATGTCTGGACAGGTTCCAAAATTGGGGTTAAAATACTGGAAATTAAGGGCGCGGAAATTAACGCTGCACTTAATTAACGTAGTGGAAATTAACGCTCAACAAAATTAACGCGACTTAAATTAACGCGAATTTTAACGATTCGCGTTAATTTCATGGAGTGTTAATTTCCTATAATAAGGTATATCCGGCTATTACAGTCAAATTTTGAGGTAAATGTGCAAACCATAAAGATACTAACTAGAAGTAGTAAAAACAGTTTGGCCAGGTTGGTACCCAAACAACTTACACAAGTTGGCAATAAGAAGAAAGACGCTTTTCAATTTGAAATTTGGTAGTGTCAAGTTTGCGTTACTTAAAAACGTCTTTGCTGAAGCTCCCTAAAAATATGTACCAGTCAGAGCTCAAGTCAACTGCTAATACACATAATTTATACTTTGTGCCAAGCAAGTGGAAAACCTGATTTTCTTTTACTCCTCTGTGTGCTATTTTTACCCAAACTAATAGGTGTATTTTTAATATTGTAATTACAGAGGAAAAGGAGAAAAGCCAAGAGCACTGGGTAAGATTTTTAAGACACAACTTAGTTCAAGTAAATGTCAAGTAATAAAAATGAAAATGGAACTGATTGCTAGTAACTTGTTGATATTTGCTACCTTAATGTTAATTATGTATGTATATTTTTTTCATTCAGATCGATAAGGAAAGACCCTCGTAGAGTCACCTTTAAGGATGTAACAGAAGACATGATTCCTGCAGCAATGGAGAAAATGAGACCTGTAACAGTTTTTTTACTTACAAAATGTCTAGCAAATCTTGTCTACCTCAGATAGTCTAATTTTGTTTGCCTGGTACATGATTAAGATTGCACTATTCATGTTGGATGAGAAAAGTTCTTTTTTGTTAACAACAGGCAATTAGCTTCACTTTTTGCTAATATATCTTAATTCTAGATTTTAAATTTGAAAGTAGTTCATTAGGACTCTGCAGATGAATAAGTCAGCTCAACAGCTCTAATCTATGAAATCGACCCTTTTGCCTAGCTTAGAGTGACTGTAAGTTCAGTGCAAAAACTTAAGACCTGGTTGTTTCACACCAGGCACAAGTCTTCCACTGGTGTTACAGCCCTACTAAGGGATGGACCATTAGAAAAGTTATGGGGAGGGTGTGGAATTTTCGAGGCGCATGAATTTTTTTCAAAAACGTTTCCCTTATGTGAATCTTTTTTAGGCCTTTGCATGAATATTTTTAGGGTTATTTGGCATGCATGAATTTTTTTCATTTAATTTTCCATTGCACAAATATTTTTTTGGAAGTTTGTCCCCCCTTCCCCCGCCCCCATAACTTTTCTAATGGTGTGTCCCAGGTTGTCTCAGGGGTAGCGGAAGATTTTTCCAAGTGAGGATGCTGACTAGTGAAGCTGAGGAGACTCTCTTCTTATTAAGTCTGTAACTTTTCGGGAGAAGTGAGGTGGGTGCCCCTTCTCCGCCATCCCTGTCTCTTGCTCATCTTCTGGATATAATTGTTATTGGAGAATAATTGGTCCAGAATCTTTTAACATAGCACGAGTGCTTGCCCTATATAAGTCTTATTGAGTCATTATGAAAAAATTAACAATTATTGGTTCATGCTGAGCAGGAACTTTAGAGAGCACGAGGGAATCGTGAGACTAGAAGACTTGCAATGACTCGAGCAATTCTTTTGCTACTCTCGTGCTCTTCAAACTTTCTGCGTGCATCCATAACTCGATATTTACACGCTAAGCATGAACCAATTCTTATTACTTAAGGATGCCGAAGAAACTCATGATACACGTCCCTTTGAGAGTTCATTAAATGCAGAGTTATCATTCCTTTTTTTTTCACCAGAAACGTCCAGAACCTCGCAGATCTCCGACAGTTGGACTACCTTATGGTCCTAGTAGGTCCAGTTCTCATCGACAAGTTCATGTTCAACATCTGGACCTCGGCAAATATGGGTATGTGACAAAAATGGCTGTTAAACAGATAGACAACTATTTTCAATTGGACGTCAAAATGTTCAAAACTTGAGGTGAAACTGGTTTCACTAAACAACAACAAAAAAATAGTCTCCATAAGATGAGAATCTCTTCATGGGTGTGAATACTAAGTTAACTCAAATTTAACTTCCTTTAGGTTGGAAGATTTTGGTGATTTTCCTAAGTCAGTGATTTCCGGAATCCTACAGCACCTCAAACCAAGGTTTGTGCCTTCGACTCTATTTCCAAGCTCATCGTAGCTGATAAGCTAGGGGCAAATCTCTACTATGACAACTCCCCACAATGGCCAATTTTTGTCCCCCTCCGAACAATCCATACATGGTACTCTCATGGGTATTTCCGAGGAAATCGAAGTCGCAACGATCCCTACTGATGAGACGACAAGCTTGCCGAATCCTAGAGATTGAAACGACGATTGCATTACCATTCCGATCAAGGCTGACGATGTTGGTCGAGCGATGGGGGCAAAGAAATCTTCCAAAAAGTGTGCTGCACATTATAAGCAAAAAATCTCTGAAAAATAAGCAAAATATACTTGAACGATAAAAGAAAAAAAGGAACAAAAAAATATGGTGCCCTTTTTTTTCTCGTTTCCGTTGTTGCGTTGTGGTTGGGCCTGCTCGCAAGAAGCGTTTCCGCACAAAAATAAAATAAAATTCTTAGTATATGATTATTTCGTTGAAAAACCGACGACTCGATGAAAAACGCGCGAAGAAAACGACTCCTCGAGGTTCCCATAGAGAGACTCATACATTCACTCTCTCAAGGAAAGATCCTCTAAGCTGAATCCCAACTGCCCAAAGACCTCCCCGTTAACGGCCATTTAATAGCGACAGCGTACGAACGATCCGAGAATGATGAACACACTAATACACTCCAGTACCTTTTAAAGACTTTGTTCGTCAACATTAAATCCTGGAATAAATTTAGTTCTAAATTTTTTATCTCTTTTTTTGTTTGACTTGTTTTGGTTTTTGTTACGTCGTAATAGGTTTCAATTCTGTGCTTTTTTGATTGACATGTTTTGGTTTCTTTTTTCCACCACGCAATGCTCATTTTCAGGAGTATGGCACTTGAAAAAGATTTACCTTTGGGATTAGAATATCATCCAAAGCAACAATCTAGCCCAAGAGGAGGAGAGACTGGTGCCAAGTTAGTGACAGCTGATGCACCTGAGAAGAGCCTGCAACAGACTTTACAGGATGAGAACTCACGAATGCTTCTTGATGTTGACATTAATTCTCACTTTACCCCTCCTGTGGGGGAGGAAATCACTGACGACGAGGGAGGAGACAGGACGTTAGATTCACCGAGACAAGGAACAAGGCCCGAGGCAAACATGATCAAAGCAGTTAGTGAAAAGCTAGCTGCAAGACAAGGCCGTTTATTGTTGCCTCTTCCGTCAATAGGTGTCCCAACACAGCACAAAGCTAAGGATAAGTTACATCACTGTATGAACTCCATCCCTCACAACCTCGATTTGGGCGTGGCCATGGAGCCTGTGGATGTAGTATCTGTCACTCCGACACCCACAGGAACCCCATCAGAAGATGTAACAGCACAGGGATCGCAACTAAATATTTTGGATCGCCGCTCCATGGATGTGACTTTAGCTGCAAGTGAGCTTGATTCACCAAATGATGATCGGTGGCCGGTCAGAACTCATATAACCTCTGCACTTAGGTATGCTGAACTATTTTGAAATTAGAACTCACAAACAGCAATCTAAAATATCCCAGGCTGCTCAAGGGGATGGGGATGGGGGGTTGAGGATAACACACTTCATGTCAATGTAACCAGTCAATTGACCTATTGCTTAGTTTCAAACCAAGGAGGGCTGGGTACTAGTCGGTTTATTATGGGATAAACAACACGAGACCCACACAGTCAGGAAGAGACGAATGACATTAGGAAAAATCTCAGGTTTGGTGTCGATCGGGCCGATATTGAGCAAGATACAACTATTTAAAAACTTAAAAATTAACAAAAGATGTATGGATAGAGCTGCTAACTCAATGTTGTACTCAATCAGAAACTCGTAAGCTATTGTGCTTTTTCGTGACAGTTCAGCGTCTTCTGATACCGGCCTAATTTTAGGTGTTTTGTTGCAGATATTCTCCAGTACCTGTGCGGGCACCAGCTCCTACCCCTATCAGCCCGGAAAGGTATGGACGCTTCTCTCGGACACCAAACACAAGAGAACGCAGTCACTCCATTTCTTCTCGACATATGAGGCGCTGGGAAACACTAAGCAGTGTCTATGATCAAGACGAACCTGACCTCACCCGGGAAGCCCTTGGGAGTCCCGAGGGAGAAGGAGAGGATGTCGTGCTGGAGCCTGTGTTTTTAACGGAAGATGCTATATTACGCGACCCAAAGTTGATGTCATTTTCGAACCGAAAAGACGTCGAACAATGGCCCCAAGAAAAAATGATCGTAAATATCATTGAGGGGGAAGAAATGCCGCGTTCAGTTCGCAGCCCGAGTCCTGGGAGTAAAACCTACATTCCTCAGGACATTCTGGCGGAATTCCATGGAGACCTTTATGGAAGAACAGAAATGCACATTGCTGGTCACAAAATGACCGGGAAACAAAATTTTGGCCCGGAATCCCTTATATCAACAGATGTACCGGCGTACATTGCCCCAGCCTGGCGACCACCTCGCTCAAGGACTCCAATTCAGTTCTTAGAAACACCCTCTCGGAAAGCTCCAAGGCCGCTGAGGCAGCCCCCGGCAGAAAGTGTGCCTAAGTCTTTAACTGTCCAGTCGTTGCGAGGTCGAGCCTTACGAAGGCCCAAGAGTACCCCTCCTCGTATTGGTTCCCCTGGGGAGTCCTCAAAGGATTTGCCTGTACAACAAATTTTGTCTGACTCATCTCTTGTTCATTCAACACGGGAAGTCATGGACACTTATTCCATGGTTGTGCCCGCCACATCACCATCTGTGGATGCAAATGGGTCCATTCCCCCACCACCATCTCCTGAGGCTCAGATAATAACCTCGGTAATTCCCAGTACCCTTAGACTTGATCCTGTGAGTGAGGCTGAAGAGAAAAGTAGCATAGCTTCGGCCAGTGTGGCGGATGGAACAAGTCATGTGGAAGGATGCAACGTTGTTGCTAACCTCTCGGAAGTCGAGGAAGAAAACGAAGAAGTTAAACTGAGTCGGGGAACGGAAAAAGTCCTCAATGAAAGTAGGAAAGAACAAGAAACAGCTGCTGAAACCAGTGCAGTCGCAGAAACGGGTGAAGAGAATAAAGAAGACGCTGAACCTAACAAGACACAGCTAATTGGTGAAGAGCGTCTCTCTCCCACTGACAAACTGGTTCAATCTGCAGACGCTGTTAGAAGTCAAACGCTGCCGGAAGAAAACACGACTGTCACGAAGGAAGCTGAAAGTAATACACCCCCAGAAGATCCAGTGAATCAGACAGACGATTCCGAGAGAAAACAGGAAGAAATTCTATCCGAAAATAACACGATAACGGAAACGTCACGTAACAATGAAGAAGAAAGCGCTGCCCCTCCTCACCCCCCTGGATCACCAGACATAATCAACACGCCAGACTTCACTGAGGGACTGGACATGAACCTCGATTTAGAAGCCGAGTTACGCGCGGCTATGGAAGGACTTGAGGATTTAGATGACAATACGGATGGGGAGGGAGGTGAAAAGTGGGCTTCTCCTGAATTAGAGGCCTGGTAACTAAAAAGGCGATAGGTTGTCGGATAATCTGAATTATGAATATGTTTTTGAGAGGAATTGAGTAACAAGATGTTCTTCGCCTTTGTAATTTAAGAATATGTTTTTAGGAAGTATCTGCACAGAAAAAAAAAAGATTAAACTAGATTCATTTTGAAGTCACAGGCTCCTGCGGGACCTATTGTCAACTTTCTTTCCGTTTAGTGATATTTGAATTCGTATGAAGACGACTGACAGTGCTTTAAGACTACATTATTAGAGATTACTGCACGTTTTTCAACCGTTTGCGTCTTCGTGACCACTGAAGTTGCTTTGTTTAAGTTTACGAAGGCCAAAGGCCGCCAGCTTACTTTGTATGCTTTATTCTTTCCTGGTAAGCCTTAAGCCAATCAAAGTTTATCAAGAAGAACTGGTAGTGGTCATAATGAAAACGGAAAAGCTCTTGAAAACGAAGTGATTAGTTGTGTGAAGTACTGTACATGCGCAGTACGTTAATCCGCCCGGTAAACTCTCAGTGATTGCAATCTCATCCCCAGAGCCTGCGTTACCCTTATCCAGCGGAACGGGCAAAGGACGCTCAGGAAGAATCCAAAACCGGAACAACAAAATCCTGGTTTCGGTTTAATTGCGCCTGCGTGAAGATGCTTAGACAAGTTCCCAAGGGAGTTTTGCTGTGCATACACATTGATACATAATCGTTCCAGTGCAGTTTTTCTTTACTTGACTTTTGATCGGTGTATCAAGTAACTAGAAAGGGCTGTCAACGAGACTGAAAAAATATATATTTATTTAAAATGCCGGGATTGAGACGTTCGTTAGTCATGACGAGACACATTCTTTCGTGCACAGAATGAGCACAGCTGTACGCAAATTTAAAGGGTCAGTAGCATGCATGTATTAAGAAGTGGCATTGAACGACTTTCAATAACACGACAAGGGACATTTATGGACAAAATGTCGTGGCGTGGTTTCATGAATTTATAGTGAGATAAAATTTTTCTTTTACGTCTTCAAGTCGTGTAAGATTGGCGTGTACACAGATGACCTGTCAAAATCAAATCAACGTGCTCAAAGTTTTTTTTATGAGCAAAGTAATTTGCATGTGATGAACACGTTTTTATCTGCCAATCAGAGATATTTGTTTTTTGGATTCTTCCAGAGGTTAGTGATTTGGTGCTGAGCAAAAGGATCGCAGCCTCTGGGAACGAGATTGTAATGATTGCTCCTTCTCGTCCCTAGAGCTACTCAGTGGCTACTCAGTTTCTTTTGTAACGAAGGCTTGGAGGCTAAGTGACCAAAGGAAACCACGGGCTCTGGAGACGAGAATGAAGATCGCTTTTAAAGTTTTGAGAGCACTGCAGTCCCAAATTACTAAATTAGAACCTATCAGGCCCTCGGCCCAAAAGGGATTGCTGTTCATATCAACTTCCCATCTCTCTTAATAGAGACACTTCACAGACTTGAACGTAAAGAAAACAAAACTCATAAAATAGGCTCTTTGCAGCCAGCCATTCACGTGGTACAAAACCGCCAAGCTGGAGAGCAAAAGTTGCACTGGGACAAGACAAACAAAAGACATACATAATTTGAAATAGTAATTTTCTTTGTTTGTCTTGTCCCAGTGCGACTTTTGCTCTCCAGCACGGCGGGTTTTGTACCACGTGAATGGCTAGCTGCAAAGGGCCTATCTCAACTTCTTAAACACCTCCAAGACTGCCTGTTCAGATGTTTGATTTTACGGGATTATGTTCCCCCTGTTGGTAGCTTTAGAGCAAATTATTCAAAAATAGACTGCGAGAGGTCGTTCTTTTTTCCTCAGATGTGTGGGTAGGTTCGATTACCAGGCGTCGTGCGGAAAAATGAGCCCGCCATCAATTTCCCCCACCCCTACCCCCGAAAGAGCGGAGGGATGAAAGACCAAACACAGGAGACGGCAGAAATCTGTTGAATCCAGTAGTGAACCTAGGGTAGGACTCCGCCCCTTCTCCTTTTTTCCGACCGAAACCGAAGCGCGTAGAAACGAGGCGCCGACGATGCCCGAGATACTTCGTCTCGCTTAAAGATAACCTCTTGTCAACCAATGTGATCATTTCTGGGTACTTCGTTATGCTTTTAGGCTGTGTCTATCATTCTCCGTTCATCCCAACAACAGGCATATTTTTAAAACAAGAGTATAGACATATTTTAATTTGCTTTAAATTCACACAGTGTTTCACGCATACAGCTAAATAAGAATCCGGAACTGTGCCTGGATTAGTCAGGACTGTCTTGCTTTCTATCAAGCTACTTGGCTTCTTGCCCGGTTAGTTAACAAATGTGGTGTAAAAAGTATCTAGTCTTTTTTTCCAGCCTTGTTCGCGGCCTCCAAGCGGGAATCAAAATGCCTCATCTTACGCTTAATATAAGGATAGCGGGGGCCGGAGTCAAAATCGTTCAGCTTGCGTTTAACATAAGGATAGCGAGGGCCGGAGTCAAAATCCGTCAACTTACGCTTAACATAAGGATAACGGGGACCGGAGTCAAACTCCTTCAGCTTACGCTTAACATAAGGATAGCGATGGCCGGAGTCAAAATCCGCCAGCTTACGCTTAACATCAGGATAGCGAGAATCACTCTTCTTCATCTCTGCATGCCCGGAATCACTGAAACATACGAAATAATTAAAATCATTTTTAAAAAAGCTTCTATTCTGTTTTGCAATGCAAAAATAATCATTTCCGTCTCTAATTTGATGAGACCGAGTGTTTCAGTAGACTCGCACTAAATCAGCGGCTTTCCGGCACAAATCCGTGAAGAAACTGGTGCGGTTTATATTACAGGTAGCCCAAGCTCCAAATGTGAGCATCGGCGAACATCGGCATTGTTGCGTAACATTCGAAATATAAGGATTTGTGTGGGGAAAAAACCTTTTTTTTGTAACCTACGGAAATGAAAGGATTTCAATGAAAAAAACAGGTTACCTTACATAAAATGTGTGTTACATCTCTCCTGTGTTTTCCATGGGCCGATTTACTGCCATTTTATGGGTTTTTATGTAAACGGTTTTCTCTCTCTATAAACTGTTTACAGTAATTACCACATGGACCACACGGGAGAGAAGTAACACACATTTTATGCAAGGTAAACTGTTTTTTTATTGAAATCCTTTCATTTTCATGGGTTACAGAAACGATAGGTTTTTCCCCCATACAAATCCTTGTATTTCAAACGTTACGCAACAATGCCGATGCTAATATTCCCTTCAAAAGACTCATTCTCCCTTAAGAAAAACTGCATGAAAAAGGCAATTTTTCAGTAAAAGCGCCTGTCAATCAAAGTAGAATTCAATTGTATGATACCTGAACTCAGTTTTCATGGGCGGGCTTAGAGGGGGGACGAAGGGGCCGCGCTCCACCCTTTTTCTCTCAAATGATAACAAAATCTATTTTCTAGAGCCTCAATTTCTGGACACAGATACCCTCAAAGTACTTAAATCAATGAATAAGTAGTATACAAATAGCAGGCAAGTGTTCCGGTCTTCTCTTTCGAAATTTTCTGGATGCGCCCCTGGTTTTGGCCTAAAGAGCGAGCGATTGGTTACAAAACCTGCAGCTTTGACCGCAAAGACTGCAAAATTTATTAATTGTCAGTGTTATGATATGTGCCGTTTTCGCTTTTCTTGCTCGACTGGACTCTATTTCATTTAACAAACAAGAGAAATTCGGCCAGGAACAGCCGATCATCTGACAACCTCCCAGTTACACAGGCTCAGTGTCCGTTTTGAAAAATTAAGTTCGACATAAGGTACATCGAGAATGCATGGTACTGATAATCCCACGAGTATTAATTAAAACAAAGTGAACTACCGCCGTAGTGTAAATTCAATTATAAGTTACAAACCTTTCGGCGTGCACGAATTATACGAAGGAGACGATCGGAACAAGAAAAACAAGAAGAAGACGTGACATGATTAAATCGTCCTGAAAAACACAAAACACGTACACATTAATGTTAGTGAAGAGGAACCGTACCGGCTCTAAGAAGCTAGCCTGCCCTGAAATAAAAAAAAATTCGATCATTTCGCTAATTCCACCCATTTACTAGCTTATCCAGTCTGAACAATTTCGTAAAAAAACAAAAAGAAAACTGAAGGTAGGGTAATATTGTATTTCACTAAGTTCAAGTGTAGGAAAAACTCACTGCTGCTTCAATGTTTGCATAAACAGTCTAGCTTCTTTTTTGGCTTTTTTGAGTTACTGCACTTTCGCGTTGTCAACTTTAATGATGAAGATACAGTTTTGGGCAAAACAAGGCAAAATAAATCACTGTATACTGCTTTAAAATCATTTACTGAACCCACCTGCCTTTCTCAAAGTACAGGGTTCTGTCAATCTTCCCAGAACGTCAAAATGCAGCAGGTTTCTGCAAGTAAAATTAAACCTGTGGTCCAACACGGACAGCCTGTCGCTCATACAGTAGATTTACAGTCAATTATTAGACCCTTATTAGGCCTCGTGCTTATTTGAATGTCGTAAAAGGTTATTTTTGAGTAGGGAAGGCTTATATCCGCGGGGGACTCACTGGCGGAATGAGAACAGAACGTTTGGAAGGAAGCTCATAGCAAACACCACTGCCTGTCCTGTCTACCTTAAAGATTTAAAATTTGCTAGGAAATGGGCAACGGAGATGTCTTTTATGGTTGATTGATTTGAATGGCATTCAAGTGGAAGAAACAGGCTACGCCCAACATGCAATGGCGAACAGTTTATAGTCGTTTTCTTAAACGGATGTAGTAGTCTTTTCAGCCACTTGTTAGCATACAAACTTCAACAATTAGGCAAATATTTCTTTCGCATACTGTCAGTAGAGTGCACGGGGAAATTTTTCGGTGTTTCCCCTCGTTTTGCCCGCGTATGATTTAATTCGCTCCCCACCATCTGAAAGCCTGTAACGGGCTATGAGGGCGTGATTTCTGTGTGACTATCGAAGTAAACAGTTTTTTTTTCCCTCGGAGTTTCAAGTCCCATCCAATTGGCGCATACACAATTGACCTGTCAAAATCAATTCAAAGGGTTCACGGTCTTCTGGACTTCCACAGTTCGCTGGTCATTTCTTTTTAAGGATTTTAATATTCACTTTGTCTCAAAAATAAAAGAACCTTATAATTGCGCTGTTGATGTTGCTACTGCAAAAGCTCTGATCACGTACACGTAGCGCCTCTCTCAAAGTCTATGATTAACATTACTGAAAAGCAACAGAGAAAAAAGCCGGACGCGGCTATTCAATATAAATTAACAAGGGCAGGTATAGTATATGATTTTTATGTCACGGATGTAGTGAACCCGGGGAGGCACTGCCCCGAGGCTGCAACGCCTCTTTTACAAAAAAGGCACGCCTGGATGAGGTACCCTTTTGAGGCTGAGCCTTTCCGGATAGTTCATTATGGGGAGTGAGTGTCCCTCGCCCGGAGGAGTGAATGTTAACAGTTGTTTCAGAACGTGAGTTAACTAAAAACCGTACATTAAAAGTCTTTGCTTAGCTTAGCGGGAACCTCGGAAGACCCTGTACTGACAGAAAGTAGCAGCTTGCCAACAAACATAATGATTAACAGCAAAGTGGAAACCACCCATCTAGCTGGTTGAAAAATCTTCGTTCGAGGAAAGCTAGTTAAACGTGCCTAATAGGCCTGAAACGAAGTGACCACACTCTAAACTCAAGAAATACGGCTTAAGGCGACCTTACAGGAGAAATGTATTGCACATTTTCCTCACTGTAAGGCGCAAAGAATATTTCTCATATAACGTATATGAATAACTGATTAGCTAAGAAACGTACCGCGGCTAACGGGGAACAGCGCGGTATTATTGGCTGCTGTAGCGAGGTGGCCGATATGAGAGTCAGGGTCTTCGTTTCCATGCCTTGAATTCTGCGAAAGGGCTGCTTGTATCAACAAAATCACTCTTACCTTAATTTGTGGAAATGTTCTATGTTTAACATTCGCTGCTGTTCGCTCAAGCAAACAGTATTTTCCTCTTAAATGTGATACATACAAAGCAAACAATGCTATTTGATGGTTGGATGCTCAGGCATTCCATACCGACGTGGTTTTATTACAGACTAACAAAACAGTACAATTTGAGCGATTAAATAGTTCAAGAAAATAACAATCTTATCAAATGCCTAAATGACCGGTAACCTCTAATCTTCTGTACATATCTTCATGGGTATACGTGTCCTTGGCGGTATGTGTTTTCCACCGGCGGGGACAGAAAAAGGACGTTTGACGCTAATATTGCGAGCCTTGCTCCAAGTAATGAACTTCTGATTCTCTTTTAAGTACCTCTTGACAGTTAATGGACAATTCCAGCGTCGTCAAATGGACAAACCTTTCTCCACGCCTTATTGTTCAGTTAGTGCTTTTTATTGTTATAATTAGTAGGTGACGCCCATTAAACAATAAATTTAAATGTGATTGTTCAATATGCACCTGGCAGAGCTTTCTCGAGTAACTGACGTACGTTGAAATATTTTCTTTTATTCCGCTATAATTAAAAAATGCGTGATTGCTGCCTATAAACTGAATGAGATCGTGTTGTTGAATTCCTCTTTTTGCACCTACCACACAGGCTAACTATCTGAGGGATATGACTGGAAACTGACATTCGTTTTACAGGGACGTAGCTGAGGAATTTTTCAGAAGTACGCACAGTTTTTCAAATCTACCCTAACACACCAGGAGTACGTTTTGTATCAGCCTACTGAGGCAAAAATCTTCCCTTGGACGGAGGACCTGCAGGCATCAGTAACATCCTTCGTGACTTCTCGTCTACTGTAGCAAAATCTGGGAAACACTGCAGTTTGGTTGGAAAAATTATTTGAAAGCAGGCAAAGTATAATCAAACAGGTAATTGGACAACAAGCATAGCTTTTTCCCCTGGGAAAAATTCCCATCTCGGGATAGTAGTGCGGGATATCTAACTGTTGGACATGGACATGAAGGATCGTCAGTTCGAGGTTGCCTCTCCCCACTCTCTAAGCAGTCAGTAGTGGGATTTAAGAACAGTCTGTGAGGTCAAACATTACTGTAGGTAATAGCCTTCTAAATTTGTTAACTGATTTTTTTGTTGTTGTTGCAGTAAACCAAGTGATGCTTTGTCATTGTTGGTTTATTGTTTGCCTCATGAATGCCTGGATCCTTTCCAAGGGCAATTCACAAAGGATTCAAGACGTGCCAAGTACAAAAGGCGGCTGCGAGGAAGGAGGAAACTCCAGGTTCAATGAGTGTGAACAGCGCTGTGAATGCAGGAAAGGTGAATTGACCAACTGTTACCGCGTGAGACAAGATTTCACCAAAATGACCATTGAACAAAGAAAACGTTTTATTAACACTTATAAGTTGGCATCGGTCCATCCTTTGTTCAAGAGAGATTACGAAAAAACAGTCACTCTCCACCGCGACGCTAAGGATCAAGCCAAACTTCCTCACATCTTTCTTCCCTGGCACCGGTGGTTTTTGGTTGAGTTTGAAAACCTACTGCGCAGAATCGACTGTCGTGTGACTATACCCTACTGGAACTGGAGCAAAAAAACGCATCACTGGTGGAGAGGATCTGGTAACGAAGACCTCTGGAACTCTGGGGATCATGGTTTGGGAGGAGATGGAAGCGTGCATGGAGAAAATTGCGTGGAGAACGGACCTTTCAGCAAAGATAAATGGCGCCTCTTAGACGTGTCCGGAGGAGGGTGTTTAAAAAGGAAGTTCTTGAAACGAAGTATTAAATACGATGTCCAACACGTCAACAGAACTTTATCATTGCCCCTGGAAGATTTTGAAAATTTTGAAGAAATTATTCGTGTCACCTATCATAATGAGCCTCACAACGTGATCGGTGGTACCATGGTAGACCCTCTCGTAACCGCGAATGCCCCAGAAATGTTTCTTCACCATTCATTCGTGGACAAACTGTGGTATGAGTGGCAAAAGAGAGGAGATGAATACAAAAATGCCTACTTTCCAAGAGTGCCCTTCAAACTTCACGGCTCAAACTATTACGTTTGGGAATGGATTAATTCCAGTAACCTTCCCGGTCAAGTGAAAGTTCTCTACGAAGAGTAAGGATGGATAGTAACAATAAATTTTCACTGACAGTCTGTGATAGATGTAACCGGCTGTGAAGCAGACTTGATTTGCCCTTCTCGAGTGCTTTCTCACTTTTTATCGTGTTTACCCGATTGGGGACTGGGTTGAGATCGTTCTTAATTTTTGGGCAGTTTCAGCCTGGAAATGTTTTTGCGGATTTTCTTAAATTTCAATGACAGAAATCTGATAACTTTTTAGCTACATATAGACAAGATAAGACAATGATTACAGTTTTCACATTTAATAATCAATTGTACGAGTACAATGTAAATGTGTCAATGATCCTACACAATAGCAATGTGTTGAAAGAACAAAATTTAAGATTCACTCTGACTCCCACATGCAGGACATTATGTAATTCAGATTTTCTGGATTTAGGAAAGTAAAAGCAGTGCAAAATAACTGTTCTTCTCTGAGCAAAGGGTACTCTTATAAAAAAAGGTTTTATGAAAGAAAGGGTGTACTCAGAAGCATCTCTTCGAAAAGTACAGACATACAGTACGGAGAATTGTGCAGCAAGGTGTCCTTCGCTTGTTTGAATTAACATATTGATGAAGCATTTGTGCGACGAGAGAAACGGTTAATATAAACTAAATTAGTTTTGATCCTTTTTCCAGTTGTTCGCTTAGTTTTGAAATCTCTCAGGGTGTTGTTCGGAAACGAGATTTGAATCATCAATAAGATGACAGTGTGTCAGTTAACGTCGGTTTTGAGGGTTACAAAAACAAATATTCTCAACTTCACTGAAGCTTTATTAACATAACCGACTCAACACATTGCTTTATTGTCGTCCATATTGTATGTGGCACATGTATATCCATGTCTTAGTTGAAATTAAGTTTTGAATGATTTATTGTAATTTTCAATAAAACACGGACCTCGTCAGTCTATCCAGGGGCACTTTGTTTTTGCGGCCATGACGTTAGTCGTTAAGGAAGAACAAAAAGAATTTGTGTGGGTAAATTTATGCGTCAGGAATAGTTTTCTTAAACAAAAGGTTTATTGATAGGCAGATCAAAAGAAAACAGTACTGCTACGGCGGCACTCTCTAATTACCACCCTAATTTTTTCGTGGCACATAATAAAACGTGTGTCTGTTTTTGATCTATTTTCTTTATAATATAGTTACAGTTGGTTAAAAAAACTTAAACGAAAGTGGCTGTCAAACTGCAATTCATATCGTTTACTATCCATCGCCGCTATAAACAAACAATATCTTCAGTTTTTCTTGCACCTTGAAAACAACTTCTCTGCGCAGAGAAACAAAAAAATGAACGCTTCACAGTTGCCTTCATTGAACTGTTCCAGCTCAAGTTTTCCTGAGTCGGAAGAAGGAAGGAACGCTTTTCAACAATTCTGCCGTTGTTATATCCCACCAGAGTCGTGGCATACGGTGGCTGAAGTTGTACTCAGCAAGTTGCTTTTGGTCATCTCAATTTTGGGAAATTTGCTCGTTATTTATGTCTTGCAAAGGATGAAACGAAATGGGGATCAACAGAGTGCAATGAAACTGCTCATTCAGAACCTTAGCGTTGCCGACATGTTGGTGTGTATCATGTACAATGTGAATGAAGCAATAGGAATCGACTCTAGGTTCACCACTACACCTGTTTGCAAACTGTTCGCTGGTCTGTTGTGGACTACTCTGTCCGTGTCTTCATGCTTGATTTGCTGTGTTTCTGCTGAACGCTATCTTGCAGTTGTCAAACCATTTGACTTCGCTCTGGACACACGGCGGACAATTCTTCTTGTAGGATTTTCCTGGTATTACTCTCTCGTTTTTACTATTCCAGATTTCTACTTTTTAACAAGGTTAGAAACACCGTATTGCGGAAAAGGAATAATCTCTTATTGCTCGTACGATTTCATGAGAGGAACGGATATTTCAGTGATTTATACAATGACTGTCTCTGCAACTTTTCTTGTTCCAATCTTTTTTATCGTTTGCGTTAATATTGCCCTTATACGAAGCCTATTGGCCAGTCAGGGCTCGAAGCTGTTCCGAAAGTTTCGTCCGACTATCAAAGACGCCAAGAAACGGCGAGGAGTAGTATTTATTGTTTTATTATTGACCGCCATATTTGTTGTGTGTTCACTTCCATTCGCTACGTACTTGATGTTAAATGCACTAGATGCTACAGTTCCACAACAAGTAGTTGTAGTGGCTTACTATCTGATGCTTGTTAACAGTACTGCCAATGCTTTCGTTTATTCCTTTTTCAGTGTGGAATTCCGTAGGAACTGTAAGAAGCTATTTTTACTGCCCCTAAATTGCTTTAAGTAACATACGTTGGACTCAAGATAAATAAAGAATTATCCGGCTGAATAGCTTTCGCTTGACGCAAACTTCAGGGTAAATTTGTACATTAACAAGAGTATAAATTGCTAATTTTCGTCCGTTGATTCAGGTTAGCTTATATATAAGGACCACAGCCGAAAATGAATAAAAAAGAAATTTTCACAACAAAACAAACAGATTGAGGCTTTGCAATATGTGTCATTTAGAACTGTTGTTATCGCGGTAAAGACCTTTGAGTATCCATTCATTAACTTTCACCGCAAAAGCAGCGCATCAGCTTTGAGGATCAAACAAGCTTATGTCTCTCTGTGTATACTAAATCCTCTCCAGAAGAGAGTTAAATGTCTTAAATGAGTTATTCATTTTTCTTTTCTTCAGAGTTAATTAGTTCCTGTTAAAATACAACGTTAAACCGACCAAATTAAAACAGTGCAATGATTGCTAATAATGAATATCCTACTAAGGAAACAATGCGGTTTCCAAGTTATATGACTTTGGGAAAAAGCATTAAAACAACAGAAGTCTCGATACTTTTGCTCTTGCCTTGGGCAAGCTGAGATTTTTTCATGTCACTTCGTCAATTTACACTCTTTCCAGGTTTCGCTCATCACAAGGAATCTCGATCGATGGCAGCTTATTCAACATCGGGATTTACATGTAAGTTCATTTTCCACTCTCGCTAAAAGGGGAAGACCCTATATTCTCATTAAGGGAACCTTCTTCAAAGAGCGTTTGAAGATGACGTAACATAGATGAGTAGATGAATTTTTTTGTTCCATTCTCCCGCCTAGCACCATAGTTTCTTTAGAACTAACTTCAGAAAACAACAACAGTAACAAATCAACAGACAAACGTTTTTAAAGGCTCTGGATTTTTAAGAACCCCAACCAGGGGCCCACCACTGATTGGAGACATTTTCCAGATTAAATGAAGTTTGGGAGGAGAGGGGTAAACCGGAGTACAAAGAGAACCAACAATTAACCAAGGGAGAATTTCTCTTGTTACCATCAGGAACCATAATGGGTCCCGTTGTCATCTCATTTGTTCTAGGCAGTGCCGGATATTGGTGCCAAGTCGTCGTATGCATCAAGAGAGTTTTAAAACAAACGAACAAACAGAAACCAAAAAAAAAACAACAACAACAAAACAGCCCTGGAAAACTCTTTTTTGTTGTGTGAAATGCCATCCCGTCTCTTCGTCACCCCGCAACGGAACGGGAAAGCTCTTTCCGCTGGCCACAAGCTGGCCATCCATTTTGCCACCCACGATTCCCACGATGCACACACTTCACCTTCTCCCCAGTTCCTCTCCGATGCTACAGGCAGTGACGTCCAGTTTCCGGTTTCACGGAATGCGGCTCGTCGTAGTGTCCATTGCCACTCGTGAGGTTTTTTTGAACCGGCGTGTTTTCTCTTAACCACTGAGTGAAAACTTTTGAATATTCATGAGTTTCGGCTTCTTTCTGTGGTTCAGACTGACTCGGTGACCCTCAAAACGTGTACTGTTGAAAGTAAGAAATCATTCCTTCGATCAAGCAGTCGGCTTGAAAAGCACGGACTTCCCGGACTTTCCGAAATAACCCTTCTTTCAGGAAAAAAAGATCCTAATGTCGGACCTTGACGACATTGAAGATGTATTTGAGGTAGGTACACGAGTATGAAAGTGTTTATTTAGACAACTTTGTCAAATTCGTAGTTGCTCCATAGTTTTTACTGTTTACACGGAATACTATGTGACGTTCAGACTTCACACACACGCGATTGATATAAGCTTGATTATCGATTACCTCGGTTAGTGAGTAAGTATGCTCCACTGTGATAAGTGAGACTAGTTGAACTGATCGGAATGAAATATTGCAACAACTTGCGCAGGCAAGCATGAAAATATGAATAATTCTAACTTAAACTTAATCAATTAAATTAAGCTCAATCCTTAATCGTTAACGTCACACGGATTCGATTTATCAGTCGTGCTCAAAAATTTAATCTTACATAAAATCATAAATCGTATAGATTAGAGGACGTTTACAGCCAGTTTGATAACATCTCTACTCATCTTATTATCTTTTGGTTGTGGCCATTCATTTTGTTGAATGTTTATGTTTTCATTAAAAACAGCCACCCCAGTGCCCGCCCTCCCTTGTATTTGCTAAGTATTTGCGGACCTGCCCAACCCCTGATAAGGAAAAATCTGGAAACTCATGAAAAAAAAATTCGGGAGATTCTACAAAAAGTAGTGTTATTCTATTTTACAAAGCCCCATCAAGGCTTAAACAGGCACCAGCATTCCCTGCAAAATTTCTGTTTTTATTCAGCAGGGTAACATTTCATTTCAGAATGATATTTCCCCAAAAACTGTGGGATTTAGAATTTTGTCGTGAGGCCATGAGAAAAGTTAACAAAATTGTGAGACTCACAGGAGAATCATGAGAGTTGGCAAGTCTGTATTTATTTTTTCAGGTTGCGAGTTTCTATGGTCGAGGGTGTAGTTCATAGTCATGCTTGGCGTAAGGCAGGCCCAGTTTATAAAATACCTTCAATTTTTCCTCCATGGGGTGTATCCCTAGCAATTCATGGTGGGGATGTGTGGACTCAGTCTCTTAATCCTAACTGTAGACTCTTATTTCAGATGTATATCTTTAAGGCAAATGTGAGCAAGCACCCAGCCGAATTGTTGCATATTTCTTTGTTCAGTAAATGGCTTCTATCAATGATTAAGCGAGCAATGTGGGGAGCGTATTCCTGGGAATTGTTAGAGGGGTGTATTGTTCTGTTTGCCAAATCTTTACTCCAGATTTTATATCAGCTCAATACCTATAAGACAAATGTAAGAGAGTACTCCCCTGGAGAATTTCATGATGATAATCACGATCAATTATTAACTTGGTAACCTTTAAGCATGTTAAGTGAAGGCAGCCAGTAAATGAAGATGTGTTTGAAGCTCGTGTAGTGTGCTTTTTCACACGTTTCAAAATGGCACCCGACGGAAGAAAAATGAGGGAAATTTGTACACAGTTACATGCCCAGTGTGTGAACACAATATCACTTTTTTTGCCAGTACCCAGCTGGCACTAGTGCTTGGGTACGAAGTGCGAGCATAGTCTTTGATCCTTGATTCTGATAATTGGGGAAAGGAGGATGAAAGTGCATTATAAACACCATTTTTGGCCTTATAAACAAAATTCCCAAAGCCTGTCTTCAGCTTAAGTCTGACTTAGAATTATCACACAGGTAAGCAAATCATTAAGTGAGCAAGGGAGGCGAGCTAGACTGAAATATGTGAACAAGCTGAGGAGGGGCTGCACGAGAGTTAGTTAAAACAGTTAGATTTTCATTTTTGGAAAATCATTTATGCACTGCAAAATGAATATAGTGAAAAGTGCAGGTGAAGGTGTAAGTTTTTAAATATAATTATTTTCCAATGGTTTCCTCTTATAGTAGGTGGAGTCCATCACAGAGAAGAGTGTGCAGAGTATCCTCCTTCTTCTGTCTTCCCTTAACCCCAGTTTCACCAGTTTGCATTTAGGTTTTTGCTCGTGATATTTGCTAATCTGCATAAAATTGTACCCAAATCTTTGGAAACACACTGTTTAATCATTTTACTATAATCTACCACCTAATTAGGGATGGTTAGAAAAACCTGTAGAAGAAGATGTCAGTAAGAACAAGGGCTGGCTGAAAAAATCATTTGCAAAGAAATGGAAGAAAGGATATTATGTTCTACGTAAATATTGTGCGGGGAATCAGCCATTCCTGCAGTGGTTTGACAAAGAGGATGGCTGGCGAAGGCAGATGCCCCGTGGGACAATAGAACTGTTTCCAAGGTACAAAGTGTTTAAGAGAGCAGAGCACAAGGCCAAGCAGTTTGTCTTTGAGATAAGTACTGATGCTGAGTCCCTGTTGCTTGCGGCTGAGAGTGAGACTGTTATGGACTTGTGGGTCATTCAGCTACAGATGCAAACTTTAATGAACCCACGAATAGGAGGTTGGTTTGCATGGGATGTAATGTCATTTAAATGCAAATTGAACTGAGTTCCATAAAGAGCAGCTGTTTTTTTAATGGCATTTAGTGGTAACATGGATATGTGTAATGCAATAAGCACTCTTGTTGTAGCTTCACGGAGCACTTTTCAGGGTGTCAGTTTCTCTGTGGAACATTAAATGCTCCACAAAATTTTAATTTAGAAACAAATTAAAAGAGCTTGGAAGGAGATTGTTTCATTTTGGCCCCTCTCTTTCCAAGCTCTTTGAATATGTTTTTACTGTAAGCAAAGTGTAACTGACATGCCTTGACCACTCTCTGTTTGGATGCACCTGGGTTACAGGCATCGCCTGCCATGGGAGCAGTTCACCAGACATTGCAGGCACCAATCTTCATCCAGTGTGAAGCAGTTGTCAACCTCTTGTTATTATTCTCTGTTGTGTTACCTTAGTTTATGAGGGTAACCCTGTTTTTATTGCCCCCTAACCATGTGAATACATTTGTATACTGTGAGATGCTGTTTTTTTGTTTATAATACTTGCAACAAACAAGTTTGCTGTTTAGCTGCCGTTTTTCTTATTTCTGATAATTTTCATGATCTTATGTTCATCACAGGTGAAGTGTTTAGAGTCCGAGGCAGTGGTAATCGTCAAATGCAACGAATAGGAGCAAGAGACCAACAGTGCCTTTTGCATATCTCTAAATGGGGTTTGACGCTAGCACTGGAACGCACACGAGCTGTACTGGCCCAGTGGCCACTGACTACAATACGCAATTATGAATCATTGGATGCTAATGAGTTCATATTTGAGGCTGGCAGAGCCTCACCAATGGGTGAAGGAAAGTACGATTTTTTCACACAAAATGGTGATGATAACAGGATATTTGATGTTATCGATAGTTTTGCTTCAGCTAGACTGAGGAGGCAGCAGGGGGTTCGTTCACCAGCGCCATTAAATCATAACTTGACCGACGATGACATTGAAAGAGCTTATGATCAACTCCGGTTTTCAGTTAGCTGGCAGTCTACTACATCAGGTATTTGCTCAGCTGAAATACAATGATATTAATACACCTTGAAATAATAAATTAGCAAGTGCCTGTACCATTTTTCCTCAAATGAGTGCAAAATTTTTGCCTAAGCAGGGGGCAGGGGAGCCCTTATAAAGTTTTGCTTTGAGCAAACTGAATGTCTGCAGTAGGGTAGGTACAAAACTCAGACAGGATCAGCTCATTTACATACAGGATACTTAGTGGGTATTATTGTCTGAAAAGTATTTGAGTGAGTTGATCTGGTCCGAGTTTTGTACTTTTTTTAGGTTTTGTAACTAAAGTAGAGGTTTCCGCTATTCAAAGACAAGAGAATGGTCTAAGGTGTACCTTGGAAATTTTGGGTATTTATTTTTATTTTAAAAGTGAAGATAAAAGAACTAGCTCTGCAAGCATAACTTTATGTAGGTGGAGGTAACCCAAACTGGTCACTGAATAAAGAAGAAACTTGGCAGGTATTTTTTACACATTGCATTCCACAAACATAAATACAGGTCCCTGTGCTGCAGATAAATCAGCAAGACCAGAAGTGTTTCCTAGCCCTAATCCCTATCCAAAATGTTGTTTTTGATCAAGGGGCAACTATTTGGTTTACCAGTAGTTACCAATCAATAAAACAGTGACCTGCAATCGTGACCTATGAAATTTGACCTATAAAAAACCCATCCAAATAAACTTTCAATGTTATCTAGGCCCTCCATTCAGCCGGGATGGGACGTTGAGGAACATCAACCCAACTGCTCCACAATCCATTGATGTAGCAGGCTCAGAACAAAGCATGTACAACCATCTGGGAAGATCTGACAGTATTGGAAGTGCACATAGTTTAGGTGGTGTCTCTTTGAATTCAGAGTCCAATCTTAGCTACAATCGTCTGGATCGATTGCCAAGCTGGGGTTCTCGGGCATCTCATGCTACGGACCAGTACAATAGGCTTAACCCTGTTCCATCAGCAAGTAGCATACATGATGGCACCTACGATCGATTGGCTCGTTCACCTAGTACTTCAAGTCGTACCTCAGTTCCTCCTCTGGTAAGTTTGTAAGCATGGCCAACACAAGTCTCTGCATTGCTGAAATAAATAACAATAATTTTTTCACCAAAGTGGAGGTGGCTAGTGGTGTTATTTACCGAGCCGTGAAGCGGTGAGGTAAAGATCAGCACTAGCCACTGACACTGGGTTGAATAATTATTTAGTAACACCAAAGAAAATTGTAGATTCCGTCTTAATAAGTTTTCACATTTTGGTCCCATTTTGTGGGTTAGTGTGATCTGGTTGAGTGGTCTGAAATTGATTATTATAAAATACGAGTAATGTGTGCTCATCAAAAGTGCAATCAAGTGGCCACTTTCAAATTGAGTAAGGGACTGGGACTAAATCACCTTAATTAACCAATAGAGTATTGAAACTTGACAAAAAAATCAAACAAACAAACAAAAAAAAACCAATGGAAAAAAAATCTCTTCCAGTAGCTCTCTATGTTGATAAAGTGTGCCCTATATTCAAATTTACTATAATTTTCCATCTTTTTGGCAGCCTTCAGAAAATAAGAATTAGACCAATCTGGGAATGGATCAGGCTTTATCAATTTGACTGCTAAGGGAGGCGTACTTGAACAAATAATAATTTTGCAGCCAAGACTGTGTATGAAACCTGTATGCTGGAAAGGTCCATTGGGGATTGTACCTCAAAAAGTGGATGGGTTTATGCTAGTCCTGCTATAAGGGGTACTAAAAATATTTTTATCTTTAACTTACAAATCCACTATGTATTCTGCTTGCTAGACTGACTCCCAGAGCTGACTCCATGATACATGTTATGGTGTTTACAGGACCGAGGACTACAAAAAGAAGAAAAGCCTCCCTTGCCCTTGAAACGTTTGCCACGGGGAAAAGAAACCAATAAGCCAACTGTAGACAATGTGGGAATTAGACAACCTGTTCGTGATTTAACAAGTAGTAAAGCATGTGCTCCAGAATCAAGTGATGGAAAGTCGAAAGTGGTTGAGCCCCACTCTTTGCCAGCATCATCCCAGAGAATGACTAATTTATACCAGGAGAGTCCAGAGAAAGGAAGCTTTGCAAGAGAAGAAAGGAAAATCTCAGTGGTTGGATCTCCTAACTTTGTGTATCTCAATGCAGCTAATTCATCAAGTGTTGAAGTTCTACCTCATGTTTATGCTACAGTGGATCCTAGCAAAATGAAAAAGAACCGGCAGCAGGCTGAAATGGCTTCAGACTCCGCTCTTGTCCATACAAGGAGAAAAAGCAAGAGTTCTGATAGCATCTTGAGTGGTTCACCCTCAAGTCCACCCAAATACACTCATTTTGGAGCATTTGCAGCTAACAATGATGATAGCAAGGCACTTGATGATACATTCTTTCCTATCATACCACCACAAAAGCCGCGCTCTGAAAGGGTGTCATTAGCGAACACAGTTAGCCCATCGGATTATGGTGAAGGAAAAGCAGAGTTTATTACTGTTGCACCAGAACTACCAGCTAAGAAGGGCTCTTATACTGGCCAAGTGGAGATATTAGAGAGAACTCTGTCAGAAATGTCTAATGTTTCATGGGAAGGGGAAAAAAAGGATGATGATTCTGCTACTTAGGCCTGGTTTAGATGGGATACTTCACATGAGCCCAGGGTTGTTGTTAAGATTTTGAGTTGCCAGGTAAATACAATAAGTAGGTGGGGAATCAAACACCTAGGAGTTTCTTTTGGTTCTAATTTTCTTCTATTTGCCAATAAAAGTAGCCGGGAGCCACACTCATCGTAGCCGGGGGGAATCCCCGGCCCCCGGCTCTAAATGACAGTCCTGTGAGCCAAGTTAAATTCAGTGAATGAAGTTTATGTGAAGTACAGCATTTGAATCAATTTGAAACAGCTAACTGAATTTGGACATGGCTCAGCTGTTCTTCATGCCTGGCTGAATAATGACTGGGGACTGGTGGTGATTCAGTCGTCATTAAGGCAGTCTGAATCAATTCAGCTGGTGTAAATTAATTTGAGTCAGCTTAAACTTGGAGCGAGTCAATTGGGCTCATGTGAAGTACGGCATCTGAACTGGTCCTAAATCTTCTCTGATGAGAACTGAAAACCAATTGAAATCAATAATAATTATTGTTACTTTAAGTTACGTTGTGGACAATATTAGTGTAATATTCATTTGATTTTTTTGTACTTTGAAAATCAACAGGTATAATTTTGCAAGATCATTTTAGTCCATAGATGCAAGAATTATTGTCAATTTATTATATAGTAATGCTTTTTTAAGCCCATCCACTTTATTTATGGGATTAAAGATAGGGAGGGCTATAAATTTATTTTTAAAGTCACCAAGGGTTTAATACAGCAACATGAAGTTTGCTTACTCATGTTGATATGTTGATAACAGTGTTCTGTTCCTTGTGAGAGTGGAAAGTAATACTAATATAACTAGTCCCTCATTGGTGTGCTTTTGTTGGATTGGGTTAAGAAGGCAGGAATGTAGCTTATAGCAAAAAGCTTACCACCAGCTCAAATCGCTCTGGAATACAAAGAAATGAGGTAATTTTGAAGGTACAGTTGAGTACAAAAGCTGTCTTGACTTCTACCTAGCTACATCCCTGATTATGCGGGGTGGGGCTCACTAAAGGCCAATTATGTGGGATTGAGAAGAATGGTTGTGATATGCTATTCTTTTTAGTAAAGGCATGTTTGTTCCAAAGGGGGCTGTTCGCCCAAGCTTTCTAGCTTTTTCTGTCTTCTATACAGCTCAAGATAGCCTGTTCAGCCTGCATTGTTCTCAGCAAGACAACATAGGGAAACTTTAACTTTCATTGATTTTTATTTTTAAAAATACTATATTACTAAAAATATAAAAATATATTATCTACTAAATTTTCCAATTTTATTTCAAATTATGTGGCAGGGCCATAGCTAGCAAAGGCACCTAGATTGTTTAGATTTTGACCAAAAATTAAAAGAAAATGTTGTGTTGGATAAAATAACTCTGCAGTAAAACAAGATTGAATTTTTCTCACAAAATACCTTACAAAATATGCTGAAAATAATGTTTCATAGCTTTTTTTTGGGGGGGGGGGGGGGGGGGAGTGGGGCATGCCTTCAGACCCCTCTTGCAGCCTGTGCCTTCAATGATCAAAGAGCTTGCCTTGTCTGTGGTGAAGGTCTGGCCATGGCCCTTTCTACCCTAGCGTAAAGACATGACATAACTGCTTTTATGCATTACTACAGTTTTGACTGTAGAAACAATACTTCATTATTAAATTGTTTTTATAATTTTAAGTAGCTGTCATTATTTTGTGCTGAAACACAGAAAAGAGTTCAGTGCCCAAAAGGTGCACCTCTGCACACTTCCAGTTTTTTAAACCACTTGATTTCTTGAAGTGAATGCTGCAAGAACTTGTAACATTCACCGCAACAAGTGTAACACACTTCAACTTGTTTTACAAATTTGTTGTTTGGTTTTTGCATGACATGTTGCTGTTAGGGTGACAGCCCGCAGAATTAACCTTTCAGAATTCATAAATTTTCTTTTAAGTCATAAATTACTGATGACTTATTATTAATTTCCACTCATGTTGGATAACCATCTTAGTATATAATAGTATAAAAATTGCAAAAAAACCTAGCCTTAAAAACTCATTCATTAAAATTAATGCCATGTCTGTCTTTATCAATACATTAACCACTTTGATAAAAAATAGACCATTATTCATAAAATATATATATTTTTGTTTTCACGTGAGTGGACTGGACATCAGTTCCTGATTGATATCTATTGACAAGTTGATTGGTTGTTGATTGGAGTAAATTGGCATTTTATGTAAATTGTAGTGTCTTGTAATAAAATATTTTTCAACAACACTGTTGTGGTGTGTATTATCATTGTTGTCAATTTGTGATTGCTTCCAATAAAAAATTTATTGTTGTTTTATTTTACCAAAAATAAAGGTATTCTCCGTCATGTAACTGCTGAATTTTTACACTACAGAAATTCACATTCTATCATGTCTTTAAAGTTATAATTATAGGTGTAACAAAAAATCCCTCCTCTACTATAGAGTCTTGTTATGGACATGTAAACATATCATTTATTTTCTAAATATTTTTCACCAATATTAAGGATTTTCTGTTTACTAAAACGATGTCAACAGTCATTGTTATTTTGAACAAACGGGCAAAAAAGAGGTGGGGGGCGGGGGGTTAAAAAATAGATTGATTTCTGGCAGAGTAAACAATAACATAATTCTCTGGGAACAGGACAAATGTACATAATATATAATTTAAATGCTTCTGCCCCTGGGACTTTGTGTTAACTGTGGGTCTTAAATTCTTATTGGAGCAGTAGCAAATTCTAGGGGTTTATGTGTCATAACAAAAATAATATTCCTTGTACTACAATAAACACATTTTACAGTCATGAGTCGCTTCTACAGTAACAAAGCAGTTACATTATTTCATTTTTATGCCTATGAACAAAACAAATTGATAATAATTTATGCAGTGCACTATTTAATACAATTGTCGTCAGAAGGCCACATCAATATTTTGATAAACAAACGCACAAATTGACATAGCAGTATGTACTATGATCATAGTGGCTATGCAATTTGGCTACATGACAAAAATTATTACCTTTTTCAAATTCAATTTGATTACTACGTTGCCTAGAAGAAGATAAACTGAGTGACTATTCATATTCTTTAACTGAGTTATTCATATTCTTTAACTGAGTTAACTGATGGTAATAATGTATTGACGTTACTATCACTCAGTCAATACATCAAGACCTCGGTCGGAGATTTTCCTGTAGTGATCTCACTCTCTGTTAATAAGTACATTTGTAGTATTTAACAATAATATGCACCCAAGGCTGTGGTCTAAGGAAAATTGAAGGGAGCCCAGTGCTCTGAAACTGTAAAATCTAGCATAAGCCCAGCATATGATCTGTACTAAAAGACTAAGATTTCCTAGTCGTCCGAGAGCAAAAGTTAGGCGCAAGGGGCCAGCAGGGTCTGCTAGAGCACAGCCCTGTGAACCTTGTTGACAATCCCAATAATAGTTGAAAGAAAATGAATAATCAAGCATTTTTGTGTGGCCTCCCCGAGTGAGAGTTGACGGTCATGCACTAGACTCCACAACTCTCTCACTTCCCAGTGCAGTGCATGCTTGCAGGCTACAATACTGATCCCACAAGGACAAAGAATAATCCTGTAAGTTGGTCCTCTGCAATAATTAAGTGTATGTAGTTCTTACTAATAAATTAGTGGTACGAAGTGGACACAAAATTAAGTGCTACTAATGAATGCCACCTTAGATATCACTAATTTTTGGAAATAATGTGAACTAAAGGAAATGTTCAGTGACTCTAAGACTTCTTTGGACTTCTCTTCGGTTTTGTAATCTGTAGTGACTTGGGTCTTAGTTCTGGCTGATTTAATTCATCATAAACAACATCTTCTTTATTGGGATCTGCTGGTGATGATGAGGACCGTCCAGGTTTTATGGGTGGTGTACCTGGTGAAAAGACCTCCTCAGTTGGTGTGACACCATGTTCTTCAACCTCTGAATGGGTGGGCAAATCTCCACTACTATCCTCTCGGGACAATTTATTTTTAGGTTTTCTCCTTGGTTTACTGAAATCTAACCCTCCTGCTTCCAGTGAAGCCTTTAAGTTCAGCACAAGTCCACTCTTTCCTCCTTTCTTAGCATTTTTGCCAGTGGTATTTGTCTTTGCAAGTGATATTATATCTGGGGCACTGCTCTTTCTACCCTTGAATGGTACCCCCTTGATGTTTGCAGCCCTCTGTGCTGGGATTGGATACTGGCCTTGGGTGCCTTTTGGTTGGCACACCATCGTATAATCAATGCAAGCATAAGAATCAAGGTCATCTAAAGGAGACGACTTTTGAGGAACCCCTGGCTGCAATGCATTATCATCATCTAGAGAGCAGTGAAATGATTGCAGGTTTGAAGCAAAGTTCTTCCTTAACGTTGGAGCGTCTGCCACCTTTTTGATAGGACTATGGAGGGGGCTTCCAGTAATGCTGCTTACGCTGGTCCTCTGGGTGGGGACAGGAGGTGGCACAGAGGCCCCTGTCCTTGTTGAATCCAGTGTATTGTACATGTCATCCATTTGATCATTTCTTGACTGTACATTATCCAATTTTTCATTATGAATTGGACTCTTCACAGCACCACCTCTTGAAGAATCAAGAGTACTATAAATTCCATCGTCATCAGCTGACTGTGAAGATTGTTTTGTAACCCTTGAAGGTGGAATTGGGTTGGCAGCTACTCTTTTATCTGCATCAAGTGTATTGTAGACTTCACTACCCTCACCTGAAAATGTTTGAAAATGCATCTTCCTTGTTGTAACTGGTGACTGATGCCTGACTTTTGTATGATCCAGCCTGTTATACATATCGCTGTTTTCATCAAATGACTGCTGGGATTTCAGATGTTTCTTAAGTAGTTGATCAGGTGTTTTTCTTACAGGGATTGGAGGAGGTTGCCTTTGGTTTGATGTTTCCAGGGTGTTGTAGGTATTGTCATCAGCTTCATCAGGCACTCTCCTTACCAGGGAAGGGGGAGCTCTACTGTTTACGCCCAAAGTATTATACGTATTGTCATTTATATCAGCAGGGGATGACTGAAGATTACTGGCAAGATCACTGGAGAACTTCCTGGCTGGGGATTTAGGTGATGACTTTGCAGCAGGTGGCCTGGTTCTTGGCAGTGGTTGAATAGGTTTACGAGGAGGTCTAGCAGGGGCTGCATGGTCTAGGGTATTGTATGTTTGCTCAAGCTGAGAAGATGTTGAAGACGTTTGATTTTTTGTCATGTTCAGGGTATTGTAAGCACTTTCTTCATTTCCTCGAGACTCATTGTGTACCATGTGTGGAAGTGTTTCACCAAGGACATTATAAACATCTTCTGTGACTGAGTACTGAGAGGCTGCCGGTGTTTGAAATTTGCCATGGTGCTGGGTGGTATTGTACATATCCTGTCCTTCTGTGGGTGGAGAAAGGCACTGATCAAGAATACAATATTCTTCCTCAACAACACCTTTTGAACCCTTCTCCTCAAATCCTTGTACAGGGTGACTCAAGGTATTATACTCCTCACTGACATCTGAATCTGCAATCAATCTACTGTCTGGCACAGCTTGAGGTGTGCGTCCAATCAAAATGGGTGACGCTTTTTTTATAGTATCTCTAGGAGGAAGGTGTCCATAAGGAGCAGCATATGCATTGTTCATTGAATTTGAACTTCCTGCCAACATCTGTTCATCTTTTCTTGGTGATGTAGCCACTGCGTTATCATAACCATTTTGCGGGACATCCCTCCTTTCATCAGTTGGCACTGACTTTGTCTGTTCTGGTGGTTGATGTGATTTTGTTGTGCTTGTTTGCCCAGCACGGGACTTGATGACATGATCCAAAAGCTTATAAATCTCATCATGTTGTGGAGTTAGGAATGTAAACTTGCCCTCTCCTGTAGGTGCTCGCCGCCCCGCTTCCACTGTAAATTTTCCTCGTGTACTCATGTATCGCCTAAGACATGTAAAGGGCCAGGCCACAAGGAGCCTTCCATCCTTTGCACAGAGAAGTCGCAGTTCACTGTTGGCAACATGAAGATGGCACATATCACTTGCTCCAAGCTTTGACATTTGTTCATTATTTTCTGGCTCCACATAGAAAGAGTTAACTGTTTAACAAATCAAAAGACAGCAAAATAATAAATTAAATACCTCTCAGCAACAACACAGTCAAACATCTGTGTAACCAACTCACTTAATTTTACTTCACAAGATGTCCACCCAAAATACGCCCCTCATGAAAGTTTGCCAATTGCAAGAAGTTATAACTGTAGTTAAGTAGCCTGAATTTCATCCAATTGCTTCGAGTTGTTTCCTCCTCTCAGCAACATCTCAATCGACCGGCCGTTAATGCCGTCCAGTGACGTCACTACCTGAAAACTGGGTAGTGATTTTGATTGGTTGATTGTCTAAACATTTACATAATTATGAGAAATTTTAGCGGGGTTGTCGCTTGATATCCAGGAGATCGCATCCTTTGCATGCTTGCGTGGAGTTCAAACATTTTGATAATCTCTATCGTAAACAGCAAAATTGTCATTGTCTTCGAAACTGAATAGCTTTCGAAGCTTGTTTGCGTCATGGGTGACTTCAATCTTTGTCTTTTGAAAAGTGAGTGCTCTTCGAAATATTAAAAGACAAAGATGATTACCTTGATGCAACCATGATAACACAAGAAATAAAATCGCGAAATCCTAAACCTTAGCCTCTTTCACAGGTTGCATTTAACAGTCTTTCTTGCTTTTGAATTCATTACACATATTTCTTCTTTTCTTTTTCTTTGCTTTTTACTCATTATGATATAATATCTGATTTGTAATAGAATTAATTTGGCACGCCTCGACTAGCGTTTTCTTGCTAACTGCGTGCCAAACAATTGTACTTGTAATGTTACGATAATAAATGTCTTGTCATAAATTGAACTGTGAATGAAGAATCATTGCGGAGAGTCAGTAGGAGTAGGTTTTTCATATATGCAGTTGATAGTTTAAACGTTAAAGATGAATTACAATCGAAAAGGGTAAAGCAATTCTGTATCATGCAGACATTTCCAAATGATATTTCTTGGTTTGCTACTTGAAAATCATGTTTACTTTTTGCATGAATTAAAGCAAAGGAGTAGTGATGTCACTGGATCATGGCATTAACAGCTGGTTGATTCAGATGTTACTGAGGGAGTAATAACGACTCAAAGTAATCAGATGAAATTCAGGCTAGTAGTTAAGTTCTTTCATTCAAAAACTGCATTTGATATCTTAAATAAGTGCTTGCCAAGAAGAGAGGATGGATGAATGAATGGATAACCAAGGGTGCTTTCATATAAATACACAGAATCAGGGTGCAAAGGTCATTTTTACAGCTTATCCATTGTGCAAGCTATAGCTAACATGTACTAGACCAAAAGGGCAAATTATTTTTTTGATGAACAGGATTCATAATGAAATGGCTGGTTTCCATGGCTGCAACAAAGAGAATTGCAAATGTGATTGGTGACAATAAACAATATGTAAATGAGAAAGAGGAGGCAGTCCTCAGAAAAAGTTACCACTAGAGAAGAAAAGGGACTCTTTGGCATATTTTTGTACACAAGGAAATGGAGAAAACTATTGAATTTCCAAGTTAGTATTATGCATTATGAAAACAGTTTCTCCATGCTAATAAGAATTTAACACGATCATTATTATCTAAAATGTAAGGCAAAATATCTCCTTAAAACAAAATCCTCCAAGAAATTTTCCCCTAGATTTTTTTCTAAACAATATATTTATTCCTGTGTCAACAGTGTTGTTAGAAGTCTCTATTCAGCAGCCACCTTCAGCCAGTGGTTGTGGCCACCTTTTGGTCCTCCCTAGAAGAGTTCTATTGTTGTCATTTTTATTAGGCAGCCATCAAGCCCTTGATATGCTATGTTTGGCTTTATTTAAAAAATATGATAAAGAAAAATAATAGGCCATTTTCATGATGATGAAATTTGACTACAACTACCTTATTACATAATTACATATTATAGGAAATTAAGGTATTGGAAATTAATGCGACTTATATTAATGTGAATTTGATGGAAAACGACTTTCGAATAAAGAAAATTAACGCAAAAGAGGAGGTAGAATTTCACAATAAAGGAAATTAACACGATTAAGACACAGTTGGTGGTGATGATTCGAAATCTATCTTGGCTGAAATCAAAGGAGAAGATATTGTCATCACTTCTGAAAGCGACAATAATGAGGATGAACTCGAAATATTGTAAACCTTCGCCTTAGCTTTTGTGAAAGATGAAAAATAAAGGGTAAATGGAAAGAAAGAAAGCTTGTAGTTAATGTTTTTTAGGTGTCAAGAATGTCTGGACAGGTTCCAAAATTGGGTTCAAAATACTGGAAATTAAGAGGGCGGAAAGTAACACTGCACCTCATTAACGTCGCAGAAATTAATGCTCAACAAAATTAATGTGACTTAAATTAACGCGAATTTTTCGATTCCCGTTAATTTCATGGAGCATTAATTTCCTATAATAAGGTACCAGAATTCATTTCGTTTTTGCTCTCTTATTCAAATTTGTCAATCCCGCTGAGGTTTACAAAACAATAGCCTTACTTTGCACAAGAAAACAACAAACTGAAGCATTCTGGTAGTTGTTGCATCATTGTGCATTGTGGACCAGTAGTGCCACTCCTGTAGAATGTTCACTACAAAATAAAGTCATAAAAATAAGCCTTTAGCTTAAAATTATCAATATTTAATATTGCAGCTGTGTCAGCATGCCAGGAAATACTTACTAATGCTTTCCCTTTCCAAAATAAGAATCCATTGATTGAGTTCATCTTCTGAATGTGCTGCTAAGCGGTAAGTGTGATCAACTGTTTTGATTTCAAAGACAAAATTTCGTCTTGGTTCATGAACTTTTAGGACTTCATAACCGGGGTAAAGCGCCAGAACGCCTTTGGGCTCGGATTTTCGCCAATTCTTAGTTGCAGCCGGGTAAAATTCAAGACTTCTGATGCTACTTGCCAATATGTGTTTGAACACGAAATGTCGGCGTTTCCAATCTTTTTTCCCATGTTCAACTGTGCATTTGTCAAGAATTCCCTGGAAGTGAATACATAAATAAGTTATTTGAATGAGCTGCGACATTTGACAGTGATTTGATCACGCATGTTTGATCTAGACTGACGTATTAGCGGAAGACTACATTCAGTTCCTCAGAAAATGGCCTTATATTGTGCTGCAAAGATTTCCTTAGTGACAAATGGCCAATTACAGCTCTATAAATCATGCAAACATTGAAAAATTTCCGTAAGTAGTGTATAAAACGGTTAATTACCTCGAACAAAACACGGACCTCCATACTTCGGCATCCTTGAGATGATACGTGCACTTCCCCCCGAGATAGCGCGGAGACTGGTACCAGTGCCGAATTCCAGACCTTGAGAACTGAAGGAATGTTGACCAATGTTGACCTTGTCGACCTTGAGATAAAAACTCAGTTTGGTCTGAAAATGAAGGTGGGAGGGGATTTTTCTCAGTTTTGTATTTCACGTCACCAGACTAATCGAGTTCTATCTGCTTCACCTATTAAAAGTGCGGGACTATTCTAATTTTTCACCTGCATGAACATTTTAATAATGAATTAACTCAAAGGACATTTATTACTTTAGATACTCATCAAGACATAGATAAAATGTTCTCGATGTCTTACAATAAATGTAATAGACTGATCAATAAACATGCTCCCTTGAAGACGCTGTCTGGCCGCAAGGCAACACTCAGTTTCAAAACCATGTCATGACTCCGATTTGGAGTGAGGCTATGGAATGCTTTACCTGAAAATATTAAAAAGTCTGTAAGCAGAAACTTATTTAAGAAACAAATACATGAAACACTTATTAGACTTTTAAATATTAATGTTTTTAAACAGGAGAGTTTGTACCATACACCATCTTTAATTCTTGAATTCATTAAAAACTTGTAAAACTGTAGCACCTGTAACTTCGACCAGTATAGTGAGATTTCTTTCTTTCTCTCTTTTCTCTGTGTAGTCATTTTGTTTTGCTGTTTTTATTTGCAATTTTTCATTGCTACTATCATTTTAATTTACTATTTACTGTAATCTTTTGCTGCTGCTTATTTGAAATCCATGTAAGTACAAATATGTATAGCGCTAAAAAAAATAGTTGTAATAAGCCTCAACTAAATCATACCTACCCGCCTTGACTAGTTTTTTTTTTAAACTATTCAAATTGTAAACCTGTTTCTTGTTGTTGTTAGAAGTAGTCAAATTGCAGTTTAAATTTTGTTTTAATTTTTTCTTCAAAAATTTAGGTCCAGTCAGTGAGACATGTTGTGTTTGGAAGCTAAAAAGGCTGCCCGGCCGACTAGGAACTTGGTACTGACTATCCACTCATCCTCAAGCACGGGCGAAGGAACCGGCTCCTTAGCTGGCGCCTTTTCCTGACCCAACTGACTGCCCCTGGGTCTCCGGGGATGCAATCCCCTCGGCCTGGGCCGGGGTCCTTCCAGGTGCGAAGCTTTTGGCAGATGCACAGAGATGCAAAGTGATCGAACTTACCTTGGGGTCCCGCGACTGCCTAATGAGCTGGCGTGCGAAAAGGCCAAATGTCCGGGAAAATGTCCGGGAAAATGTCCGTAGCCTCTACTCACAGGGTAGCGACTGCTGCGTGATATTCTCCCCCATCCCAGCCAAGTCCTTTCCTTTCGCCGTTCTATACCCCACATCTCGCCTTTGATCCCTCGTGACAAACCTGTGAATGGCAATCTGTTTTGTAAATATTTATAAAGATGCTGATCTTTCGCGCGGTAGGTGAAGTAAGATTAATTAGCATAATTTATGCGATTTTGCAGTAACGTAGTCACGGCTGTAATAAACCGTCATGGAGGGTTATAAGGTATGATTTCTACAATGATTTGTCTTGATATGCAGCCTTTTTCACCATATGCACATTTCTTTACTTTTAAGCTCCATCAACGACTCGGCAAGGGAGCTCAGGGCTCTGTATTTTTAGCCGAAAACAAGCTGGACAAGAAAATGTATGTCCTGAAAAAGGTGAGCTCACTGAACTGACTTAAACTTTTTAATTGATGACTTTTTTATGGAAAAGCTTGTTGAGAAATGAAGCAAATTACAGTACTTATCGTCTATTAGTTTAACAGTGTGTGTGTGTGTTTGTGTGTGTGTGTTTGTGTGTGTGTGGAGAAGAAACTTCGAACCGTGCCCAACGGCCACTGTTCAGAGCAGCTGTCTATTCAGTTAGAGAACCATTCGTCGAATGTCAAGAGGCTGCATTCCACGGTCGTTTGTTTTGGTGTTGAGTTAATATTCTTAGCAACCAGATTTGAAAGTTGTAACGTTTTCGAAAAAATTTCGCTTACTGTCATTTTTATTCGACTCTATGACAAAACCCCTTTGATGCCGGCGTTTACTTCAGAAAATAATTTAGGCAAACACAAATTCGTGATCGATGATGATCAATTGAAGCGACCTCGAACAGCAAGCTGATCTAAATATAAATTGCATGATCAAAGGCAAAGCTGATAAAACAAGTAACAGATGTTTTCCCTGATGCTTGCAAAACATTTCAGTCCTTGGACAAAATATCATTCAGGCTTTATTTAGTTTAAGTAGCTTTACACTTGTGTTATTAGGTTTTATCGATTATCATTGGCTTGAGATTTACATTCTTTTAGTTATCATATTAACAGAACCTGTAATGCAAAACGATCACAGTAAATAATTAAGGCAGACGCTAGGAAAGCTGAAATTTGTTCAGAGAACTCCCAGCCCAACCTAAGCTCTGCGATCCAAAGTTCCTATGAAGATCATCAGATATATAGAAAACAAAACATTTACGGTCGCGATCTCATTGTATTAAAAAAGCTGAGAATTTAAAATGCAAGAAGCTTCGACCCATTTTATCTTTAATATGCTTACTACTTATTATTTGTACGTACTTTATATTCTCTGGTCAGGCCTTTTAGTTTAAAATATGAACTCAACAATTTCTAAATTATTTTTTGTTTAAAGTCACTTAGCCTTACCCTCAAAAGTTATATGAATCTGCCGGCCCTAAAGTTAACTGATATGTGGACTACAAGTTAATTGTTTGATTGAAATTTTATATTAAAATTAACCGGTCGAACTTCCCTTTTAGCCCTGGCTAAATTTATATATCATTGTTTTACTTTCGCATTTCAAATTGGTCCCCTTGATGATCTTGAGTTATCAAATTTTCCCCATATTTCTTTCTTAAAAATACTCATTGCTGTATCAAGATTGACCACCAAAATTTATTCATGTAAAACCACTTTAGCTGCATGTTAAAATATAATTTCTGCAAAACTGTGTTACTCACTTCAAAACTTACTCTCCTCCCTCTTTGTATCTTTTTACTCTAAATTTTCCCTTTTTGCACCCTCTTGCTTTCTCGCCAACTTCTCTATGTGTGCTTGCCATAAAAGTTGAAAACCTAGTAATGTTGATGAGGCAAAGTTTAAGCACTGATGCATTCCTCTTTCTTGCCCCAGAGCCTCCCAAAAGAGCTTTGCTTGCGAACTACTCACAATAACTTGGATTTTTATTGCTGGACTATTTTTGCTTTGACAAAGGTCTAGTCAGGCTTAGTTCAGCAGCTGTTGAATCTCCTTTACAGTGGCAAATTAATTTTAGTTCTGGGTGAGGGTTCCTGTTCCTAGCAAATAGCCTAGTCTCTGGCTTTAGATTTGTTTTGGTCTGAGTCAGCCGGGTCCCTTCATTCTAATCCAGATAATTTTCTTCAAGCTTATTCGATGACTTGGTGGCAGAGATAGACCAGACGAGACCAGACCACACCGGGGACTACATCCCAGGCCTTCTCTTAACAATTAAACAGTGTGTGTGGGTTCAATAACATTCCATTATCGAGTGAGGGTTGTGAGATGGATGGAAATTACCAATAACTGTCCTAAACTGTCCACTGATGCTAGAAACACCTGACCTTGATTGTTTTGAACAGTGTCATTATTGGTCAACATAATATTAAAGTGGCCTGTCTCTGAGCAGAATTAAGGTACAATCTTATTGAGCCTTAAGCTGTTGGAGAGCACCTTTTAAATGTAAGTACCTACGATATGGTTAGCCCAGCATGCAAAGAAAGTAGTGTCCGATAGCCCGGGGCTAGTGGATTTTGCTAAAATGATTAAAATGTTAATATGTTTAGGTTGAATGCAATGATGAAGGAGAAGCCAATAAAGCTTTCAAAGAGGTAAGGGAAATTCATGAACCAATGATTGTTTGATTTTATTCAGACAGAAAACTAGAAAGCTGAAAGGAGAAACATGAAAAATTTTTTAAAGTAGATGGCAACACTTGTCTAGGTACATGTAGTCATGAGAGTGGGATGGTCCCACTTCCATTGGGAAAGTCTAAGGGCCTCCTGTTATGGGAAAATTTAAATATTTTGTACCCCCTAAAAAGTGCATCAGTTTATTTTGACTGACCAGAAAAAAAATTAATATTTAGCCAGGAGGATGTTGCCATTAGCTATAGATACATTATTGCACTGTATATGTTTTATAGGAAAAAGTAAGCTTCCAGGGGTTATGCTAGAGCACTACCCTAGCCTGATTTTTAAAATGATCATATTATTACTGTAACAATATCTGAATAACTACATGTACAATATTATTATAATAGAAAGTAATTCAATGAAAGCAGTGTTAATTACTAAAGAGACCTTTAGATTCAACGACGAGGACAACTATGTGTGCAAAATTTTCTCTGTACTAAGTAGTGCTCATGCTTTGGTGGAAACAAGTTGTCAAATGTTAGAGATTTTTTAATTTTGTGATCAGTAGTGGGCTTAACCTCTTTCAACAGAGTTGAGAGTGCTGACGTTTCTGGTGAAATTAAGTACAGTGAAGCATTCTGGGGTCCCGGGGTGTCTATTTTTTGACATTATGCAGAAAAACTTTTAATCAAATCTCGTACTTGTAGTTGTTCTAATCCTCAGGGTTGTCACTAAGATTTCAAGTTGCCGGGTAAATACAACAAGTAGGCGGGGAATCAAACGGCTGGGGATTTCTTTTGGTTCTATTTTTCTTCTATTTTCCAATAAAAGTAGCCAGGGGCCACTCTCTTAGTAGCCGGGGAAAATCCCCAGCTCCCGGCTCTTAATGACAACCCTGAATCCTCAAATCTAATGGTCTCTATTATCTCTTACATGTATACCACTCTCATCAATTCTGTTTTGTAGGCCGTCGCTTTACAAGAACTTCAGCATCAAGACAAACATCGTTGTATTTGTGGATATAAAGAATTTTTTGTAACCTGGGATAAGGAGGTTCGTGTCTGCTTTAAAGATCCATAATATCATGATTAGGCCTAGTCCTGGTTATATTATTTAATTCTTTTGTCAGTTAAATACCAAAAGATCAGATAATTCCCAACCATTCCAAATTTCCAGATATTGGTGAGGAATGGTATGGTAAAGTTATATACTGTTAAGATTTGTGAACATCTGGTTTGGCCAAACTAGAGACTTCTGTGTCTTAGATTAAGAACTCTAGTTAAATATCTCAGATTAGAAACTTAAAAGACATTTACTGACTGATTGCCTCAGTTGTTTTACCTGTCTTGGAAGCACTGATGGCCAAGTGGTTTGGGGTGCCCTATTTCATCATGGCCCCCTTAGGTTTATTTTTTGCCTTGGCCTTTAAAACAAAAATTAGTAATGGTAACAGGACTGAGTGGAGTCCAATTTGGTCTGTAATCATACGAGTGATAAACAAAATCAGACGACCGCGTAGCGGGAGTCCGATTTGTTTAATCATGAGTATGATTACAGACCGAATTGGACGACACAAAGTTCTGTTACCAATTAATCATAACTTTAACGAAATTTGTGATATATGAGGCTCTTTTTTTAATCAAAAGACGAAAAATTCCGAGATTGTTTTTGCTAGCAGTGAAAAAAAAAGCCATTTAAGTGTGCGCGTGATTGTGCGTACTGTCCAATTACTTAGGCATGATGCGTACTGTCCTATTTAACTGTCCTATTAAGGCTGAAATCAGGGCAGTTAATAGCCAATCAGATTTAAGAATTTTGTTATAGTTATGACTAATACTTAAATATGAGGGGACTGTCGAAAATAGTTTCTGGTGGAATATTGATGACAGTTTCATATTTTCAGGAGTGTGCCATGTTTGTGTGCATTGTAATGGATTATTATAAGCTAGGTGAGTCAAGTTGTATTCAAAATTACAGGGCTTCTGATATTTCGCGGAAAAAAAAGCAAAATTTCGCGGGATTTTCAGGGGCAAATTCGCGGAAAAATCGGCGAATTTCGCGGGAAAAAAGTCAAAATTCGCGGAAAAATCGGCCCATTTCGCGGGATTTTGGCGGGAAAAAGTCAAATTTCCAAGGATTTTCAGGGGCAAATTCATAGAAAATTCGGCCGGTTTCACGGGAAATTTCGGAGGGAAACTTCGCCAAGAAACAATCAGTAAAAAACAGCCGATTTCGCTGGATTTTTTGGGAAATTTCGCTAAAATCGATCAATTTTGCGGCGATATGACCAGCGTTGTTTAACGTTTTAACAGGGATAATCATTTGCTCTTTCAACAATAATTTGCTCGAGGAATGAGCAAATGCTAAAGCTATATTAACATTATGGTTAGTGCCCAGTTTTTCGCAACATTAATCTAAGAACGCCTGGTAGTTTTGGGACATTGTTTACTCGTTGCAGTGATGAAGTTTCAAGATAAATTTTTGGACGTTTGGGGCGGATAAAACAGGTCTAATAGCCAAGATAAGTATTAAATATGTTTTGCCGACATGTATTTGGAAATATTTCTGGCGGATTTCGCGGTATTTCGTAATTTTTGGGGAATTTCGCGGGATTTCGCGGAAATACCTGAATTTCGCGGGTCCGCGACCGCGCGAAATATCAGAAGCCCTGAAATTAATATTTTAAATTTAATAAACTGTTTTTATCATATAATAAATTCAGTGATTAAAATATTCATAAAAATTTTATGGTAAATCTGTCATTTGTTTTTCATTTATTAATTTGGAGGACTGTTTAATAAGCAACTTTCACTTATTTTACAGATACAACTAGACTGTTAAACTTTTCCTTGGTTGATTCTTGGCCGAGGGGATGGACTCAATGTGTGTGAGAACAAGGAGTCATTGCCCTAACTTATGACTGACTCAAAGTCTCGAGTTAGACTCAGTCATACAGGGTTCATGATTATTCTTTATTATTTTCAACATTTTAGGTGACCTGGACAAGGCTCTAAAGCAGAAAAGAGCAAAAGGCGAAGCCATTCCTGAGCTTGTAAGAAACGTTTTTTACCATACATGTAATTCGTGTTGAATAATGATTTTCATAATACTGTGACCTATTTCCTCAAATAAGAGCTAACTCTCTGACATAAACCATCCCTAGAATTATAAGCTCCCAGCTACATTTACCTGTTAACTACCCTCACCCCTTAGGGTAACATCTACATAATTATATGGATTAAAATCATTGATCTCATACCAGACCATGCCTTTGTATAAATTTCTTGCTCCTTGTAGAAAAGTTTGAGGTATTACAGCCTTTACTGACAGTTTTTGGTAAATATCTTTATAAATTAAAATAAACTCTAACTAATGCAAGAAGAGAAGAGTCTGGATGTGAAACATTCACACTTGTCAGTTTTGGGGGAAATCCACTGAGACTGAGAACCTGTGAAAATCTCGGAAAATATGGAACTTCCTGAGAACTGTTGGGCTTCTCATTGAAGAATCCTGGCACTCTAAGGAGAGAAATCTCGTGCCTTAGACTAAAACAAGGTTGGTAAGTACACCAAACTTCTTGATTCAAACTAGCAGATAGGTGGGGTTTGCTAATGTTATTGCCAAGTTAGTCACAGAAAACCAAATTAATTTACATCTACCTTACTTTTTTAGATATTCGTTATGACAATAATTGTCAATAATTAATTGTAGTTGAATGAAAAATATGTTGGACATGCACAATGTAGTCAGGGTGAAATTGCTTTGAATGGACAATATTCTTTCCTTATTTGACAGGTTTTAAAAAAGTGGTTTGGACAGATGGTTGATGCACTAGCATTTGTTCACAGCAAAAGTATGATACACAGGTAGATAAGTATGCATGTCTTTGTTTATACTTTTCAGACAATTAAGTGCCTAATTATCATTTACAGATAATTTCTATTAGTCTGACAAATAAAACATTCATTCTAAAGCATCAATGATTATTGATTATCACTGCATTTCTTTAATTGCTTGTAAATTCAGGAACTGGATGATAGAAATCCTAATTATAATTTTTCCTTTTTGTGTTTGCTGAAACTTTGACAGAGATCTCAAACCAAGTAACATTTTTCTTGCTGAAGATGGGAGTATTTCAGTTGGTAGGTCGGTCATTTTGAATCCAAGAAACTTGAAATTTGCAAGAAAGAATCCCAGGTTATTAAAATATTTTTGATCATACTGTAATTTGATGTCAACAGGTGATTTTGGTGTTTCCACCATCATGGATGATGCACGAACTCGCACAAGAACAACAGTAGGTGGGTTTCTTTTAGATTTTCTAAACCTGCATGTTAGTAATGTATGCAGTGGTGCATTTAGGGGAGCTGCCCCTCATACCTGATACCTATCTACTTTCAAAATATGGCCTTCACAGTGCATTCCCACCCTTCCTTTGATGGCTGCTATAATCTTCACCTCATTCCATGATTTCTGGCCCGCCTTTTCTCTTTCTTTTTCAATCATGTGCCTTGCCCCCTATACTCATCTAAAAAGGATTCCCACAGGGTTAAGTTGCCAAGAAAATGATTATTTCATGGGTGTCCCCTTATCTGAGTGGCCTTCCCTAACCATGAGGGTAGTATCTGTCACTGCATTGCCTTGTTACGGGAAATCCTAGTCACACTCCTAAGGTTGAAAGTCTCATGCTTTTGTCCCTCAGATTGTCACTGACTGAGCTCCTAGAGAAGTGGCTCTTTTCATACAATACAGTGTATTGAACACTTTGGCCCTGTAACCCAGTCACTAATAACAGTTCTGTTGATAAATAATAATTGTGTGATTGTTTTTAAAGTTGATTGTTTTGTTGTCAGGTACTATGAACTGGATGGCACCAGAGGTTTTAGAAAGGCCGTATCCTTTAGTTGTAAATTAACAGTGAATTAAAACATTTTGCTGCTTCTAGGATGCTATTTACTATTACAAAACTTTCATCACTTTCGAGGCATTCAGATAGTGGAGCACAGTTGAGAAAACATGATACAGCAAGTAAAAAAAGAAGGGAAACTGGAGAGAGCAGTAGAGGAATGTTATTTCTTTCAAAAATTTGCAAATTTTATTGTATAACATATACAAAATTGAAGCAATTGTTGGATAATTTTTTACTTATTATTTTACTGGACAACAAACCAAGTATTTAACGCATTTACCCTCAACTGCCTGCAACTGGCCATGTGAAACCATGTGACTTGTGATGTCATCAATTGCAACGGTTCTAGACCACATGAACACTTAACTTGTGCAGGGGGGAGGAGATCTTTCAAACCCAACCCAAGTGAGCTCGATTCAGTCCATCAGGCCAAAGAAAAATGCCAAAAAAATCATGAAGCTTTGACTAGAAATTTCAATAAAAATCACCTGTACTTAACTTTACGATATTTGACGATCGTCTGGGTTTTCGTTAGTCTGCTACACAGCCGTTTTTAGTGTCATCACGCAACGCTCTAGTTGGGAGTAGCGTTACGTGACGACTCTAAAAACGGCTTTGTAGCAGACTAGGTTTTCGTGAAACGAAGCGTAGTAATGTGCCAAGCAAAAGAAAACAGGCAGGTTTTTTTTGTTGTAAATTTTGTAATGTTTGTATGTTTCGATCTGTATGTTGTTTGTACTATACCTGTAAAAAGAAAATAAATAAATAAAATACAAAAAAAAAAATATTAATAGGGCCACTTTTTTGTCCACATTTTGCCTTCTGCGCGTGCCTGAACTTGGAAAGCTTTTATCTGGCACATGAAACTAGCCAGTGTAATGCTAGTGAACATTGAGTTGGTTCTTTGGGGCACAGCTAGTGACCAGAAAACGTCTCAATTATCTTCAAACAACGCTTTTTGGCAAAATGTTCGGGGCAAATGGATAAATAATTCATGTCCAGGTGTGGAACATGTGTATATGTACGTGTTGTATTCGTATTTTACTGACCAGTCAGACACCCAAAAATGCTTTTCACTGATTCTAGTGTAGTAGGTCAAGATATGATTTTTTTTTCCTGAACTAAGCTAAGTGATTTTGAAAATGCCTCTTTATAGATATGGAAAGGTTTATCCAATTTTCACACTTTTGACAATATTTTATTTGTACATGGATTGTGAATATGCATGGTAGTCACTGTGTAGTATAAAGTTTCAGTAATTTTTTGTGTGGCCATTTGAAAAGTTGATATTATTTCCACCTTAAAACGTATAATTATCCTTAACGTTCTTAAGGTATGATGAACGGAGCGATGTCTGGTCATTAGGGTGTATACTTCTTGAATTGGCCACTTGTGGATTCTTAGATGTGAGTTTAATAGTTCGCATAGCTGGCGGTTTGTTTGGCGAGAGGGTAAAAAACTGCGAAACTGCCGCAATAAAAAAACCTCAACGGTTTCTTGTTGTTTCCGCCCAATTTTCCGCGAGGCTTCGCCGCTCATTTGCGCGCTCGACAAACAAAACCTCCAGCTATGTAGGCTATGAGTCTTACTAAGGTTCACTGTGTACTACCGCCTGGATGGCAGTTTTCCTATTTTTGTCTTACGATAGATCACGAAGCAGAAGCTGAAGAAGACGAAAAATGTCTTTGGATAGTTCTTCCTCTGAAACGCTCATACTGAATTTAACATACACTGCATTTAGCTTTGCCGTTTTGAGTAGGCCTTGCAGAAAACAGTTAGCCGCTGCCATGACTGACAATCCCCCTAACCCAGCCATGAGCCTCTAACAAAGATGTTGAGGCACCAGTAACACTGTGTTAACAGGCAGTGGACTAAAAAGGGAAAGGATTCATTGGGAAGAGACTAGCAGAGATCTCCCGCAGAAAAAAAACCGCCATACACGCACACTGAAATACTCTTAGCTCGCTAATGCATACGTATTTCCAGCAATCGCTTTTCTCTGCCCAAAGGTGGATGGATGAGACAGCCGAAAATACGCCATTTGCACGGAAAATACCCTTCGTGATTCAGTGAGGAGTTTTCAGAACGTGCGATAACATTCTGCTCTCGCTGATCACTAAAACATACAGGCTTTTAGTTACATTACAGTTAACTGAGCGTTTAAAAATGTAATGATCCTTTTACGACGCTAGCTTAAGTCTCATGGTTTTGGATGTAACTGACTCTGGTAAAAGTGAGCCTTTCTGGTATTAAGAAACATTATCCCTGACGGATATCATCTTATTATCTAAGATAATTATATCAAAAGTGTTATTTTCACTATTTCTTTACGTTTAAAGCAATCGCAGATATCATCGAAGTTGTTTCAGATCAAGAGCTCTCCTCAGGAACTGGAGGAAGTACTTAAAGACATTGGAAAGGTTTGTGTTTGCTCGTCAGCTAGTCCAGTCCCTCAGCCATGCACTTATTAGCTCCATTGGCTGGATGCGTAACAGACTGCGGGGCGGTGGGCTTTAGTTTAATTTACGGCCGGAACAATATACAGGGTTTTCAAATGACTAAGTAGAATGTGCTGCCGTTGCCTCATGTCTGTTATGGTTGAACATGCTAGTCTTCTCGAATAAGGACGAAAACTCGCAGACGCCGTCTCACACTGAGCACTCACTCACCTCTCTAATCTGCCTGAGTCTCGTGGGTCCTAAAAGAACCATTAGGTGCGTAACAGCCTGCGTAGCAAGCGCTTCCGTTTGGTTTTAAAGCAAAGAAAGACCGAGGGATAGGATTTTCGGTTTTGGCCGCGCGCGAAATAGAACAAGAGCCAAAAAATGAAAGAGGGAAAGGGGAAGAAAGGAAACAGCGGTTCTTTACCTTTCTTCCCCACCCCCTCCCCGTTCTTTTACTCGCGCCATTTTTCGCGCGGTCTCGTGCCTCGTTCTTTGCTCCGAAACTGCACGGAAACGCTTTCTACGCAGGCTACATAGTTTGGTGTGTCATACTTATTTTCGGTAGCTGAAATACTAGTCCCACCCCAATTCTTTGTAATAAAAAAAGCTTTTTCACGAGAAATGTTGCAATTAAGGTGCTCTCTTTTTTATTAATGTCTCTTTCCGTAACAAACATTAAAACCGGTGAAAATATAACTGACGCATTTTTGCACCGTCAATTTTCGACTTGTCTTACTTGACTTTACATGTAGTGTACTGTTGTAGACTGAAACAGTATGAAAATTTAACACGAGTGGCTGGCGTAAGTTTCAGAAAACAGTTCTGCGGAGGAACCTTACCAACTTCATTCCAAACTGTGACGTTTGAAGTGCCTCGTACTTGTTTATTTTACCTAACTTTAGAATTATACACTTTTTTTCTCGTAGACATATGCAAAAGATTTGTGCCAAACTATTCGCCTCATGCTAAGAAGAAACTTTCAACAACGACCTACAATGAAGTGAGTATAAAACTTTTGTTAAGATGGGATGAGAAAGCTTTGTGATGTCGTGCGTGTATTTTGCAATTTATTTCATAACTAAATCTTTACCAAAAGCGCGCGCTTTAGTGCACTCTCGTTGATTACTTCGAGGTCACATAACAGAGGGCTTTAGATTCTGAGACAAGGACGACTACAAGCTAAGTACGAGATTGTAGTGCTCTTGCGTGAGCCAACGTCATTTTGGCGGGAAAACGTGATGGCCCCCGTCATTCTATTACGAGTTTTAGCGAGAATATCGTAACATCTCTCTAATATCTAACAAACTTGTTCCCGCCAAGAGTTTCTGAACGGGTATCTATGACGTCAGAGGGCAATAATAAACACTTAATGACTGGTCCCGAGGAAAAAAGTTAATTTTGTTTCTCGAGAATCTCAATGGGCGCTTTCCATTCAACCAAGACGTCTGGTTTAAATTTTAGGCAACTTCCAGTGGCGAAAGGAACAGCATTTTCCAAAATTCCCAAAAACGAGGACAACCTCGCGAGGTATACCCAAATTTTCGAAAAAATTTTCGCGGATTTTTTTTCCATTCAGCTTTGCTCCCGGAATTTTTAGAATTTTTCGTTGAATGGTTCGCATTTCGGAAATTAAACAGTTTTCGGAATTTCTGGGAACTTTTTCGCGAAAATTTCAGTACCATTTGCCACTGTTTCAAAATTTTCGAAAGTTTTGGTTGAATGGAAAGCGCCCAATGTTTCCCGAGGCGGAGTTTGCGCACTACTTAGTATTGAGAAAATCTTGTTCTCGTAGTCATCCTTGTTTTAGAATCTAAAGTTCTCAAATTTTGCCGTCGGAACCAGTCATTGAGTGCTTCTGATTTTCACTCACAGAAGTTCTCTTTTGAAGAAGTGCATCTCTCTTGATGTGTCCCTTGGAAAGCATCTTTTCTCTACTTCACCATTTGTTTTATTCCGTGTGTGGGTTGCGAATGACCAAATTTGATTAACGTGCTTGTTTGTCCAGATTCCAGTTGATCACTTAACAATTTACTTTTTTTCCGGTCCATGTAAATTGAAACTGATCAAAAGTGACGTGTGGAACCGTGGAATACTCAGTCGACGTGAATTTGACGTGAATGTCATATTTTGTATATTTTGTGACCTATTTAGAACTACAGTAGTTAAACTGAAAACTGTGTCGTGCTTTAAAAGTTACATTAATTTGTGCGAACCTAGTGCGTGTACGAGGCTGATAGGAACTTTTCTCTACATTCAGAGAATTAGCTGAGTTACCATACGTGAAGAGCTGTATTGCACTTGGTGATAATAAACCTAACAATGCCGCTACCAAAGGAAGTTCAGCATCTCCCAGTAAAGGCGTCAAAGGAGCCAAAAAGGAAAGTAAGTGACTGTGGGTTGTTGAATAACTAGGCAATGCAGCTTGAAAAGATATTGTATTACAAACGCTACTAGTAATAACCAAAGGCTACGGAGTGCGGGCGGCAACGATGGAAGGTTAAAAAGCTTCTTCTCCAACGCTGTGCTTTGCGTAAGTTTCAAGTGACAGATGGACAGGTCAACGCGTGTTCAGATTACGAGTGATCGAAGGTCCAAACGCGCGTGATCAAATTGCGTTCTGTGCATTCCCTTCATTCTTAATGGAAGCCCAACCGAATGCTGGCTACATACGTACAACGCATGCGTAATAACAACCTGGAGATTACGATTGCGGGCTCCTCTTGTCGCCCGCAAAAAAATGTAAGAATACGAAATGATTTACACAAATGGTGATATACTTTACATATAGAGGGGATGTGATCCACTTCCGTGATTGCAAACACCCTGCTCGGGGTGTTGACTTAGTGTCCGTAGACTTCTAAATTCTGACTGGACTCGGTAATACAGGGGTGCGAGAGGATTTTTTTTTAAAGCATTGGCATTAAGTAAGAATTAAGGGTGATTTCCACTGACGCGTCTTTGGCTACTCAATCTGCTCGCGTATTAGAACTTGGCCGCGAGCCAAATGTAGTGACTCAAGATATTCTGGAGTTCTTAGCCTCAGATGTAGTCAGTACTACTTTGCTTTGACATTGAACGATACAGTCGACTAGTAGCCTGTAGAAGTAATAACAGTACTTTCTAGTTGAGACTGTAGTTTTTGGCTGGTAGTTGAGTGTTTGGCCTCTCTTCAGTAAAGCTGAAAAATATGTAACAGAGTCTTGCCGTTACCTCTGCTAGTTGCAAGCGAGGGTACACAAGCATTCGATATCGCCACAAATGGAGCTGCACACACAATTTTCCTTTCTTTTATCCTCAGCTGTGAAGCCCGTACCTAAAGACAAAGGTGTTTTAAAAGTTCTTGGTAAGCGTTTTAGATTTTTACTTGTACTGTAAGTATGTTTTAAAATCCAGTGCAGGAGTAATAGACAAAAGAAGGAGTTTGGTACAAACCGGAGCGAGCAATTCGTATAAATCCGTTTCACGGCGTTAATTTATTTTTAGGCTGATTTTGACGAGTATCTAGGCCATCGCATGATGTCCTCAAACTACCTAGTAAAAGGCACAGACCAGAAAACGGTAGTTCCCTGCCATTTTCATATTATACACTTCGGATGTGTTCCCTTATGCGGAGCGGAAGTTCCCTTTTCGAGGAAGCAAGTACTGTAAAATGTCTCAGTTGACTGGTTTGTGAAAACGCCGTGGCATAGGCCTAGTACGGAAGTCAAAGAGTCTCCAGTAAAATAAGATTATCGAGAAGACCCGGCATTCTGTGACATGACAGCTTTAAAGGTAAAAAGTCTTTTGATTTCAGACGAGGCAAAGAGGGCTAATTAACATGAATGTAAAAGAAAATTAATAGTGCTACCATTTGGAATATGCAAGGTGTATCCTGCTGCCTTCTGGCCTTTTAACGCCTTTGGCCTTGCCACATATGGGAACGCTGGCCCTTATTCTTGAAAACTCAGTTTACTCGCTTTGAAATTTAATTATTGCACCCTATTTATCCACTTTGTATCCTCCGCTCTAGAGTACATGAAGGAAAACAAAGACAGCGTTGCTTGTCAGGTAAAAATCTATTTTTCTTTAAGGTGACTCGACCCAGTTTTTTTGGGGGGGTACCATCCTACTTTGAAGCTCTCTGGTATCCCCACCTTTACTTTTATCGTAAGTCTAACACATAGAATGGATAACATATAGATCACTCTACAATATAACATAAAATTTTTGGCGATCGGAGTAAATGTCACGTGGTTATAGTGCCACGCCCCTTTGAGGTCTGAGTCGAAAATCGGCTGTTGCCGGCATTTTTTCGTGAAAATCTCTCGGCTACACATAGTGCGCATTAGTGCCTTGCGCTGAACAGAGTTTCACTAAAATCGCAAAGACCCAATTCGAGAAATTCAGCGGTTTCCAAATTTAGGTCATAATTTATGCGAAAATGATAAGCAAACTTTACACGGATTATATCTAATAAACCAAGCGATTCATCCCTTTATTTTGGGCATCGTTATAACAGATGGGTCCTTGCAAGTCAGCAAAACGCTTTAGGGCCTTGTAAATGCGCGCGATTTCGAGCAAAGCAAACATATAGAAATTATAGTTTTCGCTATTTGTTGACGTTTGTCAGCGTTTGAGAGTCCTTCTCACGAAAAAAGCATTCTCTTAAAAATTCGTAGTTTTTTTTCGTTCAAATTTTTTCAGGGCCACAATTGATTAACTAACTACCCGGACTCTGAATTTCATGGTCATTGAAAAACTGTGACATTATCTTCTATAAGCTCAAACTTGAGTAAACATTGAAGATTTTTAGCGTTTTGGCTGAGTTTGTGCTTTGGGAGTTGTCTATTGTTTCTAGTCTGTCATTATACAGCATTCTTGTTCAGCACGCGTGCAATGACCGCGCTTGGCTGACTTCCGAATGCTCACCGAGATATTATAAATTTGGTACAGTGAGACAGGCCATCGCGTGATACATAGAGGTTTAACAAACAATTTTTAATCAATTCTCGTGCTTGTTGTGTCTTTGCAAAAAAATCAAGAAGTGCTACACACTAAGTCTACTTACTATTACAAAAATATCATTTTTTCATAGGTTTAATGCAAGCCAATAATTAAACCAACTCGTGACGGGAATATCTCGGTGAGCATTCGAAAGTCAGCCAAGCGTGGTCATTGCACGCGTGCTGAACAAGAATGCTGTATAATGACAGACTAGAAACAATAGACAATTCCCAAAGCACAAACTCAGCCAAAACGCTAAAAATCTTCAATGTTTACTCAAGTTTGAGCTTATAGAAGATAATGTCACAGTTTTTCAATGACCATGAAATTCAGAGTCCGGGTAGTTAGTTAATCAATTGTGGCCCTGAAAAAATTTGAACGAAAAAAAACTACGAATTTTTAAGAGAATGCTTTTTTCGTGAGAAGGACTCTCAAACGCTGACAAACGTCAACAAATAGCGAAAACTATAATTTCTATATGTTTGCTTTGCTCGAAATCGCGCGCATTTACAAGGCCCTAAAGCGTTTTGCTGACTTGCAAGGACCCATCTGTTATAACGATGCCCAAAATAAAGGGATGAATCGCTTGGTTTATTAGATATAATCCGTGTAAAGTTTGCTTATCATTTTCGCATAAATTATGACCTAAATTTGGAAACCGCTGAATTTCTCGAATTGGGTCTTTGCGATTTTAGTGAAACTCTGTTCAGCGCAAGGCACTAATGCCCACTATGTGTAGCCGAGAGATTTTCTCAAAAAAATGCCGGCAACAGCCGATTTTCGATTCAGACCTCAAAGGGGCGTGGCATTATAACCACGTGACATTTACTCCGATCGCCAAAAATTTTATGTTATATTGCAGATTGATCTATATGTTATCCATTCTATGTGTTAGACTTACGATAAAAGTAAAGGTAGGGATACCAGAGAGCTTCGAAGTAGGATGGTACCCCCCCAAAAAAACTGGGTCGAGTCACCTTAAGTGACTAATTTTCCCTTGGTATTGTAGTACTGTAAATTCAGAAGGTATGATGAATACGTCTTGATCAAATCCAACTTAACTTTGTTCGTCAGGTTCAAGCACTTAAGTACCTTGAACAGCTCACCAGAAAGCAAGGTAAATATTTTGTTATGATAGCTTCAGTCTACTTTTTTTTAAAGAAACGTCGGAGCTGTTAAAAAACAGTTTTGATGAGTAGTAATTAAGTCGTCTTTCTTGGCTTACTTTTTGATTTTCTTCAAACTCAGTCAAGGTTTTACTTATGAAAGAAGGGAATCGTAAAAGAGAGGAATAAAAATACTTACTGAAACAAAGGATAAAAATAATGTGGCGAAGAACGATCCATTGATTCTGACCACCAATTTTTGTTGGCCCCCTGACTACACCGTAGTACGTAGTTGTTATGCAAGAATGTAAACTATCAGTACATCTCGGTTGATTCTTTTGATCCGCCTTTTTATTAACAAAATGTCAACTGACTGTTTGTTTTATTTTGTTTTAGATGTGACATTAAGAAAAAAAGACAAACTACAGATTGCAGAGACGATGAAGAAGGAGAACAAAAAGCCGGAGCCTTCTAAAGATGTTCATCTTCAAGCTCTCAAGATATTCATTAACCTTTTCCCTAAAGGTACAGTGTAAAACTGTTTCAGATATTTTGTGAATAGTTTTTAAATGTCCCGTTTTATATATTTTATATGGTACATAGCTTACATCTGTTTTATCTTTTTATCCGTCATAACGTCAAACTCTAGTTTTCCTTTTCAACATGTTTTTATAATTTGTATTTTCTTCGTCTTGAATAAATACGTTTCTAATATGTTATGTTATGTTTAGGGTATGGAGCAACCTCGTTCCCAGGGTTCTCGCACCCTGGGATCGAGGTTGGGTTTGGAGCATTTAGAATGTGTCTGAATGACAGTTTAGAGGGTTTTGCAAGGAAGAGATTCTCTAGTAGATATTATTGATTATTATTATTATTATTATTATTATTATATTTATTTTTATTATTTAATCTGGTATTGCTTATAGTCATGCCTAATTAATTTTCCTTTTTATGCGCTTTAAGCTAGCCTGCGAAAACATCCGTTTCTCCTCGCTCTTCGCCGCTGGGGACGTTTCGCGCGGATGTTTTCGCAGGCTAGCTTTAAGCAAGCACGTCATTTTTTTGGAATTTATTAATTTATTCAGTCACAATTTGTGAACAAAAAAACATGCCCCCACATAAACTGCGTTCTTTTTATCCTTGATGTTTGCCGGCTTTCATAACCAGTCTTCTCTACTAACTATGGCAAGAGAGCAATATAGGGACACAAGAAGCTGAAAGAGTGCGAAGAGAACAGCATTATCACTAGAAATTTCATTTCAAAGAGATTCACTTAATTACGGTTCTATTCTCTAGCATCACTGGTAATCATATCAGATTATATAAGCTTGAGGCAGAGCTATAAGCATTTAAGATGCTTTTGGTGTTTCCTTTTTTACTTGTTTTTCTATTTTGTCCCCTCCACGTTAGCTGATGACAACGATGTCATGTTTACGGAGGAGATAATCCGCGAAGTTCTAGCTGCCATGAAAGTACGTATACAACGTTTTCATCAGGGTTCTTTAGAAGTTTTGTCGAAAACAGAAACTAATGTTACCCGAACTTCCATATTTGTATTCAAGTTATCAGTTAGTGGGCTCGTCTTAAAGACCTACATCTCGCTAAAATGGACGCCAGCTACCGTTCTTTGCTCACTTTGTTTTACGATGAACTGTACAAGTTAGACAGCTCTTTCACTCTGTAGATCCCGGATTGAATGATGGAGTCATGTAACAAATAGGAACTGGTCCATACTGCGCTGGTCCAAAATGTATTCACCTTAGAATGAGATGGTTGTATTAAATGACAGTCTCTTCTGTTCCTCAACAGTCACATGCAGCCTCTTCAGAACTACAGGCCTGTGGTTGTCAGTTATTAATGGCATTATCAGCCGATGGTGAGTATACTGGCGCTGATCGTAAATTTTTAATTTAGAATAGACTGTGATTCAAAATCCTTTTTTTTTAAGGCGCGAAGCGTCGGAGTGAGATTCTCGTTAGAAGCGTGAGAGCCTCTGCATGTTGACACCCTTGCTCCAGATCTTTAGTTTGATTGCTCGTGCATTCTTGAAACACTCGAAAACACGGGCTGTTTAGTTTTCATTCTAAATCTAGAATATGAATGTGACCACTAACCGAAGTGAAAGCAACTGATTTAGCGTTACTCACGTATGTTACTGAAAAGAACTCTCTGTCCAAACCAAGGTATTTTGTCTACGCACCGAGTACTCAAAAGGAACTTTTCTTACAGCTTCCAACAGGGGTGGGCAGGAAGCTCTAACAACGGCTCACAGGACTGGTTTAGAAAACAATAGATATCCCTAACCCAAACAAAACTAACAATGAACCCTAACTCTGAAACAATAGAGCTTCGGGCCAACAAGAACCTATCAAATTAGAGGTTCTAAAGAGGTTCTGGCCTATAGTTCCAGGAGGAGAGAGGTCAATTTCAGGGTTTAAATATAGTTGAATTTTGAAGAAAAGTAAGCGTTCTTCTGATAGCAAATGTTAGGTACAGCATGTTGGAAATCCATAAACAAAGGTATGTTGATATATTTGAAAATGGTATCCCGATGACCCCGAAATGTTCGATTTTATCGCTGAGCATTACTTGTTTACGTTGGCTATCTTAAGCATTTAATTTAACTTGTATTAAAATAGTAGCGCCACTGACTGACTCTTCGTTACTTTAGAGGCCGCTGGGGACATAATCGGTCGCTTTGGTGGAGTTCAAGACTTGTTAGCAGCGTTACGAGCGTTTCCAGATAACAAAGTCATTGCATCACATTGCTGCGGTGCGTTGTGGAGTCTGGCTGTTTCTGGTATGTCTCCTCTAGAAACGTTGAGGTCCTTCAGAGTCTTAAGAACTGTATCTAAGTCAAAAAAGATAAAGGTAAACTTGTCTTGGTGTGTTCACGCTCTCCATTAAAGGTCGCATTAAGAAGTTATACGTCTTAGTCGTACAGTGAACGTCAAAGAGATGAGCAGTCGAATCCGGTGTTAATACAGCCACAAGTGGGGACCATAAAGAGTCCGTATTAAAAGCGGGTCGTATTATCCAAGTCAAAAGGCACCTTCTATTGGAACAAAATACCAAAAAAAATTTGTACGTCCTCTTATCAAGCTTCCAATTATTGAAAGAGCAAAATAATAACAGTAATAACTTTATCCCGATATTCTCTGTTCCAAAAAACCTTCAAGAGGGTTCCCAATAGGGTTCTTCAATCCCTTCATCCCAACCCAAAATTTCGTGCAATCCCGTAATCCCGAGGGTTATGTTTGGCATCCCACCTCTCAAGCATGCTTTCAATCCCGAATCTTGCTCCAATTTTGCTTTCAAATCCCGCATCCCGAGCTTCAAATCAGTAAAGGAAATCCCGGTTACCGAAAAAAACCTATTGGGCACCCTCCTTGAGGTATGGTTCATCCCGCCGCAGTTCTGCACTGATTTTGACGGCTGAACTGATTCTCTTGTCTAGAGGCAAACTGTAAGATTGTGACAGAAGAGCGTGGACTGGAAGATATCTGTCTTGCTATGGGAAGACACAACTCTGATGTGGAGCTGGTGGAGGCAGCCTGTTCAGCTCTGTGGTCTCTTTCTATGGAAGGTAAGACGGTCTAACTTAACCTGAAGTAAAATATTCACAAATACCGGCAGGACGGTGGTGAAATTTGAAAGTTTAGCAGCAACAATAACGTTTTTTGTGCCCAGAGTTGTCAATAACTTGAAATAATACTCAAATTAAAAATACTTAGAGTAGCTGGTCTGTCAAAGTAACTATAAAGCTAAACTAGATGGGTGACCACAAGTGACTAAATGCTGTTTGAAAACCACGAACACAAATGCACTTCTTACTTCTTTCCCGCTGTGAGACTACTAAAATTAACTTAACTTTTTAATTTACACACTTGGATTAGTGGTAGATTTTACAGAACAAACACATTGATAATATACACTCAAGGCTGCTGCCTAAGAAAATTTTTTGGGAACCCTTCGGGCTCCTAAAATAAAAAGCTAAGAGCCCGAGCCACATTCCTAGGAGCCAATTAATCGAAAATCTTGCTACATGTATAAAATAACGTAGTAAATTACAGAAAGGAAATGGCAAAATGAATCAATTATTATTAGAAGTTGGTAGAAATTAATAGAATATGAATTACGTGGATAGAATCTTAAATCTGTTATCGCAACACCAAAAAAGCGACACATTGTTGGTATCTGCGTTTGACATCGAAGAACCGCTTACCGCGTTTTGTTGTGTCGCTGAAATTCGTGTTTGAGACCGACCCTGTAGAAATGCGTGTCCGGTGCTTTTACTCAGTGATCATGGCGAACTAGAAACTGGACTCAACTAGTTTACTCATATCCTGGTCTCTTCTTTTCAGAGGACAATCTGGAACCGATGGAGGATCTCAATGTTATAGATCTACTCGTCGATGCCATCAAAATGCACAAAAAGGTCAGTAAACACAGCTAAAATTTACTGTGCCAAATAGTTATGCTTGTGTACTTTACATTGCTTTTAAAATATTCCTTTAAGGGCTTTGACGGTGCCAAATGCACCAGTGACGTCCCTTGTCGGTAGACAGGGTTGTTTGATCTTTTGGTTTTATTCCAGATTTCAACTTCTGGGTCTCTTGGTCACTGGATCCCCAGGTCTCCGGGTTCATGGGCCTCTCAAGCCTGCTTAGAGGGGTGGGGGGGGGGGGGGCGCCAATCCCCCTCCCTTTTCCCCTTTCCGCTCTACAATCCTCTCGACCCTTACCGCGCTAACTAGGGTCTCAAGGGGTGCTTTCCATTTAACCCAAAATTCCGGAAATTTCGGTTGGCACACCAAATGGAACGGACCATTTCGGTTTGGTCCGACCGCAATATTCGGGACCAGCTTGAAGGTGGTCCACTTTGACCGGTCTCGTCATTTCGGTCGGTCGGACCGAAATGCCCCTTTCCATTTGACAAAATTGTTGTCCCTAGTACCGCTCTTTTGCATCCTACTTAATATAAGAACAATAACCAAACGCGCGGTAGCTTGGGACGGGTCTGTGCAACCGGAATGTACCGTTCCATTGGGCTTTGGCAGGTGGAATTGCCGAAATTTCAAACCGGAATTTTTGTTGGATGAAAAGCGCCCTAGGTCTCCGAATCTCTTGTTCTCTGGATTTGTAAGTTTTCGGGTTTCTGGGTTTTGGGTGGAGAAAGCTATTGTCTACTAAAGCGTTATTTTGTATGCTTTAATAGGAGGCAAAGGTAATAAAGAATGCTTGCATGGCCTTGGCAAGTATTGTAGAGGCTCGAGGTGAGGATTAAGTAATTATTATTATAGGAAGAGTTTTGGACCCTGTCCTCTAAATTACTGACCGCAGCTCGAAATTCTTGTTACTTTAAAAGTTCCTTTGAGATAATGCTTTGCTTTGTTTACAAATTTCCTTTTACTTCTTCAGAGGTGTGCGCCTACCAGCTACTCAAGGCCGAGGGAGTAGAGAGCATCATCACTGCCTACAAGTAAGTCAGTGCTCTCTGTCTGTTGAGTTGTTTTATGCCTATATAGTGCATCCTTCAGTAAAGGACTTTATGCAGCTATCTTCGTTGCAACGTGGTCTTTTCGAAAATAGGATTACTCGTAGCCTGCGAAAACAGCCGTCTCTCCTCAGTCGCTCTTCGCTGCCATGGACGTTTCGCCACCGTTTCGTCCCTAGCGGTGAGGAACCTGCCTCGTACCCAGACGCCTCTTTCTCGATGAAAATGTGCGCGCAAAGGAAGGCGGGAAGGAGACAACAGGCTTCGCCTGCTGTCTGTATCCTTCCCATAGTCCCTTGCGGTTCATCACCAGTCACTCCCGTTTTGCGCTCGCCTCTACCACAAGAAAAACGAAGCGCCTGAGGAGGAGGCTGGGAAGGAACGATGAGAGACGGTTGTTTTGCAAGCTAAGCGTTGCTAGTGATGAGGAGCGAGGAGAGAGGGCTCTTTTCGCAGGTGAGATAACTCGCTAAAACTCGCCAATTCCAAGCTACAGAAGAGCTTCGTGACAGCAGCGAATTGATGCCTTTGTTCACGGGAATGCCGTAGCTTCAGAAAACGCAATTATTTCCAATTTTTGCGTCCTAAATATCTATCTAACCGCCTCACTTCTTTCTTATTGTTTAATAAGTACCGGTAACATCAAAGAAAACGACGAAGTTGTTGAAAACATTTGCATCCTCTTCTCTGAGCTTGTAGACTACGGTAAGTTAATATACGTGTGTGCTGTGTTTTTAATTTCCATGTAAATTAAATTGGGGAAAGGTTTGTTGCCTCAGTTGACATCGCAAGATACAGACTGTCTTCATTTCCCGGCAGTGAGGAACACATTTTGCACTGTTGACGTTTTGAAAGTTGGAAAGTTTAAATCCTCTTAAATTATTGTCTCAAATTTTGTTTTAGCTATGACTGATTGGATAACAGTACTTCGTGTCGTCCAGTTTTATCTGCAGTCATAAACGCGATGAAACAAATGGGATTCCCCTGATTTTGTTTAACTACTCCTATAATAATTACAGACAGAACTGTTCTCCACTCAGTCAGTAGATTACCTTTATTTATCACTCACAGCACAAGTACTAATACTTTTTGTTTCCTTTTACTAGAGGACATCAAAGAGGAAATGAAACTTAACAAAAACATCACTAGCTTGCTCTCGGAAGCCAAGACAAAGTTCTCGGATGATGAGCACGAGGTAAAACTGTATTTTCCTGAGTGTTTTCCTTGTCTTTTGTCGTTCGTTACTTTTGTAAGTTCTCAAACCAAGAATAGAGACTTAAGATTAAAGGACAAGGACGAGGTTTGACTTAAAATGTTTTTTCGCTTATTCTCAAAAAGTAAACACTATGTTTTACCAGAAAAGCTGGCACGATTATTTTTATTGAAGGAGGTTAAGTCCTCTTCCGATAGCAAAATGATAAAACTTCTGTTCCGTCACTACGACGTTTTCGCTAAAACGGCCGCTAAAACTCGTATAAAGCAAATGGCGACGGCTATCGCGTTTTCCCGCCAAAATGACGCTGCGGGTTCAAGTGCGCGCGCTACTTAAGGTCTCTAATTACTTTCGTGCCAAGATATGTTGTCGACGTAGATCCGCCTTCGTCAACAAGAGATCTGGGTACGAGAGTAGGTCTCTAATAAGGGCCCTCTTGCTTCAACGACAACAAATTATGTACAATGAGAACCAATCAATAGAAAACTTGTCATTGATAACTCCGCAGGACTTACTTATGGCGGCAGAACGCGGTTTGAACTTGCTGGAAGGTGGTCAGCAGACAGGACGAAGGAACAGCTCCGCGCGATCCAGACCAAGGAGTGTTGCGGGAAAGAGATAATAGTTACCATGGATATCATTATTCTCACATTATTCAGGAATGACTATACTGCTCAGCATTTGAACATAAAGCGGCCATGTCACGCTATTTGTTATCTTTTTAAGAAGCCAAAACAATTAACTTGTCTTCGCATCAATTGAATTTCAGAAATGATGGTTCAGGTTTTGTTATTTAAGACTGCAGGGAGTATTGGCATTGACGACGGCGACGGCAGCGAATACGTCCCTTTTAAAATGAATAAGCGTTTTTTCAAACATTGTCGCGTTCATTCCAATTCGCTGAAAATGTTTAATGTAGGCAAATTTCCCTGGACTTGATTTCTTGGGGACGGCACTCAAGTTTAGAAAGGGAAAGAAATTTCGTCGTCGCTTGTTTACGTCCTCCGGCCATAAAACGTGAAATTAGTCATTTTCGTAGTCGTGCAGTATTGGCAAAGAAATGTACAAAAAAACGTGATGCACGAGCAAACGTGTTTTGCTTAATAATCCTATCGCTGTTATGACGTTCTCGTTGCCGTCCCCGCCGTCGTTGCTAAAACTCCCTAATATTTGGGCATTGAAACTGTTTTCTGTCGTCTGTTTCAACAGATGACAAGGGTGGACACGGGTTGGAACTAATTAGTGTACCCTGATGAAATTTATTTCATACATGTATGTTCTTCACATCTCTAACGGAGCATTTTGTATATGGGTACTGACAGGACTGTCATTAAGAGCCCGGAGGCCGGGGATTCCCCTCGGCTACTATGAATGTGGCCCCGGCTACTTTTATTTGAAATAAGAAGAAAAATAGAACCAAAAGAAATCCCTAGCTGTTTGGTTCCCCGTTGTGTTGACCCGGCACCTTGAAATCTTAGTTACAACCCTGGGTACAGCCACTAAAAAATTACTTCAACGCAGAATTGACCTCAAACAGCAATATACTCGTGACATTGCCCCTTTAACCGCTTACTGCTGTAACTATAGCTACACTCAAGCTTATTTTAATGCAATCGTAGATATGTCGTTTTTTCACTTTTCGCATTGTTTTTCTGTCGTACGTGATGATATAACATTAGGGAGCTTAAGCAACGACGACGGCGACAGCAACGAGAACGGCAAAAACCCAAAGGTTCAGATTAGCAAAACAACAACTTTGCACGTGCATCACGCTTTTTATTACTTTTCTTTACCGTCGCTGCACGACTACATCGTGAAACTTCCTAATTTCACGTTTTGTCGAGGACGTAAACACAACGACAACGATTTACTTTTCCTTTTGCCCAACTTTGATACAGTCTTTTAGAATTCAACTCCAGAAAAATATGCCAGCATTTAACGAATTGAACGAGTTTGAATAAGCGCGACAAAGTTTGAAGTAGCGTGAATTCACTTTTTAAGTGACGTTTTTGTAGCTGTCGCCGTCGTTGTTGCTTAAGCTTCCTATTATCATGATGTAAAATGATTATTATCGATGGTAACTGGTCATGAGAATTTTCCTTGAACAGTTCTGCGCATGTAATATATTAATTGAAGGATAAAAGACATCTTCCAAGATTGCTGGCCGGGATATTTAGCCTGAGAAACATTAGAAGCAATTTGCGCCCTGCTTTTACCACACGACGTTTATTATTAAAGTAGAATTGAATTATCACAAACGGCCGTAATTCCGTTGAGATTGATTGATTATTGTAACGTGCGGCCTTCTTAGTTTTAAGTGTAAGTGTGATCTGGGGATGCCCGCCTAATCTGCCCAGGCCGGGTACAACCCAACCCCCGTCTTCGTTACGTCTTCTTAACTTTGTTTTAACAAAAGAGTTGTTTATGATTAAAATCATAAACACTTTTCATCGAAACACTGTAAATGATTAGACTATACATATATTTTGGGTGTAGTATAATTTTTATATGAAAGCATGAAACATATCAATAAATTCAGATGTTTTTAACCGATTTTGATATTGTTCGTATATTTTACTTTGAGAAACAATAATAAAAATAATGAACAATTCTTGAAAAAGAAAACACTGACAAGAATCTGCCAGGACCAGGAGGCCAAGATAACAATAAACGCAGGGGCATTTGACACTGATGCGGTACCGTATATCAGGTAGAGGAAAGAGTACTTCAGGACGATTTTGATGACAAGAGTATGTTGGAAAGTTTATGAATGGTGCTCGCGATGAAATATTTGCAAATTGTAAACAATATTTGACAGTAGTTTCGGAGGTATCGTTTCCGTCGCTTCGGTGGTTTGGCTTGTTACAGATGTTTTGTTGAAATGATAAACTAGCCTGCAGTGCAGGCTTATTTTGGGCGGGCGAAAGTTCGTACTGTTGCAACCGCCATCTTATGACGGAGGAAGATTAGGGAGAGTAAAAATAGTAACCCTAAGGGTAGGTGCCAGGGCGAAAGGAGGAAAGGGGGGAGGGGAGAAAAAAAATCTTCTCTCTCCCCGCCCCCTCCCCCGCTCCTTTTGACTCGCCCCATTTTCTCCATTCTTTTAGAGCTTCAACATGGCTCTGTCGCGAGCAAAACATTCGTGCGCCCGAAGAAAACGCCTGCACTGCAGGCTAATGATAAACTAGTGGCTATACAGTCGAACCTTCATAACATCAAAATCCAAAAACATCAAAAATTTACCAGTCAAAGCCTCACAGTTGGAACCTCCAGTAAACGAGCGCCTCCTGTAAGCGACCGCGACCATTTTTTGGGCCTGACGGTTAATGATTTTCCACTGTTTTTAACCTCTTGTAAGCGACCACTTGACACATTCTCTAATCTCTATGTTCGCTGTGTACGCTATGCTACTTAGAATATACGAAGAAATTTAGTGACAACATGGAACTGCACATGTCGTTACTTAGACATTGCATGCAATAAATTATCCTCCATAAAGTAGATGTCCCTGGACCTCTCCTCGGAAGAGACCCCCTCTGGTTCGATTCTTGTAAGCGACCACTCAGCCTTTGCATTTTGGGTGGTCGCTTACGGGAGGTTCGACTGTATGTCCGTAGGTTTTTGTTTCTGCTATTGACTGAAGCTACTGTAGGTCTCTAGTTTTGCTCCGGCACGAAAACAATATGGGATTGAACTGCAGCTCACACGTGAGGACGGTGATTTCACGGTTTTGTAACGTAGGTGCGCCGCGCTGATTTTGAAAGTGGATCCTACGGGATTCAAAGCCTTGACCCCTGCGAGCGCATAGGAGCGCTGCACTGGTATCGAGGGTCTTAGTCCCGTACAAGCACAAGCCAGCCTGAATTTTAAAGGCTTTCTTTTCGAAACTGTTAAGGTTGCGTTTATAACTGCGAGGACCTTCATTACGGTTTATTTGCATAAGGAGCATTATTCTCACTGAACGACAATACATACACAATTAACGTCATTGACGGACCACTTTTTAGGCATGTGACAACTTATAAAACAGGTCAAAGAGCGATTTTGAGAGCAAGACTTGGTCATGATACAGATATACAATAAAGCGATTTACAGCAATTAAAATACTTATGAGGGTACTAAGGGGGTCACACGATAATATCAGCAAGCCGATGTCAGCTGTTTCTTCGATGAAGCCGTTTAGTGGTAAACAGTAGATTTGCAGACAGTTCAACACAGGCAATAGGTTGCTTTCTAAAAACAGAGAGGAAAAACACAAATCTTTCGACAGTGGTAAGAATAGGGTCCGTAAATGGATAAGGTAAACATAAGAAAAGCTAAAATGAAGATTGGCTACTGATAAGTAAGTCAAACACTAACTTCAAAATTTAAGGCCTATGCATAAAAGGAAAGTTGAACTAAAGAACAATGATATATTTTCTTATCACAACCAGATGTTATTTTCCCCTGGAAACACTGACCTTATGAGGCATACTGAATTTGTGTTACTGTGATTAAAAATAAACATTAATCAAGAAACACACAGGCTTTCAGTCCTATTTCAAAGGTACGATGTTAATGTGTTTGTCAAAACAAGTACATTAATTAGTAAACGGTATAATGTTTAAACCAAGGAACCTTTCAAAATTGAATTATTTTTTTTTCTTGTTCTATATTGATGTAACAGGAAAAACCTCTGACCCTCCGTTTTTTTCTTCAAGTGGGTTTTGCAAAGGGATTGTAGCAGGTAGCTATGGATTTTATTTTCCATAAGTTTTCTCTTTGTTGTTCCATTTTCAAATCTACAAGATTAACCAGGGGCACCCAACGTCAATTTTCGAAAAATATCTGTTCGGAAGACCATTTAAGATCGGCAATTTTCGGAACATTTGTTGTAAAATTTCTTTCTTGCCTGCCTCTCCTAGGATTTTCCAACATCTAAAAAATGGTGTAATTGACCATTTTTAATAGCCTGAATTTCATCCGATTACTTTGAGAGGAGAAAACGACTCGAAGCAATTGGATGAATTTCAGGCTACATTTTTAACGGATTTTTACGTTAAAAAGGTCACCTAGAATTTTCGGGAGCCTTTTTTCTGGCTGAAATTTTCGAAAAGGTAAGTTTTAATCCCTATAATTTTTGGATCACTAGACTTTCAGCTAGGAAATCCGAACAGATGAAAAAATAGGGGGATAAAAATATTAGGGGATAAAAATATGCCTATATATCTACCGTTTAAATGCTAAAATACGCTAAAATACGTTTAACAATGCTATGTTTAAGTGGTTTTGAACTATACTCTGGTTCAGCGGGGTGCCCCTGGATGAACGTTTTACTCATCCACTGCTTCAAGATTTATGCTAGAACCCTATACTCGGAGCAAAGAAAAATAAAATACTAGCAGTAAAAGTTAAGCTAGCAAGATAACAACAATTAACGCTGCAAGTAAGAAGGACTATCAATTTTCAGAAACTGTACTTTCTTCAACTGAGTTTCTTCGATTGACCAACTGAACATTCGTTCCGTCTTGATACAGTAAGCTTCTCTATGTTTGATTTCTTGCCTAAACAGATATGGCGTTTTCGCTGCAAATGCTAATCTTCGTCACACTACTTACAACGGTTACGAGCGATGGTGAGTTCTTGGGAGGAGTAACAACTGCATTTGCGAACGCTGACGAGAAACTAACGGCAGAACTGGAGGCCTTTCGTCAGATCGTGGGGGCTTTGTCTCGACAAGTCATGCTGCAGCAGATGTTTGTTGAAGAACGCATCAGATCTGATGGTGATTCTGGTGTAAAGCAAGTGCGCCTCAGTAACAGTGGAACACGCAACTACTTTTCAGATACCCATGGCAACTCTGGAAGACTCATGTCTATTCACGAACACGCAAACAATATCCGCACCGTGGGCCTGGGAGAATTCATTGGCGTCCTCAATGGAGTAGAATTTAGGACAAGACACAACGACTACCGACTCTACATGGCAAGCAAATCCAGCAAAGAATACCATGCAACGGAGCCGATTCCATTTCCAGAAGTGCCACCAGAGGTGAAAAATAAGGCTACCGTGGACGAACAAATCGTGGAGATGCGCGAGTGGTTCAAGGCATGGAAGTTACAAAATCACACTATTAGAGATTACAGGAAGTATTTCAAGCCTGTACTGTGCTTTCTAGAAGGCGCGTGGACCACAGCAACAAAAGACATCGATGAACCGTTTGAAAGTGACAGACATTTTATTGACGCCCAAACATGGTTCGACTTACAGGAAAAAGTCCGCTTTACTTCTTACACTGGCAGAAAAGACAATCTTGAAAACTTTTCCTTCCTTCCAACCACCATTATCGACATTATCAACGAAACGATCCCTGTCTTTGCTCAATGGAATTACCGCATTTTGTGTCACCCAGTGAGTCGCGATATCCCCTTGAACAGGTTTCGTGTGGTTGACGATTTCCATGCCAGGCTTCCTGCGCGAAGAAAATACGACGAACAAAAAAACTTCCGTGCAGCAAGATTCCAAATCAACCCTCGAGACTCGGACACGTGGACCGAAAGATACAACAATCCGAGGTATACAGTGCTTGATGAGCTTATGAGTGAAATTCCTGGAAAAGACAACTATCAAGCTAATCTAACAGATGAGGCGTTTGACCTCCCAGCTCACACCATTGACCCAAAGAAGAGCGGAAAAATAAATGCCGGTTACTACCATCGCTGGTTTAAAGTCCTGGAGAAAGACGCAATGGGCCAATCCTTTAGGCGTCGTGGCTATGCCGATGAAAACTTGTTCATGGCCATGACTACCCAACCTAAAGTGGCTGGGATGACGCTCAAGACCTGCAAGGGGCCCAAAAAGAGGCCGAGATGTAAGACGGTCAACCAAAAGTTTTCGTACGCCATTCCACTTGAAATAATCTACATGACACCACTGAACAGATGGAACCCATTTAATCTTGAATATAAAGGTGACGAGAGGACGCCGTACGGAAAGACCGTGTTGCTTGGTGGTCGCTATGGTGGAAGAACTCCAGACAAGGCTTACAATGGCACCAATAGTAAGAAGTACTATCTAACTCCATCGGCCTTCTTTTCAGGAAAGGAAGTTAGCAGCGACGCTGCAGACACCACAAAGAATAGCGTTGGAGTTTTGGATCGGAATGGAATTGACGTTAGGATCACTCGAGCCAGCGGAACACGAATCTTTCTTCCACTCATTAATGGCGTAGGGATCTGTCGACAGCGATATCCCATAATGCCAGTTCATGGAGAGGGAAGCGCTGTTTGGAAGGAACTTGAGGCAACTAAGGATATCCTGATGAAGTCCAACACCTATAACTACATCTACAGGGAACCACTTGCAGGAAACACTGGTGTTTCCCCAACGGAACCTGCGAAGAGATCCTTGACTTTGAGGATGATCTCGGCGCAGAAAACACCCCCAGGACCGCATATTCATGAGGTCACTTTGACACCAGACCAGGTGGAGCTTGCTATGAAAGGAAAACCTATCAAGAATCTTATCACCACAACTGGAGCTGGTCACCAACATAAAATTAACATTCAAAGAAGAAACAACAAATGGTTTGTAAATTACTGTGCTGGTGGGTGTGACCAAGGCATGTTTCGATGCTGTGACAAACATGGCATGAACTTAAATGTGGACCCTAATGCTTAGAATCCACTTGTATTGTTGACTGGATACATTAACGATATGACAATGATATTTCACGGTAAAATACAACAAGGTGCCTAAAATAAAATGCAAAGTGTATCTTAATCTGTGGTTAAATAAAATGGGGAATAAACAATTTAAATGCGTTAACTTAGTTGATGTAACATTTCGTGGAAAAATAGCATAATTTTGTCATAATTTTACAATTTGAAAGCAACTCAACATTCCAGTAGCAAGGAACCAATATGAAAACGCAGGTCTCGGCATTTTGCGGGAACGTCCAGAAAACTAACCAATCAACTCATAATCCAGCGCTCTGACTGTGTGTGTGCTGCCTTGCATGCACGTCCTTCCGCAAAGTTTTCCTTTTTGGTGCGGATCTTAACTGTTACGTAGGGGCCGCCGTCCTTCACTCCGTCCAACATTCCTTCCTCTTCCCCTCCATTCCCCCCTCAATAACCAGCAGCTGGAGAAGATCTCCATGGAATCGTAGGATATGATCAAGCCAGATTCTCTGTCTTTATTTATTGATAACAGATATGCTTGTAACGCCTTTAAAACCTTCGCTTCAGTTTAAAAGCTGGTTAAGATACAGTCAATAGAAAGCAAGCATACGTTTCTGGTCAGTGACCAGCTTCGCAACTCTAACTTTCCAAGTTAACAAATTCGACCAGTTTCACCTTTTCTTTTTCGATGATATTTTTTTTGGCAAACCCCCGTGAGAGCCTTTTCCTTTTGATTTTTCCAATCATTTTTACTTTATACATGACTAGCCTGTTCCAGGCTCCGAGATGGTGGAGAAAAGTCGTTCAGTAAAAAGAAAATGCGAAAAACGCCATTTTTCCGCCGCCACCGCCCCCTTTCCCAAGTCGCGCGCGTCTTATTTTCGCTTTGCTCGTTTTAATACGTTCCCTATATACTATCTGAGAGCCTGGCACAGGCTAATAAATGACCAGCTCGGTGTCCCATCTTTGTTCTACCTAAGAAATCCACTAATAAAGGTTAACACCCTTAGTATGTGATCTCTTTGAACTATAAAATGCGCGGCAGGCACCTTTGACAAACATTCCGACGTAAAGCTCCGAACGATCATGAGATGTAGGCCCTGTCCTGCTGTTTGTATTCTTGTAACGCTACTATTTTCTACCCTTCTTCATGTTGTAACTAGACTGTGAGCAGTCTCTTTTCTTCAGAGTTTACAATGAGGAGAGTGCACGCGCGAAGAAAATAGAGCGTGATTTCTTTCATCAAGGAAAAAACGTTCGACGTACAAGGTTACGGTTATTTACCTGATGCTCTCCCCTCCGCTGAGGCCTCTTTGTCTCGTAAGGAGGCTGGGGAGAGGAAAAAATTAAAGCGCACGGTGGACGATGGGAAGGGGAAAGAGAGGAAGCGAGGCTCTTCCCACGTCCCATCGTCCCCCGCGCGCTTTGCATTTTTTTTTATTATTGCTATTTTTTTGGGATACCCAGCAGGAGCCTCTGAGGAGAATAGAGTATCTGCTGACACAACTATTAACGCTTAACCTTCATGTCAAATAGCACGCTGATGAGTAGCGTCGAAGAAAATGAAGCGTGACTTCTTGCGTCGAGAAATTAACAGGTCACGCTTATGTAGCGAAGCCGATAGCCACAATTACCTCTTTTTTCGAAAAATTCCTTTTAACTAGGAAAAAATAAATTGATTTAATGACAAGCAACGACTAGAGAACTATACACTTTCCTTGTTTACGAACTGAATCATATTGTATTTTGCATTCTGGCCTTCAGAATTTTCGCTTTTCTTACTTGCGGATAATACGAACACGACATGACTACATAGCGCTTCGTTTTCTAAAGAAACTGTTAACACAATTAACACAATAATGTAACTTCGACTGGAAAAATTCGAATAAAGATCCCGCTTCAAGACCCAATTTAAAGATCCTCGACGTTTTCGCGAGGACTAATGACTAGTAAGCCCAGCAAAAGCGTTTAAGGGAAACCGAAGAAGACTAAGAGTTTGCCCTATGTAAGGGAATTCAAATTATGGAATCTGTGAGATTTTCGCTTGTGGGATTCGGAATCCAGCAAAGTTTTGCTGTGGAATCAGGTTTTCTGGGCTTTGGAATCCGGTGTACAGCTCAAGGAATCCGGAATCCCACTAACGATTGGAATCCGGAATCCAAGTTCCACTCACAGTAAATCCGGAATCCAGTACTCGGAATCCTGGAAATTTGTCTTGTGGAATGTGGAATACTGGGCTTTGGAATCCGGAATACAGCTAAAGGAATCCGGAATCCCACTAACGATTGGAATCCGGAATCCAAGTTCCAATGACAAAGAATCCGGAATCCACGGCGTGGAACCGGAATTAAGAGACTGTCTTGGATTCCCCTCGTATTGGTCTACTTTATCTAGAGCAAAAGTCGCCAAGAATACTTTTCTATTAGAAGATACCATGCTTCATTTCTCTCCTCCGCAGAGGCTTCCGCTGGGTAACCCATTAAAAATGACAATAATCGAAAAAGTAGCAAGCGCATCGTGGTCGGCGCGCTTTCTTTTTTTCTGTGTCCCCACCCTCGCTACGAAACAACGAGGCTTCTGAGGAGGAGAGAGATGTTTCAAGGGAGCTGACGTTAACCATTAGGGGACAAATCAATACATTGAGTGAAATAGAAAAATAACCCCTTCAAAATGGAGGGATATAAGACACATGGCAATCCAAAAAACGCGTTGATAGAAAGATAAAAAACATTTAAGGCAAGTGCAACTGCGGGTTGTTGGAAAACTGTTCAGCTTGTGCTTTAATTTCATAAGAAATGCTAGAGGGATATATATGTCTTGAAGCTTCGATTTTATCGGTGGAAATAATTTCCCTGCTAAAGTTAAGTTACATAGGGAGTGTTTTTTTTTAAATGGACCAAGCGGCTGTGAAACAGCTCTTTAAAACGTCCGAGTTTCTAAGACTTTTCCACTGAAGAATAGCCTGATATGATGCACCAATCGTAAAGGACAACCATAGCGTTTGGAAAAACCTGGTGGGAATTTTATTCAATAGTAATGAATAACGGTAAAATCAGCATTAAAAATTGTCTGGTTATGTATTGTAAACCGCGCTTTTATCCACCAAAAATAACAAACCACCAAACCCCTAATATAAATCTAGACAGCATTGTATTTTAATGTCCTGGCCCCGGTTCCTGAAAGGCCGATTAGAGCTAATCCAGGATTAAAAACTTTGTTCTATTTTTGTATTTACCTTCCTATGCATTATCTAGAGTAAAATTCTATGCTATCATCACTGAATCTCGGAGTAAAGACACAAAAGTATTTTGTAAGCTCAAGTAACATGTTCTTAGACAAGAAAACCTTGCTTAAAATTTGGCTTAATCCTGGATTAAACTTACCCATCTTTTGAGGAACCGCACCCTGTTTTTTAATTGTTTCCCCAGTACAGCTAGTAAACAGCTCATTTCGTATCTTTCTTGTTAATGATACCTAATCTATTTTAGACCACAGCCCAAGCTTGATCAATTAAGTCTTCTTTCTCTGCGACTGAACGGGTTGCTAGACACCTTGAACTTTAGTCAGTAAAATGCCATGCCCGTCCTTGCATCGGTAGTTAGCGGATTCACCAGGTTTGGGAGTGTATTTGCTACTGCATGTAGTGATCCGCCATTTCCCGCCTCTGTAAATCACGGTTATCATGTGCTGGTGACCAGATCCAGGTGTTGTCTGCAATGTAATAGCCTTTCCCCTCACTTGAGCCGCCTCTACCTCGTCTGGTGTCAGAGTGACCTCGTGATGGTGTGGGTCTATTCCTGCAACAGTTGAGTCTGTCGTCTTCAGTGTCAGGGGATTCTTGTCAGGTTCGCTACCTCCAGATCCCCCACTCAGTGGTTCTCGGTAGATGTAGCTGTAGGTTTTAGACTTCATCAGGATGTCTTTAGTCGCTTCAAGCTCTTTCCAGACAGCACTTCCTTCTCCGTGAACAGGCATTATTGGATATCGCTGACGCAATACCCCCACTCCACTAATGGGCGGCAGAAAGATACGTGTTCCACTGGCCCGAGTAATTCTTACATCAACTCCATTCCGATCCAAAACACCCACGCTATTTTGAGTTGTATCAGCAGCATCGGTTGCTACCTCTCCTCCAGAATAAAAAGCTGCTGGAGTTTGATAATACTTCTTACTGTTCGTGCCATTATATGCTTTCTCGGGGGTTTTTCCTCCATTGCGACCCTTCGCGTCAGCTGTCTTTCCAAGCGGACGGTTAAAAGTTCCTTTATATTCAAGGTCAAATGGATTCCACCTGTTAAGGGGAGTCATGTAGATTATCTCAAGCGGAATGGCGCACGTGACCTTCTGGTCGATAGTCTTGCAAACGTCCTTTCTCCTGACGCGCTTACATGTCTTCAGCTTCATTCCTGCCACTTTGGGTTGGGACGTCATAGCCAGGAACAAGTTTTCATCTGCAAAGCCTCGATGCCTGACGGACTGACCCATCGCGCCTAACTCCAGAACTTTGAACCAGCGATGATAGTACGCGGCGTTCAGTGTTCCAGTTTTCTTAGGCTGAATAGTGTGGGCTGCCAGGTCAAATGCCTCATCGGTTAGGTTCCCTTGATAGTTATCTTTTCCTGGAATCTCTCCCATTAACTCATCTAGCAGCGTAAACTTTGGATTATTGTACCTTTCAGTTGTCCACTTGGAGTCTTTGGGGTTCAGCTGGAATCTTGCTGCTCTGGAATTTGCTTGCTCTTCGTACTTTCTCTTGTAAGGAAGCCTTGTATGAAACTCGTCTACCACGCGAAACCTGTTCAAAGGAACGTCACGACTTAATGGATGGCAAAGAATGCGATAATTCCATTGAGCGAAAGCAGGGATTGTTCCTGTTGATTATGTCAATGATGGTAGTGGGCAGAAAAGAATAGTTCTCAAGATTGCTTTTCCTACCAGTGTAGGACGTAAAGCGAATTTTCTCTTGAAGGTCAAACCAGCTTTTTGCATCAATAAAATGTCTGTCACTTTCAAACGGTTCGTCGATGTCTTTTGTTGCTGTGGTCCATGCGCCCTCGAGATAGCATAGGACAGGCTTGAAATACTTTCGGTAATCTCTAACGGAGTAATCTTGAGATTTCCATGCCTTAAACCATTCGCGCATCTCGACAATCTGTTCGTCCACGGAAGCTTTACTTTTTACCTCTGGTGGAACTTGTGGGAAAGGAATGGGCTCCGTTGCATGGTAGTCTTTGCTGGTTTTGCTTGGCATGTAGAGTCGGTAGTCATTGTGCCTGGTCCTGAATTCTACTCCATTAAGGACGCCAATGAATTCACCCAGACCGACCGTGCGGATGTTGTTGGCATGTTCGTGGATGGCCATGAGCCTTCTTGGGGTGCCATGGGTTTCTGCGTAGTAGTTACGTGTTCCTTCGCTACCAAGACGTAGTTGCTTCACTCCAGAGTCCCCATCAGATCTAATACGTTCTTCAACAAACAGTTGCTGCAGCATCACTTGACGGGACAGGGCACCTACAATCTGGCGAAGTGACTCAATCTCGCTTGGAGGTTTCTTGTCGTCATTAGACAATTTAGCATCGCTTGGCCGATTCACTGCAAGGGCTATTCCACAAAACACCACAAGGTAGTTAAGGGCCATTTCTAGTAAGGTGATAGACATATAAAGCAACGCAGTTTAGCAAATCAAAAGACAAGGATACGAAGTAAAGGCATCGTCGTGAGATATACATACAAATACGAGACGTTCATTATCTACTGTGGAAAGATTAAATGTGTCTTAGGGGAGAGGTGACGAGTTTCTCTAGTTTCTGAACTGAATTATAAGAAACACGATATAAATTGGAATACAAACAAACAAAAATAGATACGATTTAACCACAGGGTGAGACCTCGACCGATGCTGCAGAGTTGTTGTAAAAGAATGGGTTTTTTATAATCGAAGAGAAAGTTCGCATCTAAATACTCATCCTTTTTCTTCTTAAAAATGAATTGCCGAGCATCTACAATTTGAAAATGACACGAGCGAGGAAAAAACACTGATTTGTACCTGGAATAGAAGTTCCAAAAGTCTCTAACGTGGCCCCACTAAGACCGACGGTAAGGACAGAATAGCTATCCAAATGAGGAAAACCTTATTTAAAGCAAGTACTTCGGCAAACAACATTTACAAATCTAAACTGAAGGCTAATGGTAAGAGTGTCTAGTTTCTTTCATTGGGGTAGCAGCTATTGTTCGGTAGCCATAAAAGGCGTCTTATATAATTAGTGTAATATTTTCTCTAAAGAAGTTGAGTGTACTACAAACCCTTGCCTTTTCCACTTTTGTCACGTGGAATGTTAAGGTTATAGAAATCACAAAGCTTTTAAATTCAGAGGAGGAGGAAAGGCGCAAATAGTTGCTTGGCACCAAAAACTATGGCCCCTTCGATGCATGTTTACCTACAATAGAGTACTGAGATAACATTGACGCTAGTTTGCGTAAAAGCTAATGTATAAGAGAATGAAGGTCTTCATTAAAAACACAGTTATTGTTGATTTAGCTTTAACGTACGTCAACGTAAAATAGCATTCAGGGAAAACTGCACAATGTCTGAATGCACATCACACATTCCAGTTCGTTTTTGTGTTCTCAGCTTTAGAAGGTGTTTAGTACACAAAATCTACGACCGTAACTAGAAGTGTTAGAGGTCTTTCACTGATAAGTCTTCCACTTCTTCGTTTTAGCCCACTGGGTATTCGTTTTAGCTCGAAGGTCGTAGGTCTTCGTTTTCTGAGTCTCCGTTTTAGGAACACCCCATGACATGAGAGGGTGGGGGTGGAGAGCTGCCAGTTTAAGCCAGAAAAGCGTAATTTTCTGCCAAGCTATGAAGCTCCCCGGTCCAGTCCCTTTTACAGCTTACTGCAGCCTTTTAAAATTTTAATACAAGGCTGCAGCTCCATGTATAAGTAACGGCTCTCAGAAAACATAGTTAAAACACTGCTGTAAATCAAAAGATATGATCAAGTTGAACTGTATTAGTTTATCTTTGTATTAGAGCTTCAATAATGTCTATTTAACATCAGCGGATAATTGAAGTGTAGAGGCTAAGCGCGCAAAAATATACTGAAGAAGTAAATACCACACAGCTGATGAAGATGGTGTTCTGATAGGTAAATAGTAATATAACAGAAAAACTAGTTAGGCTTTTAAAGCCGTGTCACGAACGTTTGTTTTAAGCGAATAACGTTTTTGTATTACTAAAAGCTTGCTTAAGTAAATTTCAAATACAATTAGTTCTGGCAAAGACTAACAAAAGTAGATTTCAAATAGAATCACTGTAGTTCCGCCAAAGAAGACCACAGCACTTAAGAAATGTAAACTGATGCAGAAAAGTAACACTAAACAGTTACCCAGACGCTACCTTCATTTTCCACCTGATATATAGTATTGAACATAGGAACCAAGAAATCTAAGACCAAATTCCACGCTACTTTGAAAAGCCCAGTGTTCACAGGAGCTCTTGGGGTTCATCAGTGGTCTTTTTGAGGTTTTCTAGCTAAAAAGTCTGAAATTGTAAGGCACATAATGACGCACTATTACCAAAAAATTACTTCAGCCTTGAATTTCTTCAACAATTATCAGTTCTTCATTTGAGAGGCTAAATGAAACACTCCACTCGGTGTTTCATCCGATATCCATACACTTCTAAGTCGGTCCTTAAAAACTCGGCTACGCTGAGATTTTCAACCCACTTCTCGGTGTCTGAATATCAAATTTCCACACAATTGAATAGGAACAAATTCTGATTTTCAAGTCAAGGCCAACACTTATTACGACAGGCTGTAGGGGTATTTCAAAAGAAAGTAATTTTTCGGTGAATCTATACGAAATCAATTTTCGTGAACTGTACTTTTACTAGCTTGATTCTCAGACGTCCGACGTCATTCACGCGAACTACCTCGGACGTCTGAGAATCAGGCTGTACGTTTGCTTAAAATATGAGTTTTTCCGGGTGAAAAACTACTTTCACCCTGAAAACCCCGTCTTGTTTTACGCCACCAACCTCTTTTCTGCAGCTACAGTTTAACATGGGGATTATGCAAGCAAAATGTAAAATGTCCACTGTTTTAGAAATACAAACGATTGCACATACTTTTCTGGCAAGAAATAAAAAAGTAAAAGTAAAAAAATAAGATCAATGATGAGATGAAGCAACATGTGGATAAATGATCTTTGGTTACAGGCTCAGGTCTCTTACAACAAAACTTATATCCTGGTTGTAAGCCCTCTTGGATATAAGCTCTTCAATGAAATGTTCTGTTCTTTTCCTAATACTGGGAAGAAGTACCGGACGTAAAGATTCGTAGTTCGTCAACTACAAATACACGCAATCAACTAGGAAGGACCACTTCAAACACGCGTCTTACGTTGTTGGAAACTATCTCAATGCGTCTTGCGTCTTCCGTCCTTACACCAAACCAAAACTGAATCAAGACGCAGCCCGCGGACGCGCTACAATTCTTGTGAAAGAAAAAAACAAAGGAAGCTTCATATTAAAGTGAAACGTTTCCTGCGTCTGCCTCAACTATCACAACAACTTATAAGTCATACAGCCCAACGTATTTCGAATGCATGCCACTGAAATACGTCTACTGTAGACGGATAAACAGACGGAGAAAATCAGGCTGATTATTCGTCTTAAATGAACACCGTCCCGTACGTTTTCAAATGTCAACCTAAAACGGATTTTCCGACAGAAAATTCGCCTTAGACGGATAATCCGTCTCTTGTGCGAACAAGGTGTGACGAAAGTCATAAAAACCGAAGGAACTAACACAGAAGAAATAACGAAAGGGTCTCGAAAACTACACATTTATTAACATAAATGATATTAACACCAAAATGATACCGAATTCACCATGATTCATCAAACACTCGAGCGTAGTGATGACCCAGCGTCTCAATGTTATTTACAAAAATCGCCTTCACAACTTCCTTCTGCGTCTTGAACGCAGCACCTGTGTACAGGAAAAATTAAAACAAAAACGAAAACAAAAAGCTTTGCATGGACTACTGCAAAACGGGTCGTCCAAACCAGATTGGACCGTTACGATCCGTCTCACATTTCACCCCCCCTTGATAAGCATACAGGCTTTTTTTCCCAGATCTTTTACGACCGACCACCTAGCGGTTGGGTGCAATACCGCATGACAGTCGCTACGGTCGGAACAGATAGTCACGATCCACCCCCACACTGTTCTCGCCCCCCCCCCCCCCCCCCTTTGTAAGCATCCAGGGGATGATTGTTTTCAAGTCACGACCTGACCACCAGAAAATGCCCACGGGTCGTCGCCATGCATTTATCCCTATGTAAAGTGAGTTAAGGCTGCTTCACTTAAACACATTATCTAACATACGATGGACGAGTCGACGTCAACATTAGACGACTGACTCATTTCATGAGTTTCATAATTGGACATGAATGAGATGGCAAAAGAAAGTTTTGGCAGATGTTAGAGTGAAGTCACACCTCCTTTCTTACTGCAGACACCAGAGGGACAGACTGCAGATGTCTACAATATAGAGGAGATCGTATTACAGAAAGGCAATTCTTCAGCTCGTGATTTACAAGCTTTTCTTGTATTCTCACAACACCCTGCGTGGGTTATCACGCCTGTAAATCCATAGAAAGTGTGGTCTTTTGCTTAAATAACATCCCCCAGATATCCCCCCCCCCCCCTGTATAGAGCGTTTTCACTCACGTGACCAGTATCTATGCAAATTTATTGGAACAAAAGAAAGTGTTTGCATAAGAAAAGAGTTCAACTCCCACGGGACTGGTTTGGGACACCAACATGGCTGCCGTTTCATTGTTTTGGGAAACCAATATGGCCGCCGTGACGTCATGTGAAAACACTCTATTATGACGTTATAAAGCTCCACTTGTTATGAAGCTCGACTAAAAACCAGTAAATGCAAAATGTATTTTGATCAGCTCTGCTATAGCTTGTTTCGAAGCGCTTTCTTATATTCCGGTTGTAGGCCCACTGGGATTTAAGCCTCTCCTAAAACGCCTTACTAAGATGTACACACCAAGGGCTTAGAAGTGGTAGTTTTATAACAAAATGTGGACTTGCTCCTAAAGGTTTCTGTATTCTATGCAGTGTAACACGGATTATGGTTAAAACGTATAATTGCAGCTGTAACAGGAACATGTATCTTTGGTGATGCGGCAGCGTAATATAAATAAAGATTGCCGAGTTTTATTTGGAGATATTTTTATTGTGCCATTCTTGGGTCCAGCCTTGGGATATTTGACAGCAATGTGCAGCCCAGGGTGGGGAAATTTGGTTGCATTTGACTGGAATGATTTGTCGCGGGCAGGGAATTTGACTGCAAATTTTTGAAAAATGTCAAATCCCACCCCATGCCCTGTCTCCCTCCCCCCCCCCCCCCCCCACCCGCCGCCTTTAAACTGATAGGTGCATTACGGTATATGATAAAGCTGATTTTTAAAACTTGTCACGTAACAGTTAATTATTAACGCTATACCTTGCTGCCATCTCTGGCGCGTAGCTTCTGCTGTCATGGCGGAACTCGGCGGAGGAAATTCCTAAAAACACAAAAAGATTTCACCGGTACCGTCATCATCACCATTATTACACAGCGACATTCTCACCCACTTTAAACATTATGAAAGGTTTAGATAGAGTATAGCGAGATGCTATGACACCTTACTCCATGTGATAAGCAAACAAATACTATCGAGGAGTTGAAAAAAAACAACAACAACTAGAAAAACGCGATTTTCCATGTGTACGTGTTTAATTATTTGTTCCTTACTTGGCCAAGTGATCTGATGTTTGTTACGTTTCGTAATTTTTTGTTAGACTATCTGAACTTGTGTAACAAAAGAGAAATTTGTGCTTTGCGAAAAATCACTGAAAAAAATTGCCTGTGTAACTTGCAGATTTTCTTTAACACTAACAACGAAAAACAAGAGCAGAGTAGCGGTTACATTGTTACTATTCGTTCAAACTTTGCATGCACCTAAGAAGAAAAGCTTTTAAAGGAATCAATTCCTGATAACTGCAAAAAAAAAAAAAGCAACGACAACAACAACAACAATAGTCTAAAGAGTTAACCAGATTTTATTCGTTGCCTTGGAATTTTACGAGGTGAAAATACTTTGTATAAAGGGTAGCTAAGCCTGTTTAAAGTTTTATTTAAGGTGACTCGACCCAGTTATTTTGTGAGGGTACCATCCTACTTTGAAGCTCTCTGGTATACCCACCTTTACATTTGATCGTAAGTCTAGCATATAGCATGGATAACACATAGATCAATCTACAATATAGCATAAAAGTTTAGGCGATCGGAGTAAGTGTCATGTGGTTATAGTGCCACGCCTCTTTGGGGTCTGAGACGAAATTCTGCTGTTGCCGGCATTTTTTCGTGAAAATCTCCCCGCTACATATAGTTCGCATTAGTGCCTTGCGTTGAACAGAGTTTCACCAAAATCGCAAAGACCCAGCGCGAGAAATTCGGCGGTTTCCAAATTTAGGTCATAATTTATGTGAAAATGATAAGCAAACTTTACAAGATTATATCTAATAAACTATGAGATTTATCCCTTTATTTTGGGGATCTTTATAACAGATGGGTCCTTGCAAGTCAGCAAAAAGCTTTAGGGCCTTGTAAATGCACGCGATTTCGAGCAATGTAAACATCATGTATAGAAATTATAGTTTTCGCTACTTGTTGACGTTTGTCAGCGTTTAAGAGTGCTTCTCACAAAAAAAGCATTTTCTTAAACAATCGTAGTTTTTTTCCTTCAAATTTTGTCAGGGCCACAACTGATTAACTACTAGGATTCTGAATTTCATGGTCACTGAAAAACTGTGACATTATCTTCTATAAGCCCAAACTTGAGTAAACATTGAAGATTTTTAGCGTTTTGGCTGAGTTTGTGCTTTGGGAGTTTTCTATTGTTTCTAGTCTGTCATAATACAGCATTCTTGTTCAGCATGCGTGCAATGACCGCGCTTGGCTGACTTCCGAATGCTCACCGAGATGTGATAATTTTGGTACGGTGAGTCAAGCGATCGCGTGATATCAACAATATATTTCGGAGCCATGCCATATATTGCTTTATACGTAAGAAGTAGTATATTCTATGCGATTGTTTGTCTGATGGAAGCCAATGCAATTCACGAAGTACCAGTGTCATATGCCCTGAGCTTCGCCGTTCTGGACACCAGGCGAGTAGCACAGTTTTGTACATACTGAAGACTATCAAAAACTGATTGTAGTACAGTAAAAACCCGCGACTAAGAACCTGGCTTTTAAGAACCTGTTTAGCCTGAAATTTGAAACAGGTTCTAATTTTCTAAAATCTAAAAAACAGTTCCGTACAATTGGGAAAATAAGATTTAGATGAGTCAATATTCAGGATCCTCTTTGGAGACATAGGTGACTTATTACTCCAGAGACAGTTCCGTATTTTTGCCATGTTCCGTAAGCGAAAGAAGGCTGTTCTCTAAGTTAATATGAGTATAAAATATAACACACACATTTCTAGCATTACGTCGGCTACTAGACTTGCTGACAAGTCGAGCTTTTGAGCGCGTAGCGCGACAGTGAGTGCGAAGCGCGAGCGAGCGACCGAAAGCTGGGTCCTACCACATCAGACCAGAAAACAATGCGAACGACTTTGAGAAAGTCTAGCCGTCTACGCGAATACCCTCAAGTGTGCTTTGGTCCCATCACCAGGAGTTCTGTTTTTTCCTTATTCAGCTTTAAAACGATTGCAAGCATCCATGTAATTTTAAAACAAGATTCAGTTGCTCGAACTGAGGTTGCCTGATCTTGAAACTTGAAAGAGTAAAATAGCTGAGTGTCACCCACATAGAAATGACATGATAGACCTTGGTTTCCAACCGGTAAGGTGGCAAGTTACACTTGTATTATGCCCTTATGGTCATCATCTGCACATAAAAGAATGTGTCTGTACTTACAACACAGTTCGAGAGAGGTTTCTGTAAGGGTGCGGATGTACTTGCAAAAACTTTCAGCTATTTTCCAATTTGGTTTGCCACGGATTTCGAATGGGCGCTAGTACCGATACGGTACCATCAAGGAGTAAGCCGAAATTAGTTACATGTGAGACAAGATCAGCATAAGTTTTCAGATTTCCTCGTTGGCTTCCAAATCGTCACACTTTGTTTATGTATTTTGCTGAACAAGTGTTTCTCAATACCGACGATAATAAATTTCTCTATTTTTCAAAAACCTTAATAATTATTGCAATCCGTTTCAGTCTTCCTCTAGTCGTCCTCAATCCCTAGCAATCACTTCGGGGTGTGTTGGTTTACGTCAATGCAGTGCCAGTGAGCGAAAACCGGTTTGCCCTTGGCAGTCAGTTTAAATAACAATTACTTTGCAATTGCTGTACGTTTCTTCAAAGACCAAAGCAATGTGACCCTCTATGGTCACTGTAATGCCACCTAGCCAGCTTAATTCTTCATTCAGCTGCGTTCTCCGTACAAACTCTCCTTTCACGGTGTATACAGATACGGTGAGGTGGCGAGTCTCTCGTTTATGACCAGCAAGGACGATATATTCACCAAGTGGGTGACATGCAGTGCGATAATAGTGATCTCCGTCAATGCTCAATAAAAATTTGGCAATCTGTCGTCCCTCTGCAGTAAACAAGTGAACACAAGAGTCGTCTCGGTCCACTACCACGACTCCAGCGTCATTTAAAGCAGTGTTGTCCATTGCGCGCTTGAATCTTTCTTCGCCAAATGTACAAACAAACTCACCACCCTGCTCGTACACATCGATCACGTCATCTGCCAACACCAGCACTTTTCTACCGCTAACTGTAAGTCTGGCAGCCCAATGCCATTTCCTCACAGAAAACTTGTGCTGCAAGTCGCCGTTTGTATTAAAAATCTGCACTTCACTTTCCCATTCCTCAGCCCCAGGCTTCTTCAGTCCGACCAACAAGTAAATGTTGTCGTCTACGTCTTCATTTGCTACATCGTAAACTTGTAACTTTGTTTGGACGTCATCAGTTTGGGGAGTGAATCTCAACTGAAACTTTCCATTTCTATTAAACACCTTCACGGACTTGTCTCCATTGTCTGCTATAAGAAAATATCCCTCGGTATTTGTTGCGATACCACAGGCATTCGATAGCTTGTGCTCGACTTCACCCTCCTGACCAAATGACCACGGAACGCAGCAATGCTCCATGCTTTGCTTCTTCAATATTTTAGCAACTCTTTCATTTCGGAGCGGATTAACTCTTTCTTCTCCAATATCAACAGAAGGCCAGTTTACTGACAGCTCACCCTTGACGCCAAAACGGACCATCAGAGTGACATCGTAGACGGTGCGATTAATATGACATACATTGGAAATGAGTTCCCTTCGTTCCTTTTTACCCCATCGAGCCCGGAGTCCTCTCTTAAGCTCCACAGTAAAGCAATCTTTAACACCTGACACACGGTGTAGGTCTTCAACGCACAATTTACAAGCCGCTAAGGCATTTGCAGGATTGTCTACAGTTTCTAGTATTGTCGACATTATTCTGTACCGCATAGCTAGCACACGTTCAGACAATTCCAACGCTTCGTTTACAAAGGCTTCAGTTGCTTTTTCACGAGCACGTTCGAATCTCTTTTTCGCATCGTTAAGCATGCTCGTAGTTGCTTCATTTAGACCAGTAAACTTCAGCTTCCTCATTGCTCTAGTGAGTGAAAATATTTCAGAACTAGCTGGTCCAATTGCGACTTGCGCTGTTTCTGGGTCGTACGCACTCGTCAGCCTAGTGTTTTCAAAAACTTCGCAAAGTAGCTCGATCCCTTCCTTGAAAAAGCTGATGCTTGCCAACAAGTCTTTCCTTGCTAAGCCATCCAACTTCGACTTGACATCTTCGATTTCACGGACAATGAAACCTCGGAATTTCTGATCTGTCACATCACCTCTTTGAAGCCTTTCTGCTGCTTTATCTCTTCCTTTGCTCACGAGCAACCCGATGGTAACTTCAAACACTGCTGTTATGATCGAACTCATGCTTTAAGTTTCATTTGCGTATGAAACTGCCTCAGTTGTTGTGTTGCAAACTTACAGATTGAATTTCGGATTACAGGATTATATCTTGACAAGGAATTTGTGGAGATCAAAGCACGTGGGGAATGCGGACATTTTTAAGTAACTCATTAAAACACTCACAAGCAGAAAATGTCTGCCATCACGTATCCTTATCTATTGGGAAACGGATATTTTTTGCTTCCGGATCGCTCTTCTGTCCACATCAGAGAAAACGGAACTTTTTTTGTAAAACGCTCTCTCGACAGTTGGGGACACTGTTTTCCTGTATTCGATTGTGTGGACAAATTAAAACGGAACCTTTGTAAAACGATGACGTGACAGTATCTTATCCAGCACATAATAACAGTATTTCACTGACACTAAGCAATATTCTAAGGACTTCTTAGTGGTAAAAAATCTTAAGTCAATTTATCTTTCACAAATACGTTCTAAATGTTAAATGCCAAGCCTAAGGTGTTTCCTTTCTCGAGAACCAACAACGGAGGCCAACGAACAACCCTTGCACGTTTGACCCAAACGCCCGTTTCATTCCTGACCCCACTGACTGTCCCTAGGCCACCAAGTATGCACTAGACAAGCCTATTCCCGGTTGGGGGGAATTCCATATGACAGTGATGCTGGCTTAGAGGTAGAAAGTGCAGATTTTGGACGGAAAGCCAATATGTTTTACCCAAAAAGATATCGCTTTGATAAAAAAAAAAAATGAAATGCCTTTATTCTGAGTTGGAGAATGGTCTCAGTTTAGGGGTCAAATAAATCCTAAACCACGCCCAGATTGGTCTCCTTTAGAGTACCCCCACCCCCCTCCCACGGGGAGGGACTATTGTGCTTGGCAGGACTGGTAGGACAACTTTATCAACTAAGCAGTTGTTTTAAAGGAGCAGAAGGAGAATTTTAGAAAGATTCAAGACTAATCCGAATAAAAATATAAAAATGTCGTTTTGAAACGGATACATACATACATACCTCCTAATAAGAAGGCCTAAATTTTCAAAATCAATAATATACGCATTTTAAGTGTTAAGAGAGAGAAAATCACTCACCTTCAGAACTTTCCACATGGTAAAAAGCAAAGTATAAATTTCTTTGGGTTTCAGAAGACCAAACACAGCGCCAACTCGGCTCAGGGGAGGAGGCAGCCAACTCGCCTAAACAACGAAATTAACTTTATCCGTAAGCAATGCTGTTTTGATTTTTTGCGGAGATTCCAGAAATGGCAATTGCATTAACATTGTTTGCTTACCATTTGACGACAAAATCCGGTTGGGGTGTCGAAAACATAATGGAATCCGGAATGAACGGATTACCTCAAAACGTTCTCCTCAATTTTCGGTGGGAATTTCCGAAATTTTCTGTCAAATGGTAAGCATGCTATTTCTCCTGGGTATCACAGTCGTCCCAAGAGAAATTGAAGACAATGGTTATGTATTATTAAAAAAGAAAAGGGGGAGGGGGGGGGGAGGGGCGGCGTAAACGAGGTGTATTATGGGTAATGTGAAAATGGTGAATTGGACTAAGAACGTGTCGAGTCAACAGTATCATTATGAGGTATGAGCCGACGTATTAGATGACAAACCATACATGCACATGTATGAACAAACATTCAGTAGAAACGCACCTTGGTCATAATGTCAGTGATAAAGCACGTGACTTTAAACCGAAGTGACGATTGGTCAATTGATGCCCCTCTGTACACTTCCCAACTGGACATAATAGTCGCGAGGAGACTGGATACTAGAGGACTGCACTTGGAAAGTGACGACACTCCTAAACAATTGAAAGCCAGAGAAAAAATACCACATACCGTTAGTGCTCGAATAAGCGCCGTCCTTGTTGCTTAAGCTCCCTATTCTATTCTTAAGGGGGAGAGAGAGGGGGGCTAATTCGGAGGGTGAGTCCGCAGGGTCAAGATAAGTTCTATCAAGATTTTCCCACGAGCCGCTTACTAACCTCTGGCAACGATGCTTATTAGGGACCACAGAATAGGGTTCTCGTCAAATGTTTTCTTTATCCTTAAATCACTGCAGAGAAAAAAAATTACGTTAAGAAACGAGTTACTATGGGATACAGAAAGCATAGTTGAACAATACAGTTTGCCATGTGACAGATGCGTAACTTTAGGACAATACAAGTTGACAGGCCTGAGAAAACTGCTGACATTTCGAGGCACCACCAGTAGTTTCCCTGCGAAATGACGCCTGAGGAACAAGCCAGGAGAAATTCCATACTGATGATGTGTCACTACCCAGATCTGGCCAGTGTTTTCTATTGGCAGTGCCGCGAGAGAAATTTGCTTCAACCAATCAGAAACACTATCCAGATCTGGGTAGTGAAACGTCATCAGTATAGAATTTCTGCGCTCGTTCCTCAAACGTCGTTTCGCGGGGAAACCAGTGGTGACGTCGTGAAAGTCGACTGCTTTTTGAGGCTACGAAAAACGGTTCTTTATGTTCCCTTACCGTTCTACAGTAAACTTGAGGCTTTCATCGTCAGGCCAATCAAAAGTAATGGGCACAACATCCGGGCAAACGAGCTCCATTATCAACAGAGCTAAAGAGTCTACGTATTTATAATGAAGGGTTAAGTTGGCATGATCCAGATCATCATCCTGGTCATAGGTGCAGCACAGAGTGAAAACCACGTCCGTTAAGACTTGACTTGTCTGAAGCCATGCTTGGAGCTACAATATAACGTGTTTTTCCTTTAAGCTACGGTCAAACGGGCAACAAAAACGGCAATTTATTTTGCAACATTGCTGCAAAACGCGTTGAAAAGCGATGTTGCGCGTACTACCACCCACCTTCAAACCTGTCTTGTAACGAATCAGGTTGTTGCAAGTTGCGTAAATACTGACTTCTGATTGGATAAAATTACGCGGGACTCGCACTATACACGGGAGTTACGTCACTTCCTGCAATCAAGTTTGCCTTACGCCGGCAAAACGTGCAACACGTACAGAGTTTGTTGGAAAAAGTAGAACTACTCGCTACTTTTTGCAACCACTTTTCGCAACTTGCAGTAAGCTGATTTGTTGTAGGACAGGTTTGGTGTGGGTGGTAAAACGCGCAACATCGCTGTTCAACTAACTTGGCAGCAATGTCGTAAACAAGTTGCACGTTTTCGTGGCCCGTTTTACCGCACCTTTAGAAGCAACACTATATCACACAGGTTTTTAAAACTGCAAATAATCCTTCTTTCTTCAAAGGAAATATGTCAAGCAAAGTCACTATTTTAATTGGACAAAACAAACAGTGTTTATCAATCTTGACAGAGAATTGTCCTCATCTATCATTTGCAACGTTTTCCTCCGATTTACTCGGCCAAAAAAACCTGAAATTAACAAGGAACTCACAAACTTTACAAAATGTTCGCGTCCGACCTGTAGGGTATTTACATGTCACACAGAACTGTCACTAAAATTTTGTCTATCACGTAAACAACCTATCACGCTTTTCAGTGCGCTGTATACTCAGACTAGGCCATAGTTTGCATGCATGAGAAGAGTATTACACACATTTTGAATTGTAACTGTAGGAATAAGCATTAAAAAAAAAAAAAAAAAAATCATAAAATAAGAAATCAAGTCCTAACTTTTTATAGTTCAAAGACTTTTTTTTCATTTTAAGGGTACTTTACCTCAGCTGTGTCGAGTCTGTTCGTTCGGTTGCTTTTTGCGATATCACCCACAATCCCGCTGAAGAACACAGAAGAGGGAGTAAGGGGGAGATGAGATGAAATGTGAGGATTTCTGTTCCGCTCCAATAAAGAGACTTTGATCTTTGTTAAGTCTGTATCAGAATCACTCGGTTCATCTACATTGAACAAACAAAAGACAAGTCCAATTAGACAAATACTCGTTATGCGCACTAAACTTGCCTTTTAGTTCTAGTTTGCCCCTTTAAAGGCGCTTTAATTAACTACAGTCATGGACAATGGCCTTGAAACGCATTTACATTTTTGGGGCTCTCTTAAAATCATACATGCCCAACCCCTCCCCCACCCCACAAACTACAGGTTGGACGCGTGTATCCAGAATTTTCCCGAGTTTCAGCTTTGTATAGGGTGGGGGGAGGGAGAACTGCAAGACATTTTGTATACTGTTTTATGAGGGCACCCAGAAATTACAGAAAATCACGAATACTGGAGTGCTGTCCCAAGGACTTTTACACGCGACATCAACTTGTCGAGCTACAAAGCTAAGCCAAAAATCGTCTGTTAGAATCCGGCACTATGCGTGACTATTTAGCTTACGTCTGACCTGGTAAAATCCCTCCAAATAAGGTCACGTGCTCCTGTGAAGAAACAGGACATTTGTGTAAAGCGTGGAAATTATTCGACAGAGGGATTTAAAACTAAGTAAGCAACTTGACATAGATTAGGAAAAGATCTCACCGTAAGAACTTTACTACACTTCAAAGGGGCGTGAGAGACTGGATTTTTTATGCTTTCACCTAGATTCTCTTAGCAATGAATATGCCATCTTTATATACTAGTTTGGATTTCATAAGATTGCATGTGTTTTAGCGACTTTTTTGCGCCAGAAGGACACTTTGTGAGTGCTATCAAGCAAATGCGATTTTTCTTTTCAGCATGCACTTCTGAATATGAAAGCAGCTTCCTGTCATTTTCCATTAGAATTACAAAAAACTCACGTTTGTTGATGTTTGCCGCAGCCATTTTGAGGTCTTGTGATGACAGGTCTGTAGACAGAAATAATTTCAGTGGGGTCTGCAACGAACGGAAAATTATAGAAAAATTCTCGGAAGATCCCATCATACGGCGAGAAAAGAGCGAAGCGACGCGGCTTTCAAGATTTTCGGTTCCAGACCTTACAGTAGCAAAACCCCGTTTTTACAGTTCAAAGTGGCTGACACAAACATCGATAAACTGCTATTGTAATCGTATGCAAAGAATGGTTGTCCGGGGTTTTTTTGGCTATTTAATTTTACCTTCTGTAGAACCCCTTCCACAAGCAGTCTTAATAAATAAAACCTGCATCTGTCATCCTTGGATAAAAGAACAAACATCTTTCTGGACAGTTTGATGGACTTTACTGTATCTGGAAAGCAGACACGCACATTAATGAACATTAAAAGCGAAATGCAGCACATCTTTAGAAAACAATATCTATTTTATGACCGTAGCAAATGAAATGAACACAAGAGAATCCTGAAAGAGGTATTCCATTTGGCAAAAATATCAGTTTGTGAATTCTCATGAACATTCAGTGGCGTCTTTATGTGTTCACTATGAAGACAAGTAATAAACTCACTGGATTTGTTAATATTATCCTGTACCAGGGTCCAAGTTAGTCGGGTCCGTGAATATAAATTGAAAAAGCTACACGAAAATAAAACGGGATGAAACTCCCTTTTCCCCGCCACCGCCCCCTTTTCTCAGATCAGGCGCTCATATTTTCGTCTACCTTTCACTTAAGTGCCATCCCTACTATTTGAAAGCCAGGAGCAGGCTAATATAATATAAAATCAATTCTTACCTGTTATATTCCCTGATTGGTTTGACAGTTTGTGAAGGAGCTTGTAGAACAATCCGACACAGTTACGGCACAATTTCATCACGTTAGAAACTTTATCTGGCAACGTTTTGTTAAAGGACAAAATAAATTCTAGAGCCTTCAAAGATACGTCCATGTTAGGATGAAGCAACAAATTGACGAATACACTGTGATACTTTTGGAGGGACAATGATAAGTTTGATCTACAAAAATAAGAAAGGAATAATTAATACCCAAACTAAACATCGCAAACTCAACAAAAGCCCATGGGATTCGGATCATCTACTAAGTAACTTCGGGTAAACTTCGGGCATCTTCGGGACGAAATGCAGGGGCGGATCCAGGATTTTTTTTAGGAGGGGTTGCACTCCTCGTCTCTTGCTCTACTTCAACACCAATAAACCACATAGACTCTTTTTTTTGCAGAATACCAGTTGTATTAGAAAACCGCAGGTCATCTCGGGGGGGGGGGGGGGGGGTGCGTACCCCCTGCACCCTCCTCCTAGATCCGCCCCTGAAATGGGGATTCTCCATAGACCTTTGAAAAACGTCAGGTTAACTTTGACATCGCCGTGGATCTAAATGGCAAAATTACAAATCGTAATTTATTCACCCACGGAGCACTTTTGAGTTCTTAAGAACTTGTTGAAACGTATCCGCGCGTTCCAGATCGAATTGAAGTTTAAAAGGGTTGGTTTTTAACGAGAGGAGAAAACCGGAGTACTTAGAGAAAAACCTGTCGGAGCAAAGGAGAGAACCAACAACAAACTCAACCCACAAAAGCGTTGACGCCGGGATTTGCACCCAGGCCACAAAGTGATACCACAGGAGAGTGCAATTTGGGATTAAACATACTTTCATCCGATTAGAAACAAGCAATTTTGTCAAAAGTGCTATGATCTAAGATATTCAAGTACTCTACAGGTCACGTTGAATGCACTATTACATTAAACAGCAGCATACGCCATTAACTGTGCGAAGAGTTTCAGATTGACACATGATTCCCGTGTTTTTTTTTTCGATTAAATTGCTCTACCGCAGCTTATCCTGGTTCTTAAAGCACCAAGGAGTATTTTTTTCCAGCTGTTCAAAACTGTAAGAAACTGTTCAACAAAAAAGAATGCCCCTACGCTTTTCTTTCCATACCTGAACAAAAGATGGATATCCTTTTGAACGAACATGAGCTGATAGAAATTACTCAGCACACCCAATATCTAAGGAAATAACCCAAATATCAGAGATAATCATCACGGTAATATTGGGATAGTCCTTCATAGGACCCGCTTAAACCGCATAACATCAAATCTTTGGAATCTCCTTCTACTGTCAAGACTCACTTTACAACTTTTTGTAGTAAAAACATACGGTGCATAATTTAGTATTAATGATTACTTGTAGGTTAAGGCCAAATTATTGTTAGGGCACTGCGGTTACTAAAAAATAATGAATATATGAATTTAATATACATATTTGAACTGAGGGATGAAGAATTAAAAATTAATGTAGTTAAGATCATCACAGTTAAATATGCAACTTAAGCAGTTGCGAAAAGAAAGACTGAAAAAAATTCAATTTTAGGCTTTCTTTGCGCAACTACATAAGTTGCATATTTAACTGTGATGATCTTCTCTGCATTTTATTATTATTATAATTATTATTATACCTTATTTGAGTCTGCAGTAGCCGCAGGAGACTTGATGAAAGACACACAACTTTTTAGAACATGGTCAAGCAAATGAGTGTAGTATAACTCCACTTCTGAATGTAGCTGAACAAATAATTGAAGCTACAAACAACAAGACAAAGTAACGGTTAGTTAATGTTGTACCTCAATAAATTTAACACAGGGGCAACAATTTTCAATGGTCTTTAGTAAAAATAACGCCAAAATGTTTAAGTGGAACCACGAGAAGCAGGCGAATGGTTTCACTGCAAAGTTTTTTTTTACAATAACATTGAAAGTTTTTGACGTCCATTTCCGTTGAAGTTTCTCGCAAAAAAGGGCGAGAAAGAGAAAAACACCACCATCACGCCATTTCCCACAGCTCACTCATTGACCACAGCTCTCAACCGATCAGAGTGCAAAAACTCACCCAGTTATTGAAAAAAGACAACAACAAGATTTAGGGAAAAGGAAGACTAATTATACGGGGAAGTTCGAGCTGGAATTAACTAAAACCCAGAACAACCCAGAAAACCTAAAAGAGGTAAAATGAAAAAGCAAACAGAAACACTAACCCTAATCAGTAAAATAAAATATGGTTCTGCAAAGTCGTGTAATTTTTAAAGGTTATCAAGGTTACTTGTAGTAAAAGAAGAGCATCATTTTTTGAACATTCATGGTCGAGTTACCGTTTTGGGATTTCTGCTTCTTAAAATGATTTGAGTGAGACTTGCTACAGCTGATGTTTGTCCATTATGTATGGCTAAGATTACCAACATCCGGAAAATATTTGAAATCCTGTTGCAAGTAAAAGTAAAGAATTAAGAGCAAGTTAAGGGACTTTGTTACAAAGACATGTTTTTGTCATTTTTTGTCGGAAGGTCAAAGTCCTGCTAAAACTATGATACTGAATATCAAGCATAACAATACCAATTATTACCAGACGAAAAAAGTTTAATGAATTCTTACAAGGAGAAGTGACACACGGACAATCAAGCAATAGACCACACTTTCTATGGGTTTAACGGCGTGATAACCCACTTGGGATGTTGCGAGAACACTCGAAAAGCTTGTTAATCACTCGCCCTCGGCTAGTGATTGACAAGCTTTTCGAGTGTTCTCCCAACATCCCAAATTGGTTATCACGCCGGTAAACCCATAGAAAGTGTGGTCTATTGCTTTTAATGAGTTTACTGCCACAATAAACCATAGGTTTTAACTAATCAGAACGTGCGTACTATCTTAGTTATTTTATAAATAACTATAATTATAAATAATCTGTATATGGAGGTGCATGGCATTAATTTGTATGCCTGAAATACAAAGCAAGTTTAAGTAATATACAAATACTAGATAACAATAAAATTGATAGGTTTAAAAGATAAAAGGAAATATAAAATAAATAAATGAATCACAACTGAATAAATAAAGACACATGAGTTTAACACATCTTTTAAATACCAGTATAAATGGCAGTTGATTTCTTTTTAATGACTGAATGAAAGTCTGGGATTGATTGAATCAAGGTATGCACATCAGCATAAGTCTCCTCACGTAGAAAAAGTTGTATTAATGTTTGCTAAAGACTTTTTTGAAGGACGTTATAATAATTGTTTGCTATTTTATACATTGGAATACAGTTCATGAAAACATTACTTACTTGCTGCCAGTGGAAGTCAGCAGACCTTGGCACAGTTGAGGTGAATGGCAAGTCATAGCAGCAAGGAACTCGTTCTCTGTCTTGCTGGCATCAAGTGAAGACACGGCAGAGTTTCGGTGAAAAAGGCTATGTCTATGGAGGGCAATTTCCTGAAGTCTGTTCAGCAGCAGTTGCTGTAGAACAGCAACATGAGATCACATTAGGTCATTGCATTGTCGGCAATAATAGATAACTTTTGTGAAAGGTTTGAACCCAGGAGTCATTTCAAAAGTAGGTTGAGTTTGATTGTCCAGGTGAATGTAGTCCTGAATAGGACTGTTGTTGTTGACAGTGACTGACGTTTCGACAACCTGTGCGGTAGTCATCTTCAGAGTCAAAGTGAGTTGTATCACGTCAGTTGATGGTATTATACTCTGGTTATTGATCTGATTGCTATTACTTAGTTATTATTTAGTTAAGAAATAGCTCACCATGATAAGAGTAAATGTCTTTTGCACTTCACTTTGCATTGGGTCAAGTTCTATAACAAAAAATATTAATTATGAATCATTTTGAATACTTTAACAAATAAAAAAATTCAAACATAAATGTTAGGCAGAGGTTGTTATCAACAACACTACCATCATCATAATTATTATTGCCATAGCTATAGCTATTACTGAGATGGACAAGTCACCTTTGTTCTCAGGTTCCTGACAGTTCTCAAGCAGAAGCTGGAAAACTTCTAAAGCACCCTCTCCAGTTTTTACAATCACATCAACTACAGACAATACCAAGCTTGGTAAAAAGAAAATACAAAAGAATGGCATCAAAAGACATAAAAAAGAACAACTCTTGAAAGACGTAGTCTCTTCAGCCCTTATAGAGTCAAAAACTTTGACCCATTTTTACTTTGGAGTCAAGATATCACAAACTCTAGCATAACAAAATTAATGATGTTTTATCCCAGTTGTACTAAAACGTATACAACATGTTTGCAATGATGAAACTATTTGATTTGCAGAGAAACAAAATTATCTGTAAACCCATGAAATTGTTGACTAAGCAAACTTGAATGGACAAAATTAGTTTCTAAGATAACTTTCTCACAGTTACACATGGTTTCTTTTCTTCAGAAGAAGTCTACATGAACATGTGCATGTATACCTCATTTTCTTTTCATCTCTTTTTCTAGACTGCTCCAGCAACAGAACAAAAACATCTGGGGTCACTATTAATCAAAGCAAAAAAATATATTGATTTAATTTACATTTCCTTGATTTCCATTTCATACTTATTACACAGATCATGGCAGATAATGATATAATAAGACTTCAAAGTTGCAGGTTTCATTTTCCTCAAGTTTGAGCAACTCTTAATACAAGTTTAACAGTTATAATAACACAAGTCTTAATTATTCATTATTCAATGAATTACAAATACATTACTTACAGATCTCAAGGAACTCTGTTATAGTTCCTTTGAGTAAGTTAGGTGACAATGTAGCAATGTGTAGAAGAAAAGGAAGAGTGGCTAACTGTTCATCTGTTTCCATATTTGACTTTGAAGAGCTACAAATACTTTTCTAAAGCAATAGCACAGGTAATATTAACAGTTTGTCACATAGCCTGTAAGCAAGCTCTTAGATGGGGCAGGTTTGAGTAGGAGAATTGGTGGTTAAAGTAGAGTATTGAGCTTATGATTTAGCAGTTAATGAACTGATTTCTTTACAGGGTCATTCCCTTTTTTCTTTGCATTTTTTTTTGTGTAGCTCTGGGAGTAATGCAGTAATTTTATTGGCAACAATACAGTGCTGCCAATGATTTCATTTTCTTTATTCATGTATCATACTATCTCATCTGAGACATGCAAACGTTCTCAAATTGCTGCAGACATGTACATTTATAATAATTATATTAAGTATTTCCATTGCCTCTGCACAGTTTGATTATTGTGGAATCACACGGTACAACATTATCATTGGCAGGGGTGTCACTGACCTGACATGTTAGATAACAGGTAGAGCATGATGGAAGTTTTGTTTATAACTTAATTGAGCAACTAACTAATCAACTAGATACTAGGTTTTTTTTTTGTCTTCTGTTGTTGTTGTTGTTTTTCGCTGACCACACCAACTGATAATACTCTTTATGTGGGGTTGCTGTATTGGTAAATAAATAATAAATAGATAACTTAGTTACACCATGGAGATGTGTGACATGATCAAAATTCACCTACATGAAATAAAGCCAGCAGGTTGCTGTTGATCTCATGAGAATGTTGAAGAGAGAGGTACGTCAGAACCTGAACCATAGTAGGGGTCATGACAGAAGAATCTCCACTCCATCCCGCAGGGGCTTGACTAGCAGTGTACTCTTTCAGGGCTGTGGACAGCAGCTTGGGAATAAATACTTCATGAAAATGAGACCTGCAAACCATAAAAAAAATCGAGAATAATATTATCCCATATCCTCTTTAGCTTCAGTTTGTTGTGATTCAATTTTACCCTTGTTTCACACTGTAAGTTGTAGTTTTAGTTGTTTCTAAGTATACCCAAATCAAAGAAAACAAAATTAAAACTTAAAATAGATACAGAAGAAAAGCATTTGTATGGACCCGTGTGTGGTTTTATTTAAGTTGTGGTTTATAAAGGGGTAAAATGCACAAGGATATATAGTACCTTTCCACTCTTGAGAGACAGCACCTTTTTCTCTTAATAACTCAAATGTTACACAAACTGATTATTAACCATTAAAAGCAAGCACAGGTTTTCATGTCATGACACATACCCTATATGTGCAACAACCCAGTCCAGGTGTGGAGAGCTGTTCATAGCTATCTGCAACAGACACTGCACGCAAACATCTGCCTGCCCATGCCCAACCCTGCATAAGAAATAAGTAAAGTTTTATTGCAGCTACCTACACCAACATGTAGTTTACCATAAAATGCATGGGAACATAACATTGAAAATTAGTAATGAATAATGAAGCTTCAGGTACTGTTTGTCCAACACCTGGCCAGTAGCAAGAATTATAGCTTGACACTATAATTTACAGTAGATGTGACTTCTGAAGGTAAAACCCACTCCCAGGTTAAACCAGCATTCAATTCATTAGGGTTAGCTTTTTTCTTATGGTTCTAACCCTGGTAGCACCAGTTAAAGAACACAGAACAATTGAGGAGATCCATCTAAAGTTAGGTTTTGCACCTCGTAGCTTAAGAGCAGCTGAACAGTCTGTGATAGTTGTACATCATAATTATAATATCTGCAGTCAGATAAACCAAAAGCATTGGTACGCGTAATAGACCCTTTCATGGTTTTTTCAGCTTTTGACATGAACAAGTTAGGAAAAATCCATTGATACCACTGGAAAGGGTGCCTTAAAATTTCATAAAATTGCCAAGTTTGCAAGTCATGCATGTTAAGTGTGAAAAGATGTAGCTCCGCAAAATTGCAAAAATTTGCAAACATTTGTATGGTGGGGGGGGGGGGGGGGGGTGGAGCAAGTTTGTGTCTTTCGCGCCACTGCACCATACAAACATTTCTAAAATTGTGCGCCTTTCCACAACTATATCTTCATTAGTTTTCAACAAATCACTTTCAAACTTGGTAATTTTACTAATGGTGCTCTTTCCAGCGGAGGTGACAGATTTTCCCTAACTTGTCCATGTCAAAAGTTGAGAAAAACTTTGGAAAGGTCTGTTCAACCATTTGATGGCAACATCAAATTTTTAAAAAAAATATGCATCAGTATTAACAAGTTAGAGGTATATATCTGTTAAAGAGGCACGCAGACAATAATCATAACTACAACCATGTAGTCGACTTACAACTTTGAACTGCAGTGAACTGCAATGTCCATTAATCTCTGAACTGCAGGAAATAGCATCCATTTGTGGAGACCCTCACTAAGTGACATGGTGATACTGACACCTAAAAAATAGGTGAGTGTCTAAATAAATACATTTCTGTATTATTTAGATATGATTTTTATATTCAATGTAATATCTTGATTCACATTAATTCACTGTGAGTTTACCTGGATGAAAAACATCAAAGAATGGTTAGGACACACCTATAATGGATGTGTAAGAAGAGCGGAAGATCGGAACAGCTGGAGATCCATGATAGCTGACCTACAACTAGTAGATGGCACCTGATGGTGATGATGAGTTTGGGAGCCTTTCAAACAACATTTATCTCTATATGTTACACTGTTTGGAGGGATGCCGTCTGCCTTCAAATTTTTGTAAAAACTGAACTGATATCTGTTGTCCACAAAAAACTTTATTATTTCACTTAGGGTTCCGAATTTCATTTTACTTGAAGCCTAATATTTTACAGGTTCTGGTACACTTAACTCAATTACACTGGATTAAAACACTTTTGGAACGTAAAATATTCTGCACTACTCTCATTCCTACTCTTAATTTCACCTATTCCTTCATGTAAAATTTTGTTGTTCAGTTGTTGTTGTTGTCATGTATCTTACCTCTTCTGCCATTATTTTTAGTGACAACTTGTCCAAGAAGATTTAATGACCACTACAAAATAAAACGAACAAACATACCGTAACAAGAGGTTTTAAGAGAATTTGGGTCCAATTCCAAGCTGAGAGGAACGAAAAAATTACTAAAACATTATTACCTGGCAAATAAGTGGAGCCCAAGCACTAGGATTATTATCAACAAATCTGCAAACTACTTCACTGACATTCTGCAAAGCTGATAATAACTCAGGCTCCAGGACATCAGGATAACCTGTGATTCCTAAAAGAATGGAGAGTTTCAGGATGAGAAACTTTGGAATTATTTTCAAAAAGATTATGGTCACAGCCTCACTTAATGTATAACTGCCACCATTATTTTCTTAAACGTCACTTGGTTATAAGAGCTTAACAGACTGAGAGTGTTCAAGCCAGACTTCAATGCATTAAGAAATAAAAGCTGAACTTGGAAATAACAAAAATACCCAAATGAATGCTCTTGCTTGCATGGAAGAACCTTTAAAAGTGGAGATCATACAGTTAACGAAATGATTTCCACTATTTATTTATAATGATCAATAATTTGATTGACCATACTCATATGTTAACCTTTCATCAAAAGAAACCCATGGGGTGGTTTAAAAACTCAGTTAAGGAAGACAAGTCTTCGCTTTTGTGTTATTTGCACAATCGAATCAAATGTTCAGTTAACACCCACATTATGCAGCTGACTTATTCAAAAAATAAAATGGAGAGCTACAAGCAAATTCAATATGTAAAAAAGTTTGAATATGACAAATAAACAAAGGTTTAGTCTCCAGAAAATAGAACTCACCAGATAATGCCTGTCTTTCTAATTCCACCATGTACTTCTGAACAGCTTCATGAAACACTTCACAGAGTTGCTCCAAGACAGCATGTCTTGCACAAGGAAGGGAGTGAAGAAGCACAATAGCACACTGTGCCTTCTCTACACTTGACAAAACTTGTCCTGATTCATCCTTACCACTCAAAAACGACTGTAGTTGTAGTTTTAAATTCTAGATTTTTTGTGTAAGGGAATTACAAAACAAAGAATTATTCAACTGGTTAATATTAATACACAATTTACTGCATACAGTACATGTACAAGTTTAAGTGTTTAGAAATGCAGTTTCTATTAATCTTGACCTCTCCTAAAAAAATATCTACAGTTATCACTGGCATTTTGCAAAACCTTGTATTTAGCATGACAAATCATGTGGGGAATTCGTGGGGGGCTGGGGTTTAGTATTAGTAGCTTCCCTAGCATGGCTGTGAGTCTTTCACTGGCTTATAGTTGATTTACAATACCAGCAAGCTATATAATTATCTACCTGTAGTGTAGTGATTAATCAAATTCTTGATTAATCACAATTATGACCGTTTGGTTTGATTCACGATTCTTTTCTTCCACATTTCGATTTTGATTAGATTTTTTTTCACACCTTTTCCAGGGTGCTCTCAGTGAGTTATAATTATTGTAAAATCAGAATCCAGAACTCTTTAAAATTTTGCATTTTTGATTGCTGAGCAAAGATGATTGCAGTTAATGCGCCATTTTGTGTTGCCTGAAAAAAATGCTGTCTTTTGACCACTCCTTGAGAATTTCCCAAGAAGGCAAACCATGTGTGAAACACTCTTTGTCAGGTTCTCATGCAAACATGGCAATGCATACGATCCAGCAGCTGTGAATCCTCCTGTCCCTATTACCATTCTCAAATTGAGGGTTAAGGGTTGCACGTTGTTTGTAATATGCATTATGTTATAAGAATTACAAAACATTTACATAATCAAAATGGAAATAGGAATAATTGAAATTGAATCGAATCGTACGGAATATGAATCGTTACATCCCTAATGTAGTGTCTTGCATGGTCTTTACATTTCCCAGTCTCACATTGTCTTGTTTACTTAAATAATCAAACTTCTGATAATTTGTTCTTACTTTAAAGTCCCTTGAGGCCAGCTCTACACTCGTGTATTTATATTATCATTAGATCTTCAAAGGCTGTTCCCTTGAGACCGCGACACTACAATGCCCACACAGTAATATAATACTACGCCTCAAAGCCATTTTTGCTCCACAATACAAACATACGTGTTGGCACTGTTTGTGGAACAAAAAAGTATGAAACTACAGCCAGTATGTATTTCCATTGATAATAACTACATGATCCATAACACACCGCACGTACCGGTACGCCCAAGTCAATGGGACCCAAGTCAGTGGGGGGAAGTCATTAATCAGTTGTCAGTGGGGCTAGTGATCAGTGGAGCGCCGAGAAATTGTAGGTATTCTACAATTAAAAAGCGCTAAGTGCCCAATTTTAGATAGGCTTTAGAAATAATACATGAGACAAATAATTTCCAGGTCCTGTACAAATAACGTAGACAGTATAGACAGTTCTTAAAAGGCTGAAAAAATCTACCCACCTTGGACTCTTCCGCCACTTTGTCCGCCATATTTGCAATCTTACGCTAGGCCCAGTCTTTTTAGTTTCACAGTATTACCGCTGGTTCCCGGTAGTTAACAGCAGGCACCGACAAGTTTCATCAGTTGAACCAACTCGCTGGAGTATATTCGTCCTCGCGAGCAAAAACAGTTATTTTAAGCACCGGCAAGTAGTATTTAAAGGAAGGAAGATGTGATTCAACCTCCAATTGAGTGATAGTATGTTTCGTTCATCGCGAGTGCTTCAAATCACAGCATTGCTTGCACTGTCTTTTGGAGCTGGAACTTTGCTTTTCCTGACGGCACGCTACTGGAAACGAAAGCGCCGCGAACCATCAACTGGAAATAGCTCTTCTTACAATGATCGTCCTTTGAGAAGAAAGAGAACCTTAACGTCAGGTAATAAGCAGTCAGGAGTCAGGTTTGTCCTGAAGTGTGTATACATCAAGTAATTTATTATAATAAGTTTATAAACATCCTTACCATAGCCCTATGTTAATCAGCTGACAATAAGTTCACAGTGGCCTGAGTTATTAAATTTATATACAATCTGTTTTCGATACTGAGCTTTTTAAACCTACAGTGTGTAAGTGGTGCATTGATTTTGTAGTTTGAATCATCCTTACATCCATCCTTGTAAGTTGGAAAAAGTATTATTTTAATATAAATTAAGCTAATATTATGCTAACATTATGGCCTGATGGCTGAACTATACAGTTACTAGTAGGCAAGAAAATTACTCAGAAACTCGCTTTGTTTCCGCAGAGTGGCGGCAATATCAAATTTAAAAAGAATTTACGTTAATATGACTTTATATAACTATTAATTTTCTTTGGTGCAAGTGGGATTTCGATTTTAATATCCAATATAATGCATTTTATTTTTAAAATTAAGAATTGCAAAATAATGTTTAAAATCATGAAAAACATGTTGGTTGCTGTGGAGAATTTTCAACTAGTAAGATATGTGGTCTTTGTTTACTGGTGAACTGCTGGTGGCATTTAGTATAAAAACACAGTGACGACGTTTACGCATTCAATGGAAAAAAAAAATTAAAATCATGGATTACAAATAAATCACATTAGTGGAACTGTGTGTGAAGTTTTGATTTTTTAATGCAGAGAGATTTGCATATACATGTAACTTACCTGATAATGATATGCTGGTATAATTTACTTGATACTGTTATCTCAATATGTGCTGGTGCCCATGACCACAAAGCTTGTCCTTGATTTTTTTTAAAAAAATCTCAGTGATTTAGGATTACCGTAGTTATGGATGGATTTAAATAAAAGTTCTTTTTTTCAAAATGAAAATAACTCAAGCATGAGTTGGGTGGGTGCAAGAATACTGGTATTATTAAAAGAGAAAGTGTAAGAAGGTACACACATTTGTATAAATTCACTTCAGCTATGAAAATGGAAGATATTAAATCTTTCTAACCTAAGGTTGATTCCCAGGGCTAGTAGACCACTGAAATCAAGAATCAACCTAGGTTTATACATTGTAATTCAGAATTAACATGAGGTCAAATTTGACCGTTCACACAAACAAGGATTTGCCTAATACAGAATGGTGTACTGTAATACCAATACATTTGTGTAATCAGTACATGTACATGTATTTTCGTGTAGTTCAGTGAAAATTTCTTCTTTGCTGGTACTTGCAGGCACAAGGTTTTCTGCTGGTGAGTTGACACCTAGACCTCCTGCCAAGAGCCTAAGCTTGGAACAAGATGTTATGTTTCGACACCATGCATCAAATGTTAGATCACAGAGCAGTAACATTGAGGACATTGCTATAACTGTAAATGGTAAGAACTGTAGTCTTGCGTGCACATTTTTAGTCACTTTAAGTCCCACCCTGTTACATTTATTTTTGACCTTTCCCAGACATTGTCCTTGTCCTTTGCCACTAAAAATTAATGACAGTTACCGTACGTTGTACCTTGCGTACATACGCTGTACTCTGTTACCCATAATGCCTCCACCGCTCCACCAACCTGCCCTATACATGTACCTCGCACTGCTCACTTGAAAAGTGTGTCTGGTTTCAGTAATGACTCTTATTTGCAAAGATGGGACATTAACCTAACGCCCAACTACGTATACAGCACCAATACATTGTATGTTGTAGTTCAGTTCTATCCTTGGTTTAGATTTTATTTTCTTTTGTTTGTGGTTATGGTAATTTAGGACAATGAGTTCGAAACAAAGGAAAATAAAATTTAAAGAAAGGATAAAATTTAACCGCAACATATACATGTAGTTTCTGGGATCACCAAGGCACGCAAACCTCCACACTACATGAGGGCACAATGCTTAGGGAGGCCAAATGACAGTTACTGGTACATATCAGGAATTAATAATATTATAACATAGCTAGAATATTCACCTAATCAAATTCAATAGCGCGAGCATGTTTATATTCCCATTAAACGCACTGATGATGTCAATAAACTATACCTCGAGTTCTTGTGTGGTCTTGTGAGCTTAGCAATCCTCCAAAGACATCTCCCAAGGGCATCCATAACTCAACAGTACATGATGAAGCATTAACCATGTGTTTTCTAACGTAAATTTAAGAGAAAACTTTTCAATTGTTAACCGACAGTAGGGAACAGAGGTGTGTTGTTGTTGTTGTCATCTGCACGAGCTGTGCTGGCTATGGCATGTGCAAATTACTCTTTGCAAAGTTATTTCTTTCAAAAAGAATTTTTCAGTGAATTAATAGTTTTCCGGCACCTCAATATGGATATGGATTTTACAATCTTTTTTAATGTTATCTTAAGTGACTTTAAGAGTAAACTTTCTCTCAGTTTAAGACAAAAACATTACTGTGAGGTAGAAAAATATAGTCATGCAGACATAGACGAGTACTGCTCTGAGCGGTCAGCATGGGCTACAATAATGAAAATTTAAGTTACTGCTGCATTAATCATGTTCATAATGTTATAAAACAATTATTAGTTCATGCTTCAGCTGTGTGTATGTCAAGATATTGAGCACTTGGAACTAACTTTTATTATAACCGGTATTTTGAGGTAATCTTTACCCAGCTCTTAATAATGAACAAAGGTGTCCATTACCTTTTGTAAATCAGTCAACAAAGATGAGCACATGTAAGGAAAGGTGCCTGTGTGGCTGGTACAGTGTAGAGGCAAGAAGTTTGCAAAAGAGTTGAGAAATTTTCCACCCTTATTTCAGACTTCTACTATTCGTAGAATAGTTAAATCATACGTTGTTCACCTGCACTGTATTGTAACAATAATTATTTTAACATTAGATGGGAGGATTTCTGAGGACAGTGCTGTTGAATTAGGGGACATAATAACAGATGAAGAAGAGATTATTGAGGAACTTATAAAGAGAGGTACAGTAAGTTCTCTGTTGTAGAATTTTATGCCCATGTACATGATGTTATGTACAACCTTCAAAAAACTGAATCTCTTGACCTGGATTACACTATTAGGAGTTGAAAACTTTGAAATGGCTCTGGAACATTGGTATGAAGCAGCAGAGTATGTCATGACTCAGCGAGGGCAAAGCCATCCACAGCAGGGAGACTCATTTTTCTTTTTTGAGGCTGATGCCAAACTCAATGCTCTAATAAGCAGCTCAAGAAAACTGCGGAAAGTCATTGAACAGTATGATCTATCAGTGACATCTCTACCACGTACTCCAAGTAACATGTTGACATGGATTGATGATGAAAGTTTACAGGAGCAGTTACAGATGGGGATGGTCAGGGATCTAGATCTTGATGATTCATCTGATGCAGATTCATTTGTGTCAGCAGCTGATGATGCACAGTTAGAGGTACAGCTGTACACATAACTTTACATGTTACAACAATCATGCAGATGTTTGTTAAATGTTCAAATGCGCAATGCATTTTAACTGGAAGTGGACTTTTTGCACTCTTGAGCCGAGATTTTGAACAAATTGTCTCTGTAAGAGTAAAGACATTTAACAGTACATTTTGGTAGCATCCAGGCATAGTAAAAGAGAAAAAGGCTTAGTTCCGGTTGACGTGCGTCACTCAAAAATGCAGCTGCTTAAACTCTGTATTGTCATTGCGGGAACACTCAGAAAAGTAACATGATTTATTGATTATTATGATTTATTAATACAAATTTCCTGATAGTGTACTCTCCCATAACAAACATGTACTTGATACAAAAAATGGGAGGAAATGAAATGATTTGCTTGTTTCCTTCCTCAGTGAGAGCAACAATACCACCACCTCTGACTTGTCACAAGCTTATTAAAGTATCCATGATTCTATTTTGTAGTTTGATGATAGCACTGAGGAGAGACTTGTGAGTGAGTCTTGTAAACTCAAGCTGTTCAGACAAGCTGTTCTAAGATCTGCTGGTTGTCACAGGTCTGTAGAAAAAAAAAGATGATAACAATAATAACTTGTAATAATGATACATGTAAAAAGTAGCAGTGGTGAGAAAATATTGATCTTTTTTCTAAGTACAGTACATCTAAGAATAACATTCTACTAGTTAGCTATGTTTTACTGATTAAACCTTGCCTCTTTTGTCTTGTGTAGCCACCTGGAGTTTTATGTGTCAGGGTTGCAGCATTACATTAGACATGGAATTACCTGCAGAAAGATAAGGTGAAAACTTTGCTCCAATTTACATACGTATTGTAAGTTTAAAAGTACACACATACATATGCTGTTTACAGGTAGCCATTGTGACTGACCTGAAGGAGGATTATGAGGTTATCCCTGTATTAAGATCTCTCCGTACTGCAGATAACTCAACCCAGCCCGGGAAAGGTTTGCCACAACACTGGTTTGCCCTACTCTTTTTGAACAGTGGTGTGGGTTCTTTTATGTCCCACAAGAACCAGATAAGTGAAAATGTTGTGAGAAGGGACCTACGTTTTTCTGTCCTTGTTGGAGAAGACTAGAAAGTCTAACCATTTGCAGATGTCATTACAAAGGTAGCACTTTCTTCTCAGTTATTTAGAGACCCTGAGTGGTGGTCTGGCTGGGGTTTGAACCCGCAATCTTCCACTCAGCAGACTGCCGCTCTCCTAACTGAGCTAACCAGGCAGCCACTTCATTGTTCGTGACTATCATCATTACAGAAGCTTGTGTAGTTGCTGCTTGTAGAAATGTAGACACTGTTTCCTAGCAGTTACAGTGAACATAACTGAAGAGGTTTGAAACAAGGGAAAAAGACATGTACATCTTTGCAGTGTACCTTCAAATCCAATTTTTTTGCTCCAAATTATCTTCTTGCTCTTCTTCTCCTTGCTTTCTTGGGATATAGAATGATTATCATACTACTAAGTAAACTTGTATTTGTTTTTATGGTGGAGTAAAAGAATCCTAAATGTTCAGAATTACCATAATTCCAAATACTTTTTGTTAAATGCCTACACTGAAGCAAACTGAATGAAGCAGGAATTTTTTCTCGTAAATGACAAAACAAATAATTAATTTCTGCTTTACTTGCTTCAGTTTAATCTGTAAAGCAGATATTATTCTGCTGATTCTTGGAATCAAGGCTTTTCTATGCAAATATGTTAACTAAGTTCCTACAAGATAGCCAGCACGGTGTATGTACCAAAGTTGAGTCCTAGTACGTACATGTAAATCTAAAAGGCAACAGACAAAAAACATTAATTACCAGTTTTAACCGCATTTTGTTAACCCTACAAAGTACTAACTTCATGCTCATTTAATTCTTCAAAGGACAAGTGTTGTGGGCTGTGAAACTGACATGGAGTTCCTTGCAAAAGTACATTGCATACGACAGGCATCCAAGGTTTGTTGTTAACAAGTATTCCATAAATGAGAGGCCGTTGTTTCCAAAAATTACCCAGAAAAAAAAAAAAAAAACTTAAAGCTTCTCTGTTTGGTTTGGCTTGTTAAAAAAACTTTTAATCTCCTGAAGAACTGACCTATATGATTCTTAACAGGTTTTTGTTGTGAGTAATGTCTTGCTGGGATGTATTATTTAGTGAAAAAAAAATTAATTTAATTTACAAGACTAAACTTTAGTCCTGATCCATCATTGAATTCTCTTTTTATTGGTATGACTGTGTGTTTTGTTGTTTTCCCTCTATGATTTTTTTTTCAAGATGGTATTTTCATCTTCTGAAATCCGTCAGTGGTTCATTGAAAGTGGTCGGCAAGCTGTTTCTACCGTTATTGAACAGGCAGGCAAGGTGCGGTATTGCTATTTTTGTTTTATTGTTCTATAAATAATGGACTAACATGACCTTAACCTTCCCAAACCAGAACAGCCTTTCTTTAGGTTAGAGTAATTCTCTCTCTATTGTTGATACTTGATTGCCGCAAGAATCTACAACCTTTGTTCCAGTTTTCAGTAATCTTTTTACTTCTCTCACATGTGTCAGAAAAAAGTTTTGTCTCTGTGAAGTAACCAGCTCTACTCAATGTTTAATGCCTGCAAGAAACGTTTGAACAGATCATGGAAATTCAAGAAACAGTAGAAGTTAACAACTCTTCAGGAAAATTTACATTCGTTCTAACTGCTCAGGTGGTACATTGCATTGAAACCTTAAAAATAATCCAACAGCATTTTGCATCATGTAAATAGAAGGAGTTGTCAGTTCACTAGTTGAACTTGAACAGCCATCCATGACAGTTTATCTTATGTAAAATCCATGCCTGTAAACAGCCATCTCAAACTCATTAGTCATTCATAAAGAAAATACAAAGGAAATTAATGTTTAATGAGTGTTTGGAAATCAGATGAAAAACTGCTCATTTTTGCCTCCATAATTTCTCTTTCTAAAATCATTTTGTTTGAGAAGTAATATCAAGCATTCGACACAGTGTTTCATCACCAGATGAAACACCTCGTTGTTCGTCAAAAATACTCCTCAGCGTGTCGTATTTTCACAGATGAAACACTGTGTTTCATGCTCTATATGCAACTCTCTTCTCACAAATGAAACACTGCATCTCATGCTTGATATATTAGGGTTTCAATATGAACTGAATGCAGCATGATACTCTTCACAGGATCCCTCGGACTTCCAAGCTGCATTTGATGAATTAGTAGAGTATACATCCTCTGCAGACAACTGGAGACAAATTAAGGATGAGCTTTCAGGCCGAGGGGTATGATTTATTATTTTATTTTTTATTTTTACCTCTCTAACATTCAGGTACAGTTATACAGGTTACAAGTTGTGTGTAGAAACCTATCTAACCACAAGAAAACCTTAGAACAAATAACAGAAAAAATTATTTTGGCCCTAAAAACAACAGCAGCTCCCATACAGCTGAACCAATAGAATCAATATGCATGCATGAGAGAGCTACATCACCTCAAGAAACACTGCTTATTGGCCCTGGAAATGAACAGTTTCCGTTGAATTGTGTCAACTAGTACAGCTTAGTCATGTGTGACACAACTTACAATACCCGTTTGCCCAATAGCCCACTTTACAGTAATGTTACAGGTGGAAACAAGGCTGGAGTTGACCTTGTTTTGATACAACCCTTCCTGCTTTGTTATGTAAATCATGTTCTTATGCTAACTAGTATTTTTAAAGCATGATTTCCATAAGAAAAGGAAGGAGGTTTGTATCAAAACAAGGTCAACTTCAGCCTCATGTTCACTCAAAGGCTAGGATACTAAGCCTGCAACTGTATAATGGCCTATTACAACTGTGGGCAAAGGAATTTCCAGAGTACAGTTTCAACAGGGCATAACAGTGATAAAAATAATAATAATACTAATAATAACGTTTACTTATATAGTGCCATTTCCGTTTCCATTTCTGTCCAATGATGCTTAACAACAACAATTATTTTTTTGAAAAAAAAAATTAACAATATAATGCACCGTTTAAAATTTTTTTAATTAAGCTAGCGTTAAAAGTTACAATATTGTTAAAATGAATAAAAACGTGAATAAAATCAAATAAAAATATGTGTCCACTTCACATTAAAGATAGTGACCACAAATCTGGTTGGCGGCTGCATAAATGAATGCTTCAAGGACCAGCAGAGTTCTCTCTCCTTCCTCTTATTTCTCTCTCCTGTAAGAGACCTCTGGAATCAAGGAAATATGCCAATGGATTATAATTAATTTCTTTTTGTATCTTATCAGGTGAGCCATCTCTCATTCTATGATGTACTTCTGGATTTTGTGCTCTTGGATGCTTTTGATGATCTAGAGACCCCACCCTACACAGTAGCAACTGCTGTCCAAAACAGATGGTTATCAGCACGCATTAAAGAAACTGTAAGTACCCTGGGGCCTATTCCCAGAAAGTCCACTAATTTTTCACGCCTGAAGCCTAATTTGAAAATCAAAATCATTAAAATAAAAAATGTGGGTCCTAGGTATCAAACTAGTTCATTTTTAATGTTAACTGATACTTTTGTAATATTATCTGTGAAACTATTGAAATTCTGATCTCCTTTTCGCTATTACACAGTCACATTCTGTGTGGGATAAAAGCACTATCTGATAGCACTAGCACTGCCCATCAGTCTAGTTGTATTTACTGATTATTAGTATAATAATTATTACATTGATGATTATCGAAAATAGAGTGCTATGATTGGCTAGGAGCCTCGCTTCACCCGGCTATAATCACCGTGCGGTGATTATAACATTAAAGGCTAGCAGTTTTCAAAATGGCAGTGAGATTTGTTGATGTTTCGGAGTGAGAAATTGTTCAATAATTTTATTTTTTCGAATAATCATCAATGTAACTATACTAAAACAATTAGTCACCTCAGGCGATGTGAATATCGGCGAATAGTCACCTTGACTTATTCATGTCGCCTTTGGTGACTTATTGTTGACTGGTAAGCTGCTTGGTGGACTGATACCCGGGCAGGGGCTACGTTAAATTAAGGAAGAAAAAAAATGTATGAAGGCCTTTAAACTGCTTTGCTCATCAAACATTGCATTTGAAGTGCTGGGTCCAGTTCTCCGAAAGATGGCTAAGTTTAACCCACTATTAAGCCAAATTTTTAGCAAAATACTGTTGAGCCTTTACCCAAAGATACAGCTGTAATGATAACACAAAATGTTACTAAAAGCAATACATAAGGAGGTAGAATAGAACAGTGGAAAAAATTATAATCCTGGATCAGCACTAATCAGCCTTTCAGAAACTGGGCTTTGCCTGATAGCATCAAAATGATGGTGGCAATCTAGCCTTGTATCTCATATGGATTTCGAGTAATCCATAAAATCAAGGCTGTGCTCTAAGAAAAATTGAAAAAAGCCCTGGCCAGTGGCCTGAACCTGTGAATTCTGGGGTGCCCAGCATACGGTTTCCAAGAACAAACTTAAAAGATTTTTTAGACACCTTGGAGCCAAAGTTAGGCGCCAGGGATTACCGGGCACTGCTAGAGCACATCCTTGATAAAATGCATAAATATCATTTAAATACAGTGGCAATATTTTAGACTTACTCATGACAGAGCATAAACTTAGTAAGCTGAAGCAACATCTTGCCTTCCTGTCTCTTTGAGGTCTTAGTGGGTTATGAACTGAGTTCTCCTTGGCATTATTTCTTTTCATGTCTTTGTTTTGTATTGTTATTGCCAGGCACTTACCACAGCAATCTGGGGTGTTTTGAAAGCCAAGTCCTCTTACCTTCAGGTTAGATACTGATTTCAGCATTTTTTTTCTTATTTATTCATATGATTATTAATATTTATTTATCGGTACAAGCTTTGCCAACAGGCAACATTCAATGAGCAACTTCCACTATGAGGTCCAAATTTGCATACACACTGTGTTAATTGAGGCATTGTGTTATGCTGCCATAATTACCCCGGACATACGAATATCACTTCAACACAGCACTTTTAAACAAGGCTGTGTAGAGCTGTGCTAAAGAATTCTAGGGAACATAAAGGAAGGTGCCAGCATATAAATAAAAATTATCTACAAAAACAATAATTTCCTTATTTTATTCGACATAAACGATTTAAAGTTTCAAGAATTAATGACAGGATATGCTATCACCAGCATCACCGTTGTCCTGTTCATCATCATCATCATCATCATCGTCATCATCATCATCATCATCGTCGTCATCATCATCATCTTAACATGAATTGTGTTATCTTTTACAGGATCCCTATGGCTTTATGGCGCATTTCTATGTTGTGGCTCAGTACGTGTCCCCAGTTCTTGCTTGGGGATTTTTGGGAACAGATGAAGAATTAAAACAAGTGTGCGAGTATTTTAAGGTTGATATCCATTCCTTTTCTTTTTCTATTTTATACTTTGTTTTTAACTTGAACTATACACATTCGTGAGTTAACAGACCAACTTGCTCTCTCATCAGCTAAGAAATGGGTGGGAAAACCGGCTTCATTTCTATTTTGTTCTGTCCAAGATTGAAATTGTGGACTAAGGAGATGGAACATGTACATCCCTCCGCCTCCCAAATCAAGGATGGGAAAATAGCTCGCTTTGGCTTTCGTCCTGCTTCATCCTTGATTTCGGGGGGAAGCGCTTGCTGTTCTCTGTTATTTTGTCCAAGATTGTAGCTAATTTGTGACTCAAAAAACTGGAAGTTAACAACTATTTGTCGACAACACCAAATTGACGCTTTGACTTCATCTTTATTTTGTTTTAGAGTAACATCCTGGGCTTTATCAAAGACATCTTTGACTTCGACAGCTCTGATTATTCAACAACTGAAAGCTTGCGTGACTCCATCGTCAGATTAGCTAAGGAAAGAGGGGAACAGTTGTTGACAGGACAAGTCGAAGACACTGACGTTCTGGAAACAACGGATTCCTTTGGCGAATCGCAAGGCTTACAGAAGGTCAAGCAATGCTGAGGAGAAATATCTTGATATTTATCTTGAACTGGCTGAGAGAGTGGCCGTTTTTATGCTAGGGACGTTTAAGCCGTCTCGTGTTGAAAAAACATTTTTCAACACTCGAAGAGAAATTTCGTATCTCCAAGCGGCCATGTATTGCTCTATTTATTATATAAACACCAATAAAATACCAAACCATTTCACTTTAATCGTTTTTTGGTGTGAAAGGCGCGATTTATCATGTAGTCACAGCAACGGTGATATTTTCACATGTGAAGATATCAAGTTTTCGCGCGAAAGCTCACCTGGTATTTCATTGGTGTTTATATAATAAAACTGTGTTTTTCACAATGTTATCGTCTACTTGAATGCATCCCGTTTTTATGCCAGTCGCCTTTTAACGTCTCAGACGTTAAGCACGTCTAGACGACTTTAACGTCTCTAGTATTAAACCGGCCATCCTCGAAACGGCAGATTTCGGCAAATTATTATACGTTTCTGGGGGAAAGGAGGAAGCAAAAAGGGGAGAGAGCTCAAATCTTACATCATCTCTCTCCTAACCCCTACCGAGAGCTGGATAGTAAGGCTAGGGTGGATTTCTTTTTTTAACGTCAGAGTTGGTGACTTAGGAAGCACTTGAAGAGCAGTGTATTAGACACTGGTGCTTTTGAGGTATTTATGTTGACAAAAACACCACGGCGGCGGCCGAATGTTATTGTTTGGAACACATTTTATTGTTTATACAATGTTTGTGAATAATTTCAGTTGTATATAAATGTGAAACTTACTTGGTATTTTTTTAAGGCGATGTTTTACGGGGCGATTCACATCGACGATTTTGAGCACATTGTATCGTTTAACGTTGTTGCAACCCTGAAAACGCCCTAAAATTGTCGTTGCAAATCGTCTCTTGTAACGTTACATTTAATCCATGAATCCAGGGCAAACGTATTCTCCAAGGAGGCTATTTATTGTGTTTCATGTTCATTATTACTTTGACTTAACTTGCAAAGTTTCAATGATTGCAAACCGTTGTGGCTTTAGCGTCCTAGACGTAATTTATTGTTATATTTTTGGTTTTTTTCCTGCACTGGAGGAAAATTAAACTTACAAGATCAAGCGAGCATTCAGACACATTGTTTTCATGAGTAGGAGTTTTCTCTCGCGTGCTCACTGGATTAACTGTTTCACCCCTAGACCACGTTATGGCGAGATTACTTTTATCACTTTATCTATTAACTCTGTGGAATGCTGTGCTGTTACCCTTCAAAAAGAAATTTTTTATTTATATTTTGGGGTCTTTTTTTCTTTGGCCACTGTAAGGAGTGAAAGGTTTTAAGACGTGACGCCAATCTATTTCTGAAGGAAAAGCCCAGGGGACGAGAATTGAATGATCAGCGGTCTTACAAATAAGTGAAGGCTGTTTCACGTAGGCTGGATTTGCAGCCGTTCTTTGGGAAATGGGCCAGAGTTCACTCATGCAAGAAAACTGCTCTCGAGTTAACCTGAGATCAGCCCCAATTTTAGCGGCTCTCATACATTCTCTCTAACGGCTACCGCTAAAATTGGGCCTGATACAAACTCTCTCACGTTTGTGCTCACTGCGGCCAGATTTTGGCAACACTGATTGGCTGTTAGAACAATGCCTCAGGATCTGCTTCGCTGTTGAAATCAACGGAAGTTGAAAGCGTTTATTCCACGCGTGGTTGTTTTCGTGAATGATACAATGGAGAAAGGTCGATTTTGCTGTCTTTTTTATTGTGTTATGTTCTTATGGTAGGAAAATATGCCTTAATATGTGCCATGGAAATTCAGAAAAATAGAGCCTGATCTCAAGTTACTCTCGAGTGTGCCAAGATGGACAGACCTTGTATCTTGCGAAATACACCGCAGAAGTCCTACGAAGATAATCTTTTATCGTTGTTACGAAATTACACTCGACAAGAGAGTTTAACAATCGCAAAACGACGGCAATTTACACGTAAGGTCCAAACATTTCTTTGAAACAGTGATTCAACGGCAAACAGGTGGCAACCAATCAAGCATGGCTTTGTCAGAGTCACTCCAGCAACCAACCGCAGACCAAGAGTTTGGTATACCCAGGTAAAATAAAGTGTTTTAACAAAAAACAGGGTGTGCAATGCAATCCACGCAGGGGCGGATCTAGGGGGAGGGTGCAGGGGGTGCGCACCCCCCCCCCCCCTTGAGATGACCTGCGGTTTTCTAACACAACTGGTATTCTGCAAAAAAAAAAACTATGTGGTTTATTGGTGTTGAAGTAGAGCAAGAGACGAGTGCACCCCCTCCTAAAAAAAATCCTGGATCCGCCCCTGCCACGGGTAAATGCATGGATCTACATTAGATACATAAGACGCCAGTACCTGTTTTCTTTTCCCGGATCAATTACGATTAAAATAATACATGTGGGTAAAGAACTTTATTTCAGCTGTGTTTGATTTCATAAAAAGGACAGCCGACTGAGCTACAGTAATTGAGAATTACACATTGAAAAAAGAGTAGTAATACAGAGTTTCATCACATGCATCTCGGAAAAAATTGAGCTCGTTAATCATTCCCTCGTGGAAAACAACTAGAGCCTCCTCCCTCTCCTCTGCACTGAAAAAGAAATCAACAAACTTCTCCAGGCGGCTTTTGTGGTCTGGATCAGGCTTGTTATCCTCAAACCAGCCATAGTATGGATTGGTGTTGCTTACAGAACAGATGGTCTCACTGGCAATCCATGGCCAAAGCATTGTGCATGGCAACATAGCTATGGCTAGGAACTTGGGACGCTGGCGGCTCAGAGCAGCCTCGTAACCCACGTACATATCAGCTGCAGGACCCATGACTACGCTGTCAGTATTCTTGAGTCGCCAGGTCTTCACAAACTCTTGATTGTATTGCTTGTAGCTCTCAGACTGGACACGGTAAAGTAATGAAAATTCTGGCTTCCCGAGCAGCTGAATCTCTTTGGCAGCGTGGTCGAACGCTTCCACTGCATTAAAGCAGTAAGCAGCATCTTGCACCATGTAGCCTCCATAGTCGTCAGGGTCAAGAGTTCCCGTGGCCATCCCTTGAATAAACTTGGTCTCTTTGGCGGCATTTCGGATCTTCACGCTTACTTCATCGTTAAACAAGCTTTGGCTAAAAGACCAGCCTTTCTCCACTGGTTCATCGGGAAGATAACTGAAGTCAAATCTCTCTTTTCTTATTGCCTTTAGTTGTCTCAGACGTTTACCCTCTGAAGAAGAAGAAGTACCCGTGTTGAAACAATTGATTTCACTGAAGGAAATTACTGTTGCTGCTGTCTTATCAGTTTATACTCTGCTGCATGACACCCCTGGCATGACTGATCACGATCTCAATTGTCAGCTTAGGCAAGACCCCAGGCAAACGTCAAACTTCGAAATCCACTTTAGACTAATTAACCTCACGTTATAGATAGTGGGGAAGACGCGAAAGTGAAAGGCACGCGAACGTTAATGCGCCACTGAATAGCTTTCATTAAGTTCCTCACTTGTGAAATTAGTGCCAAGTGCCCTAGTGATCTGATATTGTATTAAGTGTGGGAGGCTGCAACAATTTATGTGTTTGCATAGCCTGCGTGGCAGGCGTTCGAAAGGGAAGGGGAAGGGAATTAGGGCGCGAGACCGCGCACGAGGGAGGAGGGAGGAGGGGAACCACACACTCTCCGCCCCACACGCTCTCGCGCGCCCAAATTCCCCTTCCCCTTCCCCTTTTAACGCCTGCCACGCAGGCTAGTGTTTGCATGGCTACGTGTTGTCATTTTTGCCATTAAAACGTCATTCTCGTCTACAAGTCAGTTTCTCTTCCCTTGGGAGAAAGCTGGGGGATAAGTGAAGCGGCGTGTCGACGAAAAAACAACAAGGCGATCAAAAACGAAAAGAGAACGAAGTTTAAAATGGGTAGAGGAACTAACCTTGTAAGCGACTCATCGTCCTGAGGTGTTACTGGAAGACAAAAGAAACATAAACTGAATATCTGCTGGTTCGTCATCTGTAAAACTTGATCTTAAATTGCTGCTTAAATGAAAAAAAAAAAACTACCTAAATTAATGAAAAGTAGCTGGAGGTATTCCACAACCATTGCTAAAGATTTATAGCATTCTGAACTTAAGTGGATTCAGCTAGCGCTCCGTTCGTTCGTTTGACAGAGCCACTCGTATTTTTTGCCTCGCAATATTATTGTGCAGTTCTCAGTTTTGCGTTCAGCCTCCCTTATATTGCAACGATTACACCTTACCTTTCAAAGTATTAACACGATCACCGATCACCGTTTTTCAGTTTGTTCAACCTACGAGATTTCCTGCAGAGAACCTTCTGAGCTTCCTCAAAGGCGAAATTACGTATTTGTACGTGCTGTTCCTCCGTTTCTAGGAAAAAAAAAAAGCGGAATTAATTGCACAAGAAGTCAACAACTGACGTCAACCACAAGGTTCACCAGTCAAGGATTAGCAAACTATTGCCAGTCACGCAACGCATTATAAGGGAAGGAAAGGGACTGCACGGTTTATCTCTAAACCCCAACCCTAAAGATCAGGCGTCCTTTGTTAGCTAGCGGAACTGAATTTCGCGCTTACTTAATTAAAAATGTATTCAGTCTCCATCTCCCACAACACAATTCAACGTAAATTCCAAAACGTTAGGACCTTGCCGGATACAATAACATCATTCCTAAAATATCCGGGAATGCAAACAAATACTAATACCCCTGGGGCACTCATATAAAAGCGAAGGGGCGGGCGTGATCAGCGGGCGTAGCTCAGGCCTCAGTATTCGGCCTAAAGGAACTTTAGTCCTGATCCATCATTGAATTCTCTTTTTATTGGTATGACTGTGTGTTTTGTTGTTTTCCCTCTATGAGTTTTTTTTCAAGATGGTATTTTCATCTTCTGAAATCCGTCAGTGGTTCATTGAAAGTGGTCGGCAAGCTGTTTCTACCGTTATTGAACAGGCAGGCAAGGTGCGGTATTGCTATTTTTGTTTTATTGTTCTATAAATAATGGACTAACATGACCTTAACCTTCCCAAACCAGAACAGCCTTTCTTTAGGTTAGAGTAATTCTCTCTCTATTGTTGATACTTGATTGCCACAAGAATCTACAACCTTTGTTCCAGTTTTCAGTAATCTTTTTACTTCTCTCACATGTGTCAGAAAAAAGTTTTGTCTCTGTGAAGTAACCAGCTCTACTCAATGTTTAATGCCTGCGAGAAACGTTTGAACAGATCATGGAAATTCAAGAAACAGTAGAAGTTAACAACTCTTCAGGAAAATTTACATTCGTTCTAACTGCTCAGGTGGTACATTGCATTGAAACCTTAAAAATAATCCAACAGCATTTTGCATCATGTAAATAGAAGGAGTTGTCAGTTCACTAGTTGAACTTGAACAGCCATCCATGACAGTTTATCTTATGTAAAATCCATGCCTGTAAACAGCCATCTCAAACTCATTAGTAATTCATAAAGAAAATACAAAGGAAATTAATGTTTAATGAGTGTTTGGAAATCAGATGAAAAACTGCTCATTTTTGCCTCCATAATTTCTCTTTCTAAAATCATTTTGTTTGAGAAGTAATATCAAGCATTCGACACAGTGTTTCATCACCAGATGAAACACCTCGTTGTTCGTCAAAAATACTCCTCAGCGTGTCGTATTTTCACAGATGAAACACTGTGTTTCATGCTCTATATGCAACTCTCTTCTCACAAATGAAACACTGCATCTCATGCTTGATATATTAGGGTTTCAATATGAACTGAATGCAGCATGATACTCTTCACAGGATCCCTCGGACTTCCAAGCTGCATTTGATGAATTAGTAGAGTATACATCCTCTGCAGACAACTGGAGACAAATTAAGGATGAGCTTTCAGGCCGAGGGGTATGATTTATTGTTTTATTTTTTATTTTTACCTCTCTAACATTCAGGTACAGTTATACAGGTTACAAGTTGTGTGTAGAAACCTATCTAACCACAAGAAAACCTTAGAACAAATAACAGAAAAAATTATTTTGGCCCTAAAAACAACAGCAGCTCCCATACAGCTGAACCAATAGAATCAATATGCATGCATGAGAGAGCTACATCACCTCAAGAAACACTGCTTATTGGCCCTGGAAATGAACAGTTTCCGTTGAATTGTGTCAACTAGTACAGCTTAGTCATGTGTGACACAACTTACAATACCCGTTTGCCCAATAGCCCACTTTACAGTAATGTTACAGGTGGAAACAAGGCTGGAGTTGACCTTGTTTTGATACAACCCTTCCTGCTTTGTTATGTAAATCATGTTCTTATGCTAACTAGTATTTTTAAAGCATGATTTCCATAAGAAAAGGAAGGAGGTTTGTATCAAAACAAGGTCAACTTCAGCCTCATGTTCACTCAAAGGCTAGGATACTAAGCCTGCAACTGTATAATGGCCTATTACAACTGTGGGCAAAGGAATTTCCAGAGTACAGTTTCAACAGGGCATAACAGTGATAATAATAATAATAATAATACTAATAATAACGTTTACTTATATAGTGCCATTTCCGTTTCCATTTCTGTCCAATGATGCTTAACAACAACAATTATTTTTTTGAAAAAAAAAATTAACAATATAATGCACCGTTTAAAAATTTTTTAATTAAGCTAGCGTTAAAAGTTACAATATTGTTAAAATGAATAAAAACGTGAATAAAATCAAATAAAAATATGTGTCCACTTCACATTAAAGATAGTGACCACAAATCTGGTTGGCGGCTGCATAAATGAATGCTTCAAGGACCAGCAGAGTTCTCTCTCCTTCCTCTTATTTCTCTCTCCTGTAAGAGACCTCTGGAATCAAGGAAATATGCCAATGGATTATAATTAATTTCTTTTTGTATCTTATCAGGTGAGCCATCTCTCATTCTATGATGTACTTCTGGATTTTGTGCTCTTGGATGCTTTTGATGATCTAGAGACCCCACCCTACACAGTAGCAACTGCTGTCCAAAACAGATGGTTATCAGCACGCATTAAAGAAACTGTAAGTACCCTGGGGCCTGTTCCCTGAAAGTCCACTAATTTTTCACGCCTGAAGCCTAATTTGAAAATCAAAATCATTAAAATAAAAAATGTGGGTCCTAGGTATCAAACTAGTTCATTTTTAATGTTAACTGATACTTTTGTAATATTATCTGTGAAACTATTGAAATTCTGATCTCCTTTTCGCTATTACACAGTCACATTCTGTGTGGGATAAAAGCACTATCTGATAGCACTAGCACTGCCCATCAGTCTAGTTGTATTTACTGATTATTAGTATAATAATTATTACATTGATGATTATCGAAAATAGAGTGCTATGATTGGCTAGGAGCCTCGCTTCACCCGGCTATAATCACCGTGCGGTGATTATAACATTAAAGGCTAGCAGTTTTCAAAATGGCAGTGAGATTTGTTGATGTTTCGGAGTGAGAAATTGTTCAATAATTTTATTTTTTCGAATAATCATCAATGTAACTATACTAAAACAATTAGTCACCTCAGGCGATGTGAATATCGGCGAATAGTCACCTTGACTTATTCATGTCGCCTTTGGTGACTTATTGTTGACTGGTAAGCTGCTTGGTGGACTGATACCCGGGCAGGGGCTACGTTAAATTAAGGGAGAAAAAAAATGTATGAAGGCCTTTAAACTGCTTTGCTCATCAAACATTGCATTTGAAGTGCTGGGTCCAGTTCTCCGAAAGATGGCTAAGTTTAACCCACTATTAAGCCAAATTTTTAGCAAAATACTGTTGAGCCTTTACCCAAAGATACAGCTGTAATGATAACACAAAATGTTACTAAAAGCAATACATAAGAAGGTAGAATAGAACAGTGGAAAAAATTATAATCCTGGATCAGCACTAATCAGCCTTTCAGAAACTGGGCTTTGCCTGATAGCATCAAAATGATGGTGGCAATCTAGCCTTGTATCTCATATGGATTTCGAGTAATCCATAAAATCAAGGCTGTGCTCTAAGAAAAATTGAAAAAAGCCCTGGCCAGTGGCCTGAACCTGTGAATTCTGGGGTGCCCAGCATACGGTTTCCAAGAACAAACTTAAAAGATTTTTTAGACACCTTGGAGCCAAAGTTAGGCGCCAGGGATTACCGGGCACTGCTAGAGCACATCCTTGATAAAATGCATAAATATCATTTAAATACAGTGGCAATATTTTAGGCTTACTCATGACAGAGCATAAACTTAGTAAGCTGAAGCAACATCTTGCCTTCCTGTCTCTTTGAGGTCTTAGTGGGTTATGAACTGAGTTCTCCTTGGCATTATTTCTTTTCATGTCTTTGTTTTGTATTGTTATTGCCAGGCACTTACCACAGCAATCTGGGGTGTTTTGAAAGCCAAGTCCTCTTACCTTCAGGTTAGATACTGATTTCAGCATTTTTTTTCTTATTTATTCATATGATTATTAATATTTATTTATCGGTACAAGCTTTGCCAACAGGCAACATTCAATGAGCAACTTCCACTATGAGGTCCAAATTTGCATACACACTGTGTTAATTGAGGCATTGTGTTATGCTGCCATAATTACCCCGGACATACGAATATCACTTCAACACAGCACTTTTAAACAAGGCTGTGTAGAGCTGTGCTAAAGAATTCTAGGGAACATAAAGGAAGGTGCCCAGCATATAAATAAAAATTATCTACAAAAACAATAATTTCCTTATTTTATTCGACATAAACGATTTAAAGTTTCAAGAATTAATGACAGGATATGCTATCACCAGCATCACCGTTGTCCTGTTCATCATCATCATCATCGTCATCATCATCATCATCATCATCATCATCGTCGTCATCATCATCATCTTAACATGAATTGTGTTATCTTTTACAGGATCCCTATGGCTTTATGGCGCATTTCTATGTTGTGGCTCAGTACGTGTCCCCAGTTCTTGCTTGGGGATTTTTGGGAACAGATGAAGAATTAAAACAAGTGTGCGAGTATTTTAAGGTTGATATCCATTCCTTTTCTTTTTCTATTTTATACTTTGTTTTTAACTTGAACTATACACATTCGTGAGTTAACAGACCAACTTGCTCTCTCATCAGCTAAGAAATGGGTGGGAAAACCGGCTTCATTTCTATTTTGTTCTGTCCAAGATTGAAATTGTGGACTAAAGAGATGGAACATGTACATCCCTCCGCCTCCCAAATCAAGGATGGGAAAATAGCTCGCTTTGGCTTTCGTCCTGCTTCATCCTTGATTTCGGGGGGAAGCGCTTGCTGTTCTCTGTTATTTTGTCCAAGATTGTAGCTAATTTGTGACTCAAAAAACTGGAAGTTAACAACTATTTGTCGACAACACCAAATTGACGCTTTGACTTCATCTTTATTTTGTTTTAGAGTAACATCCTGGGCTTTATCAAAGACATCTTTGACTTCGACAGCTCTGATTATTCAACAACTGAAAGCTTGCGTGACTCCATCGTCAGATTAGCTAAGGAAAGAGGGGAACAGTTGTTGACAGGACAAGTCGAAGACACTGACGTTCTGGAAACGGATTCCTTTGGCGAATCGCAAGGCTTACAGAAGGTCAAGCAATGCTGAGGAGAAATATCTTGATATTTATCTTGAACTGGCTGAGAGAGTGGCCGTTTTTATGCTAGGGACGTTTAAGCCGTCTCGTGTTGAAAAAACATTTTTCAACACTCGAAGAGAAATTTCGTATCTCCAAGCGGCCATGTATTGCTCTATTTATTATATAAACACCAATAAAATACCAAACCATTTCACTTTAATCGTTTTTTGGTGTGAAAGGCGCGATTTATCATGTAGTCACAGCAACGGTGATATTTTCACATGTGAAGATATCAAGTTTTCGCGCGAAAGCTCACCTGGTATTTCATTGGTGTTTATATAATAAAACTGTGTTTTTCACAATGTTATCGTCTACTTGAATGCATCCCGTTTTTATGCCAGTCGCCTTTTAACGTCTCAGACGTTAAGCACGTCTAGACGACTTTAACGTCTCTAGTATTAAACCGGCCATCCTCGAAACGGCAGATTTCGGCAAATTATTATACGTTTCTGGGGGAAAGGAGGAAGCAAAAAGGGGAGAGAGCTCAAATCTTACATCATCTCTCTCCTAACCCCTACCGAGAGCTGGATAGTAAGGCTAGGGTGGATTTCTTTTTTTAACGTCAGAGTTGGTGACTTAGGAAGCACTTGAAGAGCAGTGTATTAGACACTGGTGCTTTTGAGGTATTTATGTTGACAAAAACACCACGGCGGCGGCCGAATGTTATTGTTTGGAACACATTTTATTGTTTATACAATGTTTGTGAATAATTTCAGTTGTATATAAATGTGAAACTTACTTGGTATTTTTTTAAGGCGATGTTTTACGGGGCGATTCACATCGACGATTTTGAGCACATTGTATCGTTTAACGTTGTTGCAACCCTGAAAACGCCCTAAAATTGTCGTTGCAAATCGTCTCTTGTAACGTTACATTTAATCCATGAATCCAGGGCAAACGTATTCTCCAAGGAGGCTGTTTATTGTGTTTCATGTTCATTATTACTTTGACTTAACTTGCAAAGTTTCAATGATTGCAAACCGTTGTGGCTTTAGCGTCCTAGACGTAATTTATTGTTATATTTTTGGTTTTTTTCCTGCACTGGAGGAAAATTAAACTTACAAGATCAAGCGAGCATTCAGACACATTGTTTTCATGAGTAGGAGTTTTCTCTCGCGTGCTCACTGGATTAACTGTTTCACCCCTAGACCACGTTATGGCGAGATTACTTTTATCACTTTATCTATTAACTCTGTGGAATGCTGTGCTGTTACCCTTCAAAAAGAAATTTTTTATTTATATTTTGGGGTCTTTTTTTCTTTGGCCACTGTAAGGAGTGAAAGGTTTTAAGACGTGACGCCAATCTATTTCTGAAGGAAAAGCCCAGGGGACGAGAATTGAATGATCAGCGGTCTTACAAATAAGTGAAGGCTGTTTCACGTAGGCTGGATTTGCAGCCGTTCTTTGGGAAATGGGCCAGAGTTCACTCATGCAAGAAAACTGCTCTCGAGTTAACCTGAGATCAGGCCCAATTTTAGCGGCTCTCATACATTCTCTCTAACGGCTACCGCTAAAATTGGGCCTGATACAAACTCTCTCACGTTTGTGCTCACTGCGGCCAGATTTTGGCAACACTGATTGGCTGTTAGAACAATGCCTCAGGATCTGCTTCGCTGTTGAAATCAACGGAAGTTGAAAGCGTTTATTCCACGCGTGGTTGTTTTCGTGAATGATACAATGGAGAAAGGTCGATTTTGCTGTCTTTTTTATTGTGTTATGTTCTTATGGTAGGAAAATATGCCTTAATATGTGCCATGGAAATTCAGAAAAATAGAGCCTGATCTCAAGTTACTCTCGAGTGTGCCAAGATGGACAGACCTTGTATCTTGCGAAATACACCGCAGAAGTCCTACGAAGATAATCTTTTATCGTTGTTACGAAATTACACTCGACAAGAGAGTTTAACAATCGCAAAACGACGGCAATTTACACGTAAGGTCCAAACATTTCTTTGAAACAGTGATTCAACGGCAAACAGGTGGCAACCAATCAAGCATGGCTTTGTCAGAGTCACTCCAGCAACCAACCGCAGACCAAGAGTTTGGTATACCCAGGTAAAATAAAGTGTTTTAACAAAAAACAGGGTGTGCAATGCAATCCACGCAGGGGCGGATCTAGGGGGAGGGTGCAGGGGGTGCGCACCCCCCCCCCCCCTTGAGATGTCCTGCGGTTTTCTAACACAACTGGTATTCTGCAAAAAAAAAAAAACTATGTGGTTTATTGGTGTTGAAGTAGAGCAAGAGACGAGTGCACCCCCTCCTAAAAAAAATCCTGGATCCGCCCCTGCCACGGGTAAATGCATGGATCTACATTAGATACATAAGACGCCAGTACCTGTTTTCTTTTCCCGGATCAATTACGATTAAAATAATACATGTGGGTAAAGAACTTTATTTCAGCTGTGTTTGATTTCATAAAAAGGACAGCCGACTGAGCTACAGTAATTGAGAATTACACATTGAAAAAAGAGTAGTAATACAGAGTTTCATCACATGCATCTCGGAAAAAATTGAGCTCGTTAATCATTCCCTCGTGGAAAACAACTAGAGCCTCCTCCCTCTCCTCTGCACTGAAAAAGAAATCAACAAACTTCTCCAGGCGGCTTTTGTGGTCTGGATCAGGCTTGTTATCCTCAAACCAGCCATAGTATGGATTGGTGTTGCTTACAGAACAGATGGTCTCACTGGCAATCCATGGCCAAAGCATTGTGCATGGCAACATAGCTATGGCTAGGAACTTGGGACGCTGGCGGCTCAGAGCAGCCTCGTAACCCACGTACATATCAGCTGCAGGACCCATGACTACGCTGTCAGTATTCTTGAGTCGCCAGGTCTTCACAAACTCTTGATTGTATTGCTTGTAGCTCTCAGACTGGACACGGTAAAGTAATGAAAATTCTGGCTTCCCGAGCAGCTGAATCTCTTTGGCAGCGTGGTCGAACGCTTCCACTGCATTAAAGCAGTAAGCAGCATCTTGCACCATGTAGCCTCCATAGTCATCAGGGTCAAGAGTTCCCGTGGCCATCCCTTGAATAAACTTGGTCTCTTTGGCGGCATTTCGGATCTTCACGCTTACTTCATCGTTAAACAAGCTTTGGCTAAAAGACCAGCCTTTCTCCACTGGTTCATCGGGAAGATAACTGAAGTCAAATCTCTGTTTTCTTATTGCCTTTAGTTGTCGCAGACGTTTACCCTCTGAAGAAGAAAAAGCACCCGTTGTTGCTGCTGTCTTATCAGTTTATACTCTGCTGCATGACACCCCTGGCACGACTGATCACGATCTCGATTGTCAGCTTAGGCAAGACCCCAGGCAAACGTCAAACGTCGAAATTCACTTTAGACTAATTAACCTCACGTTATAGATAGTGGGGAAGACGCGAAAGTGAAAGGCACGCGAACGTTAATGCGCCACTGAATAGCTTTCTTTAAGTTCCTCACATGTGAAATTAGTGCCAAGTGCCCTAGTGATCTGATATTGTATTAAGTGTGGGAGGCTGCAACAATTTATGCGTTTGCATAGCCTGCGTGGCAGGCGTTCGAAAGGGAAGGGGAAGGGAATTAGGGCGCGAGACCGCGCACGAGGGAGGAGGGAGGAGGGGAACCACACACTCTCCGCCCCACACGCTCTCGCGCGCCCAAATTCCCCCTTCCCCTTCCCCTTTTAACGCCTGCCACGCAGGCTAGTGTTTGCATGGCTACGTGTTGTCATTTTTGCCATTAAAACGCCATTCTCGTCTACAAGTCAGTTTCTCTTCCCTTGGGAGAAAGCTGGGGGATAAGTGAAGCGGCGTGTCGACGAAAAAACAACAAGGCGATCAAAAACGAAAAGAGAACGAAGTTTAAAATGGGTAGAGGAACTAACCTTGTAAGCGACTCATCGTCCTGAGGTGTTACTGGAAGACAAAAGAAACATAAACTGAATGTCTGCTGGTTCGTCATCTGTAAAACTTGATCTTAAATTGCTGCTTAAATGAAAAAAAAAAACTACCTAAATTAATGAAAAGTAGCTGGAGGTATTCCACAACCATTGCTAAAGATTTATAGCATTCTGAACTTAAGTGGATTCAGCTAGCGCTCCGTTCGTTCGTTTGACAGAGCCACTCGTATTTTTTGCCTCGCAATATTATTGTGCAGTTCTCAGTTTTGCGTTCAGCCTCCCTTATATTGCAACGATTACACCTTACCTTTCAAAGTATTAACACGATCACCGATCACCGTTTTTCAGTTTGTTCAACCTACGAGATTTCCTGCAGAGAACCTTCTGAGCTTCCTCAAAGGCGAAATTACGTATTTGTACGTGCTGTTCCTCCGTTTCTAGGAAAAAAAAAAAGCGGAATTAATTGCACAAGAAGTCAACAACTGACGTCAACCACAAGGTTCACCAGTCAAGGATTAGCAAACTATTGCCAGTCACGCAACGCATTATAAGGGAAGGAAAGGGACTGCACGGTTTATCTCTAAACCCCAACCCTAAAGATCAGGCGTCCTTTGTTAGCTAGCGGAACTGAATTTCGCGCTTACTTAATTAAAAATGTATTCAGTCTCCATCTCCCACAACACAATTCAACGTAAATTCCAAAACGTTAGGACCTTGCCGGATACAATAACATCATTCCTAAAATATCCGGGAATGCAAACAAATACTAATACCCCTGGGGCACTCATATAAAAGCGAAGGGGCGGGCGTGATCAGCGGGCGTAGCTCAGGCCTCAGTATTCGGCCTAAAGGATACCATAGCTCAACACAGAAAAGCCTTCCGCGCTAGTTCGTCAAGAAAGGCGGGACGAGAGAGCAAACCAGGGGAATGAAGGGGACGGGTGAAGTTTCTTCCTTTCCCCTCCCCGTCCTTCCGTATCAGAAGTGCTCCCCCTCCCCCCGCCCTAGGTTGTAACCGGACTTTGCTCCGCAAAAAAGAAAAGAGTAACAAGAAAGAAGCGCTGGATCTTTAGTGTCGAAATATTTCAAGATATTTAACTTGAGAGATCAGGTACAACAACCGTCTCAGTCAGATATAGCGCTGCATTTTCGTTAGTCAAGTTTGCCTCACGATTTATAAATTTTCACGATTTATAGTATTCATGAAGTTATGGGCAAGCCGGAGTTCGAGTTTATTGACCACAATTTCAATTCAAGCTTCCCAGCTGACTTCCACCTCGCTCATTTTTCGTAAAGGAAGCCTCTTGTTCATATCCAGTAGGTACTACAGAAGTTATGTCCATGCGGGTCCAAACTTCAGCATTTACGGTCGACTGAACAAGCTACAGTGATCTGTTTATCATAAAACTCACAGCTCTCGAAGTCGCATGTGGAAGGAAGCACGAAACGTTTAACATATAACATCATGCGGCAAGAACTATTCCAAACATTCTTAGTTGAAATTCCAAAGTGGCCTTCTGCTTTTTTGGGCACTTCCCTGCACGGCATGGATTAACACTAATACTCCTGATTTTTTCAATTTGCTTAGACTGTTTGGGCGTTTTTTGCGCCCTAGACGGCCGCTCTTACGGTGGCTCCGAACCCACCGCCTCAATTTTTTAAAACTTTGCACAAATCAAATTTTGACCCGGCTAATCCTGACACCTTAAGTTGCAGCCACAACCTGCTCCTGCAAATGGACCCCATTGGCATGTTAATTAAAATTTGCTAATAAACTACTAATTCTTCGAACTGATCTCCATACTTTTCCTTAAAGAATTATTTGAGAGAAATTGTCTATAGTTTGATCAATTTATTAATTCTCATGTCCTTAGCGGAGTGTGGAAAATTGACACAGTCTATATCGTGGAAAAGGAAAAAAGAAATTAATACAAAAACAAGACCTCAGTAGGCAAATAAAGAGAAAGACAAGTCGCCATGAGCCGCCTTCAACTGCGTAAATCCAGTTCAATTCGCAGTTGCTTTATATATGATGGGAAAATTATCACTTTCTTATCGCATAGTCCTTCTTGAGTTTTCTACGATTTTGGCCGGCCATATACTTTTCTTTTTTCTTTTTTTTTCTTCTCTACTTAAGTCGTTTTTGTGGAGATAGGCTCTTTCTTATCAGGGATCGATGAAATGAACTTGGAATCATTTCTTAATCTTTGTTTAACTCTGGGTAACGTTTTTAATATTTAGTGTTTTAGCTTTATTTGAACAACTCAAACCACAAACTTTCCTTTCTTGCGACAAAGAACATTTATCTAAAAAAGAAACAACACTAACGTTGACATGATAATAAAAAGTGAAGGAAAAAAGAGCTAAAAACAAACTTGCTTTAATTAATAATTGTCTTTATTTGGATATCTTCCCTGCTTTTTGTTTTTGTTATTTTCAATCAACGTTTATTCAATCAAACTCTTAACGGGTAAAAATATGCCTGTAACAGTAAAATTTTATCTCAGAATTTTAAAGGAATTGGTATCATGGGTCCAGTCCAACAGTTATTTTCAAAACAAGATTAATTTCAACTTGTTATGCGTTAGTAAAAAGTATCCAGTATGTAATCTCAGACAAATAAAATCAAAAGATTTTTATTTGCATTTTATGGACGATTCTGCAGAAGGAGATTTAATGGTTGCAAATTTTTAATAACGTGAATGGCCGTTCTAACACTTTAAACCCGTTTGTAATTTTAACACTTACTATTCAAATTTAAGATATTTTAACGGAACATTTATTAACTTGTCCAAAGGACACTCAACAGTAAACTTCACTGACTTAGGTGGCATATATGCATCCCCTGCAGTGTTACTGTACTGGCCGCACGAATATCGTTCCAAATGGTGTGAATGACTCAATGTTTATGTTTATCGATAAAAAGTAAACAGGTAAAACAGCTGCTGTAGGAGTTTACGTAGATACATTCAGTTGTCGGCTTCAAATCGCAGTCCTTCGTACACACGCGCAGGACTATGTAAACGTTCTTTTGCCGAAACCGCAATATTGCATTGTTTCTTGACAAAGAAGGCGTGGACACCAAAAATAGTTTAACTTTACGTGCTCAAACCCAGGTGACGAAGCACAAGTTGAAAGGCAGCTTCGTTACTTCAAGTACTAGATAAGTCATGTGTCATTTTTGCTTTGGTTCAGTACAAGTTGACCCAAGCTGCACACACCTTGCGGATAGCTCAGGCCACTTAATCAGATGAATGAACGTCTTAAGGCTCCTGGCATCATTTATTTTGCACACTGACCTGAATAATTAAAGTACAGGGGCATATTCATATTGATAGTTCAACAGCAGCAAAAGAAAGGAAAAAGAGCGAAAACACAGTCATGGAGATGTTATCAGAAATCCAAAGAAACACTTCTTCCCTTCTTGATACATACCGGCAAGCTATAAAGTTTAAAAGAGTGCTTGATAATTACCGGAACAACTTGTACAGTACTAGTCTGGTCTTGTTGGCGTTAGGCGCAGCAGAAAATATCGTTGTGTGCTCGGTTCTCCTCAAAGCTTCTAAATCGGGAAGAGCCACACAGCCCAACGCAAAGTTATCCAACTTCCTCATTCTTCAGTTGGCGATCACAGACCTAGTATTCAGAGCTCTTAATGTACTTCGTAAAACATTTGCGAACTTTTGGGAAATAAGTCCTGAACATTGTAAAACAGTGATATTTACACAGTTTACCTGCGCCGCGGTGACGTTCGTGCTGCTTTCAGGGATTGCCCTCGATCGGTACATTCACATCATATTTCCTCTTCGAAGTTTGGGATTGAAGCCAAGAAAATGCTTGACTATGCTTCTGATCTGGGTTTATGCCATGTTAATTTGTTCCGGATTCATTCCAAGCGCTACTGTGTCTGCGAATATTTTTAATTTCCGCCATAAGAATCGTCCATTCTTAAACTTAACGCAGAACAACGTAAGCCGCTGGCGAGATATTACGGAGCCTAGAAAGCACTGTACACCGGGATCTGTGGGATCATTAGAGCGACAGGTTGCCTTTACTACTTATTTTCTGTTGGCTTTTGTTGTACCTTTGGTTTGCATCATATTCTCATACACCAAGATAACTTGCTTTCTTTCGAACAAAGCAAAAGCAAGTAATCACGTACACCGTAACATAGCAAGAGCTAAATTGCGCGCTGTGCGAATGTGTGTGCTTGTCGTCCTCAGTTTTATCGTCAGCTGGGGTCCAATAATGATTCTAGACATCATTACTTCTTATCATCACGATCACTTACGAAAAAAAGCTTCAGGAAATTTACCTTTAAGGCCCCTTTTTGACTGTTTCTCTCTAACGAGTTCCATTTTTAATCCGATCATATACGCCTTCTGTGACGCCAGTTTCAGAAGAAATCTCCCTCTTTTGCTTTGTTCTCCAAAAACGACCCGTTTCGAAGTCAATCGAATTTCCCCTTCTAGGAATAAGGGCAACTCTCCGATACAACTCACTACTTTTAATAGAAGGGAGCCATGAATGTGAACTTTTAGCTCAGATTTGCGATATACTTAGGCTCATCAGTGCTCCCTTGTTATTAGGTGTCAGAACAATTTTGTTAAACGATACCAAATGAATGTAGCCATGGTCATTGCAAACAACGATTTGATGGGATAACTCGGCATGTAGCAATAGAGAAATTAAGGTAAAGCTTATGAATTGTCTAGTTATAGCCTCAAATTATTTTAATATTTAACTGAAAAGTAGCATATATACCGGACGACAGCATTCATAGAGCGTCATTCGTAGCTGCTATTTTCTTTTTTTTTGCTCTTAAAAGCAAAAATTACCCCGTTCCATGTAATGATAATTCCAAAAATGTGGGTGTTTCTTATTGCTACGACTGTGTTCTGTGCTGGGTATTTGTAACTATTTGTATTTTGTCAAAAAAAGGAAACTTATACCCCTCAGTTCTTGTAGTAAAGTTCATGTGATTTATCAAAGTTTAGTGTCTTGTGGCAGTCGATGACACAAAGTTCCTTAAAATGAAAGTCAAAAACAGCTCGTTAAACCCTGTGAGGCATCGGATAGATGCCATAGATACGGAACTGTCAGCAAAGAGGTAAATTATGTTGAGCTGTATTCTTAGACCTCTGTAACGCCTTTAAATAAAGTCGACCACATATAAATTTTACAATACACAAGTTGCTATCTTTGGGCTAATTTCCGATGCAGCTAAATTATTAAGCAATGATTTACTTCTACGTTTTTTTCTTTTAATTTTTTAAAGTTATTTTCAGAATTAATTTATTACGAATGGAGAATTAGTTATAATAGCTTTTGCAGCACTGTAGTATTCGGTTATAGGGATGCAAATAAAGCTTGTTGTTGCTGTTGTTGATGTTGGTTATAATCATATACTGGTAGAAGTATACACAATGTACATCTTGCGGACCCGTCGTAGTCATCTTAACCCTTTCACTGCCAAATATGACCAAAGGCAAATTCGACAAAACTCCCAAATTTCATTTTGTAAAATTTTTTAAAACAAATAACACCACATGAAAGTACTTCCAAAGAGATTTCATTTGAATGGTCGCACCACATGATTTTGTCCACAGATGTAAAAGTAAGAACCACCTCACAAACTCCATCATCCACTCTGGCAGTGAAAGGCTTTGTAGGGTTTGCTTTCCCAATGAATCGATCTGATTGCGGAAACTCCTTCCAAATAGGATTCTAAAACACAGGCAAATAACGACGGATCGTGATTTTGCTAATACAGCTTTTGGGTTCCTGTGTGTACCTTTGAAAAATTTATGGGGTAAAAGTAGGAATGATGGCATGAAACGTGACGTCACTATTTGGTGCTACCATGACACGTATGAAATTTGATTGACACAATGCTCCGTATTTGGTGATGTCTGGTAAAGAAAAAAATTTACAGTATAAATTATGGCATGTTTTGGTGTTTCGATACGGTTTTTTTCGGTACACTGAGTTTTGCTCAATACAGAGACAGCAAGCAATAGGAGGCTAATAGGCTCCTGCACACGATCATTTCATACCTTTGAAAATGGATGACATTACGCAGCATTCATCCTTATATATTAATGCACTAATACTTCAATTGAAAAAATAAGGACTGCAATCTTGCAAATGTCTCTTATTCAGTTTGAAGATACAGAATTTATAGATCGATTTCAGTCTGTTTAGTTATCAGTCTCTACTTTCAGATTTTGACTGGAAAAATGCTAGTATGTTCTCCCAAAAAGTGTTCAATGATCGAAACACCTTAACCGAAAAAGCTAAACTTTGGTTTTAGGCCTCAGCCGTCTATAGACTGCAAAACAGTCGGGTTTTTTCTCAAAATCAGTAAAGAAATCGAAAAAGCGTGGCGTAATAGTCTTACGCGCGCTTCTCGCGCGAGCCTCACACCCGTAGGGCGTGTGAGGCGAGAGAAAAAAAATTTTAGCGTCTCTCTCCAGTCTCGCTCTCTGTTTTCAGCCTCGTTCCAGACCTTTTGTTTGACTGCTCGCGCGTACTTGAATACGCAAAAATGAGGACTGTTTTGCAGTCTACCGTCGTATAACGGTCGTACAAAGTTACCGCGGTCAAAGTTACGCATAGAGACTCAAGGCAGTATTATTGAGCTCCTTGTGGTTTCTTGTTTATACAAATGATCGGCCCATTGTGATCAAGCGCTCGGAGGTATCTGTTGTGGTTCATTTTTATCCTTGGTTTAAATTGTATTTCCCTTTGTTTTAGGGTATGGTAATGAATGATAATGAGTTCAATGCAAAGAGAAATAAAATTTAAACCAAGGATAAAATTGCACCAATTGATATCCCTTCAGAAACCAGCTGACAATGTGCAAGGGATTATTTCTTTACGACGAAACGTTTACCAGTGCAGGCCATTTGGTTGCTTGATCTGGTCAAGCCGTAGTCCATCCTCTGATTCTGCCAATGATTACACAAACATCTGAGCATGAGATGTTCATTTCGGAACACCTCCCAATGTTGTTACTTACCAACAAATTTGGGCGGGGGAAGAAAATATGTCGCTGGCGATACCATTATTGAAATATTCCGCCTATGCCCCTGTTCGACCTTCTACGTCAAAATGTATTCTTTAACTTTAACGAAGAAAAAGTGTTATTTCAGTAGATCACATCAAAATGAATGCTAGTTTATTTGTAGGCTTCGAAAGATCATTCTTAGGCAGTAAGTTGTACACGCTGTCATGCTTATGCGATAGTTTTTCATCAATAATTCTAAAAATTCTGCTCTAATCTAACTGTTCACGCCGGATGTCTTTGTTAACTCTCCCATAACTGCCCAACCTAAAGGGCCTCTTTCACGCGTAGCTTTCCTTTCCAGGTAATTAACCCCCCCTCCCGAAGGTACTCAGTGGGGAGCCTCCGCCCCGAGATACAATCCTTACCCTTTGGTATACAGTCAAACCTCTTTAATACGGACACCAAAGGGGCAGAACCAAGTGTCCGCTTTACAGAGGTGTCCGTATTATAGAGGTAGGGAATGCATGATTTTTGGCTTTTCTGGGACCAAACGAACTGTCCGTAATAGATTAGAGAGGTGTCCGTATTATAGAGGTGTCCGTAAGGAGAGGTTAGACTATACCTTTTGTTGACAAATGGTACCCGTTTCACAAACGTAGTTTAAAAGTAGGCATCCCCTTATAACTGCTGTAAATGCACTCGTCTGTCTTTAAAATATGAACAAATCACAACACCAAGACGCTCTCTAGACTTTTTCACAGCTATAACATTCATCCGGCTGTTAGCCCTTTGAGGCCTTTTTACAGACCGAAATGACAGCTTTCCCTACCCTTTGATATACTTCAAGTAGTAAAATCCCTATTCTTTCTTATACCTAAAGCCCCAAAAAAGCGGTACCCCTTTCAGGCGGGGCCTTCCCGGATAGGCCTTTACAGGCAGTATCCCCCACCCCCCAACCCCCTGGCTAAGACCATAGCCACGCTAGACATGCTGTCCATGTCAAGTGGTCTTTGATAGGTATTAGGCTCTGAACTTTACAAATGAGCAAGATCAACGATGAGATAAAAATGTTTCACTACTTTAATTTCGGGGCTGTGATAGTACCTGATCTACAAGATGCTTGAAAAGTAAAAATACGAACAACGCGGATTAGTAAAGTTGAAAGCAGAAAAAGAGATTTGGAACTTCCAAAGTTTTGCAAGGCTTTTGCTTTCAGCTTTGATAGTCATTTCTTAATATTGATGAACAGAATCAGTTCTATTTTTTACTATAAGAATGTAACTGTCTAAATCAGAGATTAAAAGTTTTTATCCATTTAAACGACCTTGGGGAAGGCGTGAGCAGCTTAAAACTAATGAAATTCACTCTCTTATAACAGGAATCGGCTCCTGCTTATAGCTTATAATTTTATTGTTCTCTCTTCTGCGTAGCCTCCCTCTCCACAATGGGGAGGGATGAAAAACGAGCTCCCCTAAAAACGCCTGCGTGGGAGGCTATCTTCTGCGCGGAAGTAATAGGGCGCTGATGATGATTTCCGCGTCAGTCACTATCCGACCCGTAGTCCTGTTGTCGAAAATTCACACTTTATCTTAACTTGCAATATGTACCTGGGTCTATATATCGCGCCTTCCTAAGCGGTCATAGGGAGGTGTTTTAAAAAGAAGGGGTATAGCAAGAGGGGTTTCAGGGTGGGGGGAGGGGGGAATTCATTTGAGCTTTTCCTCTGCTTATACCTGAAAAGACTGCAGTTTGGGTTATTTTAGAAATCGAGCGCCATATTTTCTGACGGGCTTGCAGGATGATCTTATACCTTACCGGAATAAGCTAGTATAAAGTAAAAGTTATGGTTTTAATTGATCCTTGGTTTAAATGTAGTTTTCCTTTTCTTTATATACTCATTACTATCAGACTAAAAAACAAAAAAAAAGCAAACTAAATTTGAACCAAGGATAACATTAAACCACAACTCACCAACATACAGTGTATAATAACCATCCGCACTGGGATAGCAATTAAGCGTTACAGAACTTTTCCAGGGGTACACAGTTTTCCAAGTCAGCCCCACCCCATCGTTTTCCTGCGGATGACGTGATTTTTCTTTTGTTTTTATCATTTTAGTGAGGCTATCATCTTTCTTAGTCTTAGGACCGTGTCCTTCAGGCAGCAGTTACGGCTACTGCGGGTGGAAAAAATTTTGGGAAAACACCATTTGAAAAATTATCTGAATGAAGCAAAAGTGGTGTTACATAGGCAATTGCTTCGTTTTTCGGCTATCCCTCATTGAGTTTTTGTCCCTTGGCTTTATTCATATATTCTGGTTTGGATTCTCGGTTCCATGTATTGAACATTTTTTTCAGGTACGCACATACGCACTAGCGTACAGGTAGCCACGCAGGGTCTTCCCGTTTGCCACCGAGATATTGGAAAACGAGAAGACCCTGGGGACGAGGTTTGGCCTTTGCCGAGGAAGAAACGCTCGTATCCTTTGAGTCAATCAACATTTAGAATTTCGCTCTCAACACGCAGTTCAATATCAAAACGTACTATAGAGGCAAAACACACACACACACACACACACACACACACACCCCCCCCCCCCCCAAAAAAAAAGCACGGAGTTCGAATATCAAAATGTACCAAAGGCAAAAAAGAAGAAGAAAAATGTATGGTTACCTTTACAGCACTTTTTAATTCGACACTTACATTCCGCAATTTACTTCTCGGATTGAGTGTCATTCAATTTACATATCATGAGAAAGGTATTGATAATAATACATCACGACTGGTTTCACGTACAAAGATAAAATATCCAGATATTTGGTGCCATCGTTCACTAACTAATGCAAAATATTCTGTAATGTAGGCACATTCTTCCATTACCGGTATACAAATTTATGGAAAACTTCAAAATGCCACGAGCGTAGAAGACTATTTTCTCGTCGCCTTCGTCTTCTGAAATTGTAATTGTACTTCAATTCTATTTCAACTTGACATCTTAGAAAAAATAATGATTATAAAACACCACACCAACGTTCTCGCTAGTGAGAATCCTCATGAAAAAATTTAACATCCATTATTATCTTGCCGACTTTCGTTCACAAAGCGATTAAGGTATAAGTAAATCGTAATAGTCCAGTTTCGACCTGAAAATTACCACTGAATACAAACAGGTAAGTCTGGTAAGTGTTTGAAATTTGAAAATACACAATAGACAGAGTAACAAACAGGTCTCCTTCTCGTTGGAATTTGTGAATATACCTACTTCAGATGGACGCTGTAAAAAATGTGTCTTCACTTCTTCTATTCAGCGGTCAAAGCGAACTCGAAACTGGGCTATTCCACAGCTGTAAATAATGTACAGGTGTTTTAGAAATGACTCAGTTCAAGACGAATTCGTCCGACGAACTCGCTTGTTTCGTCTAATGGCGCTATCACTCACTCCAGGCCGGCTGCTGTGACACACGTTGCCAACATACGACACATCCACATATTTTCCTCTCTCTTTCTGGATGACAAATCGCACTTTCACATTGCACTCTGGTCGCTTGCATTCTGCGCCTCCTCTGAAGAAAACCGCTGAGTGGATTTTGCGCGAGTTTTCTGATCTCACGTGATTATTTTTGAAGCGCAAACTGCACCATGGGTTGCTTTCTTTAACTTTTTCAAGGAAGATTCTTGTCCAGTCGCCACTCAACAGTCGGCCACCGCTTGGGAAGGTATTTATTGGAATCCGTTCCCAGTCTTCACGTGTCAGCTTGAACCTCGTTGTTGTGCCATCAATGTTCCATCGAAAATATCTATCTTCTCGTTCGTCGTCATCGTCGTCAGATGAATCAGACTCAAATTGTTGACCCTTAAAAGATACAAAAGCGCGTATTTGAGTTAAATGGCCGAGAAATCAGAAACTCCAGTAGAAATCTAAGATTTCAGAGTGAGTGAGAGTGACAGCTATATTTCTTCATGAATTTGTCAATTTTACCAATTACTCTGCAAGTCAAAGCTTTCGTTAAAAAAAAAAAAACAATCAAATAACGTAAAAACGTCGCTTACCGCAATATTAGAGACGTTTCGCCAATTTTTTGAGGCTAGCGAGTAAGGTGTATTACCCTGCAAAAGAGACAAAAAAACATCATTGATTGCTTATGTAAACAGTATTACAGTAAAGGTAGTTAAAACTTGGGGAACTAGTTTTGTTGATCACGTGATCAAACGAAACCAGAGGCTCTGGGGGGCAAGAATTAACACAACAGGGAGGAGAAGTGGCAACGCCAAGGTACCATGGTAGCAAAATTTCTGGATCTCAACAATCCGTGGTACTGCAAATGTGGCAGAAAAAGACAAAAATTGACAGGAACAAAACGATAGCCCATACCTTTCCTTCCATCGTTCGACAATGCAAGTGGCCATCTCTGGTCAAGAAAGATTGTTGAGATTCAGGAATTTTGGTACCATAGTAACGTTACATCACACTTCCCCTTTTTAATGATAGGCTTCAAAAAAATTACTTCAACCTATTGGCCGACGTTTAGCCAACATGTTACAGTGCAGGTAAACGTTAACTAGTAATTGTAATAGAGCATCGCTTACAGCAAACGGCAAAAGGCAAACGTGAATTTGTTCCACGTGACCAAGTTTCCCCTTTACTTGTCGTTTGCTGTTCATTATAACTGCGCGAAAATCGGTAGATTTACGCCAACTCAATCCATAAAAATTGTTTTAAGGTGTTTTAACTGTTCATTTGTCATTTTGAAAATTTCTCAACCTGAATCTCACACTTGCTGTTTGTCGTAAACGCGATGCTTAATACCCAACCTCGTCCCCAGGGCTTTTCCCATTTTTTGAGGGAAAAGCCCTGGGGACGAGGTTGCTTAATACCATAAGAAATATTAAGAGCTGTTCACGAGACATCCGGTGAATACCGTTCGATCAACCCACTTTTATACGGGGTCAATCTACTGCAGTTTTACGAGCAGTATCAACATTTCACGGCATAAAAATCTTGCAGATTCAAATTTTCTCGGTATCCATGTATCCCTCATACGTTGCTTTTGTGTGGTTTTTCCTTTTGCGCTCAATATTTACGTATCATTTGCGTAAAATTCAATCGGCTTCCCATGTTACGAATCGCCAGCCTTTAAATTCTTAAAAGTCAAAACATCTGTGGTGACAACGTCTTTCATTACAATTAAGAACACAATCTGGGTATACATGCACACCAGACTGTGGAATACAATGGGACACTAACAGCGGAAGAAGAGAAGAGGAGCATCGTAGTTGAAGACGCAACTTATGTAGCTACGAAAAAAAAGCCTGAAAAAAATCTAGGCTTGCCGAAATCAGAGAGGCAAACAATCTCGCCATAATTTTTCTAAGAGTGAAAGGGTTAAGCTAACGCCGGCAGTGACTTACTAGGGACATTACGATCCAACAACATCGACGTCCATGAAAACGTCGCTGAAAAATAGACTTCGCAATCGTTTTACTCTTTTTTTTTGTGATTATCCCAAGTCGTCCGGTTACTTAAAAGAAAGGAATTTGAATTAGAGCTAAAGAAAATTAAGGGACCGCGCCTGAGTTCAGACAGAGATGGTAGAATTTATCGCCTTGCCCGGCTCCGGTTCTCGAGTAAACTTAAAATTTGGTCATTTCACGTCGTAGTTGTGCAGGAACAGCAAAGAAATTTACAGAAAAGCGTGATGCACGTGCAGAGTGTTGTTTTTGTCACTAACCCTATTGTTGTTTTGTCGTTCCCGTTGCGGTCACCGTCGTAGTTTCGTAAGACTCCTACTAAAACACGCAAGAAACCTCAACTGCCGTCCTACCTTCAAAGGCATGTGCGACGTCCCAGACGCTATGCTGTTCCAGTTTACAGGAACCATAATAACTGATGGGCGCTGGCTTTCTAAACCAGGCGGAAGGCCGTAGTAAGGGTTACTCTGCGCTGACGAATGGCAGCCACACTTACAGCACTTATATATGGCGTTCATGGTATAGTTTAGCCCTGCGTCGTTTATCTGTCCCTGGTTAAACCTGAGGGATTCGCCAGAATTGACAACCTGACCACCTAAAGACTCCGATACTTCTGGTTGATAGTTCCTGACCTGATATCGTGGTTCCCCTTCGATGAGTCTTGCCTGTGAAGCTGCCATTTCTTTCACAGTACCCACGTGGTAAAGAGGGACGTTTTCATTTAAGATCTCATTTGATGACGGAACCTTGCTGATGCCAGTTTGATAAGATGATGCCGTTTCGTGGGTGCCATTCTGGGTGTCAAACTGGTTTGCCCGCATCGCCTTGTCGTTACCCATCTGATATACTGGAAACATGGATACGTTATTCGCTTGAAAAGCTGAAAATACCGTTGTTGAACCGCTTGCAGGGTGGTTTTCCGCACTTGATACTTCTTCGTCGGAAGATCTTGAATGACAGTATATTTCTTTCTCTTTTTCTGCTACATCGGCTAATTGTATCCCATTGTAAAATCTGGTTTGACTTATGGGAGATCGCAATTCAGTCTCCTTAGAATGAGTTTCCTTTTGTGTGGCTGTATCTTTAGCGAATTCCACGTCTCGATATAATTCTTGAACCTCTGACACAGTGTTCCCATGGTTGTTGTAAGGAAAATTTGATTTCAGTTGTTTATCACTAAATAGCGATTTATCCATTTGGTTTTCTTTCTGCTTGCCTGAAAACGGTATTTCTTCATCAGAACCATTTTGGAATGGAAGTGAACCTTGAACATTACTTATTTGAATATTCAATACGTCATCAAGGGCTCGTACTTCTACAAAGGAATGTTCCGCATAGCCTGCTGAGGTAATGGGTAAATTCGTACTCTCTTGGCCACTCATGTTGCAAGCTGTCTCCGTTTCTTCTTGCTTAACAGTAACGGGAATTTCACTTGTGAAAACAACCATTTCGCTGCTGGTTCCGCCGTTCCTTGTGGAAGTCCTCTTTTCCTCTAGTTCTATCTTTACACAACTTTCTGCCATTGTTTTTTCTTGATATATCTCCTCGTTGCCTTGGTTTCTTGATTTTTTGAGATCCTTCCTTTTACATCAAAGTTAAGCGGTGGTGAAGAAACTAAGCAAAATAATAGGAACATTGTTAGTTTAACTGGAGTTTAATTGGAGTGAGAGTAAGCAATGGAATCAATCTGACCAGGTTATTTATAGGCACAAATTATTCTAGAAGCTAAAAACAGCTTATTATGCTCGCTTCTAATTCTGCCCGGATCTAGCCATTCATTCCGCATGTGATAAACTTTACCATATATTCTTGACCTAAGGGAGCTCTACGCCGATTACGGAAGACTTAAGATCCCACTCAAACCATCGCAGCTTACGTAAGAGTATTAATTAGCAAAGTTAACATGTGAGTAAAAGCAACATAAGACGATGGAGAGCATAAAAATGCCATATTTTGATTCTTCGGCAGACAGTAATTGAAAATTATTTAAATTACATACTGAAATAATTCCTCAATGTAGTCGAGTAAAGGAGGAAAGATTTAAAAGAGAAAGGAAAAAACTCAAAAGACCTCTATTTTTCGCAGTGCCTGGTAAAGTTGTGCTGATTTTCAAAACTGGAAATTCTTTTTTTTTGGGGGGGTGTTTTCCTAAGCATATTTTTTTAAAAAAATACATATTTTAAGCTGATATTGTTTTAGAATTTCAAGCCTCGTCCGTCGCGTTGTTTCCTTAAACAACAAATTAAATTTACTTTGTCTCTCTTCACCCAGGTGTATAAATGGGTACCGGCAACATACTGCTGGGGGGTAACCCTGCGATGGACTACCACCCCGTCCAGGGGGGGGAGTAGCAATATTCCTGGGTTTGCTTCATGCTTCGGAAACCGGTATAAGTTCAGGTCATGTGGGCCTTTGCCTCGTGTGCGCCTTTACCTTCTTGTTTTAGAATGGAACTCTTTCTAACTCCATGCTTAACCCTTTACAGCGGTGATTATATTGGCGTGAACACCTAAAATATGTCTGGATTGTTTATTGTGTTAAAACCAATCACAGGTGAGATCTTCACAACACAGAAACCACAGGCAAAGAACGGTTTCTGATCGGTCATGGAACAAATTATTTTCGTTTTGTTTAAGGATACAAACTGCGTTATTAGGAATTTAAAACACCGCTGTTCCCCAAGATCAGTGCCGAGGACCGTAACAAAATAACTTACCGACCAAACAGCAATAAAGCTTGAACCTTCCAACACGTCCGACAAACAGCGAAGCACGAGGCAGAATGATAAAGCTTGAACCTTCCAACACGTCCGACAAACAGCGAAGCACGAGGCAGAATGCTTTGCGCAACGAAATTGTGACGTCATTCAAAATGGCGCCGAAAAGGTGAACCATGGAACGAAAAAACACGGGTCAGCTTTCGCTTGCGTGCACAGGGAACCTACGCGATAACAGGCAACCCAGCAGATTAGGAAGCGTTCTTCCTTCGTCGAACGCAATCAGGCGTAACTACCGATTTCGATCGTTACAAAAAGTTTGAAAACTCGCGCGCCAAACCGTCGCGTGCGTAGGCCCGGCACATCGGCTTTGTAATTTATTTCAAAATCGCGCAAACCTGTATTCTCCGCTATTATAGCAAAAACTGTAAACAAATAGGAAGGAAAAGCAATTGTTTACTTGTAAAAAGACTGAATGTTAAAACAAAATGAAAATAATTTGTATAACCGAGAGGCAATTAAAGCTAGTGAAAACTGAAATTAAATAAATTGTCCAAAATACGGAGACCGCCCATTGAAAAGTCTCTGGTACCTGGGGTACGAAAATGCTCGACTTGTTCATAAAACTGAAATTCCTTCTTCCCCATGCAATTTTTATTGTGGCGTCAATGATATTACTTGGAGAAAATTAAAGTGTGTGATCAGTTTCGTTTGCAAAACAGGACTCGAGTCGATCAAAATGAAGTGGAGAGTACACTTAACGTTACAGGTAAATTTGAATTCACACACTCAGTTGTAAACGCACTGCACGTTATAAGTAGTGTAAAAAATGAGCGTTCTGAGTGCGGTGGATTATGGTGGATCCACAGTTTCGGTGACGCCATAGGTAAAAATAGGTCTATACTTAGTGGAGCCTCGGTGGTCTTTCATATTGAGATCGCGAGCTGGGCAAAAATATTTCTTCATAAAGCTATCGATAAAGATAGAGAAATGATTTACTAAGTAAAACGAGATACCAATGGCGATCTAACACCGAATGGATTTGGCTATAACACACGTTCAACTGATCCCTTCGAAAATAAAACCTATAATATGCATAATTACCAGTCGACTTCAGAACCCACATAAATTCACTGCAGAATTCCAATTTGTCTAGTACTGTATTTCGAGATGTTCATTGCCCATCGGTTCCATGCAGTTCAACTTAGTCTGTCAGGTTCAATTGAATTTATCCCGCATCATTGTGTAAAGTAATTATTTGTGAGTATTAATTAAAGAAAAATAAATATTCAACAGTAAGGATAAAATTGAATACTAACATTAAATATAAATTCAAAGCTTGATCGTCCAAATGGAGCTCAAACGATCATTCGAGTAAAGTACGTAACTGGCAAAAAGCTGTAATCGACCTTTTATTGACACGCGAACTAAAGTAAACCAGTGTCAACCTTGCTTTTTTTTTGTAATACAGGACAGTGCCGAAGTATTGCCCAGTTAAGTGAGTACAATCTAAACATATCGGCAATAGTTTGGTCTTAAAAGCCAGTGCCTCGTTGCTCAACAAATAGTAGCAACAGGTTGAAAAGAGTAGAGAGCCCTTCTCTTTTCTCGTTCAATGAAGTGATTATACAAGTTGGAATGCCCACTTATACAGCATTCAACATGGCATGAGACATTTTGTTGATCAACAAATGTGAAAGTTCAAAAGTAGGTTGAGTTTGATCGTCCGGGCGAACGTTGTCCTGAATAGGACTGTTGTTGTTGACAGTGACTTATACTTGTGTTTGTTTTGTTCTAGAATATCAACAATTCTACTTACTTATGTTAAATTTTTCAGACAAATTTTAATGCGGCAGCTAGCTCACAGATCAAGAGTTGATTGATTGTTGAACTGACAAAAAAACCTTCAAGTCATTTCGTCTTTCATTTTTAAACAAATAATGTTGTATAAGTCTTTCACCAGTAACAAAGAAATAAATAGTACACGTTTTTGTTTGAGAGAAATCCCAGTGGAATTTTGGACGGCAAACTAACGTGCCGGGTGGCTGGAAAAAGCAATAGGGAAAGCTCACAAATGAGTCCAACTCTCTCCACTTCAAATTTTTATGGATTATATATTCACCAGCGACATTCAAAGATATTTAACTCATAGAATCTCTATTTGTCACCTGTTAGAATTTCAACGATTGGAAATCATTAAGCGTGTCATGATATCAAACTTAGTAGGGAGTTAAATGCCTTCGAAATGAGCTCTTATTTCAGGGACCTACAGATACTGCGCGTGTTAGAATGTACTCCATCAACATGCTAAGCCCGCCTTGATATATATACGTATTGCTTATAACCCAGAGGAGAAGAATCGACAATTTCAAGCTACTAAAACAGTCAGACCTCAAGGTGCATTAACTTCGATGTCCTAAAGGCTTATTGGTACTTAAACAGCTACGATGTAGAAGTAAACGCTCGTGCATCTTTAATTTTCTTCTCGCACTTACACATGCACAAACAATAAACAACTTAGTGAATTGCTATGCACTGAGTATAAGCCCTTGCGTGCACTATGACTGATCCACCTTGTAACAGCGCACAGAAGATTTCATTAATAACAGTAGAGGGTAGCTGTCTTGGTGAAACGAAAGGCCGGGCCAGAAGTGGGAAATACACTGTATTAAGTTTAAGGTTCCATTCAATTTATGTAAATTTCACAAGTCAGAAGCTTTCATCCTTCTATCACGCAACGAAAGACAAGCAAAATGTGGCCTTCTTAGACTCTAAAGTCTGGTTTTCCTGGGTTATTTGTGCACAGTGAACCACACAACTTCACAACGCAACTGTTTTCTTGCACCAGTCAGGGAAAATAAAATAAGTGATAGGAGTCAAAAGGCCTTTTTATTAAAATCGACTTCACGTGTTGTGATAATTGAGTCACCAGAAGGCTAAAAAAAAATTATTATATTTTAGGAATGTAGGGGCAAAAATCATCAGAAGAATGATTTTTTCCAAGTATGACATCAGGCAGTGAGAAAACAGAGAGAAAACAGTCGGTAGAAAACCGAGCTTCTTAGGGAATTCTTTCTACACATTCCTGTTGCTATGAAGGGCGGATTGAAATGGCTCACTGCACAAATACACATTCAAGTTGTTGTTCATACTAGATCCAGTACTTGATAAGTCAACAGTAAAAATGGGCGATTTTTCAGTTAAAATGAAACAAGTACGTAATAAATGTATAAAATCATTGTTGCTGTTTCATAAGGCACAAGATAATAAACGTGAGGCGCGCCTTTATGAGGCTTTTGTTCTACAATACATCCGATATAACTACAGACCCATAGCGCTTCCAATACATTCCAAGTCTGAGAAATTTCGCTGGCTACTGCTTAAAACATACTTGATCATACTTGTCTACTCCCAGTTTGTAAATCTGCTGTTTAGTTTTAAAGCGGGTCATCCCGAGACTGATTCGCTCTATTGCAAGACACCTTTTTAGTTTCAAAATGTGTGACCGTCCGTCCAGTGTTAAACTCTGTACAGCCCTGTACAGCCGAGTCCGTTAGCGAATAATTCTACAATTAATCGAATCAAAAAGTGCTTTTTGATGTACTATACAGTTCTTTGGAAATATTTACACTATTCCACCGAACAATGCGCGCTAAATACTTTTGAAAGATACTATAAGCATTGAACGCGAAGGAATACGATTCCGTGATTGAGTCACTCCGAAGGCTGTGACACTGACCAACACTCCGGTCAAAATTTCTTCACGATCATCTGAATCTGAGTAGTTTTTCTCGTCTGTTCGGGCCTTCTTAGAATTGAAACGGTAACAATTGTTATAGCAGTTTAAAGTTCTATTTTTCCTTTATAAACAGCAGATTCAAACTTGCCTACGTTGAATGTTTTTCAACTGCGCACTCAAGTGTTACACACGCTATGACGGATCAAAATACATATGCCCTAACGATCAACAACTTTCGGATATTTGTGAGTATTCCTTTAAATTCGAAACATTAAATGTTTCCCTTATAAGTGCTACTGTTCGTATTAAGACTAGTGGAGACGGTCTTTGGTAAAAGAAAGAAAAAACTAACTAAACTGACCTTAATGCCTTGAGTGAGTCGGGCCATGTCGAGTGAGTTTAGTTCCACAGTGACAGATTCCAATCTCAACACGAGGGGTGGGGCAAGGACATCTGTAATGAGTCATGTGCTCCAGGTTAAGTTGGAGTGGGAACAAAGGTCACAGCGGAGCAAACCTCCTATGTTGACGGAGCTTTGGCAGGGTGTATCATGAAGGTATTGTTTATTTGGCGCAGGGATTCCTATGCTAGTTTTATTACTAATTTAGAATGCAGTTTAAGTTCTTTAACGGAATGCTACTAACAAGGTTTAGTTAAACTAAAACAAGAGAGACTAAAATAGTAATATCAAAACAGCAAAGATTTTCTTATCTTGATAGCTGGCTTAAAGCAAAGGGATCCTCTCTAATGTAACAAGGATTTGTTAGTTGTGCAGGCAAATACGGAACGCCACAAAGTAATAACGGCTTTATATCTCTGTCTTGAAGTAAGTACAATATTACACCTTATATAACACTTGCGGTTGAACACACTATTGTTGCATTTTTAACTTTGAAATTTCTGAGTCTATCTGCTTTGACTGCATGCTCCTATGTCATTTTGGCTCCTTAAAGTTGCGGCAAACCAAAATCGTTGGAAAGAGCAAAATCATTGGAAAGAACGACTCATAACAATCATAAATCGCGGGGCTGCATTTAATCTTGAATTATCTGCCAATGCCCAGCTGAATGCCGGTCGAAGTGGGTTAAAACCTACTGATTACATAATATATAAATTGATACAAAAATTGTATACTGTTGTATGTTCACGTTCTTTTTCTGCTTCAATATTCTACTCAAGAATACATCCACACTGACGGCTCTTTTGATCTTTTTTAAGTAGCCACCGTGTCAGTGCCAGAGGCTGGCCTTTTAGAGCCGGCTTCTGACTAATAATAAAATGCCATGGCAACCCTACTTTGAAAGCGAGTATTCCTATCGATTCCACGGCCGCGAGTATTTCAATTGTGCTATATTGAACGGACAGTCAAAACTCGTGACTATGGACATCTTTTTGAAATAAGGGCAGCTCTCTTACTCTTACTCAAGCCAGCAAACATTGTGCAATCAGTCCTGCCCGCTTCATCACGAGGCGCCCGAAAGGGGTAGCGGGCTTCAGTAATATGAAAGGGTAAGAATTTCACCAATTGAAGTATATAATGGGTAGGGGAATCTGTCATTGCGGTATGTTACAGGACCAAAAAGGTTACAAGGCGCATCTTTTGAATGCGAAAGAGACTAGAAAATTCCTTGGTTTGGAGAATTATTCATATTGAATTATTGCATTTACAGAGAATTATTATAATTATTGTTATTGCTGCAATTGCAGCACTTTAAACAGATGCAGCGTTTTAAACTAGTACGTGAAAGGGGTATCATTTGTCATCAAAAGATATACCAAAGTGGCAGCTTTTCTGTCGAAAATAGTCATATTAAAGGGGCTATGTCAGCTGGAGAGCATGCGCTCTGAGGTTATGCAAATTACTTTCAACTGTCAAAATTCTATTGTTTTTAACGCGTGACTTTCTCCTTGTTCTCTGTCACGTCCAAGGCTCCAAATTTAGAGAGGTTAACAAGCGAAATGGGTTTTAGGTTTTTTAGGTATTGGAACTTGGGGCGGAGCCTTTCTGTATAAAATTTTGTTACATACCCCCCAGGCCATTTTCCTTGCCACGTTTTTGTACGTATTCAAGTAAAATGTAAAATGCCATTCTTTTCTTTTCTTTTGGCTGCCCCTAACCGAAGCAAAGCCGAAGAACGAAATAAACTGATATTTTCTAAACCGCAAATGAATTTAATCTTTGGCATTACCACGACTTCAAACAGTGGTCGCATACCAGACCTCTGACATAGATCTGAAGTTGTAAGGAAAGACGCAAGCCAAAAAACATGTATGACAGCAAATTATCCCGGCCAGTGCGGAGATAAAGGCGAGAAAAAAAAATGTTTCCGTCCCCGGCCGCCCTTTTCATTTTTTGGGGCCGCCTCTTTGCTTTTATTGATTGTTACTGGAAAAGCTAGAACAAACAAAACCCAACGGGCGTAGAAGGTCTTACTTTCACAAAACAAAGCAGTTATTCAACGATAATACTGATTCCTAGCTCCTGGTCCTATATTGACGTTTTTTTAAAAAATACACTCTACCGACGCTTCACATTGCTTAAAACATGACTGGGACTAATAAGAAATCGGAAATGCCCTCCTCCTCCCACCTCCCAAAAAAGCGCTCACCCGTTCTTCTTTTCCCGAAAACCGGGAAGTGAAAAATTTGTTTTTTTTTTACTTGGTCTAGATTAAAAACTTTTAAGCAGTATCTTTAGCCCCCGAGTGGACGAGGAGGTACCAAGAGCCATGGCTCTTGGAGGTACAAAAATGTAAACAGCTCAGTTTTATTTTGATTGGTATACTTTCCTTTCTTCAACAACAACCGTAAGGATCAGTTTCGAGCTACAATAGGTTTAAGTTCAATTTAGTATCATAACTACGCTTTATGGTGGACATGCCCTAACACAAGCGCCCCAAACTCTCCATCCAATATGACTTATTAGCGTGAGGCGTATGTCAATAAACAGCTGATTATATTCTAAATATTGCTCTTTCAAATGATTCCGAAAATAAACACTTTTACCTTGTATTTGCGTTGTGGGACTTGTTATCACAAGTCTATTCGCTTCCGGAGCGATTTCGAAGCTCGTTTTGCTCTTTTTGGTTCTTCGATCCAGTCATCAGTCCTGAATCCCGAATTCCCAAAGGTTATTTCCAACGTCCCAGGGGGAGGGTCCAGGAGGTCTGGACCCCCAATCAGACCTAATACATTGTTTGAGACTGAAATTCGTACATCCAGAGTATCATTACCCCCGCAGGGATTTCGCCCAGAAAGCGTAATCCCGAGTAGGCACTCTGGTAACTCGCGCGTATATTAAGGAGAGTACTTACAATTGAAATATACAGTTGGTTTGCCAGTCGATTTGCTTGAACAGGGGCCGCGAGGAATCGCTGGGAAATGGTGACATTTCTATTGTTCGCACCCTCAAGTAAGAGATGATTAGGATGACCAGGCTGTAGGATGACATTCTGTGGAGCAGCTGTTTTGAAAGACACTCGTTAAGCACATATGAAGTTATCTGCTGCGCATCACTGTTCCATGACTTCACCGTATAGACAGGGAGTAAGTTCTTATATTGTATACTGTCAGAGGTAGACATTTTTTCTTCTATCATTTTTGATCAACACCTCGCGCTACACGTCAAACACTACGTCTACGCGCCTGCTACCGGTCCTAGTTACCATTTCAAACTCTATAAGCGACCTCATTGAGCATACCTTTAGAAGAGATCTACAGCTTCTGCAAGATTGCCATTTCATCGGAACTGCTGGTTACGTTCTCTAGGTAATTCGTTGTGACCGTGATGCGTCGCTCTAGCTGTTGGGAGAGTCTGGATTTGCCTGTCTTTCGTAGGAGTCCCTCAGGATAGGTAAGAGTCCAAGGAAGAGCTGGAGGACTCTTTTCATTGTGAAAACAACTAATATGATTATGATGAAACTGTCCGAGAAGTCAGCGGCCATCCAAGCAAAAAATCACGATCCATACCAAGAGGAAGTACTAGATCCTTGTTGCGAACCTTATGCACAGCGGCTTCAGCTTGGCTTTCTGTTACTGGATCAAAGTAATCTGAAGTGGGATTGGATGAGTATAGGCTCATTACAAAGTCATTCGCTGGCTACTTTCACTTGCTCGTTGCCGGCAGTCATTCATCACTTAATTCTGTGTGAATCAGCTTAGCGAGTTATGAATCTCTCTCGTTGGTGAAATAAGACAGTTCGCCTATTGCATTGATACTTGATGAGATGTGCGGCGAATTCACATTCAGCTGAAACCTCTGAAACTGATTCCGGATCATGATCTTTTCGAGGGATTCGACACACTTGCAATACACTTTCACAGTTTTCCATGATTTATTTACTTACTCTTTTCTGAAACAATTTTGTAAACATCACAATTTTTCTATAGTTATTATCAGAAACTCATAAGGGGTTGAACATCCCCTTATGGGTTTCTGTTATTATACAAAGGACGTCGGGCAGTTTTAATTTAAGCACTTGAATAAATAGGAAGTCATGTTTCGAATGCCAATATGCTTTAAATTTACATCTCAAACGTGATTTGTTTACGTCAGAAAAAGGAGAGCAACTTTTGCAGCCTTCCCCAAAATCCAAGATGGCGGTCAATAGGGGGCAAATTTAAATTTCGATTTACCGTTTTACCCTTGCTATCATGCATTTTTGTGATGCTTTTTAGTCAGTGATTAACATTAGACATTTTTAGGCTGTTCCCCTTCAGTGAGCCATAAACCCAAATTTTCGGGTCTCAGCTGATGGACCAATTGTATGGAATTTGAGTGAAAATCTTCATTAATGAACGGTATTTTCAAAGAGCTACACAACGACCGGGTAATTGACCGACAAAATACAGAGGGGGTGGGGGTGGGGGGGGGGGGGGGGAGGCAGCTGTAGTGTCAACTATTACTGGTTATATCACTTTTTAACTGGCTGATGTTTTTAAAGAAACGTGCGTTGCATTACAGTTTGTCACTAAACTAAATTCCAGGGATATTCCAAAATGTAATCGTTTTTGGCAGCCGCGGATTTAGGATAAATACTTACCGATTTCCTAAACAAGCGCCGAAGCTTCTAGGGGGTACGGGGGCATGCTCCCCCAGGAAATTTTTTGGATTTTAACTTCTATAAGTCCCCTTTCCTGGGTTTCTGAGTCATTCAGATGGGATATTGGCCAGTTCAATTCTCCTCGGATAAAGCATTTTTCCGCTCCATTTTCCAGATTTCAACCTGGAAAGTTTTTTTTATTAAAAATATATTTATTATGAAAAATCTGACCGATTTTCGTAAAACGCTGGAAACCGGTCCGGGTCCGCGCCTGTTTGTGTACCCTCCTATGATCTGTTCGCCTCGGTTCGCAAAGCAGTATGGCCCCGCACCAACGGCGACCGGCGTTCACACGTTGAGAAACAAGTGGTCGTCTCTGCTTTCTCAGCTGGTCACAAAAACGTTCAACAGTCACTTCTGAACCAAACTTTGGACCCCCCCCCCCCGTCAATCAAATATTCCTGGATCTGCCCCTGACGTCTCGCTTTCCCTGCATACATTCAATCCCGAAACACTGCGTGCATCCCCATTCTGCTTTAAAATCCCGAATCCCAGCTTTCAAATATAAGGTAAACACCGGACTCCAAAAACCTATTGGGATCATGGGAAGCCTCTGTTTTGGTGAGTTCGTAGGTTGACATGACTCAAATGAGGTCTTAAATCAGTTCTAGTCTAGTGAACTTTTCCTTAAGAAATTAGTAACCGCTCCAGAAGCGAATAGTACTAAGTAACAGACACAACACAAAATCAATTTGCGTCATTTTCATTTCGAATCGTTTGAAAAGACACAAATTAGAGTATACAGTTTGATTATTTCAGGCACATTCTCCATAACATTCGAATTTCAATCGCTCCCTTGACTCTGGGTTGTCGGCACTCTATTTTTCATTCAAAAACGTGAATTTCGCCGTCGCCATGAACAAATTGCGACAAAGAAATCAGTTCATATGTTCGTTTTACTTTAAAAAAAACTAGATCTGCTAATTTGCCATGTCAACTACCTACTTTTTTATCTGTAAGGTCAATCAATTTCGTGCCAAACTCACCTTCAGTGATGCGTTGCTGGGCCGGTGTATAACACTCGCCTTTTTGGAAGTTATTTAGCGCTTTTTTGTCGGTCGGCAATTTAGGGCTTAATATACATCCGTAAACGTATTACACCGAATCGGCCCCTAATTTGAAAGGCTGAAACCGTATCAGTTCTGCTTCAGAATCTGTAGAACGTTCCAGTATGTAAGCCGGCTTCCTTAATGATTGTCATATTTCTTTGCTGAGGGTCACTCCTTTGCACATATATTCATGTTCATTGTGTGCTGGCTAAGAGGGCATAATTTCAATTCATGAAAGTTTAGAAACTATAGCTATTGTTAAATCAATTCAGATTAAACACTCCCATTATATTAAGTGCTAACCGTGTGATAAGCAAAGGTCAAAAATCATTTTCGGACAACTGATGGTAAGTATTGGATCCTTACAATTTTAAAAAAAGATTCATTTTGTAGTCAAATAAAATAATACCGTATTTTACAGAGTTTATTAGTCGCAGTTCAGAAGGGGTTTCCACAATGCCAGTAGTAACATTAATAACAGCTGATCGCTTACAAGAGTGCTTACAAGGAGACCGGCGGCTTCGACTGTATATAATCCTGGCTATAAAGACGCAATATCTTATCGAAACTTCGAACTGCGGTTAACTTTAATTCTAAATAGATTGAACGTTCAGTTATAATCGTTGCTCTGAAGAAGTCAAGCAATCAAAAAGTCTCTGGTTAACTAGGTAACGGTTGGATTCTTTACTTTGAATTAAATGATACAGAAAATCATTGCCCTGCTGGCTATATTAACACAAGAATTTAAAGATATAATGTGCTTGGTTCTAATGTGTCTATATTCATTCCCCGAAGTGTTTTCACAAAGCACGCAGAAAAAAACAATTTGACCTCTGACAGAGGTATTTCATAACCTGTTTTTTACGATTCTTCCATACAGTTCTTATATTATATTTGAGCAGCTTTTCACCGATGATGATTCAAATCTAGTTAGCTTTATATTTACTGCATTTAAATACGAGGTGCCGCATGCAGGTTATTTGGAAAATCCACAAAGGGTGTGTTTATTCTTTGAGCCTCATATCTAAAAATGACGATAAACATTACTTTCTAATCTTCTTATCCGGGACAATTTAAACCGTATCGACCTTTTGCAACAATCAGTTTTACGGTATTTTTCATTCTAGTGATTTCTTCCGGAACTACGTACGGGAATAACGCACGTACCCTGATCACCCCGTGGTGTGTTTCCTAGTGAACATGGCAAGTTTACAAAACCATTCAGTTTTATGCCCAGGCAGTCATGTTGATGGACAATGGACAGTAATTAAGACTTCCTGCATTTGAAAGACATTTTTAATCCGGGGGAGGGTCACTCACTGACGATGGATTTGACACTGTGTAAAGAATGTAGTTTTCAAACAGCTTCGTCTGGGATTGTGTGGAATGGGCCTATAAAGGATTTAGGTGGGTCTAGAAAAGATTATCATCTGAGCATGATGTGAAGAAGTATAAGAAAATGAGTTTCTGGTTACTAGTTGGTGTCAGTACAAGCTATGAATATTTGTCCCTTAGTCTGGAAAAGGGTTGTAAAATACAGTCAATGTGATGTTTTCTTAACAGCAAGCTCCCACAGAAATCTTCATAGAGTACCCCCCGGCTTAAAAGATACAGATGAACATTGTAGAAGTTTCTGGTGATTTTGAACTGAATCTAGTTTTCAATGTTTTTTCTCCTCAAAGAAATTATTTTTGCAAGGTTCACATTCCGATTTAAGGTAAGCAAATAGAACAGTCGGTTCTGCTCCCAAGCTACATTTCAATTAATCGTTATTTGTCTATGCTCACAAGGTAGATTGATTGAAAAACCAATTACGTGTTTCTTGAAAAGATGGGTATAATACTGTAAGCTAATCAGTTCCAGACGAACTATTCAGTCCTGTGTTTTACACCATACTGCATGGTACAATCTTCGTTTTTCGTGAATTACTACGTGAATTGCTGCGTGAATTGTCAAAACTTGGCATAGTGCTATAGAGGTAAAAGTTATTATTAGTAGTGAGAATATAATTCAAAGAGAAGCAAACCTAATTCCATAGTTCAATGTGCAAGGAGCGTTCAAAGAAAGTTAAAGAAGTTTACTTAGTAAGTTCTTCCGATCGAGATCGTAATATTATCAATGAGTTTGGCTGTGCGCTACTGAGCGTCTACAGTCATTGATTAGGATCATGGGTGAACACAGACTAAGCCCTATCGTTCATTGGACTTTGACTCACGCAGTCGAAGAACTGATTTGTATGCCTTGATAACACCTAACATTTATAAGTTTCTGGAATGCAAACTTCGGTTCCTGACCTCTGGGTCGACCAAGGAGGTGGTAAATTATATCCTATTATACTCAGAATAACGAGGGCACCCAACGACAATTTTTGGAAACTACCTGTTCGGAAGACGATTTGAGATCTAGAATTTTCGAAACATTTGTTGTTAAATTTCTTGCTTGAATGCCTCTCCAAGGATTTTCGAACCTCCCAAAAATGGTATAATTGCCCATTTTTAACGGATTTGTCACCGTAAAAAGGTCACCTAGAATTTTCGGGAGCCTTTTTTCTGGCTGAAATTTTCGAAAAGGTAAGTTTTGATCCCTATAATTTTCGGATCACTAGACTTTCAGCTAGGAAATCCGAACAGACGAAAAATTTTTAGGGGATAAAAATATGCCTATATGTACCGTTTAAATACTAAAATACGTTCAACAGTGCTATGTTTAAGTGGTTTTGAACTATATTCTCGTTGGGTGCCACTGGAATAATTTAGCCAATACACTCCAGATTCTTTGATGCAAATAAAACTGAACAATTTCTCGAATTGACGCAAACTGAACTGAAAGAAGCCCCATATCATCGTGAACACATTTCCGGTTTTCAGGTGACACCCCTGTATATTACTGTATTTCCAAAAATAGAGGCCGACCCTGTAAAACGGGTGAATATTTTTTGTACCGCGATAGATAATTCTGAACAATTTATGATTCTCAATTCTGGGCAGTAGCCAGCATTAAGAGCTGTCGCCGCGAAGATAATTAGTTCAGAAACAGTAATTTTTGCTAATTATTACAACAAAGCAATACGGCACTAAATTTTATTTGGCCTTGTTTTGAGCTGGTTGATTCTCCAAAGACTACATGTACCGAGTGGAACACACGAGTGCGAGTGAGTTTGTCTTGTGCAAAGAGGGAGATCGTGTGTTCTAGTTCCCGGCAAAAACAGCGCATGGGATGGGAACTGTTCATCATTTAGCCTCTCTATAGATCAGCATTTGGATTGTGATGCCCCATAGACTAATCCTAACAGTTGTATCGGTTGAATTTTTTTTTATATTGATGACATAAAGCTTCATTAAAACTCCTGTTTTGTCATGTGCTGCCTGAGCCCTTAAAGCAATTAGACTTTTTTAACAAAGAAATGACAGGAGTATCAGGGGCACCCAACGACAATTTTCGGAAAATATGTGTTCGGAAGACGATTTGCGATCTAGAATTTTCGGAAGATTTGTTGTAAAATTTCTTGCTTGCCTGCCTCTCCTAGGATTTTCGAACATCTAAAAAATGGTATAATTGCCCATTTCTAACGGATTTTTACTCTTAAAAGGTCACCTAGAATTTTCGTGAACCTTTTTTGTGGCTGAAATTTTCGAAAAGGTAAGTTTTGATCCCTATAATTTTCGGATCACTAGACTTTCAGCTAGGAAATCCGAACAGATGAAAAATTTCTAGGGGATAAAAATATGCCTATATCTACCGTTTAAATACTAAAATACGTTTAACAATGCTATGTTTAAGTGGTTTTGAACTATCTTCTCGTTGGGTGCCCCTGGAGTATGAAAAGAGCTATTCAGTGGATGGTAGGTTGTTGTTAACAGAGCGGCGATGGTTTGAGTCAGGAAACTTTCAATAATAGCCTGTTACAATCTCTTAGAGAATGGCGACTAAAATGAAAGCAAACACGGAAATGGATGATTGAAGACTGAGGAAGACAGAGAGGCAGCAACCTTCTGATTCTTTCCATTATTCAATAAGTCATATTAGCATGCAGATATCAAGCGTCGCTATGGCAGGCTCTGCGTTTTTATTTGACTTGAAAAAAGACGAAAACAAAAACAACAATAACAGGGAGTTAAAAATGAACTGCTATTTAAAAGAATCTTTCAGTTTAAATGGGAATATTCACCAGTATATATAGAGGCGAATTTTGATCATCTAGATCCTCATATCAACTTCTCTGACGATGATCTTGCAAGTAAAAGACCCATTTTTTCATTATGCATATGTTAAATATTTTTTTAATCGATTCAGTATTTCTCGTTTTTTTCTTTTTTTGCAGTTTTTTCTTTGCCACCTTACAGCTGTTATCGAAGTGATAAATTGCAAGGCAGCCAAGGTTAATTTCTGTTAGCCTGACCACAACCACCGCGCAAAAACCTACGATCAGAATGTATTCGCTACGTGACATTTTAAGCGGTTATGTGAAGAAAGAGCGGAACGCGGAGGGATCACCTTGCAACGAACAAAGTAGCAAAACATTGTTCTCCAAAGAAACCTTTGAGTGTTCCATGGAAAATGGAAACCCTGTGTCTTCTTGTGCGTCTGACCTTGAACTTGGTCACCAAACTGATTCGTTACCAGACACCTTCGAATGCTCCAAAGAAAGTGGAAACCCTGCGCCTTTCCGTGCACGTGATTGTGGGCTTGATCACCAAACTGGTTCATCACCACTTACATCAACACATCTGGTATCTTTGCGAGAGAGAATAAGCCCAGAGGAATACTATTCTAATATTCGAAAACGCAATGTTCAAGGAATATTGCCTGACAAAAAAAGGTTCAAGGACGATTTAGTACACCGAAACAGAGAGACAATGACTTCAACTAGTTGTAGTACGGCAACTTTAATGGCACTTAAATCAGCTTATCCAGTACCCTTTTCCGGAAAAAAGAGCACTCAAGAAGATACCTATGATCAAATGAGCAACATGATGTCCAGTTACCAGAAAAATTCGCCACCTTTTAAATCAGCTATCAATCCACTTCCTTCACGAGACAATTTTTATGCCAAAGAAGACGAGTCACGGATTCAATTAAGCAAAGTTTATCAGAATCCGTACAATGCAAAAGCTGTGAAGGCTTTTATTGATGCTCTAACCAAAAAACAATGCCAATTTTCATTTAAACAAGGAAGTGACCAAACTTCTGGGCACAGCAAACACCAGGAAATGTTATCTGAAGAGCAGCCAATTAAACAGAATAGGAAAACGTTGTTCACAAATGGATCAGGCATTGTAAAAAGGAACCAGTTCACTAAATTAACCGCACCAAAAAGGGATTTGTCGAGGTCCCACCCGACCCGCGAGACAAGTAATTTTCAGAGTACAATGTTACCGAGGAGAGATCAATTTCCAGACATGGGTGCTACAAGCAAAAATGGGTCAGTCTACCCATATGAAACCGAGAATTATTCCTTTCACAATAGCTCCCTTGAAATTATTCCATGTTATCATGTTTACAATATAAGGCCCTCTACGCCAAATTCCCATTTCACAATCACACCACAACACTTCCGTGTCATGGAGGAAATCGCCCAACAGGATGACCCTGCGAATAAAATCGGGGTCTACAAGCCTGAAATATCTTTCCTCAATGAGAAGGGAAAGCAATGTTCGCAGAAATCTATCTGCGGGATATCAAAAAACCTCACAAGAAGCGGCGCCAGTAGTTGTCAGTGGTACCATCAGGAGCAGCCACGCCCCCACCCTGCACCGTGTGCAGAAAACCAACGCCCTTCAGTGATCATGGTTCCCGCAAGCTGGAGTAATATATCTTCCAGAGAATCCCATGTCCCACTGAAGGTAATTAATTCCAAAATATAACTTGGCAGTTCAAAGTTATCATAAGAAAGAGCTTAAAGAGTTCTTTTGAGCCTGGAGATTAAAGTGAAGCCCCACTCCTATTTTCACGGTTAGAATAACCACGAATTCTGCCTGCGCGCCATACTGGTATCCTCGTAGCACCCCAGGGAATTACAGACAATCGAGTGGAAGTCTCAGGGGAGTCCTTCTTTCTATTTTAGCCAGCTATCCCGCGATTTCAGTCTCTTTTGCCAAGTAAGGCCGTTCTTAGCCGGGTTATAATTTTGGGTTTACTACTCGGTGTAAAAACTCGTGAAGTTTTTATTTGGTTTCTAGCTATTCTTATTTTCCTTGGCTCTATTGTGTTGACCCCTCAGTGGCTTCTTTGTATTCATTGTTTTACGTCACTCGTGAGTTTCACAGGTTTTTACACCGTGGATGAGCAATAATTTTTTACCTCCCAACCTTCCCTTCGCGCGGTGTACCCTCCTTTCCATTCTCTGTCTTACTACCCTTTGCCTTTGCAAAATCTCGCTTCCCATAACTTATTTCGCGAACGCAGTAAGTGTTTATTCTGGTATACTAGATTCACCTCTTACTAGACCAAGATTCATTTCACTTCTTGTTATTTTGTTCTACTTACACGGTCTGCAAGACGTTCCATTCTAATCACACCACACTATTTTTTTGTCTTGAAAAATCTTCATAATTGAGTCTTGAAGCCAGTCCAAGTAACAACTGAATACGTGCATGCATTTTTTTGACAACCATTCAATAAACTTACAGAAATGTTAGTTGCAATGTGATTCAAAAAATATAAATGGGAGACAAACCTGCCTACTATTAAAGTTCATTTTTATTAAAAGCTCTCTCCCTTTTCCAGGTAGATGCATCCTTTACTGAGCGGTCAGATGGGAAGAAGGTAAGTGCTCAAGCGGAGTTTTATCGTTTGTTTGTTCAGTTTATTTGAGAAAGGATTCATTAGCTTTGGCGCCGCCTAAAACGTAGCCTGAGAAAACAGCCTACATTTCGCCTGGCGACCACTGGTTTCCCGCCAAAATGACATCTGAGGAACGAGCGCAGAAATTCCATACTGATGACGTGTCACTACCCAGTACTTTCGATTCGTCCTGGTGCGAGGAAAATTTGCTTCAACCAATCAGAATCACTACCCAGATCTGTTTAGGGACACGTCATTGGTACGGCCTTTCTGAAGTCGTTCCTCAGACGTCATTTCGCGGGGAAAGCAGTCACAGTGACGTCAGCTGTAAATCGTAACAAACAATTTTTATCATATTTAGCTAGTCTTCTCACAAAGCAGTGCCTTTTTCATAGGATAACGTGGTCGATTTAGATTCATCTGACGATGATGATGGAGAAAAAGAAAAATACTTCCAAGTGAACATGGATGGAAAAACTGCATCTTTTAAGTTGACTAAAGAAGACTGGAACAGAATTCCAATAAGTACTTTTCCAAGCGGTGGGCGACTGCTTTCAGGGGACTGGCGAAAAATTTTCGTCAACAAAGTTAAAGAGAGCAACCCATGGTGCAGTCTGCGCTTCAAAAATAATCACGTGAGATCAGAAAACTCGCGCAAGATCTACTCAGCGGTCTTTTTCAGAGGGGCCGCAGAATGCAAGCGACCAGAGTGCAATGTGAAAGTACGATTTGTTATCCAGAAAGAGAAAGGAAAATATGTGGATGTGATGTATGTGGGAAACGTGTGTCACAGCAGCGAGCCTGGAGGGAACAACTTCGTATCCTATACCTACGGGGCCAGGAGAGCACAAAATATGTGAATCATTTAACTTGAGAACGTTTTGTTGACAGGGTCCACCCATGTGCAACCACCAACTCTTCGTATATTGGGTGGTCGCTTATGGGAGCTTTGACCGTATTTCTGGTTAGGACATTACACAAATTGTTATGAGCAGTTTAACAAAATAGATAAAGAAAATAGTTAATTAAGTACTATGATGCTTCATGCGAAGTAGTGTTGATTATTCGCGTGGTTAAAATTGTCAATAATAGTAGTGTTGTTATATTTATTAATTTTTTCGATGCATGTTGACTAAAATGGAATGGTGATAATGACAATGACGATGTACTGTGTGCTGCGAGCAGTTGGTTCCCCCTCCAATGGACCCTCCGCCCCCAAGGGTGCGTGGCTTTCAGCGGAGAAAGTATTGGTTATGATGACGAAAGTAGACTGCAAAACAGTCCGTATTTTTGCGTATTCAAGTACACGCGAGCAGTCAAACAAAAGGTCTGGAACGAGGCTGAAAACAGAGAGCGAGACCTGGCGAGAGACGTCTCACACGTAAGACTCTTACGGCACGCTTTACCGATTTCTTGACTGATTTCGAGAAAAAAAACCGACTGTTTTGCAGTCTATGACGAAAGTTGATCATTTGCACAAAGTCTTCGAATTATTTTCATTTTATTGTCTGGACGTATCTTGACACTTTTTTTAACCAAGAGGGGATGTATTTTCAAAGCAGAGAGGGTACGGTTACCCCTGGCGCTAGAGTAACCCACGCCAAGGCCCCAAGCTGTTTCAACTTCAAATTGGCACAGTTATTGGACTTCATTGTGGAGGCCGGCTTTATCTCCACCATGATTGATATAGATAGTCAGAGAATTACTGATTCCATGAATACGCCTGCCGAATAAAAGGGAAAAGAGGACTCTGCTAGCATGGAAAATTACTGAGAGCAAGCAATATTGACGTATATGAAGACATAGTTGACGGATAAAGCATGGCCGTAGTGTACAGACGGCCAACTGGTTTCTTTTGTGAATACTTTGTCCTCAACAAAAGAAGCTAAGTGTTCTTGGAGGGTTCTTATCTATAGTTATTGAGATGCAGATTTTCATCAATTTAAATCGAAGACGGTAACTCAACATTAACACTTCCCAGAGTTCATTGCCTTTCACAGTGTCATCATCTCTGTGTTATAACTGAAAATAAAATGATGTTTTGGTAGAGCAAAGAGCTTTAACCAACAGAGTTAACAACTAAGTGTTTACAGTCATACGCCACAGACGTTTTGCGGACCTCACGGACGCCTTTCATATGAGATTATTTCCCGTCTTAGTGGAGCACAGTTGTTGAAAGGCCGGTTATCTCTAAGCCACCAGGTCCCCGGTTATAAACAAGGAGTAGCCAGTGGGCAAGCATTTGGGGGGTCGCGAGAATTCACGGGCGAGGGAAAGAGGAGTTACCGCCGGACACAACTCTCTTAGGGCTGATTAGCCCCGTTTGCCGCTCGGCCGAGATCTCTAAAACTTAGTTAAATGCAACGAAAATCAACTTTGTCATTACACGACAACCCAGCCAGGCCAGACAAAGGTACCTAGCCCGGCAGGCACGGTCGTATAAATCTTTACCTATTCTTTAACCTAGCCAGGCCATCATTAAAGAGTGTTGTTCCGTCTCAGTCTTTCTCTTTCTAACGATAATTATTTCATAGCTTCGGGCATGTTGCGTGACCAGTGCGAAAGTCAATTTCCTCAAGGCTGGTTTCCATAGAATCGATACGATCGCTAAAAGAAGTTCCCGAAGGTTGGTTTCCATAAAAACGATGCGGGTGTCCGTAGAGATCAGCAGCGCCGCTTTGAGAATGTGTTGCAATTTCTTACCTTACAAAGAGAAAAAAATTTGCAAAATTCGTAGAAGGTTTTTAACGAAAGATGGTTAAGTTTGTAAAGGCTATAACACAGGGTTTGAAAGGGTATTTTCGGGATCTGGGATTTGGCCAAAATACGGTCCGAGACTCTGGAAAACGTAAAATATCTTGACGGGAAACGGGATTAAACAAAATTTGGGCACTGGATGCGGGTTTTTTTTGTCTCTCTATCTGGAATTCGGGAAATTGTACAAAACTGGAATTGTTGTAAGTTTGTAAATTTTGCAAAGGGAAGGGAGAAGAGAGGAAGACTCCCGCCCCTTTCCTTTTTCCCATCACACTGCGTGTGCCACTAGGGAGAAGTTGTGAGAAACGACTGGGGATGAGTCAGAAGTGAAGTGGAAATCTTGTACTTGGAGACCATTACACTGGGGTCAAATGTCTGACACACTATTTGTTTTACTTAGTGGGATGAGTTGATTCGTCCCTAGTGGAAGCATAAGAAAGGATGCATATTTAATAGTTAAAGTAACAATTTTCTCGTTTCTCAAAGTAACGATTTTTTGAGCAGTTCAGTTTTATTGGACTTTGACCGACGAAAATGACAATGAAAGTATTGTCAGTCTACAAACTGGGAAACTGCCCTCTTTCAGCTGTACCCCATCCCTAACCCAGTGTTACCACTAACTTCATAAGGAGGGTAAATTGTTGGGTCGGAGTGGTAGTAGGTGAACAATTTTGCAAAAAATTATAAGGATCCAAGTATTTTGCTTAGCTTTTGTAAATAGCTATTATTTTTCTATGGTCAGGGAGGCCATAGGTTGATAACCATAATCATTGCAAAGCCTGATTTTTTTCATTGTCCCAAACTTTTAACTTTGATCTGTTTTAACAAGTCCAGGTGTTTGCAGTTTTATACATGGGTATACAGTACAATTCACTCCGCTGAAAACTCTTGGCGTAGAATCCTTTTCTCTTCCTCCACATAACTCTTTCCTCGTGCAGATTGCCCTTGATCTCGTTTCCTCTTCTCCTTTTGTCTGAAATTTTCTGTTTTTTGCTTCTTTGGAGCACTTTCCTCTAAAACAGCAAAATAAGTATGGATGTCAGTACTGTAAGTTACGTTTGATGAGACTTTTTGTTCTATAGAATGATGCTAGCAATGGACATGATTTTACTGTTTTATTTGGTAATTTTGATGTTAACAAGCTAATGCATCAGTCAATTCCAGCTGCACCCATGCCCCCCACCCCCTCCCCAAGGGTAAGTCCTGGGCATTCACAATTTTTTGTCTTGTATAGCAAATTCCCAAGGGTGGGTGCCAAATGTCAGCAATGGGGATCATTGATTGAACAGTCAATTAGTGCCACATGAAGCGTTCTAATTAGTGGTTTTTGTTTCAGTTAACGTCTGCCTTTCTAGCACTTATTAAGACTTCACATGCAAATACACCACTTCATGATTCTTATTTTAATGTTACTTATCTTGATTTAAATAGTTTACTGCCTTGGTAAAAATAAATTGACATTAAAATTTATAATAGTGTGCCGTAAAGTTATCTGTTCTGAATAGTTAAGTAATGTGAATAGATAGATCATAATAGATCATAGTAGTATTAGTAGAATCATCACTACTGAATATTCAAATCCTACCCAAAAAAATACATTGACTCACATCAATAGCTCCCGATTTCTCTCTGTAATTCTAACTTGATAAACAATGGAGAAATGCATACATAAAATTGAGAAAATATGCCTTCAAAAATCTCCGCAAGATTTTCCTGTCCTTGGCAGGTGAACCAATCTGCCAATCTCTGATCTGCTTGTATTTCAGTAAAATCCTCCATGTTACGTTTAGTTATGTTTGGATACTGCATGCGCGTCAAAAACTTGGGGGCCCTGGGGTTGGCAAATGCCCAACCCCCAGGACACGCAAAATTTGCTAATGCCCAACCCCTAGACTGATAAGGCAAGCAAATGCCCCGCGGTAGCCGGGGGGGTGGGGTGGGGAGGGGCACAGCTGTAACTGACTGATGCATAACAAAGAGTACAATGTAGTTGTATGTTGTCCAAAATATAAAAAAACACTGCCCGCTTGAGTTGTTTTTGATACACACCTTTTCTTCTGGAAATTATGCTAACAAAATATCATTTAGCATACGAGCATAACTTAACTTATATAAGATCGAAGGAAGGGCTGTTTCAAAACAAGGTCACCCGCCCCTGTCTCACTTCCGTTGTGGCGACTGCAAATTGTCAAGAGTCACAGTGTATTCTGGAGCGTTCCCTTAAGTCTCACCTCTGTCGTTCAATATGTTCAGAGCAGCGGTAACAGATCGCTTTTCGTGAACAACCAGATGTTTTTGTATATCAGACATCTCTTTACCATATTTCACAGGAGCAGACGAGATAACAGCGTCCTCGTATTCTTCGCTGTCTCTGCTCTCTGCTACAGACGTAAACTGCACGGGTGGAGCTGAGTATGTGTTTGGTTCATAGCGCTTTGACAGTGAATCCCAGTCTACACTCTCCTCCTTTGTTTCCAAAAAAGATGGCCTTCCGACGGTTGCAAACAAAGTCGTTGGCGAAGGCAATTTAGTTTTGGGTGATAACACTTCCTCCTTTGAAGTCTTTGACTTCAAACTGTTTTGAAAATCCTTCTCAGTCTCTCCATCACTATCTGAATCCGAACCAGAACTAGAATCACCAGCAGTGAAGAAAGATAGAGGGTCTCTTTTATCTTCGTCGCCTTTTTCATCCGTGTCCGCCATTTTGCATTCTTTCGAATCATACGCAACACTACGTTATTACATACATGATGTATCTAATATCAAATTCAAGCCCAGTCTCTCGCATTGTTAATTATTCTAAATTTTTGCAAACATGGCGTCGTTCGTCGTTGTTCAGGTGTTGTAAATTTTATCGAAAATGCCTCAAAGGAATTATAGAAAGCGCCGTGAAACAGAGGAAGAGGGTGATGACCAGCACGAGCCAGCCTCAGTAACCGAAACGATCGAGGAAAGAAAAGAACTGCAGGGATTTCGGAAGAAACGAGGCGGTGTATCAGCGGCTGCGCTGGCTCTAGGAAAAAAACTTGCCCCAGAAGAAGAGGTAGAGAGTGATCCTTTTAAACTGAAGACAGGAGGACTTGTGGAGTTGAATAGCTTGATTCAGGATAGAAACAGGGACAGAGAAGGGGAAGACAAAGAAAAGTCTATCAACTTAGGAGCCAATTTTGCGGCCGAGACGAACAGGAGAGATGAAGATACGCACATGTTAAAATACATTGAAGAAGAAATGGCCAAACGAAAAGGCGTTCAACTCGAGAAGACTGTTCAGAGCAAGTAGGTGTTTTATAAAACGCTGGTATTAGATAGAACACATTGCTTGTACAATTTGTTTGAACGTTGTCACTAAAGCAGCCATTTGAAAGAGTATAAAACGAATGGTGGGTTTTAAACTCTTTTAGAGATTTAATGGTGGTTTCAGTATCAAAAGTATCAATAGGGAGCTTATGCAACCACAATGGTGTCAGCAATAGACAAAATTTGTATTCCCTGTCGGCCGTGGGATGAGAGACTTCTCAGCAAGATTACTCGTCCCAAAACCGTCGGGGAATACGAATATTGTCTATTGGGCAATTCCAGAAAATATCCATACCCAACCACGGACGGCTTCCATGTTTTAACCCCCCCTTGCCTTCGGAAATTCCAAAATGCGCTACCCCCCCATGCCCTCAGAATTCCATAGTCGTGAACCCCCCATCCCCTTCAGAATTTCCGGTTTTTTTTGGAAGAACATTTTCGACTTAGCAACGCCTATAAGAACAAACGAACATGAATTTATGCCTCCTCAAGGCTGTGATCTAGCGGCGCCAGGTGACAAGCTTTACTCTTCAGTGACAAGAAAAACCTACGCTAGTTGCCAGGCCGTGCAAACTCCTTTTTAAGTCCGAATTTGGCTATAAAAATAAACACCACTTAAGGTAATTTTACTCCTCTTTGTTTTCTTGTGCTGTTTTGACGTTTACAAAGGAAAATAGCTCAAACAGACTGTTAAAATCTTTTGGCGGTCGAATATACCGTCGAGTTGTGTTGCGTCCTTTTATACGTCATGTAGTGCGCACGAAAAGCGTTCTAATCTGACAGGCGTTCCTTGGAAGTGAGGGACTGGTGCGAGTTTTTTACTGTTTATCGGACGGTTTCGGACGGGAGTAACAAGAAATTTGCAAGCGGTATTAAAAGATACATTTTCAGTTTTTATTCACGTGACAAGAAATTCATCAAGGTAAATGTGAAACCAACGTTTTACTGTTCACTTCTATAAGTTATGAGCGTAAACACGTGTCTGATCTATCGATGCTTGTCTTCTGCTTCCGCGGTCATACGTTCGTGGTTTATTTACGAACTACAAATGTCCACAACAATAGCGTTTTCCAGGAACTTACTCTACACTTTCTACTCCAGAAATCCCACCTGTGGAATTCCCCCATACCTTCGGATTTCAAATCGTAAATACCCCCCCCATGCCTTCAGAATTCCATAATCGTGAATCCCCCCTCCCCTTCGGAAATCCTTAAAGCCGTCCGTGGTATGGTATGGATATTTTCTGGAATCGCCCATTAAAGATGTCAATCAAAAAAATGAATTACACTGTTTCAGACCTCATTGCTATTATTCCATCTTGTCCAGTTTGTCAATTGTACCGGGCGTCAGTAGTTAATATGTAAACTGATAATCAATAACAATTGTTAGTTATCGATATCATTCTTCAATGGATTGAGTGGACATGCAAAAATCTATGAAAACTAAAGGAAAAAAGGGAATGCTATGAAGACTACACCTGGTGTAGTTGCTGAAGTCAAAACTAAAATGTGTTGGTTGTTGTGCTTGCCAAATAGCATTGTCATGTTCAGTTTAACTGAACCATATACTCGTCAAGATTATTCCTTGTTATCAGTAATACTTCTTCCTAAAACATCAAAAAGGAAATTTTCAGTTGGTAGTTGTACAGTGATGGCAAAGGCTTGTACCAAAAAGTGTAATGTGTGTGTAGAGTTGCTGTTGTGTATATTGAATGTACTACTGTTTTAAAGCTCTCATTTCTGTTGCTATTGTGGTTGCATAAGCTCCTTAATGGGAAATATTGCCAGACTGAGACTGTGTGGCATATTCTCAACAGTGCTATGAATACTATGAGTGACTTTTACTATGTTAAATTATTGTAAAAAAAAATGGCAATAAACAGGTTGGAATTTGGTAGTGATGGTTTTGAAGTTGAAATTGAAGTTTCGTATTGATAGGTACAAGTTGCAACTATTTCTGCTTGTAGTTTCCTTGTCTCATGTCGTTTTTTTAAGCATGTAGTTTTGTTTTCATATAAGATGATTAATGAGAATGAAATTCTTTACAGGCCTAAATCAAAAGAAGATTTGTTGTATCAAGTTCCAGAAAACATCAATGTAAAGTCAAAGATAATGGCTTCAGAAGAGATGCTGTCCAATCAGATGCTATCTGGAATCCCTGAAGTGGATCTTGGCATTGAAGCCAAAATACTAAACATTGAGGCCACTGAGGAAGCCAAGCAGAGAGTGTTAGAGGAACAGCGGAATAAGAAATCAAGAGGTCCTACTGAAATGGTTCCTACTAACATGGCTGTGAATTTCATGTTACACAGTAGATGTAAGTTTCCTTTTGTAAAATGGAATCTCACTGTATTTTCCAATGTATAGAAGTGAAATATTGGTGGTTGTTTATTCATGTGATTGGAAGATTTAGTAAAGACAATGCAATGTCAAAAGTGAAAGCACCCTAAAAGGTCTGAACCTGATTTCTATTGCTTGACTTGGTGTTCCACCATTGGTCAGTTTTAAGATTTGCATGCACCGTCCTTGTCTTTGTAAGAAAGGTCTATTTCTGGATTAATTATCAGATGTCATAGCTCTTACAAGGCCTTGCAATATTGCTTGGGAAATTAATAAACTAACAAAGTTTACAAATGGAAACAACACTGTAACCCTAAGACAGAAGAGTTTTGACATGGAGAGGTCCAATGAAATGAGATTGTAAACTAATAGAGAGTTGTGACACTACTGTAGAGTTCTGATAGTAGCGACCCTCATTACTTTCGGAATTAGCAGCCTTTGGGGGTCGCTACTTTGGGGGGCCACTACTTTTGAGATTTACTAGCGGCCAGAAAAAATTGACGTTAATTTCGGGGGGTCGCTACTTTTGGGACGTCGTTACTATTGGAACTTTATGGTACTACAATAACTATTAAATTAAATGTACATTATATCAACCCTTACTAACAGAATAAACCATAACTGGTTTTCAGTTTATGATGAGCAAAAAGCCATTGATGCTGAAAGTAAAAGAGCTGCAGCAGCAAAAGACAAGGCACAGGAACAAGAGAAAGCCATCAACAAAGCAACAGTGAAGGCAAATGATTCTGCTACAGTGCCAAGTAGATCAGAACCTCTACCAGGCAAGAAAAGAACTGGTGATAAGGCTGAAAAGGCAACTGATGACTTCTTTTATGAGAAATTTAGGAAGCGTGCTCGAGATTCATGGAGATATCAGTAAACTTTAATGTTGTTGTTGTTAATGTTGTGAATGAGGATAACATGTTAATGAAATTTGGTCAAGATTACGTGTATATGTACATGTACCAAATTTCATTTTTATTTGATTTATGCAGCAGCAAGCTGAATTCAGCTGAGTATTTTGTAATTTCCATTTATGCACTCACATTAGCTAACTAAATTGAAGTTGTACAATAGATGCTGTTGTTACACTGGAAGGTGAAATGATAACCTTTGGTGTACAAATGTCTGTTGGAAACTGATTTTCATTTTAAAACTGCCACTTTCTTTGCTAGCTCTGATGTTTGAACCAAAATTAACTTGAAAGAAAACCTCTCTTTAATGTACACTGCTAGTGGGAGCAAAATATTAACAAGCACCACCCATCTCAAAAGTCCCCTATCGATAATTTTTTGAGGCTGTTTATGCTGATGATGTTGATCATCAAAGGCAACATAGCCTTTGTAATGCTAAATTTTGTTTTGTCAGTTTCTTTCTCATATATTCACCAACCTTAAAATTCTCCATTCGCCATTTTCACATTTCCCAAAGTACCTGGTACACCTTTTTTCCCCATAAAATTTTGCATAAGCATTGTCTTTTATATCTCTTGGGACGACTGTAATACCCAGGAGAACTAAAAAACAAAGGTTATGCAAAGTTATGGGGGGCAAACAAGGTGTATTATGGAAAATGTGCAAATGGCGAATAGCATTTAAATCATATTTAATATGCAACCTACTACCATTCTAGTCCTAGCACTATGCAAGAGATTTGTCATCATAGTTTAATGGCTTTAATTCCCATAAGTCTCCTATAGCTAGGCAGTGCCGTAGCCAGACCAAACGGCCAACCGAGGCAGGCGGGAGTTGCTAGGGGGGTTCGGAAATGCGATTTGCAGCGTTTTCTGGGCCTTTCGGTAACTTTTTTTCGAGTTAATTTAAGTGGAATTTAAAAAGCAATAATCAGAAACAAGCTACATAATCTGGGTGACCGTTAACCTCGCCAATGGTTTTGATCAGTATTTGTTCAAAAAAAATTTGAGTTAACATACGTAGCCCCTTGAGATCGATGATATGGTAATTTTTTCATAGTATATTGACTGAATTGCTGAATTCTTTGTAATATCATGATGCGTTAAAAATATCCGATGATCGCTTATGTAAAATAAAAATGATCGGCGAAATTCGTCAAAATTTTACCGAGGCGAGTGCCTCGGTTGGCCTCATACTAGCTACGGCGCTGCTAGGTGGTAGAGCGTCTATACTAGAAACCGGAATGCGATGGGTTAAAATCCTGTCGGGAGAACTTGATTTTCTTTTTTCTGCATTGCCAGTGTCACCAACCCAAATAACATCATTCTCATATTCACCAGGCTTAAAATTAGCCTGTGCCAGGCTCTCGGTCGGTGCACACGAGCGAAAATAGTAAGCAGACAGTGAAATAGTGAACAAGTGAAAAACAGCAGGAAGAAAGAAGGGGAGAGCCCCTGAGAGAGAGCCCTACCGTGCCTACCCAATGAAAAACCGTTTCACATGTCAAAATGTCAAAACGTTAAAAGTTTCATCGTAGCAGGGTTTACACATGCTCTACATGTTTGTTAGACTCTGTGTGTGTGAAGCCAAATGACTGATGTAAGTGTTGAAGTAAACTTTGACAATTGACCAATCATAGGGTATAACTGTCCAGGAGTTGACATACTGGAATGAATTATTGAAAACAATGCTTACAGGCTCCATCTCTCCCCAGCCCCCATGCGGTTTTCAGGCATTTTTTCTCGATCTACCCCACTACCCCAGGAACAGGCTAGCTTAAAATTCACCATCGCATATCACTGAAAATATTGCCACTTCTCAACAACCCATAAAATATAAAATATATTTGTGAGAAATAATGGCAATAAAGATCCAAGATTTCAATAATTTATTGTAAGTATTATTTTTCAAAATTAATGTTTTTGCAATCCCTATTTCACTCTTCTTACGAATTTACGACATATTCATCTGATGACCTATCCAGATCATGTTTTCTTCTAAGCAGTGTTTGTTGTTCCCTGTCATATTGCTGAGTATCCAAAAATATATGGACAGAAGCTAGGGCACTTTGAGCCCAGTCTGGATAACTTTTATCTGGAAACATTTTGTTCATGAAGCCTTGAACAAACTCAGGAAAATTGTCCTTCTTGATGCTTTCTCTTATGTCTCGCATCAGCTGCATCTAAAACAGATTAAAACAGCCTACTTAAGCGAAAAAAATTCCAACTTTATATGCTCTCTAGTTCTAGTTCTCTTATTGAGGTTGGTTTTCTTATCCATCTCCAGCGACACTCTTTATAGTCTGATTCTCTGGATTCTCAGACGCTCCTGGTCGCTTGAGGCCGCGTACAATCTCCCTTCTACAACGTGGAAGGGAGAGAGTGTGTGGCCGCGAGCAAACTGGAGCTTTTGAGAATCAGGCTATACTTGACTGCTTGCCAATACTACATGTAAGCAAGCGAAAGAGATTGATAACTTCTGATTTTAACCATTAGTATGAAATCTACAGTTGTGGATTCAGGTAGCCCTCTAATTGGGCTCATCAAACCAGAGAAATGGTTAGTACTTTGATGATTATTCCCCTTAAAGCTGAAAGGAATTGTTACCACTGGAGGATCGCATATAAGGATCAAGCTGGTTCAGTTTGCTACAAAATTATTTGTAGCGGTCAAGAAAGCTGGAAAAGATTGACTGTAAAGCAGTTCCAACAGATCGAAGTTAGCGAACAGGACGTTGGCGAAACGACCGTAAATCGGATTTCCACTGTCGCGTAATTTAGGTACGTTCATAAAATAGAGGCAATTTATGAAGGAGCATGGAATAGATAATTTTCTTTTAAAGGGTATTGAAAAAATTCCTTTACTTTACTTGAACTACGGAGCATAAATGTAAACGTTGAGCGACGTTCAACTTAAACGTTTACACGCGACCTGCGCGTAAAATTTACGGTGCGCAGGCACGTAAAAATTACCCAACAGTGGAAATCCACTTTGACTCACGAATCCGCGCGTTCTTGATCTACGCAAAAAACGGGCTGCAATCTACTTCACCTCGCACTGGCAGCTATATACAGCTATTTCGTGAAAGGTTGTCGGAAAAAGTGCTCGCGACAATCCCGAAAGGTATTGTGCGTGGTTTTGTATTCACTGGTTTTCAAAGAAATTTGAAAGAATGTCACGAGAGGCCATGGACGTATGTTTGGGAGTGCTAAAGACAAGCAACAAAAGTAGCCTCGACAGCTTCAGTGTCAGAAACAGTGTATTGATCATATCCCATATTATCTTTTGGGGTTGTCACGTGCACATTTTTTTCCGTCAATGTTTCTCGAAATAGCTGTATACATGTAAGCTGTCACGTGGAGGAAACATGTTGCGCGCAACATTTCAGGAAGCGTTAGAACGTGAGTCGTCTGGGCCTTATTAACACAGAATACTTGCCTGATAATATATATTGTGTATAGTTATTAAGTGACAAGCCACCTCTTCCCTTCCCAGTAAGCTATTGATGTATGCTCTAGAATGATGCTTGCAAGTTGAACATCCACAGTCTCTGTCGATGGGCTTGAGATCCGTAACATACTGCTTATGTTTCAAGTGTAGTTGACCCCACGGTACTAATGCTGTGCCAAATCTCTGCAATGTGAGACAGATTTTGCAAAGTAATTTGCTTATCTTCTGTAAGGCCTGGTTTTCACAGATGAGGCAAGCACAAGTGCTGTAAAAACGGCCTGAACACAAGCATAACCACGCATACAAGGATAATCATGATTCATGATCACATTGATCTAAATTTTCCTTTTATTTTACTCGCGTTCGGGTTCAATGTTGTGCGAAAACGGAACGAAGCATAAGTACAAGGCGATCTATTTAATATATGTTTGGCTAATCAAATCACCGGTTCCAGTTTCAAGCGCGTAAGGGCGCGTTTCCGCCATTTTGGGAGGAATCAGATTCAAGCTTCGATCGAATATTTAGTTCATAATACGTACACTTTTTGCCCTAAACTAAGAGGAGTGGGGTGGGCTTTAGAAAAGGTAAATTAATTACTTTACACAAACAGCTAAGAAATAGGGTTCGATAGGGTTTTAAGAATGAAAGTTTCAGTGACAAAAAGTCTAAACGGAACGTGTCACAAAAAGGGGAAACAAACTTACGTCTAGCTCGCCGCCGTGTATTTAGGTAATGAAGTAAACGATAGTGTGTTACGTATAATGGACTGTTAAATTTTGTGTTTTCATTTGTCGATCCAAAATCATAGATGTCAAGGTGGTTACCTCTACGGGGCCAAAGATCATTCTCCCTTGACGGGACCTAGCCTGTCGACAGCCGTTTATCTTTTTTTTTTTCAATAATTCGATAGCACACGAGCGAAGCGAGCGCGCGAGATAAAGACTTCTCTTTTCGCCACCACCACTCCCTTGCACTTACGGTCAATAAAGTCCTCGCGGTTTTCATTTCCATACGCGTACTCGACAATCTTTAGAGAGGCTATATGGGGCCTTACAAAGTAGTTGCCGTCTACTGAGTTTAAACAGGCCTGCATTGTCCTGTTACGACGTTGAGAGGGAGGAAGGAGAATGATGGGAAGGGGATGTTGAAGTTTCATAAGTAAAGACAGTTTACGCAGTTGGCCGCTGTTATTTGTTCAAATATTAATATGCAGCATTTTCCAGAGACTACTTACCGCCGTTCTAGTCGGATAAACACAGTCAAACATATCCACTCCTAACGCACAACACACCACCAGATCCACCGCATAACTAGAAATAAATCAACAGAACGGCGTGGGTAAGGGTGGATTTCCACTGTCGCGTAATTTTCACGTGCGTACGCAGGTATTACCTGCGTAAGTAAAATAGCGGTGATGTATGACAGGGTGCGCGTAAGCGTAAAAGTTGAGCGAGGTTCAACTTATGCGTTTACGCATGACCTTCCATACATTGCCTTTATTTCATTTACGCGCGTAAAATTTGCCTACGTACGCACGTTAAACCTTAAGGGAAAAATCACTGGTATAGGTTTCATCAGCCAAGGTTACACGAGGCAGCTTTACCTAGGTCAGTGTAACTGCGTTGCATCGTGTGACCAGTTTTACCTCGGCAAAAATTTACCCGGATAATTTTCATGTTTAAGTGACTATCAACAATAGGGGTGTTGAAGGGTCGTTTCATTCCCCCAGATAAACCTAAAAAGAAAAAGTTGAGATTGTAGAGGTAGCGATCGAGCAAGCCCAAGGGGATAGGAGAGAAATCTCGTTTTCCCATTCCTGATGGAAAAAGTGTGATGTGTAATCAACTGGTAATTTACTGTACAGTTTGCAAGCAGCATAAAAAATGATGAAGATGGCTTTGTCGAGAGCAGGCTTGTTAGTATTGAATTTCACATTTACAACAGAACACATGAACAGTTTGACAGTGTAGCTATTGGAAAAAGCTTGATCCCATAAATAACATCATACGTGAAAAACTAATACACCAATCAACTGAAACCCCGGCTCCACGACCCCAAAGACATGGTGGGTGATTCAACCTTGTTACAAGACGGCTAATTTCGGTCATATGACTTACCCTACCCCCATAAGATATCTCGGTTTGCTCTTTGGTAGCAGATCTGTACAAAGAGAGACGGTCTTCCAAAACAATGACTTCTCTTCTCCACCACTTAAGCCACCAATAGCTATACCGGGTGTGTTGCGTTTTACCATTTCTGGTGAGTAAAATAATACGATCTTTATTGAATACATGTAAGCCATACACAAGCCTATCACCTGAAGCCTCCATCTCGAGTTTACACTTTGGGTTATTTTTAGACCAAGGTTTGCTCAGAAAAAAATTGTTTTCTGCCGCGTCCGCATATTTGTACCTCTGGCGAAAATAAAAGATGGTGGAAAGTGCCTAGTTCTTGAAATACTAAAAAGCTTGAATTTAAGGGGAGCGAGTAGGTGATAGCTTATTACGAAGAATTAGTTAGTTGGGGGATTAATAGAGCCAATCACAAATGGAGAAATGCTTTCAAATAATAATAACAATAATAATAATAATAGACACAGTCACCACCAACAAATGGTTGTCAAGTAATTTGAAAGCAGAAACAGAGGGACTACTTGTTGCAGCTCAAGACCAGGCAATAAACACCAGAAACTACCAGAAAGTAATATGTGGCCAGCAAGTGGAGAGCAAATGCAGATTGTGTTCGCAACATGAAGAGACAGTGGACCAAATTGTATCTGGATGTGAGGTATTAGCCAAAACAGAGTACATCTCCAGGCACAATAATGTTGCAACATATCTCCATTGGAGCATATGTAAAGATCATGATATAGAGATTACAGACAAATGGTATGAACACGAACCAGAGAACGTGATACACAATAAAGATAACAACATCACCATCATGTGGGACATGCCAGTCAACACTGAGAGACCTATAATAGTGAACAGACCAGATATCATTGTTAAAGATTCAGTGAATTCCACCTGCAAACTTATTGATTTGACTGTTCCATCAGATAGAAACATCGCACTGGAGGAAACTGAAAAAAAATGCAAGCACAAAGACCTAGAACTAGAAATACAGAGAATGTGGCATATGAAAACCGTAGTGATCCCTGTGGTTGTTGGTGCGCTTGGTACAGTGAAGAAGGGTATGGTACAAAACATCAAGAAAGTATCAGAGAGAGCTACTTTGACAGAGATTCAAAAGATCTGCATGCTGGGATCTGCACGAATCCTCAGAAAGGTGCTCAGTGTATGAACAGAATGATTGACTTGAGTGACTGACGCTCTAGGTGCATGGTTTGCACCCGACTGATGCACAAAAAGAACACCAGCAAAGACTGTGATAATAGAGACAATAATAATAATAATAATAATAATAATAATAATAATAAACCAACCTTTATTTAAGTATCAGAACAATAAGTTAGTAATATTTACAATTTTAAACTATATCGTATTGTTTACAAATTAAAAACTAAATATATGTCCACGATAGAAAACTATTTACAATTGTGAATAATTTAAAAGTGGGAAAAGGAAAATTAAGCATTATTAAGAAAAAAACTATCAAAAATCTAGGCCTAAAATTATGAGTGCAGATGTAGACCAGCTACACCGAAAGTGAAGTCTTCTGAGACCTCACGTGATTTAAATGGATATCTAGAATCTCTGACGCATCTGTGTACAGTTCTTATTAAATATAGCAAATAAGAGCTGTATTTGAAGCCAGGAAATAACGCTGGCGTAGGGTTCATTGTTCTTAGTCGAAAGCTTATTTGTGAGAGTTCTTAAAAACTTCTGACAGTCGAGTCCCATAATAATAATAATAATAATAATAATAATAATAATAATAATAATAATAATAATAATAATAATAATAATAATAATAATAATGAGAGATAATAGTGACTGTAGAACGAGACAAGCTTTACTGTTACCTTCTACACAAGTCCTCCTCAATTCAGGATCCAGTCCTCCCTGAATGATTGCAAACAGATTCTGTTCAGTTGGTCTTGCATGTGCTGCAACGCATCTGTCCAGCCACCTTATTGAACGCTTCATAGCCTCCTCTACTCTGGGACCTTTTATAATGATTAATCAGTATGTTGTCAGCAATCTACTTTGAGCCAGTTAGCCTAGCAATATATCCAGCTAGTGGACAGCTAGTGGTCTCGTGGACTCTAGATTGTAAGTCCTGTGCTCTAAATGCTTGGATACACTTTCTTCTCAGCAAGGACACATACTGCTATCTATCACCAACTGTGTCTACTAACCTTAAGTGATAAAGACACAATTTTATGTTTCTATGTTAACACAAGGTTCGTACAGATTTTTGGATCCAGAATTCAAGCCTTTTTCCAGACTTTTTTCCAAAACAATAAGTTCTTTTTCCAGACTCAAGGTTATCAAATAGGTTATCGATACAGATCTTTAAAAATGCAGATATGAAAAAATGCAGGAACGAAAGTCTTTTTTAAGATGCACTGCAAATGTAAGGGCTAGATTGAATAAGATCTGACCAAAACAATACAAAATTCACTAAAAAAGCACATGTAGCTTTGCAAAAAGAAAAACTCAATATTCTTAGCATGTCACCTGTAGTAGTACTGCTGACCACATCATCCAGTTGCATAATTATATCAGCTCCAATAGAATTCTGGATCTCAGTTGATTTTTCAGGTGTGAGTAACATTTCTCTTCCATCATGAGGTGATTGGAACTTGACACCTTCCTCAGTAATTTCAGCTAATTTTAAGAGTGATACCATCTGAAATCCACCACTGTCCTGCATGTTACAAAATTAATAATAACAGCAATTTAAGTCTATTAATTTTGGCAGACAAAATAAAATATTATAATGTGCACTTTGGCTCCAGCATTACCTCACATGGTAAAGCAATGAAAGGAGCCCACAATCTCAGGGTCAGATGAAAATTAAATAAACCAGGGCCTTCAAGCAAACTGTTCCCAATTTGTGGTGTCCCCCAGGGTTCAGATCTTGGCCCCCTTTTGTTCCTTCTATAATAATATAAATGATTTTAGTAACTGCTCTTCTGTATTTGATTTTCACCTTTTCCCTGTCAATTCAAATTTATTTTTGGTAGATTCATCCTTGGAATGTTTAGAAACAGTGAATCAAGAATCAAAAAATGTCCATGATTACCAGTATTATGTCTTTTTTTCTGTGTGTGGTATAAATAAAGTTCTTGTCTTGTCTTGTCTTGTTCCCAAAGTTTACTGGCCCAGAGTAGTCACACAGGCCTACCAATTCCCTTTTCACCACTATTTATAAAATAACTAAAATTGTATGCGTGCTCTGATTGGCTGAGAGGCATGTTTGCATGAGAGTATGTAAACATGGTTGTGACGTCAAGATGTTTTGCTTTTGGCACGCTAATCAAGCAAGCAGGAATTTGAGAAAGGGTTTGAGTTGAAAAACTCGACAAGTTTACTTTATTTTACCCACTTCGTCTCGGCTTTGCATAACTGTCTCGAATTCTCCCAACCCCTCTCGTGTTTATATCAGGCTATGCAAACACGGAAAACGTTTTCCCTTGCTTAATTACATTATCTATTATCTGGGCAGATGTTTCTGCCCATCATAATCTAATAGGGAAACACGCAAGCCTAACAGTTTGCTCAGCTAGCTTTGGGCTATTGGAGAGCACTTGTGTTGCTTCCTGAACCATCATTTTATGGACACCTTCTTGAAAAGACACCCAGAGTTCACCTTTAGGTATCATTTTGTTGGCCTCTGTAATACCAGCTAAGCTAACAAGCCACCTCGGAGCTGGTCATTTACTTGATTTTTTATAAGCTCATGAAAGGATGATGATGAAATAATGAATAAAACAATTTTATTATATAAAATCATATAATTAGAACTGTGTGATGACGAATCATAGTAAAGAAGATCAGTGCAGTTACAGATGCAACTTTTGCAGTAATGAAATTAACAAAGCCTGAAAAATTCAGGCTTTGCCATTAATTGAAACTATTGTTTTGTTATTGAAATACATTAGCAGCCCTTACAGTTAAGAGAGCTCTTTTCCAGTTCATAAAGCCATGGAGTCCTCCAGCTTTCTCTAATATCTTGGTACCCTGATAAAATAGAATAACACCTAAACATGTTAATAAGGGGAATTAAACATAAGATTGAACCTATACGCAATCATTATTGGGTGTTTCATGTTCCACAATACAGTTATATCAAGGAGATAATTTTAATTTAAGACCTCAACTTTAGGGGATGGGGTGGTCTTTTCCACCACCACCCCTTTACAGTTTGTTTTTGAAATAAAGCAAGCTTGGCTTTATTTGCGGCTTTCTTTTCTTCCTGGTCTTCTCACTTCATGCGAGAACGGCTGCATATGAGACTACGGAGGAAGCTTAATGTGCATGAGTTTGTAATGACAACATTCTCGACTAGAATGAATCGCAATTTACATGAACCAAACTGTAAGTGTATGCAAACTTGTCAGAAGTCTGACCAACCGCATTGTTTGATAATATGCAGGTCATTTTGTGTTTGAGTCGTGAGCAGGATTCAATAAGTTTACCAACCAATAAACATTTCCATCCTAGGCTATCAAGGGAAGGGAAGTCTGGGGTGGATATTCAATCATAATGCATTAAGTCTTCCTACGCAACCATTTTTTTGTCCATCTTCACGCAACTAGACGACACACACACAAGAAAAGCTGCATAACTGAATACTTCCTCCCTACCTCTCCTTAGGTCCCCTTCAAAAAGTTTCTCCTTCCAGGCTAAACCTAACCCATGTATGGAATTCAGAAAATAGTTGAGAAAGTGAATAAGATGAGGAGCCTTTAATCGTGATGATATAAATTGACAAAGTTTCGTCCATTTCAGGTTCCTAAAATTCCTTTAGACCTCTTGTAAAAATTCTATGGACCGGGTACGTCGGTCCACCAAGAGGTCCATGGACAGAGGTGGACAGAGGTGGTCCATGGACCGGGAGTCCATGTTTTGTATACGTTATTGAAAAATAGAGCAAGCTTTAGTACAAAATTACCGGTCTCATTCCCAGATGATAAGTGTTGCCAAGAATAATCTGACAGTCTAGATCTGTAAGCTGCTTCGTTGTTAATCCCTTCATAGTACCTTGTGTTCCTACTGGCATAAATACAGGAGTCTCTACTTCATAATGCGGTAAAGTTAGGATGGCAGTTCGAGCTTTGCTGGTGGAGCATTCCGCCAAAATGTTGTAACTCAAGGCGCTTTGTACATCCACATTGTCCGCCATCTTGGATTTCACCGCTGACTGGTTAAACTGGCGGCCCAAACAAGCATCCAACCTCGTCCCCAGGGTCTTCTCGTTTTCCAATATGGCGGCGGCAGGAGAGAAGACCCTGGCACACAGCGAACTAAAACGATCGCTGATTGGTGCATTCCATGGTGCGTTCATACGTGCGCTCTCATTGGTTTATTCCTTCCAAAACAAAGATGGTTAACAATAAAAAAATTTTGAGGGCTTCGTAGGCTGAGAAGTGCTTTCTTCAGTGTTTGAGACCTAAAAGGTGGACAGAATTCAGGTCTGATTGTTCGGAAAACAGTGACTTTACCGTTGGAAGGCAAAGATTCGAAGATAGTGATATCTGAAATGGTAATCGCTGGGAATATTATGAGGCGTAGAGGTATTTCTGTTGCTCGTTCTATTTGGTTTGTGTGTTCTAAATTACTAAAGATTTGTTTCTTTAATTCCCGATTTGTCAAAGAATACTTGCAAGGCTTCAGCTTATCAATAAATTTAGCTGTCCGTTTGCGAACTGCCTTTTGTTTTCTTTGAACAATAGCTGTATCAATAATATTATTAATGTATGGGGTTATACGGAAATCGTGCATAATCTGCTGTAATCTGTGGTTTGTCTCAGCAGTTTTTTGTCCAGTGAAGCATTTTTTTTTTCATTTGATCGTAACATGCATGGGCCCCTGGCCTTCTTTTAATTTTTTTCACTGTGATTTTGAAGGGGCATGAGGAGCGAGAGAGGCAGATGTCGAAACAAAACTAGAAATTGAAGCCAAACATATTGTCGCTATCCTTCCATATTTTTAATCCTGACTTTTCATTTATTCAGTGTTTAGTGTCACAATAATGATAATTTATTATTATTTGCTCATTTCATAGGCAGTAAAATACTGCTAAATACAGAGACATTGGGAAAATAAACTGTTTCCTTTTCTCAGAAATGAAAAACTTGCATATTTCTAGTTAGTCTTTCTAGTTGCAAAAATAAAATAATGAAAGCACATGATGTCTTTTATTTTATCAAGTTGAAAATAATGATCAGCCCATGCAAGGAAATCTGACAGTCTTGGATTCTCAAGTCTGTGCCATGGATACTGCATTCTGGATTTTTTGTCAGTGGAACTTGGATTCTGGATTCCAATTATAAGTGGGATCCAGAGTACTTGACCTTTATTTCAGTTTCCAAGAGAACTGAAATTTCCCAGATTCCAGATTCCCTTAGATGGGGTGACAGTGATCCTAAGATGAATAAGTTGTCTGTCAAACCAAAACCTGTTAATTGAGCTTCTAATTACTGTAGGCTAAGTGTGCATATTGTTCTTGTCACTGCATGTTGTTCTTGTCACCATATGCTTGAAAAGGGGGTTTGTGGACCAGGTGAAATAGTGGCTGGCATTGTAGTATTCCAAAACCAGCTGGGTATGATTATGAAGCAGCTATAATTCAGTTCTAAAATTTGGATTTAAAAAAATAAACTGCTTCAAAGGGTGCATATATCACTATCCACTGAATAAACAAGAGCGGAAGGGGCCTGCAGCATCTTGATCCCGGGATTTTTCATTTAGGGATGCCAAGGCTTTTGAAGTGTTTTGCACCAGAGTCCCCATTACCATAGTGAGCTTTCAGTTGCCTAGTCATGGCCAATGATTTTCGGGTCATGTGGCCCCAAGCAATATATTGAAACAGTTTCCCTCCAGTTTGCCTAAGATAAGTCACAGAAATGAATTGACCAAGAAGACCTGGGAAAATGCCACACAGGGACAAGGCAAGGCTTTTAGCTTGTATAGGTGTTGGGCTGTGAGGATGCAGCTGTTAGATGTGCTGGCTCAAATACTTCCGAAGTCTACTTTAAGGTGTTGGTTAGTCTTAGTCATAGTGTCTGTATCATAATCACATCATCAGAAATAATCAGATTAACCCAACTATTAAACTGATAATCAATTATAGTAGATAATAGTTTTGTGACCCCTGTGTACCACTTTCAACACTGAAAATACTTTTGTAAGTGAGTAAAACAAAAACCTACCCCGCAAGCAGAAGCTTATCTGTCACATAGCTAAACCAACTAAACATCATATAAACTACATTAAGAGTCCATCAAAAAGACAACACAGGTGTATTAATGTCCTTATTTGTTAACAATGTTTTTGTGTATTTTCCACAACAATCAATTGAACGTTTGTATATTAAGCAGTACTCACTTTGCTTTAGGTTTCAGATCAATGATAGATTATGATACATAATCAGCACACCACTACCAAGTTATGTCTCAATTAGACTATGAAAGGGCCCATCTGACATGCAAAGCGTGTTTGACTTAAAAAATTATTATCTCCAAATGAGATAGGAACTTTTACAGTGCACATGAGTCAGATAGGACTATCAAATTTTTGAACAACTGGAGTCTAGCCTTTAGTCAATTTGTAAATTGTCATGGCAAAGTGCAGCCCCAAGTAATATGTAAAATAAACCAAAGTCAGGGATTAAGAAAGTTTTTGCTCTAAAAATAAAAATCTATTTCACAGTGAAAAATACATTTTGGATTGCTTAATTACAACCAATGGAAACACTCTTCCCTTTGTGGTAGCTATTAAAGCGGGGTTAATACTTTTTTTTACATTTGAGAGGCAAAAAAAACAACAATAACAACATATTAAATCCTCTATTAAGGCCCCACTCTCTCAAATAAGCCCTCCTTTTCGGTGGAAGAAAGTTTTAACAATAAGCCCCCCTCTCTTTTAACCCCCATCCCACCTTCCCTCCTTTTCTTATTCTTCACTAATAAATAAAAGACTGTACCAATCAATGACAACTGTAAAACTTTGTGTGGACCGATCCAGGATGGTTTATTCAGCAACTGGAAGTTCGGATTTGTTTTTGATCATCGGCTGCTTGACCTCCAACCTTCTTGTACTTGGGCTTTTTCAGTTGGCATTTTTTTTGTTTGGGGAACTAATATCAGCGTCTTTGCTAGATAAAATAAGGCCCCCAACTCTATTGCCCGGAAGCATTGTGAACAGGGTTAGATATCAAAGCCAATAACAAAGTCTAAAAACTGAGAGGTAGATGAAGATTGACAATAATTTTATTACCTGCACCAGATCAAGTGACAAAATATCCAAACTGAAAAGGAACTGTTTAATTTTCAACCAAAGTTTCCTTGAATTGTCTTAACAAAATAGTGTTCTCTGGTTCTTGTTTTGAGAAAAAAAATTGTTTTTTTACATATCAGAGTTCAGTTAAAATGAGTGCAGACAGAAAAACAATAGTCAAAAACCTCATGAAGATCTGTAACAAAACTGACGATAACTTATCAGCTTAAAGTGTCCGCGACTTAAGTTAATGCTTAGTTGAATTTCGGAACGGAAGAGGTTTTAGAGCGTCATGACAAAAAATTCCCTGGCTTCTGAGGTCTGTTCTCGAAATTCCTAAGATGAAATAAATTGCGCTCACGGTTAGAAAAAGCTCCTCCTTTCACGAAAAAAGAAAACTGAACCTCAGGCACTCAGGGTGGGCAAAAAAAGTAAACAGTGAAAAAAGGTCGGTATCGAGTGCCGTGTACGCTACAGAACGTTCAGGGTTAAAACAAATGAAGGTCATTGAACAGAAAATAAGATCGCTATATCATTCTACCGTATTCCTGTGGCTTGTAAGTGCATTCTTTCATATTTTCAGCTTCTTTTGAGTTTGCCTTTGCCGCCATTTTGTTTGTTTTTCACCAGTCTCAAGACCTCGTACCCAGATCTTCTCACTCTTTATCTTGGCCGCCATTTTGAATAAATTTCCACTCTCCGTGGACAAATCAGTCACGTGATTTCTGCTGTGTGCCAGGGTCTTCTCTCCTGCCGCCGCCATATTGGAAAACGAGAAGACCCTGGGGACGAGGTTGAACAAGCATCCCCACCCGATTCACGCAACTCCTGTGGGTGATACCCGCTGAAAATGGACCAAATTACGCGGGCATCACCCGCTGAATTACGTACTATAGTACGGGCAATATGGCGGTCCATAGGCTACACAACTATCTGTGCAAGTAACCGTTATACTTTCGATCAAATTAAAAAAAATCCCCCTTTTTGATACAGCGGAAGATGAATAGACGAAACTCGAACATATATTAACGACTATTTGATATAACAAACGCAAATTTTCAAACAATTCCAGCTAATTCCGCATACATCGAAGACGAATAAGAAATAAGGCGAAGTTAAATTGATCAAAGTGAACTTTTACTTCATTGTGTTGGGTTACAATCCATCAGTGTTTTGAGATAAAACGTTTTTGGTAGACAGTTGTAGTTCTCAAGACGGAAAATGAAATATTCTGGGTTTCGGGGGAGCGCTATTGGACACGTCCTATAGGATGCCGTTCCACGGGCGTTTTTAAGGCGGGCAAATTCGAGAAAGATATTTTATTACGGGTCTCCCCAAATGAAATGTATTTCTATGATATTAACATCAAACTGTTCAGAATCGTGTCAGAGAAACGTTTAAAGCAAAAACCTCGTTTTACAAGGGCGCAAAGTAAAGAATTTTGGAATAGCGAGTGCAGCGTGTGTGACATCCTATAGGATGCCGTTCCACGGGCGTTTTTAAGGCGGGCAAATTCGAGAAAGAAATTTTACTACAGTTCTCCCAAAATGAAATGTATTTCTATGATATAGAAATCAAACTATCCAGAATCGTGTAACAAAAACGTTTAAACCAAAAACCCGGTCTTCCAAGGGCGCAAAGTAAAGAATTTTGGAATGGCGAGTGGAGCGTGTGTGACATCCTATAGGATGCCGATCCACGGGCGTTTTTAAGGCGGGCAAATTCGAGAAAGAAATTTTACTAGAGTTCCCCCAAAATGAAATGTATTTCTATGATATAGAAATCTAACTATTCAGAATCGTGTAATAAAAACGTTTAAACCAAAAACCTCGTTTTACAAGGGCGCAAAGTAAAGAATTTTGGAATGGCGAGTGCAGCGTGTGTGACATCCTATAGGATGCCGATCCACGGGCGTTTTTAAGGCGGGCAAATTCGAGAAAGATATTTTATTACGGGTCTCCCCAAATGAAATGTATTTCTATGATATTAACATCAAACTGTTCAGAATCGTATAAGAGAAACGTTTTAAGTAAAAATACGTAAAAATCTTGTCTTCCAAGGGCGCAAAGTAAAGAATTTTGGAATGGCGAGTGCAGCGTGTGTGACATCCTATAGGATGCCGATCCACGGGCGTTTTTAAGGCGGGCAAATTCGAGAAGGAACTTTTTATTACAGTTCCCCTCAAATGAGGTGTATCTCTATGATATTAACATCAAACTGTTCAGAATCGTATAAGAGAAACGTTTTAAGTAAAAATACGTAAAAATCTTGTCTTCCAAGGGCGCAAAGTAAAGAATTTTGGAATGGCGAGTGCAGCGTGTGTGACATCCTATAGGATGCCGATCCACGGGCGTTTTTAAGGCGGGCAAATTCGAGAAGGAACTTTTTATTACAGTTCCCCTCAAATGAAGTGTATCTCTATGATATTAACATCAAACTGTTCAGAATCGTATAAGAGAAACGTTTTAAGTAAAAATACGTAAAAATCTTGTCTTCCAAGGGCGCAAAGTAAAGAATTTTGGAATGGCGAGTTCAGCGTGTGTGACATCCTATAGGATGCCGATCCACGGGCGTTTTTAAGGCGGGCAAATTCGAGAAGGAACTTTTTATTACAGTTCCCCTCAAATGAGGTGTATCTCTATGATATTAACATCAAACTGTTCAGAATCGTAGAAGAGAAACGTTTTAAGTAAAAATACGTAAAAATCTTGTCTTCCAAGGGCGCAAAGTAAAGAATTTTGGAATGGCGAGTGCAGCGTGTGTGACATCCTATAGGATGCCGATCCACGGGCGTTTTTAAGGCGGGCAAATTCGAGAAGGAACTTTTTATTACAGTTCCCCTCAAATGAAGTGTATCTCTATGATATTAACATCAAACTGTTCAGAATCGTATAAGAGAAACGTTTTAAGTAAAAATCTTGTCTTCCAAGGGCGCAAAGTAAAGAATTTTGGAATGGCGAGTTCAGCGTGTGTGATATCCTATAGGATGTTGATACACGGGCGTTTTTAAGGCGGGCAAATTCGAGAAGGAACTTTTCATTATAGTTCTCCCCAAATGAAATGTATCTCTATGATATTAACATGAAACTGTTCAGAATCGTGTAACAGGAACGTTTAAAGCAAAAATCTGGTCTTCCAAGGGCGCAAAGTAAAGAATTTTGCAATGGCGAGTGCAGCGTGTGTGACATCCCATAGGATGTAGATCCACGGGCGTTTTTAAGGCGGGCAAATTCGAGGAAGAAATTTTATTGCAGTTCTCTCCAAATGAAATGTATCTCTATGATATTAACATCAAACTATTCAGAATCGAGAAACAGAAACGTTTAACGAAAAAATCTGGTCTTGGGACGGCGCGAAGAGAACGAGATGGTGACGATGAAGACGAAGGTTAAGCGAGAAATTCTTCAGACCGGACTTTTTAACATCTTTTATCGTTATCAAATGAGGGGATTTCTGAGGCCCCCTTCGAAAATAAAATTTGAATAAAATAATTAAGAACAAATGGGAAAATGGAATATGTGATAAAAGGATGATCAGAAACCACAAAATACTACATGTGAACTGCTAAACACAACATCTACCATTCGGTAAATTTAAATTCATGTTTTGTTTTTATTTAATTTGTGAAAAGCCTGAATTACTTTAGGGACTGGTCATAAAGTACAAAGGGGGGGGGGGGGCTTTGAAAAGTTGGGGGTGGGTCACTATTTTTTAACACGTTAAAAAGGGTCGGTCAGGGAAAAATAATGCACTGCATTAGGGGTGGGTCATGTGAAATTATTCACATATCATTACAAACTTTAGTAAAATCTTTTTTTTAACAATAAATCTAATTTTCCACATTAATCCAACTTTATATGACAACAGGAATTCAGATTTTAAATATTTTGTTTCTATTTATGTACAGTCTTTAACTCTGAAGAGTAGTCACGCGGGAAACTTTTTATAGTATAAAATCTAGAACAAAGCTTTACTGTGTGTTCATAAACCTAAGTTATGTTAACATCTTTTTTAATATCTTCTTCTAATCATCTTTAGTCATCTTCACCATTACCATCACTCTCAGAAGCATTACCATCCTCCTCCTCCTCGTCCTCGTCCTCCTTCTCGTTATCATCATCATCATCATCATCATCATCATCATCATCATCATCATCATCATCATCATCATCACTATCATCTATAGCACCCAATACAACTGGTCACGTTTGCTCTGATTGTTTAAACAGCAATCCACTGTAAATTTACCTTTACTTATTAATAGTTTTAGAACCACCTACCATCTCTCTTTGTTAAGATGTTAAGGCCTATCCAACTACAATGATCGGAGGTTATAACTTCACCATAAGATGATGAGTGACTGATTGCGGAGAACACTCTCTCACAATTTTCCTCTGCTCTTTCACGGCGTCGCTTCCTAGCTTGTGCTTTATTTTCTTTCATTCACTCACATTTCGATCTCGAAGATTTTTTGGAGATTCTGACAAAAGTGGTAAGCCAATGTTCCCTAATGTACCTATCCACATCAACGTTACTGGTTTTGGTTGGGGGGTAGGTCACTAGTTTTTTCTGTGCCACTCCACGGGTGGGCCGCCCCAATTTTGTCAAATAACTCAGGGGTGGGCCACTGAAAACCAGTACTTAAAAAAAAAATTCATAGCCCCCCCCCCCCCTCCCCCTCTTCCCCCTGTACTTTATGACCGGTCCCTTAACAGCTATCGCTAATTTCATAGAATATAACTAAATGTTATAATTAATCAAAAATTATGCTAAATATTGCTGAGTGTAATAACGTAATTCAGTAGGCAAACTAGAAACAAAGGCATTTTTTATATTAATGAGGTGGGTTTGATACCACCTTCGAGTATATCCTTGTATATCCCTCGAGTACGTCCCTTGCAATTGTCAAAGCCAGGGAAAAGCGTCCTAGGGACGAAGTTGATCCCTGTTATTTTAGATAAGCGTGAAGTCATCGTTTTCAGAAATATTGATTAATATGATATAGGCTCCCAGTAATGTGTAGTACATCTGTAACGTACATTTAATATAGAGTAAATTATAATCCTTGTGGTAGTAGTGATCTTGCACGAACTGATTATTTTTGCAACGGACGAGTGAGTTAAGACAAACAGTTTGTACTGATCCCCATTCTATTTCCTTCATTTTCAAATAATTAAAGTTGTATAGAGATATGTATTTCAATTTAGCCTAAATGATTTTTTAATTAGTCATTGCAAATACAAAAAATAATAAACAAAATATTCAAAGTAATACACGTGTGTCGTGTGAGTGGCTCATCGAAGTGGCGAGCGAATAAATAAAACATGCTGCATTGCCCCGATTAACTGAAGTGAAAAACAAACAATTTCAATTTACGGCAGCCCAAACAAGTACAGAATACTCTATGAAAGTATAGGGTCTCATTACGTAGCAACTCATTCAAAGACCAGACGTTTTAACGCAATGCATCACGAAAAGGGAGCCAGCGCATTTGTCCCAATATTACACGAAGAAGTGAAGCTAGTGGAGGGAAACAGATTTCTCAACAATTCATTTGGACTGCCAGGTGATTTCGCAGTCTTAAACAATGATATCCCACAAAAAATAGAGGAACACACCCAAACTTGGCAATTGGCAGCTCAGTAAAGTACACGAACGTTTCACATTAGCTTGACAATGAGACGTACCACTAATGTATTGTTCGACCCTACATTTCATGAAAAAAGGAGGGACACTCTGAATTTACGGCCGCTATCAGTGCCAGGCAATTTTCCAGTTACTTGAAAATGGGATCTACGTGCCAAAAAGGCATCGTTGGCCCTATATTTTATGCAAAATGAAAGGAACAGCCTGTTTGTTCGCCAGGTCATCGAAGCGCCAGACTAACTGCTATAGACTAGTAAATAGGATCCAAATACAGTCGAACCTGTATATAACCAGTGTGTAACTGTCACCTTCGGGACTTGAGGAACTGGCCACTTAATACAGGATAAAAGAAAACTCACCGGGCGTGTTTTAATGCCAAGTAAACAATGCGACAATCAAAACTCTTTCAAGCGATCAATACTTGAAACAAAGTTCGGTGCCAACTGGTACCTTAACGGTATAAAATACGTAACATTATGTAAAAGTACTATGCAATAAATCTGAGGACATCTGAAAAGCGTTAATGATACTAAACGCCCGAGTATCAGCTTAGAGTACCTTTGTACCCCGGGATTGTACATGTTAGTTTTCTATAGTCATGATGGATCGCATTTTAAACACCATGAAATAATGCATAGAATGACATATCGCTTAGTGGCCGCCAAATACAACTAAAAATAACAAAGAAAGACAAACATAGGACTACTACACAGACTACAGGGTGGCCGCATAATACAGGTAACAAATACAGGGTTTGTATGAGCGAAAAAGCAGGACTTTGAAAACTGGCGGCTTACTAGAGGGTGGACGCTTACATGGCCGTTAAATACAGGTTCGACTGTACCAAAAAATGCACTGCTGACCCAATCTTTCATGCAAACTGGAGGGAACGGCACGATTTAACGGTAAAGCATCTATAGTACCCAAAATTGCACTGTTGAACCTATCTTTCATGGAGACTGGAAGGAACGGCCCGATTTTACGGCAAAGCATCTAAGTACCCAAAATTGCACTGCTGACCCTATGTATCATGCAAAGTGGAGGGAACGGCCCGATTTTACGGCAGGGCATCTAAGTACCCAAAAATGCAGTGTTGACCCTGGGCGCTTTCCATTTACGAAAAAAACCCGGAAATTTCGGTGGTAGCAAAAGTGGAATTTCCGATCGGTAAAAAGTTGTTCCATTTGGTCATAAACCCCGGTACGTGGCCGGGTGCCCGACCGTGGACCTGGAACTGGTACAAACTACAAGAAACGTCAATGGAACACGACATTCCGTTCGGAAATTCCAACCGGGAAAACGGGACCACCTTTTTAGATTTTCCACTTTTTCTGGGAATTTTCCAGTGGGACGAACCGACGAAACGTGTTCCATTTACCGCCGAACCGGAAATTCCGGAAATTTTGACTAAATGGAAAGCGCCCCCTGTCTTTTATGCAAACTAGAGTGAACGGCCAGATTTTACAGTAAAGCATCTAAGTGCCCAAAAATGCACTGTTGACCCTGTCTTTCATGGAAACTGAAAGGAACGGCCCCATTTTACGGCAAATCATTTAAGTACCCAAAAGTACACTGCTGGCCCTATCTTTCATGGAAACTACAGGCAACGGCCCGATTTTACGGCAAAGCATCTAAGTGCCTAAAAAGGTGCTGTTGACCCTGTCGTTCATGCAAGCGTAAGGGAACCCAAAAATGCACCTTTGATCCAACCTTTCATGGAAACTAGAGGGAACGACAAGATTTTACGGCAAAGCATCTAAGTGCCTATAATGCACTGTTGAGCAAACCTTTCATGGAAACTAGAGGAAACGGCCAGATTTTACGGCAAAGCATCTAAGTACCCAAAATTGCATTGCTGACCCTATCTTTCATGCAAAGTGGAGGGAACGGCCCGATTTTACGGGAGGGCATCTAAGTACCCAAAAATGCACTGTTGACCCTGTCTTTTATGCAAACTGGAGGGAACGGCCCGATTTTACGGCGGGGCATCTAAGTACCCAAAAATGCACTGTTGACCCTGTCTTTCATGGAAACTGGAGGGAACGGCCCGATTTTACGGCAAAGCATCTAAGTACCCAAAATTACACTGCTGGCCCTATCGTTCATGAAAACTGGAGGGAACGGCCCGATTTTACGGCAGGGCATCTTAAGTACCCAAAAATGCACTGTTGACCTTGTCTTTCATGGAAACTGGAGGGAACCGCCCGATTTTACCGCAGGGCATCTGAGTACCCAAAAATGCACTGTTGACCCTGTCTTTCATGGAGACTGGAAGGAACGGCCCCATTTTACGGCAAATCATCTAAGTACCCAAAATTACACTGCTGGCCCTATCGTTAATGGAAACTAGAGGGAATGGCCCGATTTTACGGCAAAGCATCTAAGTGCCCAAAAATGCACTGTTGACCCTGTCTTTCATGGAAACTGAAAGGAACGGCCCCATTTTACGGCAAATCATCTAAGTACCCAAAAGTACACTGCTGGCCCTATCTTTCATGGAAACTACAGGAAACGGCCTGATTTTACGGCAAAGCATCCAAGTGCCCAAAAATGCGCTGTTGACCCTGTCGTTCATGCAAACGTAAGGGGACCCAAAAATGCACCTTTGATCAAACCTTTCGTGGCAAAGCATCTAAGTGCCTAAAATGCACTGTTGAGCAAACCTTTCATGGAAACTAGAGGGAACGGCCAGATTTTACGACAAAGCATTAAAGTGCCATAATGCAAAATGAAGGAAACAACCTGATTTAAATGCAAAATGGGATCGAAGTGCCCTAAATGCATTGTTGGCGGAAACAGCCCGATGTTACGGCAACCGTGGAAGTGCTAGCCTTTTTGCCGTGTATCGGAAAATAACCTGAAAAATCAAAAGAGCGCACTGGTTCAACATTCAATAAAAGAAATGATGTACACACAATTAAATCCCGACAAAAAGGTAATTTTTGTATATTTTCTCGGTTATCCGGTAAAAAAATGCTGTAACCACTCATTTTTTTACCAAGTCATTCAAAGTCATGACTTATCCTCATAGGTCACAAAATGCGATAACTAGTTAATAACGACCGATTTGATGGAAAACTTCCAATTTTTTCAAAAGAATGATATTTTCCCGTTTCAGTTGCTTAAATCAAGAAAGAAATAAATTCAATAAACAACTTTATTGAAGTTGTAATTGAGGGGTAATTTTCAAAGAGCTGCTACTTGGGGCCTTACAAGTAGCTAATTTCGGGGTTACTCGGAAGGTAGCAAATTGACGTAACTTTCGCATAGCCGTTATTTTCGAGGGGATCCTTAGTTTGGGAGATCAAAGTTAGGTTCTTGTATTTTAGAGGTACTTCTCTTCAGTTGAATTCTCAATTTCTATAAAAGAGATATAGTTGTTGACTAATAGAAAAAATTAACAAACGTGAGTCTTGTCCTGACATATATACTCTACGTATTAAAGTTAACTTTTTTTAATCTCGGGTAATTTTCATTTTTCAACTTCATTAGCATACATTACCATACCAAAAAAATAACTGAGATAAAAAAGTAACTTCAACATAGACAATACTTATCGACAAATATTCATTGCAATCTCCTTTATACGATGCCCGTTTATGAAGACAAAATTACAGCATGTACTTATTTTGTCTTTTTATAAACCTTTTTTACATTGATACTTTTATTACTTAATACAGTTTGTTACCGTGACCTTATTTTCATGTAATATAAATATGCACTCTCAAATCCAAACTCATTGGTTAAAACGTTTAGGATAATTAAACTCCAACACACACTTAACAACCTTCTTAACCTACAAGTAACTTGGCCAAAAAGGTTCTTGTATTTTTGGCATGACAGTTGCAAATTTATAACAGGAGATTCTCAATCCACAAACAGCGGCACCCAACGACTGTTTTCTGTAAAATATCTCTTTCGGAAAATAATACTAAAACCCTCGTAATTTCGAAAAGACTCAATTTCTTCTAGGAGCTCCGAATAGATACAAATTATATAGGGCCGCTTAGAATGCAAGGCATTTCAAGACATCTAAAAGTACTTGGGATAGCCTAAAAAGTATTTTCCGTGCTCCTTTTTAGTGCCCCTGAATCCACTTGGTTTTTATGTGTCTGTCTACTGTAGCTGTTGAAACACACACACTTATTTCCAGCTAACCAGGAAAAATTACGCATGTTTACCCCACACACTAATTTAAAAGCACGATATTAAGGAGCAGGATTTTCCCATTCATTAGAAAATTGGATGAAATAGCGAGAAAAGCGTTCTTGGCACGATAGTCGATGAGAACTAGTAGGAAAACAACGATTTCACAACAATTGATTCAGGTGCTTGACGATTTTCATTTACTAGAAAATGGGAGCATTGAGAGCCCCAAATGCGTACTTCGCCCTATAATTCATGCAGACTAGCAACGTGGACATTAGGATTGCGGAGGTCCAGAGGAGCCCGAAATATAGTGGAATAGTTAACGCTTTTCTAGTTTAAAGCAATATTCCCGAAGAACTAAAAAAAGTGCTGTCGGTATCGTCATAATCGCTCTCGTATTCTTTTTCACTGTCCAGTTCATCCTCCTCTGTTTCCGGGAGGGTTAGCAACAACTCAGACACTTCGTCAGCCTCGTTTTCATCGTCCTGTAACAGAATACTGTTTCGATCAAAAATTAAGTTCGGGAGAGGGACTTCTCCGATGTGACCTTGGAAAACTCTTTTCACCTCTAAAAGCTGTCCCTCCAAAGACACCAGTTTCATTTTCGGAAATATATTTTTCCCTAACTCCTCTAAGGACAAAGGAGATATCGTGGCATCTTTTAACGAACTGGAAAACGTCGCGTGCTGCCCGCTGAAGTGATCAACTACGTTTCTCATCTCTTCCTGAAGTAAGGTCACCTCTTCTTTAGCTCTATCCAGCAGATGGTACAGATCGATTGCTCTACGTCTACCGGTTATGGGTACTGGCGAGTCAGAACCAACAAACTCCGATCGTAACCAAACGTCTGCTTCCGGGTTCTTCACTTGATCGAACTCCAAGGAGCGTGGGAATGGGCAAGCATTACTGCATTCTAGGTTGTTGAATTTATCTAGAGCGGTTCGCATGCTCTTTGTTGCTTGACAAATCTGCTTGGAAAGCCGTTTGGAAAGGTCATGGCCATCTAAGTGATAAGGACAGAGGACAGTTCAAGAAAAAACCAAGAAAAAGATAAAATCAAACAGTAAGTGAAAAGACAAAACCCCGTAATGTTAAGACGGGAAATTCCTGACACTTGTCTAGTCCTTGAGCCCAAAAGCATCAGGACTAGCAAGTTATTTTATACCCTGGCCTATATTTTCGACAAAGCAAAACTGTACTACGTTGATAGCGCCGTGATGGCAGGTTTAAAGAAATCATAAAGACACTGCTTTTAATGGGTCACTAAAATCAAACGTTTCATGAAAACGGACCATGTCCTTGTTTCTCAAGAATGCGTTCTAGCAGCTTGGAATCATAACCGCAACAATTAGTAATGGTAACACGACTGAGTGGAGTCCAATTCGGTCTGTAATCATACGAGTGCTTAACAAAATCGGAGGACCGAGTTGCGGGAGTTTGATTTGTTTAATCATGAGCATGATTACAGACCAAATTGGACCACAGGAAGTTCTGTTAAAAATTAATCATAACTTTAACAAAACTTGTGATATATAAGGCTCTTTTTTTAAATCGAAACACAAGAAATTCCAATCTTTTTTCGGCTAGCAATGAAAAAAAAAACATTTAAGCGCGCGCGTGATGGTGCGTACTGTCCTATTAAGGCTGAAATCAGGACAGTTGATAGCCAGTCAGATTTGAGAACTTTGTTATAGTTATGATTACACTTTTTATCATATATCAAATGATATCAAACTCAACAAGAACCACCGCTCAATAACTTTAGTATGCAGATCGACCAATGCCACCTTTTTGCTTCTGTCACAAGCAGCATCTCATACCGTTGTATACTCCACACAAGAAGTGGTACAGCGCTGACTTACACCATCTGTGTTCTCCAATTCAAATAAAACGCGTTCCAGCCTGATTCAAAATGACAATACAATACAAAATGCTGAGAAGTAACCTAATGGTTAGTGAACCATCAGAGTTAAATATTGTCTATGCAGTAGTTCAATGTACAGGTCACCACATGGGAAAGAGTGTTACATGTAATAACTCCCTTAAAAGATGTCTACAAAAGGAATGTTGTAATAAAAAGTTCACATCCCATTGGTTATTCTCAGTGCAGCCACACCTCTCATACACATGTAGGATCAATACCATGATCAGGTTTGACGAGTCACTGACCATCTACAGCGATAACTATCCAACCACCAATCGACAATAAGGTAATGTCAACCACTGATATCATAATACATACCATTAGCATAACTACATTGATGATTATTGAAAATAGAGCACTATGATTAGCTAGGAGCTTCGCTTCATCTTTATATAGGAGAGACCAGCTGTGACATAAAAATATCAACTACTGACAGTAAGTATCATTATACACTTAACAAATGGATATAACTGGTGCTTTTTGCTCTTTGTTTGGCTACTCAAACCACCCAGTGCTTATTCACACCAGTTATTCTGCTACCATATTTATAATGAAGAAGCTGTGATCTGGACGTTCACAAAGATGGCAATTAAATTCTGTTTCATTCGTGAGCTCAATTATATATCATGTAATTGTTTTAGCACAGTGTGTACATAGTAAAACAATACTATTCACCTAACCTAGCACTTCAAATGCAGCTCGCTAAATATCCACAAGCCACCTCCACTTCACTGAATAATATATAAGGAAGCAACTAGTCTATTACTATAATATTATATTAAATAAGTCTTATTACTAACCTGAACTCTTCGAGACTGTCAATAATAACTGGATATAATTTCCTCTGGTTCTAAAGTAGTACATAAAAAAACCTTATGGCTAAATATTATTCGTTAACTAGCTAAAAGAAAGTAAAGTAAACTGACTGACACAGCATATATGGACAATATGACAGTTTTTAAAAGCAAAGGAGAAAAGAATTTCATAATTTTTAAACTATCTTAATACCGGAAAGGATATAATATCATTAACAAGGGTCTGAATCGCAGAACAAAATTCTTTTACAGCCACTTGGCATTCAAGATTAAGGGTGAGCAGCAACTTCATCAAATCCATTGTGAATGCCAACTCTGGCTTTGTTGGAGTGGCACCCAAAAATTGAACCTAAGTAGATGTAAAAAATCAGGTTCACAACTACAAACTGAACAGCAACAACCACTTGAAATCCTGTAAGAAAGAAAAAACAAAAGGGATATTAACTGATGTTCATGCTATATGAGTAATTGTTAAACAACAATTGCAGTCAGATCAGTGCACATATATAAACACTTACATACATGTCAAAGATAATTAATACACCATAGGCACCAGATTAAATCAGAGAAAACAATAAAACCAAGTAGCCAAACAACAGGCTAATATATATATAAGTACTTTCATGACAATTCATACCCATGGTATGCATTGTATCTACATCTGTCGACCAATTGTTGATCGACAGTTGATAAACAGTTGGCCCACTGTCAGGTTGCCTGTTGGTTGACTGTTGGTCACAATAAAATTACAGTTTTCTTCTATGGTTCAGTACGTCTATTCCTTCTTTTTGTACATTAATATTAGGGATGTACATCATGTCTGACATTTTTGTTAATATAAAATTGCATACTGCTTAGTGTTATACTGTACATTTTTCCATTACATGTTTAACTAATTACAAGCAAAGTCGCATACATATATATTGAACAAACACAAAAAACAGCTTTAGAGCTACATCTGATCTGCTTTACTAGATCATGCATGGGGTTGACACATAAAAAGACTTTTTTCCTTACCTCGAGAATCTACGGTAGAAACATTACGAAAATGAACAGATGGGCACTGATGTCCGTTCAGCACCAGGGTTCTTGCTAAGATCAAAGGGAAATATATAATTATATTCTCCTCCTAGAATAACAATAAGTCATGATAGTATATGGCACTTTATGTATTAAACCAAGAATAAAAATTCAAACATTAATTAATTGACTAACAGGTCATTTTGTTTTAGTGTTTAAATAGATTAATAAACCAAAGTGATTTGATTTAAAACTCCCCTGCATGATCCTTAATTTAAGTGATACACATGAATGATATTAGTTTTCTCCGATCCTATCTTGCCGAGCTTAACGTTTGTTTGTTTTGCTCTCAGAGAAACTAATCTCTGATCTGGCAAGGTGGTCAAAAGTGATTGTAATTTACAATGTAAGCACGATATAGCTTCATTAATACTAAAAAAAAATAACAACCAAGGAAACCATGAGCTTCTAATGCACATAATTTAAGGATCTACAAGCAAAACCTGGCCTGCTACTGCAGATATTAACATTTGGTAAATATTCCAGTTAAAAGACATTGTAATAACTGACAAGCAACATAGTTCAAAGATGAAAAATGACAAATAAAATCTGGGGCTATTTTAAGCTTATAAACATCAGCTTTACAAGTACAAAGATTTAAAGCAGCCGGGTGAAGCAGGTAATTAAGAGTCTGGCAGCTACGAATCTACTCTGTTGTGGAAACCTTCAGACCAACTTACGTACCTTAAGAATTTCCACACTATGGAGAATATTTACTTCGGTGTGCATTGATGTAGCACAAAATTCACAAAACTTTGCTGTTGCACTACAGTCCAAGGAACGACAAATGCCACTTTCCGAGTCACAGAAGTGACACCTCAGTAACGTGCTGTTCACAAACGAACCTTCCTTCTAGAAAGTGGTCGAAAGAGCAGCTTGCCGTAACTTAGCCCATGTATCTTCTGCTCTTTGCAATCTTTCATAATGAGGAGTATTTAAGCTTACAGATGAAGATATTGCTGGCTCATCGCTGACATCGAAATCCTCAGCACAAATCACCTACATCCACGTTGAAATCGTCGTGACCATCTTGCTTATCAACATTAGTCACATTAATACAGCCCATTACCGGTAATAAGCTTTTCGCTCCTTCTCACTGCAGTGTCCTGATCGTGATAGCGAACTTGAATTTCAGCCTTAAAGCGCTTCTTCCTGCAACCAAATGAACTGGTCAACAACAGAACAAACTTATTATAAATAAGTGGCCGGGTATGGGCTGACTGCAAGGCAAAACGACTACGAGGCGAAAAACGTAAAGGAATAAAATATTATGAAAACAAAATAAAGGCTTTTAAACAACTTACCGGCCCATTAAATACTGCTTTGCACGTTAAACGTAATCTAACCTCAATGTGCTGTGTCGGATTGTGTAATATGAGGGACAAAGGTGAATTACATCCACGTTTATCCATCATATTGCACCATCCATATGAGTCGTTGACTTAGTCGTACTATAGTACGTAATTTGATGGGTGATACCCGGTAATTTGGGCATCATTTTTACGGGTGATACCCAGTACCCTCCGTGTGAATCGGGTGGCATCCCAACGTTAGTCAGAGAGGTGTGGGGAGGGTAGAAGGGTAAAGATATTTTTCTGGAAGGTGATCGCGTGTGTGTAGAAAAAAATCCCTTGTAACGTATCTTAAACCTTCTTTGAATAATTTATTTATTTGATTAAAGAGTAAAAGAATGATTGTTCCCATAGTTTAAGGGAGGAAAAGTTTTTTCATTATCTTTCTTCCCTCCCCTCCCTGCCCCTCCCTGCCCCTCCCTGTTGGTTTTTTTAAAAAATGTCATGTGGTCAGCAGTAGACTATCATAAATTTCAATATGGCGAAAAAGTCAGACGAGGACTTGGGAAACGAGGATGTTTCTTCGACAAGTAGTGGACGAATAACATTTAATCAAGTTAAATTCGTTGGTATTGAGTATCCAGGATACATCAAAGATGAAAACCAGATGCTCGAAACACTAGGAGGGGAAGAAACTGTGGCAAAAACTTACTCCAGCCCCGGGAGGAGATTAGAACTATCTTTTCGTCCGGACGATCCATACTGCCATGCGGTATGCGGTGATCGATACTCTACTCCAAACCTTTTGCTCAGAGTAAAACAACGAAAAAAGAAGAGTAGAGATGGGAGTAACCAGTCGACGGTAGTAAAATATGAGCAGGAGATACTCGGGATAGTGGCGAACACATTCAAGTAAGATATTGTAGCTGGTGCAATGTTCAAGCTTTACTACCTGGGCTGAATTGCTCAAAGCATGGTTAGCTTTAACCATCGGTTAAGCAGTATCAAAACCAATACGTTGTCAAGGTATTAAACGCTGGTTAACGCTAACCATGCTTCGAGCAACTGGGCTCTGGTCTTTAATATTAGGTTATTTCATGATGAATTACCAATACAGTGAAATAGCGGTTTTGCTGAAGAGCTTTGTCAAACCTAAGGTGCATTTCAGGTGCAGTGATGCGGTATGCGGTGATCAAATGAAATTTGACTTTAGCACTGCAGCAGCATAGAATGGTAGAGAAAATCGGAAAACCGATTTGCATGACAGTGCTCTGCTTGCACTTACATTAGTAGTCATACTACTGCCGTGTATTATAGTGATGGCTCTTCTCCTCAGGTCACAGCTCATGTTTTCACAAGTAACAGGTCCAGGGCTCTCAAACCCCCATGTCTTCAAATATTGAGAATTGATAGGGAAGTAAGGGAAAGGATAATAGATGACATCATACGGCATGGCACATGACGTGATTTGAGCAAAAAATACTTGTTGACTCCAATCACCACAAATTTGTGATGGCACAAAACACGTGAAAAAGATGTTATTTGCATAGTAACATTTGACTTGATTGGTTAACTTCCCACCAATCACATTATTATTAAGTTACAATGGCGTACCTGAGTTTTTGAGGATGTTAACATTACAATAGCTCAAACAATGCAAGAGATGACATTTTTAATATTGTCGGAACGTCGAGTCTACTGAAATGAAGAAATGGCAAACTTCAGCAATTATCTGGGAGATTTTATACTCTAACCTGGAGACCGGGAGATACGGTCCAAGATTTGGAGTCTCCCAGATTATGACAGCACTGCAGGTCACAGGTGCTTGCAGAGTGTGTTGAACTTCAAATATTGTGTGTAGTTAGGTATCTTCTTGTGTCAATTCTTGTAGGGTTAAAATAAGGAAAGCCCTGAAGGCTGTGTTGAATATAGACAATAGAAACCATTTTAAATTAGGTCTCTGTATTTTCAGGTTTGAGGTATTGGCAGATTTTCAGTATCTTGTTCCTGACATGCCTGAGTTTTTAAAGGAAGTTAAAGATGCCGATGCTTTGGATCAAGATATTCCCCTTCATCTTCCTCCTCCAGTGTTTGCGCGATTTGACAAACCACAAAATTATAATTACCAATCTGTTCCACACAGCAATAAACAAGAAAATAATGCAGATGAGGAAAGGTGCAGGCAGTCTCTGCATGAGATTATTATTTTTTGTAGTTACTGTGAAACTCAAAGGGTTTTGTCTATCATTTGTCTCTGATTTTCATTTAGGTATTGATTGCAATGTTTTAACTGCGCACTTCAGGTCTTCATCAGGCAATAGTGTCAATTTGGCTATTAATATCTCAGTAAGGATCATGAAACAAATGATCAACAAAACTATTTTTACTCATCAACCACAATCAAAAATATCTTTCATGATGGTGACCAGAAATATTTATGGTATGTCAGTGTCTCCCCCTGGAGGAAAAAGCCAATCACACATAACTTAACAGTAAAAAAACTTAACAGTAAACGCCAACTGTAATTAGTTTATGGTCTTTTGGTCTGCTCATATGTTCTGATCTTCGTTGTGATTGGTCATCTCTTCAACATTCCTGAATTGTATCAGGTGTTCACAGTTTTCTGAGTTTGACTCACTATAATATTTCTCTGTTAAGATTTTTCAGTAACCCATGTTTAGTTAAGCTAAACATGAAATAGTATTATTATATTTAGACTATTAAAATCACAGGGTGAGTTACAAATTAGAAAATCAGCTTTCCTGATTAGGGTGAAAAGTCCCTTTAGTTAACCAGCCCCAAGAAATGAAAAGCTAAGCATGACATTTGACAAATACATTTAAACCCTTCTCAACAGACATCTTATTAAGATGAGCATCTTCCTTAAAATTGCTGCAGATAGGTTTTTTGTTAACTCATTCCTTTGACTTTCAATAGAAACTCTTTAGAACTTTAGAGTTTGTGTGAGAATGTGATGAGCTAGTTTTAAAAATATTTTTCATTTGTTTATTATTGTTCTTTTAACTCAGATCTACTAGAAAACTTTGCATACATGTATGCTTTTCTTTCTCCATGACTATCCTTTATTCATTTTCTTGCTTGCTTCCTTTCCTAAATTTATTTTTAAGAGCAGACATATCATAAAAATTGCCAAGAAATTCCTGCAATTTGCTCTTCAGTGATAGTACTAAAATTTGTATGTCTAACCGTTTTCAGTTCAACTGGAACAAGCACTAGAATGAGACGACCAGCGAATGCCATGGCTGTCAACTTTAGTATGGCTGAGGTCCCTTCATCACCAAATCCCAAAGCTGTGGAAATAGCAACTAAAACAAAAGATGTTCATTTGGAGACAATAAAAAAACTGTTTACCACAAGACCTATCTGGTCAAAAACTGCGCTACTATGTCACATGAATGGTGTATCAAATGAAAGGCTTAAAAATTTACTGGCATATGTTGCATTTTACTGGATCAATGGACCATGGAGAACATTATGGAACAGGTTGGGCTATGATCCTCGAAAAGATCCTAGTGCAAAAATGTAAGTTTTTAATTTTTTTACTTGATGACTACTTCTCTGATGATGTAAGGAGGTGAGGTGCCCGGAAGAGCATAGCTTGTGAACAAGCTCTTCGTGGTGTTCTGTTGACAGGGCAGGAAAAGAAAGGAGAGCTTGCAACTACTTCTCTGGATTTTGAATATCTGCATTGAAAAAGTCGATACAAAATGCTGATTGGCTGAGATGACAGTAATGACGTCATTACTCTTGGTACGTGTTTTTCAATATATGTTTACATTCGTGTGCTGATTGGCGGATATGTGACAGCACAGTCGACAGGGAGCCAAAGGGGAATTGGAGGTGAAATTCAAATTCCAGAGACATAGTTGCAAGCCTCTCTCCTCCGCAGAAGCTCCCGCTGGGTATTTCTAAAAAAATAGCAATAATCGAAAAAATAGAAAGCGTGCAGGGGAACGATGGGAAGAGGGATAAGGTGCCCTGCGTACTGTCTTTTTCTTTCTCCCCAGCCTCCCACAACACAAGAGACGTCTGTGGAGGAGAAAGGTTTTAAGCTCTCCTTCCTTTTCCCACCCCACTGCCAGAGTGCTCCAGAGAGCTTGCTCGCAGGCTAGGGGGAGCGGGGGGACTCCATATAATGACCTGTAGGTCGAATCTCTGCTTGAAAGGGGTCAGGCTTCATGTACATCAAAGGTAGGGAATTCAGGAGTTGACAGATATGAAAGGGTAGAAAATGTATCATTTGAGTGTTTAAAAGGGTCTTTAATGAAAAATTTCGAAAAGATGCACCTTATGGTTATATCATTTTAATTTATTAAACGTTATCTTACGCTACACAAATTTTATTAAAAATAGCACAAAATTGACAAGAAGACTGCCTGTTTCAGTGGTTTATTCTTATTATCAGGGGTACCATTTTTCAATAGACTGTGTATAAAAGGGATTCCTTTTCCCCTTAATAATGGTATAATAAAGGGTTAGGCGCAACTAGCAATTAAGAGCCTGGAAAAGGCTAATCCGCATTAATTTATGCTTGTGTCTTAAGAACTGTTTCAACATTCAACAGATATCAGATGTTAGATTACCGTATTGGAAGCAGAAAAGAGACTAGAGACCTTCCAATAAAAGCCAAGAGAGATTCAAGTGTTTACATTCTACCAAACTTAATAAAGAAAGGAGGCACTTCTAAAACATTAGTAAAAGAAGTTGTGAGGATCAGCAGTGATGATAAAGCAAGTGAAGAACAAACTCAAGAGCAAGAATATCCATATGTGTTCACCCCCGATAAAATGCCCAAACAAAAACAGTTGTTTTATCAACTGTGCGATCTACATGATCCAGAGATTCAGGGACTTATCAGCAAAAATGACGGACAGGTCAGTATTTTATCTTTAAGTTTTATTTTTTACACAGTCGAACTTTTCTAAAGGCGTAAATTATACCTTATTGTAGGAAATCAACGCCTCATGAAATGAACGCGAATTTTTTATATTCGCGTTAATTCAACTGTTAAATTAAGTCGTATCAATTTTTGTAAACGTTAATTTCCGTGCTGTTAACTAAGTGGAGCGTTAATTTCCGCAACCCTAATATCTATCATTTGGACCCCAAATTCTAGATACACTTCTGGCACTCTTGATACTTAAGAAAGAGGAGCATTTTATCAGGGTGGAGATCCGCGTGTAACAGTGAAACTGTGAAGAACCCTCGAAGTGGCCAGATTTCTTCGCTTGACCCCCTTCGAACGTGAAGAGAAAAAAGCACGAACAAGTTTCCATTTCGGGTATACTTTCCTGTTGTCCCAACAAGTTTTGTTTCTTTGTAAACGTCGCGTTAATTTCCTTCAGTTTCAAACGTTACCCTTTCTTTCGCGTTAATTTCCTTTATTCGACAGTCGGTTTGTCGCGTTAATATTAGAGACCTTTAAATTCTAAGACGAGTACGACTACGAGTATGAGATTTTCTCTATAGTAAGTAGTGCTCGTGCGTGAACCAGCGTCATTTTGGCGGGAAAACATGATAGCCGTCGTCACTCTACTAGGAATTTTAGCGAGAATGTCGAAGTGGCGGAAACAAGTTATCAAATTTTTGAAGTTTGATCAAATCTCGTTCTCCTAGGCGTCCTCGTCCTTCAATCTAAAGGCCTCTAATTTCCAATACCTAATTTCATGGAGCGTGAATTTCCTCTATAAAGGTAGGGAGAATAGCGTGTATGTAAAGGGGTGTCTACGTAGCACTAAGCAATTAGGGTCAGTTGTTAAAACAGAGTTTACCAGGTAGTGTAAACAAAGCAACGTTCTAAAGTGTTTTAAATTTGGCCAATCTTGGCATCTAAACATTATTTATTATCAAAAGTAGGTTGAGTTTGATCGTCCGGGTGAACGTAGTCCTGAATAGGACTGTTGTTGTTGACAGTGACTGACGTTTCGACAACCTGTGCGGTAGTCATCTTCAGAGTCAAAGTGAGTTGTATGACGTCAGTTGATGGTATTATACTCTGGTTATTGATTTGATTGGTCAATTACGTCGTGATGTTATTGGTCGTCTGTCAGTTAAACCGTGATGTTATTGGCTATGGAGACTCGTAATCAGTAATTGGTGCGTTTCGATCCGTCTATTGTCACAGTTAAACAGTCGTCTATTGTTAGTCAAATTGTCATTCTCTCGTAGTTAGTTTTGCTTGATCTCGTCAATAAGTCGTTTGTACGGCGCTGGTAACTGTTGGCTACGATTCAGTGGCGTTTGTTCTAAGTTAGTAAACCAGCTTTCTAAAGTAAGACGTTGATAGTAGTATGTAGAATACGTTATACATGTCGCAGAGTCCCAGTCAATTTGATGTTTCGTCTTTAAATGGTGCTCAGCAATGTGATTGTTGACGTCACCATTCTTCGTAGCTCGTTTGTGTTCGGTCAGTCGCGTGCTTAGGTTTCTGCCGGTTTCACCAATGTAAGAAGCCTGGCAGTCGCAGCATTTGATCTTGTATACTACTCCCTGTCTGTCCTCCGGTTTGTCTTTGTCCTTGACATTAGTAAGCAGTCGCCGTAAAGTGGTTATCGGTTTGTGTGCAACACGTATATTTTAAGGTTGTAATATACGTGCAATAGTTTCAGAGGTGCCTCTGATGTACGGTATAGTCGCTGTCGTAACAGGGCCAGAGTTTTATTTATTATGATCATCATCAAGAAGGCTTTCAGTTAGAAAAAAAAAACTTGGTGATCAGCCAAGCTGAATGTTTAGTTACTGTCTTAAAACGTAAGTTAGACTTTGTTTAAATACCAAACTTTTGGATTTTGGGCCCTACGGTAACGCTTAAAGAAGTACCGATTCTACTTGGAACTTCAGCTGGAAGCATTTGTATCTGGAAATCCCTCAAGACTTGGTCGATGGTATCCAAGGCAACCATTAACCAATCATAAGTAACGCTTGTCCACCCAAACGATGCCAGAGATCATTGTGGCAAAAGCGTGTGTTCCCCTTATAGTTTTCTGGAGTGGGGAATTAAAGTAAGACAACCTTCTGATACCATTGCATTTTGGTTTTACTTTAATGTGTTAGGAAGACGAGCTCCTTGATCGTGATGGATGGTGTTTACCAGGAACAGCTAATGAGATTCGAGAGATTCTTCATCGACGGACCGCTGATTTGGCCGAGAGGTTCAAACAACAACAGTCAGGGGTGGGGGAGGAGGTGGAACAGACTACATCTCAATTACAGCTCACAGGGGAGGAGTGGACTGGTCACGAGGGAGTCAAAAACTTCTTGGAATTACTGGAAAAGGACGATGACATTGAAGCGTACGATATTTTTGACGACGTAACAGAAGGCGACGAGTAATCGTAAGGTGTATTTGCTTCAGAGAATTGTACGCTAATGGTGTTGTTAATCTTTCTTCGCCTATTTTGAAACGAGTTCACACGATTATTTTCTAACGAAAGAGAGGTGAACATCCTTGAACAGCGTATGACTTGCTTAGCAGATTCCAAAACAGGTTTGGGGGCTGGGGGAGGGGGGGGGGGGATCTCATATTTAAGAGAAGGGGATGCTCGTAGGAAATTCGGAATAAACCAAAGCTCGAAAAAAGCCTCGTCCGGTAGTGCGAGACAAGTAGATTTCTTGCTGTGCAAGTAACCTTTTTAAACTTACTTGCACAATGGCCAGGGGTCCGGGCGCAAGTCATCCACCAACAAAGTCATAAACTAATTATAGACAAGCAAGAAGTGGCCCTCGAGCCCTGCGAACCCTAACGGAAACCAATTGCTGGGTGTGGCCTAGGCTGTCTTTGTAACGCTTAAAGTAGATCATACTCCAGCTCCACAGTAAGACGGCGTTGTTTCTTAGTTTTACCTGGATATTTCCTTACGCACCACCCAAAGCGATATCTTTTAAGAGTAAAAATATTGGCTTTTCGTCCAGAATACCCTAAGTGAGACGAAAAAATGCAATTTCTACCCCAAAGCGAGACGCGACGAGCATTCCCGTCACTTTCATATGGAGGTCCCCCCCGGAATCCATCAGACAATGCTGGTTAAACTTTGACCGCGTGAGTAAATGTTATTTTCTTACGAACAAGAAATGACTCTGAACAGCGAAGACATGCATGACAACAAGACAAGGCGCTAAGTTGTAACTAGACCGCCCTCGAAACCAGTGTTTACTCCGAGGGAGTCGTGGAAACGAGCAACTTTTCACTTTCAGCCACACTCTGTATTGCTACTGTATAAAGATGGCGTACCAAGTTTTCGGCAGTGACACTTCCATTCACGTCAAGTTTGGGCGTAAATTGTTATGTTCACTGGAGCAGTCTGTCAATAAAGGTTGTCACATATTACGTTACTTATGGTGCATGGACGGGGTTTGAAAGTGATGCAATTTACCCAAACGTTTATACCTTTCACTTGGCACCGAGAAATCCATGAGAAGAGAGTGTGAGGTGAGCGCCTTTTGACTTTCCTTGCTTGAAATTTAGTTGTATTCCAGGAAATCTCATTCCAAGAAAAACGATGACAGAAGCTTTGTTAGGATTATAGTTAATTCTTGCCACTCAGGTGCAGCGCGGTTTTCCTGTTGAGCTTATTGAAAGTTTGAGGGCCATGAGTTTATCAGTACAAACTGGTCATTGTAACCCTCGTTAAATAACATTTATGTATTTTTTCATCTTTATTCACTCGAAATTTTAGTGCTTTTGTGTGTTAAGTCTGTTTCGTGTTTTTAAAGGGAACTCTTGCAGTCAGTTAAAAACTTGACAGGAATTACAACGAAAAGAAAACCGCACAAAACATTTTACCCAAGGCATTAGCATGTAGTCGTAGTTTGCATAATACAGGTGTCACTTGTAAGAAAAATGATGACAAGATTCTCTGCCTGAAACATCCTGTTCCGTATTAGAGCTGAGAAACAAAATGGTTTCGTCAAGGTCATCAAAAGCTTGACACAAATTCATCCTGTTGACCATATTTCGTGTAAATTCAGAGAAGAAAAAGCATATTTTAGTTGTCGTTTTGCCAATTGTTTAACTTCGCGTCACTGCGACTGTTCAGTCAATGAAAATATACTGTTCTACGTCACAAAGTGCGAGTGTCTCCCCAAAATGTTTATCTTTATTATTATTCAGGGAAGTTTTATATCGAAAAAGTAATAATAATTCTAGTGCGGCAAAGATCGTTAGATAAAATATATTGTCTCGTTTTTGTCTTGTGCTATATTGATGAAATTTGATCTTCGCTTTCCGTTTGAGTCACAAAGTGGTATAAAACTTCGGAAGCTTATGAATTTGAATACAATACCTAAGATGATGTTCAGACCAAAGGCGAGCGATCGTAGCTAATAATCTTAACGTAAAAGGACGGCCGTGTTTTTGTTTTATTATTCTATTATGAAACCGTGATATCTCGCCTATTAAGGCGGTTAAGTTCGTCAAAGGAACTCTTACATCCGTGAATAGGTCTATTTAAGAGTCAACGATTCTAAACAACCGGCGGAACAATCATGTTCGTGGCCAAAGCGAGGCGATAGATTGCTTTTTGCATCCGGCCTTCTGTTTCAAATGAGAAAGCTTTAGTGTGAATGAAAACGTAAAACTACCACCCTTCGCTGAAGGTCGGTTGAGTATTTTGGAAACATTGGCAGGCGATTTGATCATAAGTCTGAAAATTCATTGTTAATGTGATGGGCAAGCAGGGTAAGTCCAGATGCTCTAGCTGCTTCCTTGTTTTTTTTATGTTTTATTTAATCCCAAGCCAGTTTGTAAGATTGCACGAGTGGCGTTCCCAAAGCATCTATTGTGTATGAATTTTATGCCCGCGATGAGAATCAGCGGATCGCTGCGTTTCTTGTTTGATTTAGTGTCGGCACGACATCGTATTCTCGAGTTTTTAAGCTGAAATTACCTGTTTGTTATTGAGACGTTCTGCGTCGCAAATTTTGAATGAATTTTAAATAATTATATGCTTTTGTGTCTCAAATTTTTTAAACAATTTGAAAGACGCGCTTCTGACAGATGCAGTAACATAACGAAGGGAGTAAACTTGAAAGCAAGTGTCCTAATTCTTTGAAGAAGCTTACAATACTTAACATTTTAAAGGTGATTGTTGGCCCTGAATTTTCCTGATACATTTTTCCCTCTCGCAATAACACGCGCTGCGGAAATATGTCTTCAGTTTTTGCGTCTAAAACCTGAACGATAATCGGCTTAGTGGCTTTCCATGTTGAATTTGTGCCTCATAAAGTCAAGGAAAAAGGAAAAGCTTGAAGCATCACTTCTGATTTTTTGAAAACGAAACGTATATTAAAGCAAAGGTTTTTTCCTAATGCACAGCTAGCTAGAAGTAAAGTGTTCAAATATATTGGTGTAATTGAGAAGTTGTTTTTGTTTTTCACCTGTTCGAGTTGTATTTTAATCGAAGTTGAAAGATCAACAAATTCTACAGGAACTAATTTTGTTGAGGCGCATTGATTCTCAAAAGCGATAAGAAAAATTATTAGCATTTCAGTCCTACTAGGTTTATAGCGAAGTAGAAATTAAAACAACATACCTGTAAATCCTTTGCAACGATTCAGTGCTAAATTCTTTTCCCAGTGGGATGATGAGAGAATTTTTTTGTGTGAAAACTTTCTTTTTTGAAGTGACAACGTGACGTGATGACAAAATCTGGCGGTTTTCTTTACAATCATGTGATTGACAGGTTCCAAGAAAAGAAGTGTATCCACAGACCTGGTCTCAGGCTTGGAAAACGAAGAAATATTTCGTTTGCAAGAATTTTAAGGCTTCGTACAGTATGGAAGTCTAAAGACATCAAAACCGAGATCAAAGGCAGAGAAAGGGGCTGTTCTCTAGAAAGTCTTAAGATGACCCTTTTGTGAATATTCTAAAACATTTGTGTTTTTTATAATTATGATTTTTGATAATCGTTTTAATGTTTTTATTCTACACCAGCATAGCTATACGTCTAACGTGCAAAAAACTAAAAACTAAGCGAATGAATTTCGACCCTCAGACCACATTATCGTGACGTCCCGAATTTATAGCGGACACTGCGGCTCGGAAATATTCACGAACGATTTCCTAAAGAACGCGCTCATGAACCCTTGAAATTAAAAAACATGGTTAGACCTTTAAGTGACTCCTCAGAAAGAGAACATCAGTCCAGACGCGCGTGACCCTTAGCATGTAGATCAAAATTCCTCCGGTGGGGGAGGGGGACATCCATATGAAAGTGACGTAGATGCTTGCCATCTTGCTTAGGGGCAGATGATGATGTCGAGCCGACATTAAAGAACTTAAGCAACAACGACGGCGACGACTACGAAAACGTCACTCAAAATGGGAATTTGAGCTTCTTCAAACCTTATCGCGCTTATTCCATCTCGTTCAATTCGTCAAATGTTGCCAATTTTTTTCTGGAGTTGAATTCTGAAAGACATATATGGAAGTTCGGGAAAAGAAAAGTAAAGTCGTTGTCTTGTGTTCACGTTTTACAGAAAACGTGAAATTAGGCATTTCTACGTCGTAGTAGTGCAGTGACGAAAGAAAGAAATCCGAAGAAATGTACAAAAAAGGGTGATGCACGTGCAAAGATGTTTTTTTTTTTTGCCAATCTATACCTAGTGCTTTTTTGCGGTTCTTAGTTGACGTCGCAGTCTTCGTTGCCCAGTTTTACCCTTGAAGGTATCGCTTGCGGTTATGCGTGAACTGACGAAATATCTATAAAAAGATACTGTACAGCCATACTGTGCTGGAGCATGTGCAACGCCCAAATTGGTCTCCTTTAAGGGGTTTAATTGCAGGGAGCCTGGGAAAACAGGTGATGACTTGTCACTACCCAGATCAATTTCCCTCGCGGCACGACCAAACAGAAGCACTACCCGGCGCGGCCAGATCTGGATAGTAATGCGTCATTTTTTGGAATTCCTGTACTCGTGCGTCGCGATACGTCGGCTGTTTTCTCAGGCTACAGGGACTCCTGTTTTGATTCCAATTTTTTCGACGAACATCCCCGACTCTTTCATATGGGAGCCGTAGTGTAGAGAGTCAAAATACTTAAGCGGAATGTTTTTTTCCGGTAAGAAAACGACTTGGGATTCAATTTGCTACCTATGAGATCGAAAACAAAAACTTTGAAATACATTTAGTTCAACTAAAGCACATTGATTTAACCTGAGGTCAGGCCCAATTTTAGAAGACTTCGGACATTCTCTTATTCGCCTTTCCCGCCGGAATTATAGTTACCAAACAAAACGCAAATATTATGAGCCTGTTCTCAAGTTAAAATTCAATAAATTTCCTCAAACTTTAAAAAGGCAATAGAAATGGTACCCTCAGCTTTAAACGTGCTTATAGCTTATTTTTTAGCAAATTTCTCTCGTTTGAAAAAAGCATGTTGACCCACCAGAATTGCTGAAACGTTTTTTTAAACTCTAGATGAAGGTACCTCTTCCTCAAAATTGATGTCTTATAAACGTAAAGATGACGATTAAGGCTTCAAGGCTGCAACAAAGCCTTTTTCGTTTGTTTGTTTTTTTTTTCCAACTCTTTTGTCTTCGGAGTACAATTTTCTGTAGACTGCTAGCACTCCCACGGGACTGTCCCGCGCTCCGCGAGTATATTTATACGTGCGAGTGAACGAGTTCCCTTCTCGACTAGTTCGCAGTTTGAGTCCTGCCAAATGTACCAAGTCCTGACTCGACAGACTGAAAAGGTACTGTTCGCAGTTTATGCCCTCACTATGCCGGATAGCTCTTACGTTGCGATCACACTTATAGGGCTTTTGTTCACACATGAGAACGGTGTTCAGATAGGTTTCTGTGCCACTCTTTGACGCAGTGTGAACAGGTGTTTTGCTATACCGGATAGATCTTCTTGTCGACATAAAAACCTGTTCGGCCCGGTATTGTTTAGGCTAAATTTCTCTTAGCTAGCTGCTACTGTGACCTTAATGATAATTTGCATGTAATGGCGACATTATTGCTATATATTGCGTCTGATTTCGTAATGCATTATAGTAACATTCACGTTGCGTTGATCGCCGGGTCCCCATATATATGATAATCAATCAGAAATCACATTTGTTTGATAACATCTGGCTGGGCAGTCTCTTGAAAATGAGCAAAGTAAACAAAGAAATGACACCGTCACTGACTATTCAAAATCTTTTGTCCAGGCGATTAACACCTTCTAATCCCTTAAAAAGAAATCATTTTCCCTTTGGTTTATACACCTCGCTTCGCTTAAATGGTTTCGGACGTAATGCATTTGAATAAAGCGTCGAAGCGAAGCGCTCTTCAAAGCATGGTTTGAAGGCGTATTTGATACCACATGAAGATGGATTGATTGAAACACGAAAGCAAGAAGTAGAACAGAACCGGGTGTCTCAGCATGAAGTATTTCAGTTCTAACAGTCGCTGTTTGACAGAAGGGATAGCGAAAAAGTCACGAATGGCAGCCACAGATTGAAGAAAAAAAGTAAGTGAACTTTCGGCTAGACATAACAACAGACAGAAAGACTGAATAACAAACCTTTGATAGCGAGTTTCCTTAGCATTTATTCTTGAGAGTCGTTTGCTTTGTTCGACAAACATACTCCGTGAAAGGAAGCTTCTTAGATGAATTTCAATTAATTTAGAAAGGGTTAGATCCATTTAGCAATCGAGGCTACTCAAATAACTTAGAATTCAATCTGTTAACGAATCGCCTGTCATGTAATTTCTGCTTTCAAACATTTGTGAGTTTGATTGGGATCTCGTAGGCCGTCAAAACGTTGAAAAATCAGCCATTAAAACAACTGGGAAAACGTTTATCTCTGTCAGAAACCAGGTGCTCTTCCCGTGTGTCCGAGACGATAACTTCAGGGGTTTTAGCTGGCCAGCGATTGATTTACGATTTGCAAATTAAAAGTTGCGTTTTGCTTATAAAAACGGTGATCTTGCAAGATGCTATTCAAGAAACTTTTGATATTTTTTAGATATTAGTTTGCAGTCCCTTTTCCAGTTTTAATTGCTCGAGTATTATTTGTTTAAAGTTGCATGAAAAAAAAAAATAATAATAATATCGACTCAGGAATCACTTTTATCGAGTTAGCGTGTCCGTTCAAACGATTACTATAATCTGGTTGTGGATTATAACTTTTTGGTAAATATGATGTATTTCTTTGGCCGCTTGAGGTATTAACATTCTGCATGTCCATTAAATTGCCAAACGAGGCTAGCAAATAAATTGTTTTCGTCTCTAACTGTCTAAGTTCATGACGCAAGCGACTCGGTAGCCGAGACAAAGATGCTGCGAGGCATTACATTGAACATTCAGTACCTCGGGGTATATAGTTTACATTTATATGCTCTGCAGAAAAGTGTATTCCACCGAGTTTATCTTACTCTTAAACAAAACAGGGACCTTAACAAGATCTGTGCGAGTATCAGTCTCGATTAGCTTTGAAAAATAAACACTATGAAAATCATGCACACTAGAAAACAACTTGCGTCACTTTCGGGCTACATTTTCGTAGCGACGGTCTTCGCGAGGAACGTCACTTATCTGCATTTACAGAAGGTCTTTATTGATTTAATATTGTCGTAAATAAGTGAATATTATAATTAATGAGCTTCAGAGGTCGAAAGGAAATACACTGTTTACAAAATTTACCTGACATTCTTAGCAAATTCCTGCATGAAAACAAGAGGTGTTAATGAAATTGTATGGAATATAAACACAGCCCATAAACTTTATATCAAACGTTTTTCCTTTTTACACCAGTCCCATGACGTAATTTCCGACTCGTGCCCTTCAATTTGAATAATTTGTTTTAACGCTTGAAAATTTGCTCTAATCTGTTTAAATTAATCTTGTAATTTTCAAACAATTCATAGTAATTATCTTTTAAAATAAAATCAGGACTAATATTTCCCTCTGTGGGAGTCACTAGATTAACGATGCCTTACTAAAGCAACAAGCAACAAGTAACTGCACGTTTTGAATTTAGAAATAATGGTTGTACTTGTAGGATATTGTGTCGAGGTATTTAACCCCGCCGTGCAAGCATGGGGGAGAAAAGTGGATTGAGGGCCGAATTTGAACCTCCAAGAGGGCAATTACACAAATCATTTGAGGTATATTGAATGTATGCAGAACTGATGGAGATATGTACAAGTTTTACAAAAGAATTAAAATGCCTTATTGTTGACATTCGCCGAGATGTGGTGACTTGTGCCATGCTTCGTCCTTTAAGAATATTTTTCATTATTCAGAAATTAAAATGGTAGCCGTTACACTTGTAGTTACTGTTTCTTTAATGTGGAACATGCAGTGAACCAAAAAGAGACTACTGCTTGTTTTTTCCGACAACTCTTTGCAAAGTAATCTACGCTTTGGACTACCAAGTTCTATAATTCCTCTCAATTCAGCTGTCAATTCCACAATCTAGGGTTTTGAATTGGGAATCCACGCTCTGAAATCCAGAAAGGATCAGAAACTAAAATCTTGACTTGATGGACTTCACAATCCCAAACGTGCGCAGCTTAATGCTAAATACAGTCACTGGGGGGAGAGGCTGTGAAATGTGGAATTCAAAAACATTCTTGGATTACGTAACATAAGGCTTTTGTCTCGGCCTGTGCTAACTGAACGGGATCGGAGCCCAAGCCAATTCTTACCCTTAGTTACGTTTGGAAGATAAAAACGTACAGCTTGCATCTTTATGATTCATTATTAGTAAAAACATTTTGGGCGATTTTAATTTAGGACAATAGTAGAGTCCAGAGAAACCGTTCGAAATTCGTATAGTACAATGTCAAAGTTTAAAGTACTTCCTTGGGCGACGCCATCATTTTTTCAAGGTCGATATAAACAAGAAGATAGGAATAGTGGAGGCTGTCTCTTAGGAACTGGAACTAAAAGATTGTTTTGGAAGATTTTGTCTCTCCTTTGAGCTTGAAAACTCTGACTTGGTATTCTTTATGGCCCGAGTCAGTTGGAACTGCTAGAGAAACAAGCTTGATTCAATTCGGTTTTTTTTCTCCTCCTGTATCCTTTAAAAACCTAGAAAATAACAAAGAAAACCATGATTTTCACAGCTTTTGCTCCAGGCTAATTCGTATTTTGTATAGGCGAAAATCTACTTTAAGTGTGTCCGAACTGAAAGTTAAACGTGTCGTCAGAAATTTTTCTGTAAGTAATTTTGCCACTGATTCTAAAACGCAACTTTCCGGCAATTTTATGATGAGGCCCAGGGGTGGATCCAGAAAATTCAGAAAGAGGTGGCCGGAACACTTGCTTTTTTCTGAGAATTCTATAAAAATAATACAAAATTTCAAAGAAAAAAGGGGTGGCCGGGGTCCCCTCGGTCCACTGCTAAATCCGCCCTTGAGGCCTAACCTGATGCCGCACAATGTCTTGAGCTTGAGACTATATCATTTACTTTGAAAAGTTAACTATGCAGTGCATTTGTTTTTAGTATTTATCATGATCATTCTTTCTTTCAGAAAACTGTAAATCCGAGATGTATAACTATGTTTTTGTGTATCTGTTTTTCAATGAAGGCTTATGTAAAAAAAATATGTTTTTCACTCTACAAATTTTTAGTGTGCATTATTGAATGCACATAGGTTTTGAACTGTTAACCAGCGATGAAAGATTTTCGCTTGTTGACGATTGAATTACAAAACGGTTGCATATAAGCTACTTAAAATCAACCTCAGTCTATGAGGTTCATAGCTGGTTTAGCTAATTCCCATAAATGACTACAGTTTCAGTAGTTTTCAACAGAGCAGTGCATTTATTGTCGTTGTGGCCAAGAGGCTCTTGTTGTGGCTTAATGTCATGTCAGTCCGGCTTACTTTTCTTCCCGTGGACAAATCCAAGTGGCACCTCTGTTGCATTTTGAGAGTGAAATGGATAGATAAAAGACCAAAAATCGACTAATTGTGTTCGTACTCTATTCTTGTATTCTTGTATAGCTCTATCTCTATTCTTTCTGCCAGACCTCCCACTGAGAAATGTACTGCTGTTAAAAATCTTAACACTTGTTACATAACACTTGTTACATACCACTGGGACGCGATTAATTTACCGACATAAAGAACACAAAGGCCTTATTATCAGTTTTATCATGGAATGAAAAGAAAACGGAATTATATCAATTAGTAGCCCTGAGTAACCAAGGATAAAATCCAAGTGTACTAAAATCTAACCTACGGAAGGGAATACCATTTCGTGAAGTGTTACCGAAATTTTTCCTCCCATGACTATGCATACTCAGTAACCTGATGAAAATGAGTTTCGCGACGATGTTGTGGAACTGGAACATTTCAGAGAGAGGAACTGACGTTTTTGGGCATTTGGTCGAACGTGGCTCAGTAAATGCAATAAATCTTTATCAGACAATTTTGATGAAAGTCTCCTGATCCTTTTATCGCTGTGCGATTAAAGTTTATTAAGAAGAGACGAAAAACAAAACTTCACTTAAAGGATTCTCTGTGACTTGGCTTTCAATATATTATGCTTTAAAATGAGAGCAACAATACTTTAAAAATTAATGACGACTTTTGAATATTCCAAATAGCAATGATGTCTATGACGGCTGTGTGCATTGACAATTATCACCATGATTGGTCAGAAAAGTTTATGAGATTGTTGAGTCCAAAAGGTAATAATGTCTATCGCAGTAGGTTGTCATGATGCTTGCTTTTTGTCTAAATTAAAGCGAAAACCAATACTGTAGCGGTCTTTCCTTTTTATTCTGAAGTTGGAAAAAGTTATTTATACCAGTATTATTATCGGCTAAATTTTGAACGGCTCTGTTTACACAATTTCTCCTTGAGGCGAAGTTACAGTCTTATTTTTATCGCCAGGACAACTGGCTTGTTTTTTTCTCACTAGTACCCTTTTTAAAGAATTAAAAGACCTCCTGTGGGAAAAATAAGCAGTTTGATTGAAAGACCACACGTGCAGAGCTTGCATGCAGCTTACAGATGTCTTTTATAACAACTTTAAGTACTTGAATTTAAAATATATGTGCGTTTTCCACCGTGGTTCTTTTTATAAATATACGTCTTAAAAACACGAAATGATAATAAAACTTTTATCTATATTTGTGCTCAAAACTATTCCTAGTACTGATTAATTTATTTGGTGTTAATAAAACACCATTTTGTTTTATTAGGTCTTTACCAGATCTCTTTATAATGCAAATATATTACTGAGTTCGGACTAAAACAATAGGCATGCGTAAGTCCGATTTTGTTCATTGTTCAATCAAAACTTACACATACTTTAAAGTTTATAACGCCATTTCGGGTGCGTTAGTCATCCTTCGAGGTCCCTTCGTAACCTCTATGACTCCATATTGGACGCAGATATCAGAAAGGAAGAACTCATTTTTAGGTATGCCATAGGTGCTTTTCTGTCGTTCAACGTAGAATTTGGTTGGCAGAAATTAGTGTTGCATGTATTTGCACCATACAAGCCATTGTACAGTTTAATTTGGTAAAATTGCTGGCAAAATATTCGACACTTCTCAATAGTGATTGTGAAAATTTGACGTAAAATATACCTTATTATGAGCAACTAGTTGAATTTCGTACTTTTTATGCTAGCAAAGTTAAACCGACACCGAGGTTTTGTTATGAGTGTACATGTCTCACTTACACATGTTCATGAATATTTTATTTGTCATGTACCGCATCGCCATCCGAAATTTGCGTCCATGCAGTGGCTATACTCAGGCTAGACATCCCAAACGACCCATTTTGTAAGATACTGCCGTGAGCTATTCTAGTAGAAGAAAAACGCTTCATCTTGATTCATGGGGTGAAAACACAAAACACAAAAATAAGCCAGGTTCTAAGGAAACTGCAATAAATAGCTTATTACATTTAGGAACGATTTAGACTGTACAAAATTGTCGCACCAAGCGTGCTGACTACGCGAATTGTGCTTGGTCGAAAACGTCTGACAATCGGACGAGTTAAAAATAACAGCTAGGAGTTTTAAGTTCCCTTTACACAGTATTATGCGTATTGTGGTTTACAAAAATTGAATGGGACGAAATTGTACTGTCTAGACTCTTTTTTGGCGGGGGGAAGTGGTTTATAGTAATATCGTTTACAAAAGAGTTGGCTTCTCGGGTAGCTAATGTTTGCTGACACGCTTTCAACGAAGTTACATCAGTGTACTCGAAACACTTTTTCCGTTTCTACGTTTTAGTTCGTCAAAACAATATTTCAAAAGAAAAGTTTTACCGCAGATCCGCAGAGGTACAGTCTGTCAGGTGATTATATTGTCAATTAAACTCACTAGATATGATAATCAGTTATTGACGCGGATTTTCTCAAAAAAGGAACCTCTGACAAACGTGTGCGATATCTTTAATATTGCTACATTCAACAGTGAACCACTGGCGAGCTGACGTCAGCAGCAACCATTACCTTGATCCTCGGTAAACGTTCATGACTGCATTTGTAGAAAAGGTCGAAACTGACCTGTTTTCTACCTTCGAATTGATTTGAATCAGATATTGTAAGTGTTACCAGCCTTAAATCTTTGTTTGTTTGTTATTCGCGTGGGAGATCATACAGCCGACATTTCTCACCAAAAAGTATGAAAAATACAGACAGCACACAATAGGAAAAAAAAATAAACTAGAAAAAAAATAGAAGACAAAATCGTGGCCAGAGACCTAAAAGAAACTAGAAATGCCGTAAGCTCGATAGAGATAAGGCCTACTCGAACACTCGAACTGTGGACCATAAGGTGATTGAACATCAAGTGAGCCAGAAAGGGTGGAGAGACCTGAAATCATTAGCCAGAACTTTGCCTTTATGAAGGGTAATCTTTACATCTATAATATAGGAAACTATCAAGAAATTAAAGCTCTTTATAACATGGACAACTCTCTGAGAGATGTTCCATTTACTAATACAGTCCCAATATCATGAGAGACGGCTGATATTTTAGACTAAACCTCCATCCGGCCATGTAGAAACTTCATAATATGAGCGCCTATTTCTTCGGGCATCACGGTCCCCTAGATGTCAAAATTCACAAAAATTAATGGGCTCTGTTGTAACAGATATATTACAGATATGTGTATATATAAATAGCATAAATATCTCTTTCCTAATCAACGGACCTTAATCCGCGTACACACCCCACCTCCCTGATACGCTAACCTGTGTTCAGGTGGTCCTTCTCTCCTTTCTTTTCCTCCGCGAAAGAAAATACGCCTGATCGTAGGTTGATAATACGCCCACCGCCATAATACAATCGCTTGCGCTCGCATGCGCAACTTTAGTTCCGTGTTAATTCAAGAAGGTCATTGAATTGTGTCGTAAATATTTTTAACCTGTGCAGTTCCTTCATGTTGTTCTTGATTGAGGGATTCATGGAGGAGCCATGCGTAGCTCTATCACCGCTCTCCTCATATTGGGGTCATTAATAGAAGTCATGTCCTGGCACTTCCATCAGAAAGTACCAATTAAGTGCTCAAGTTTCGCAAATCTCCGAGGGCTCTCCATTCTGATGAAACCGGGAAGAATTCACAACGTGGATGCGAGGTGAGTTTGAATTACTGAATAGTATACAGTAAGGTCAAAAGAAATCATCCACAAAAGTTTGAACGTTTCTGGCCAACGACTCAATCGTCTGAACTGGTCAGTGCAAGGTGCTCCTATTTGGCTTGAAGTTCGGTAACGTCAATGCGCCTGCTTTCATTGTACCCAGCAGATTCTCTGAGTAACTTTGTCGTACTGACAGTGTACTTACAATGAAAAGATAAAGTCTAATACTTAAACTTGCCACTTATTTATTTTTTTAGATGGCCTTTTCCTCTCATTTCCTTGGGCCTTTTTTCCTTTTAAGCTCGCCTTGAACTTTTATTTGAAGTAATTTCTAGCTTATAATTAAAAAAAACAACAACTCAAAAAAGCCATCCTGTGAAGCTGGTGAGTCAGTCGAGAGTCAGGCCCTCTGACTTCCTCTACGGTTTGCAGAAATGTTGCTGATGTCATTATTTTTATTTTTTTTTAAACTATATATTTGTATGACGTAACTGTGATCTTTTTGTGGTGTAAACTTATTACTGTCACGTGAAATGTTTTTCTAAACAACCACAACAAAAACAAAAAACATGAGATTTTAGAACGCTTCAAATCAAGGAAAAGTTCTAGTGTGCCCATTGAAAGTCCGAGATAAGGAATGGCAACAGTCGGTGAGGTTTGTGTTTTAATTTGAAATGTAAGCGACTTAGATTTGTCATTGATAGCTTTGCTAGCGTAGACAGAATCACTTGTGTCTTCAATTTTCTTTCTAAACTTTGAACTGAAACATTCGTCAACTTCCTTTTTTTGAAGAGGAGTTTTTTTTTGAAAGTCGCGAATGATTTTGAACATCAAGGTGGGATAAAATCAATATTGTAGACCTTATTTTACTTTTCCGTTTATTTGTAGTTGTGAATCCAATACCGGAAGTAGAGGTCACAGCCAGTATCACGAGACATTCCACAGGTTACGTACTCTTGAAATTCACGTTCGAGGAGGTAAGTAATAACCAAGGTATAACCGTCAGTTAATCAATACAAAATGTGTTGGATTTGAAGATAAACATTGCTCATTATTTCACTAATTGCCCTGCCAAAACCAACTAGAGAGACAACTGATTAGTCATTACGTCAAATGATTTCAGTACACGCTAAGGTCGCACGCATGTCGCGACAGGTTCTTTAGTTAGAAAGCAACACTTTATATTGCGGTTTAAAATGGACTCCGCCGGCATATTTTCTGTCGACTCACTTTCGGGATCTAACAGGAATTTCCCAAATCGGTGTCCGTTCGATCGAAAAGTTCTGTCGCAAACTGTAGCAGAATTGTAGAGATACTGCAGGCAATTTACCCTTGTTACTAAATTCGACGAATTCACTTGCTGATATGGCTAAGAATGAACGTACCGGACGTGCTGCTCACAATCTGCAATCTCTAAGGGAAAAGGAAATGGCCTGCGCTTTTAATGACGTCACAAAATGATCATCAGCATGCACTCAAGTTTGTACTCGTTTTTGTTAAACGGACTGACGAAGAGAACCCAACCACATCTCAGTTGTGTGTTGTTCAGTGACCAAGACAGTCAGTGAGGTGCTTTGAATGTTCCTCTAAATGAAAGGCGGAAAATTTGTAGGTAATCATCCGAGGTACGATGATAGTAAGTTTCAGAAACTTTCAGTTTATTAGGTAGGACAAAAGACTATCCAGCGGGCTTTCGAGTCGGCTTCCTTCACGACGATAGCGTTCCTGTTCTCATAATATACTCATTTTTATTTTTTCTTGTCTGGGTGTGAAATTCTCCTCCGATTCATTAATCAAGTCACTCAACGATGTCGATCTTTCATGCCCTTTTAAAATTAAACAATGGTAACTTTTTCACTGTCCAACTATTTGGACACTGCGAATGAAGAAAACTATCAAATTAATTTGGACTTGATTCAGATTACCGACTCAATCGAATTCTGAGCGGTACCTTGAAGGCATCCGCTTCGCAAGTGTTCAAAGTTGAAGTTTGGGTCGAGTAGGCTCCCGATGAGTAATTTATACAGCGTGTTAGGGACGTCACAGTGGTTTTCAAATGTTAATCGACTGATGTTTGAAGATTTTTAGAGCTAACTGGGATCTGTAATAACATTGACTTAGCCTTCGTCTCTGCCAAACCTCTACCGCTCAGCGATATTTCATCATGATATCCGATTTTACGGTGGATAAAAAGCAATTTCTTTGAAAATTTGGATATTAAATACTGCGTTAAATTAAAATTTTAAAAAAATCGTTTCAAGAAAGTTAAAATGATTGCATAATGATTTGATCATTACGCAAGCGAGCAAACAGCTAAAAAGCCCTTATAAATATTGACTTTTAAAGAAAAGTTGAAAGATAAATATTAGAAGAGCTGGCATTTGCAAATATCTTTTAACCGAAAAACAATAATTGAAAGTTAATTAACGATCTTTTTGGCTTTTCTCCCTGAGTTCTATTGTGTTGCATCGTCTCCAGGATTTCTGGTGTTTTTTATTACAATTAGTATACAAAAGCAACGTATATCTTTTGCAGACATAGATAACGGAGCAAAACACTTTTTACCTATTATTCGTACCATCCTTTCATTCTGCACTTTTTCTAGTGCCTTAAGGGTAAGTGAAGAAAACCATTACAGCGATCTTATCTTCCGGTTTTAATGCAATTTAATATATCTACGATGATTGCTTCTGAACCATAGTAGGAAGTACGTCATTGCTTGGAAAATAAGGTTGTATATGTACCTTTCATGAACAAAATAAATGGCGATTTGCATCTTCCATCACGATCACTATATCATATAGCTACCTTTGTAAAGGATGTGATTTATAAGGTTCGTTTAACGTAGAGTTTTCGCAGTTAAGTGCTAATTTTGTTTTTCCGTCAGGTCTCAAGAGAAAAAAGGTGGTCCGGGGATTCCAATCGATTCTTCAGCGAGCCATGGAAGGAACAAAATTACTTTGGAACGGATCAAGACTAGTTTCGCGGCTGCACTTGGAAAACATGATCCTAAAAATATTGCTCATATTCTTAATCCACTCGCTCATAAAGAGGAACTATTCATTGGAGCTGCAATTATTAGCAACAGTTATTTTGTACTTGAAGGCGTCATGTGCAACGCCTTCTCCGACATCAGTGTACTCAAGAGTTTCCAGTACACAGTACACGAGTACTCCGTCGCTTTTAAGCTTTCAATCAACAATCACAAGCGATCACGGCAACTATCTCGCACAAACGTTTAACGTAACCGCATCACAAGGGAGTAATTTTTCCTCGCATATTCATATAGACATGTCTGCCAAAACTGAGACAACGTTGACGCACTTGCAAGGTAATTGTAGCGTTATTTTTTATTGTGATTTAGCAGCGTTTCTGACGGAAAACTCCGACTACTTTGGCCTATAGACGTGCTACTTCAGTCTGTTTAAACTTATTTTATTTTATCCATCTTGCATCTCATCTATAAAAATGGAGCAAGGGTGGATTTCTTCTGTCGCGTAATTCTTACGTGCGCAAATAAAAGAAATACGTTGTATGAAAGGCCGCGCGAAAACGTAAAAGTCGAGCGAGTTTTTTTTACTTTTACGAGCGACGTTTAGATACATTGCCCCTAATCTATTTACGCACGTACACACAACGCCACAGTGAAAATCCACCTTATAAGACGGGAGGTTAGTCTTCCTTTCGGCCTTTTCTAAAATACGTAAGGACTCTCGGATGTGCAAGTAAAAGAATGGCTAGCTTGACTTTAGCTAGCCTGCGTGCAGACGATAACTAAACTTTAGTACCGTCTGCGAAGCAGCGCAGAGATCCTTGTTCTGGACCCCCAACGGACTCAACGAATTACCGGAAGTGCGTTTCGAATTCCCCTTCAACCTGATTGGCGATCACGACAAACAAAACAAAGGCCTTTTTTAACTGGCCAATCGTGGCGCGTACTCAAATCTGGGTACACAGCTGGAAGTCCAGAACAAGGATTTCGGCGCTGTTTCGCAGACGGAGTTAACCAGAGTTTAATTTCGTCTGCGCGCAGGCTAGACTTTAGCACGAATGAACTGGGACTTTCACAGACACGTCGAATCCGATTCGGTTTGACAGCAAACAATTGACCAGCGGTTGGAAGAATAAATCCAAAATGGTTCTCCATGTACTTGGAATGTCAAAGGAAGGTAGCGTGTACCACAAAATAGCTTGCCGCATTGCACAGCATTGGCATGTTCTTGCTTTTAAACCTCGTGTTAAACTCGAATTTAACGTGGTCTTTTTAATTTAGTGTTGTTATAGTACGATATTTCAAACACGTCTTAGAAAGACAGACTGGAAAGACTGTAGCTCAATATATCAATAACAGAGTTTTCTTTTCTGCTTCCAAGAAAGTGAAGAGATTGTATAACTAGACAAAATAATGCATGTCGTGACAGTACACGTAAAGAACGCTAAGAGCACCGCCATTTCATTTCACACCAGTAGAAAATGTAGCTATTAAGGAATAAGTTATTTATGTGTGAACAAAATTTTATTCATCAGCTGACTGAAATATATAACTCCAGGCTATAAAGTCAAACTTGTCTGCGTTTAAAAATAATGCTAATTCGGAGACAAATTCGAGTAGACGAGGCATTATTTGTTCTGAGTTAATTCACAGGATCATTTATCTATAACGACCATCCTCGGAGACCAGTAGACTTGCTACGAGTCGACCTTTTGGCGAGCGGTGCGTGCCTTGTTTCGCCGCGAGGCGGCCGACCGCGAGCGACGAAGTCATATGAAATCCGACGAAGGACTTTTTGAAAGTCTAGGAGACTAGCAGCCAATTACAAATCCGAACTGTTCTAAAAACATTTGAATACCCCGCTTGTTATTGGCTATATTTCTGGGGAAGCGGGGAATTCAAATGTTTGTGGAACAAGTTCGGATCTTTCTTCCTTCTTGTAAACTCATAATGGACTGGAACAATTTCGTTCGTGAATCTTTCGTCTTGATTAGCTGCGCCCAAATGCTAGTCTCCGAGGATGCATAATGAGTGGGTAGACGCTTCAAACAAGGTTACATTAGCAGTAATGGGGCAACTCACACTGCAGTGGAAATATAGAAGCCTTATTTATCTGTTGCCTAGTCCCTGTATGGCGTTTCGCAGGCCTTCACGTTCATGCATTTCTTTGACGTTTCCGAGGGTCTCCGAGACCCGGAAACGAGTAAGTCGCGCGGAATAATGAATGCCGGGGTCTATCTTAAGTTATTGACTGGATCTATCTTAAGTTATTGGCACTTAAGTTGTACGTGCAATTACCTCTTTTTTAATAGATTGATTTTCGGAAAATGGCATTTGTGTCTAGATAATGTGTTCCCTGTGAGCAGAGGCCTTCCGCAGAAAAAAAAAACTCTGAATACCAGGGAAAAGAGGCCTCTGCTGGCAGGAAAGATGGGAATTTTCTTTAACGAATATGATCTCATTTACTTCATTTTTTTGTAGGAATCTGTGATCCAGACTGGATTCATCATGGTGATCTTTGCTACAAAGTTGTAAAAGAAACTAAAGTGTTTAATCACGCCGAGAGATTTTGCGTTATCCATTCAGCTCATCTGATATCGATTCAAAGTAAAGAAGAAAATGATATAATTTTTAGTTTAATTCAGACTTCTATCGGCCAACCTGGCAAAATTAGGATTTGGCTTGGGATGGAAAGACTGTCGTCGGATTCCAGTCTCCATTGGGTTGATAAAAAACCATTTACGTACGAGAACTGGGCCCCAGGTGAACCAGACCAGTCAGGCGCATGCGTACAAATGATTCACAAGGGATGGTGGGAAGACGCGTCATGTACGCAGAAACTGCCTTACATATGCAAGAAAGGTAACTAATGGAAAATTTTTATAAAATCTGTCTATGGCTTTCAATAAGTTAAGGACATCTTTGATCTCACGAAAAGCTTGATAATTGTTTGTAAACGGAAGAAAGATGACAAAAATGCAAGTTTGAGAAAACAGTGATGATGTAGATAGGTTCAAAAAAAGGCTGAAGCACTTTCTTTGATCAAGTTATCGCCGTGAATCGGCCTTTGTACAGTTTTCAGTGACACGCCTCAGCGCCTGGGTGCACAAAGCTACTTGGGATTTACTGCGCATTTTCTGTAACCATTCTCTTTGCTCCGGAACGTTTTTTTGCATAGTATCACAGATTACTACTCGGCCGATGAATAAATGAATATAGAAAACGCAAAGAGAGACCTTCGGAAAGCAGGAAATATTTGCAACAAGTTCCATTCCAGCTTAATCTCAAGTTGCCTTTTTTAACCGGGCCCAGGGGAAGTGTGGAGTATTTTTTGCTCGCGCCACGGACCTTTAAATGTTACGAAAGTTGGTTACTTGGGTGGTTTATGAGGGTCAATACATCAAATTCACAAGAAAGACGTCTAGGCGCCGAATTCGTTGTCCTCAGGGGAGACTTGTAACTGTTCTTTGGTAACGATGGCTAGCGCGGAAACAATTCAGTTCCGCATTATGCTGGAGATGGATTGAAAAACCCTGAACTAAAACTGAACTAATCTATCTTGATTTGCTGTCGTACCAAAATCACCCCTGTTCCCCTTTATAGCGTCTTCCGAGGGCTTGTTCGATAGTTTAGCAACTTATTCCGCTAGATCGCCATTACCTACCTCGTTAAGCTGCTCCCGCGTTTACACTATTCTGCAAATCTTGAAAAGTGTCGATTGACCAACTGTCTACCATTTTTGTGTTCGAACATGGCTGGGTTTTGTAAAAACCTTGTTTCTGTATTAATTTGTACAGGTAGCAAAGACAGCTTACCTTACTCCAGAGCTACAGAGCTAGGGGTGCTAATTGGTATACCCATGGCCTGCTCTGCAATCATGCTGACGGTAGTTGCTGTTTTATTCGTTAAGAGTGTCAATGATTCGCATGGAACTTATTACGGATACGGAAAAAATCGCAACAAGGACAAAATCCACTCTTGCTTGATTAGTATGAGCTCAGGCATCGCACAGGTTGGAGCCGTAGGATATGTCAACGAAGCTCGCCGTTTTAGTAGATCAAGCACAAGGTCGACTCCGTCAGTGCACTCCTCAGTGCCTAGTATCCATTCTCTCGAGGGTTCGCAGGTCGCTTCGCCTGTGACAACCCCGGAGATCACCATCACACCCGGAACACCAGAATCAGAGCGAAGAATAGACATCACAAGTGTTCCGGCTACTTCCGCCACAAGTATTGAACAAGACAGGTTTCAGTCTGTGACGAGTCTAGAAAATCTGCTATCTAGAAAGTACATTAAGCCGAAAACTCGTCGCCTGCGTTCGTTGAAGAAAGCGGATGCTGTGGTGTCACCTGCAGGGGCCGCTGGGAAATACAGACGTAAAGATGAGGAATTCGAATTTTATGAAATCTGATTTTTGTTTATCATGTTTATAATAAAAAAAAGACCAGAACGTTGCTTGTTTAACAATTATTATATTTAAAACACTTTCCTTTGGAAATTTACGGAGGTCTCCTTTAGAGGAGGAATCAAGTTGTTTATTTATTGTTTTTTAGTCATTGATTGTACAATGTAGATTTTACCAAAGACGCATTTACGTACCCATTTCTTCCCTTGTTTCGTCATAGTTGTAGTCATCATCATTGTTCAAATTATTATCATCGATATCACATTTTTAAGTTAAGCTTGTAGTGTTTTAATAGTTTAATAGTTAGAAATGATTTGACATATACAGTATATTAAAGTAGAAATTGTCAACTGGATATGCGCGCTCTCGGTTGAAGACGGTACAGTAAAAACCCGCCTGTAAAAACCGGCATTTTCCCAAGTTAGTATTAATGTAAAAATTACTATAAGAAGAATTGAAGCACTAACTCGTCCTCCTTCAGAACATAACATACATGTATTGTAATGTCTTATCTTAATTGCCCAAGATCGAGGTGTGTAGCCTGTTCCAGGCGTTCAGATAGTGGGGAGCGGTGCGACGTAAAAAGGGGCGCGAGAAAATAAATACGAGGGAGGGGGACACTACTCTCCCCAGTTTCCCCTCTACTTTTCATCTTTTTTTTTCACTTCGCACCACTCCCCACTATCAGAACGCCTGGAACAGGCTACGAGATTTGAGAAAATAAAAACCTCTTTCAAAGTTTAAAACCAGGTTCTTACTCGCGGGTTTTTATTGTATTTGGCTAAACTCCAACTTTAATTTTGAATCTCGCGAGACACAAGATTATCAATAAGTATATCAATCCCTGCTCGCTGGTGCAGAAAAATGGTGTTTCGACGAAACATCCTTGGTTTGAACTCATGTTCGTAAAACTACGAAGTATTTATATTTTTTGCTGAGTAGAAATTTTAAAATAAATTTGTAAATTATTCGAAAACCCATTGAAAATAAAGAATAATAGCATTTTATTACGAAGCAAGGCTTAAAATCTTTACGTTTCCAGCTATTAAAGCTATGTGCAAACGGACGCAACAACTCCCAACATTTTTGGGAGTTATTGCGTCCGTTTGCGCGTAGCTAAAAGTTTGACTGGTTTCGAACTTTGCTCAACAACTCCCAACCACATGCGACAGGGTGTGTAAACGGACGCAACATGTAACATCCAACAATGTTAGGTCCGTTTGCACGGGGCATAACGGAATTCATAACCATTCCACTTTACAGCAAGGAGCCCAAAAGTGTGTCCTCCTTTAATTAATTCAAATTCTTTTTATGCAGACATTAACCAATCAGATGTCGAGGAAAGTTTCCAGCTGGATTCTGATTGGATTAAATCTGCACGAAAGAATGTGAATAAGTCAAAAGCGGTCACACTTTTGGGCTCCTTGCTGTAATAACTATGTTAAAAGGAAATACGACTCTCCTAAAAACGCGTGCGTGGTAGGCTACGGTTGAATACACTTCGAACATTATAACGTTGTTCTTTCTTGGAACAATACGACCCTGTTGAGAGTTTTTTTTCTCTGCTATAACTATAACCGGAATCATACCGTCTATAACGAAGAAGGTTTCAATAACACGAGTAAAGCATACTGATAATCAGGGCGTGACCCCATAAAGTTGAGAAACGAAAATCGAGAGTCATGTAAACAAAAAAAGGTGAGATTCAGCAACCAGAAATAAAATAACCAAATAATGTCTTTATTTAACTTTTAAGTCAAATAGTAATAAAAAATACAATATACCATTTCGTTCTTCGTATCTTTTTACATATTTACACATTTTTCACTAAAACCTTTTATTTTCTAATTCCGCAGCTCTCCAACGAGGAATGTTCATAAAGAGCATTAATATCTAAGTTACGTGTTTCACGTCTGTAAGTTGTAGTTTTCCGAATCTTGGCAATGAAATAAGGATGTGACCGCTTAGAAGTAGAGAAACTTCTAGTACCGAAAAAAAGTCTTTTTGGGATGTTGCACATAGATATCCCTAAATGAGAAGCAACGTACTCGATCTAAAGAAGGTTTTACAGTGTCTTGGTCGGTTATTAGGCGAGCTGAACCAAGGCCTTTTGATCCTTGGCTCTTTTCTCAGTCAAGCCATCAAACTTTACTACACTTTTTTCCGCGTGTACCGATGAACTGTTGAACTTGGACTGGACCCTTGGACCCTTGAAACTCAGATCTTGCCGAGCGCTCAAAGCTCTTTGTACTGTTTTGGTGGCCTACAATAGAACAACAAGTGTAATTAAAACAATTTTCTTGAAGCGGTAACGCCACTTGATATTTACAACATCAAGAAGCCTTCTTGTTTAACGAGAAAGTTTCGAGCGCTGGCCCTTCGTCAAACGTCAGCCTCTTGTTTAACGTTTTGATTTGTAGTAAGAAATTTAACTGTCTACTAGTAATAACCAAAGGTTACGGAGTGCGCGACAACGAGCGAAAGTCAAAATGTCAGCTGAAACGCTTTTGCTCCAATGCTGTGCTTTGCGCAAGTTTCACGTGAAAGATGGTCAAAACGCGCGTGATCAGAAGAAACACGAGTGATAGAGGGTCCAAACGCGCTTGATCAAAGTGCATTCTGTGCATTCCACACATCCTTCGTGGAAGTCCAAACGAATGCTGGCTATGCTGGCTACATACATAAGACGCATGCGTAATAACAAACTGGAGATTAGGATTGCGGGCTCCTCTTGTCGCCCGCAACAAGTCCAAAAAAAAATCTAGCATTAAAAGCTCCCAAATTTCAAATCAGAAAATTACAACATGTAAGAACCAAAGACTCAAAAGATTAGAGCAAAAAAGGCTGACAAGGCACAGTGAAGGTTTCAGGGTACAATCAGTACAGTAACTTTATTACGGAAACTTGACAGGCTATTTCGATTATTAGCCGCTGTTCGGGAAATGAGCTCGCGTTCCTCCGAGCCTCATTTCATCCGTAATTGTGTCAATAACAAAATGCTCGAATCTGATTGGTTCGTAACAGCCATATTTCGTGCTTAACATCGAAACTGTCCGATTTGACCGATACGACAACCAGGAGCTTGTAATCGAACAGGTCAAATCGGGCAGTTAAACAGCCAATGAAAATCAAGATGCAAATGATACTAGCCAATGAAATCTTATTACATAACCCGTAATGACCAATCAAAATCTGTCGGACCTCCATGTTCCGATCTCGCCGAAAGATGTAAGAAATATTATTGCTTTGGAAACTGTAAGATAATGTAATAACAACTTTGTACATTTACGTTGATAAATATTCCAAAAATGAAATTCTCGCATTTTGTTATTGACACAATTTATTCGTGGAAATAGGACTTCGTGTCGTGTAATTCAGGGTAATCGGGCGAGTAATTTCAAGTGGGCCTTGCGCGCCCGAGTACTCTCTGAATTGTTCTCCACACAGTCTTGTTGGTGCTTGCCGTTACTTATGTCAATATGAAAATAAAATCAAATCAAACTTCATCATAGCTAACGTATGGCAAAATATGTCTCAATACAATTCTACAAAATTAGCTAACCTTTTTCTTTCCTTTGATGATGCTGATGTGAAAATCTTGTTCCTCCATGCATGCGCGCACTTCAGGAAACACGGAACCTCTAATCGGTGGAAGAACTGATTTACCACTAAACTTGGCTGCTGCTTCAGAATTCTTCGCACCTAAACAAAGCCACGAAATAACAACTTAACTTGCCTTCTACTGACTGGGAGTTCCAAAGATTTTGCAACGTTTTACTATTTTCTAACGTTCATTTACTTCTATGTGCTCGCTCTAAAGTACGATTCAAAGAGGTTTTTTGTCAGTTCATAATCACCTTGCTACTTTGCCACAGTCTGTGCAAGGAGAAACAATTTCACACTGTTTTTATCAGTTAAAACAAAACCAATACAACTGGCAGTAGCCTCCCACGCAGGCGATTTTAGGGGAGCTTGTATTCTGCGTGGGAGGCTAGACTGGTAGCGTAAAAGGGGGAAATCACGCGTATGTACGATCTTTCTCTTCTTGAACGCCGTTTTAGCAAGCCGTGCACCCTCCATGCTTATTGTTCTTCGTGAAATTTTCGGACTTTTTTGAGTCTTATAAGGGTTTCTTTTATCGTTTGTCTCACGCCGGGTTGTCACATAGATATTAATCACGACGTTTTGACCGCGTACTGCAAGTCTTCATCAGGCGATAGTGTCGATTTACTGAGTAGAACCAATGGCTCTTGTTATGGCTCTTGGTAGAACTATTCATATCACTGTGGTTGTTAGTGATTGGTGTATTACGAACTTCGCTCATGGTTGGTGGGTTTCGATCCAGGACACTGTTGGCAATATTAGAGGAGGAAACTGTTCTCTAATATTGCCAACAATGCCTTGGATCGGAACCCACCAACCATGAGCGAGGTCCGTAATACACCAATCACTAATAACTACGGTGGTATAAATAGTTCGACTCAGTGAATCGACTCTATCGCCTAATGAAGACCTGCAGTACGCGGCCGACACGTCGCGATCAATATCTATGTGACAATCGTAAGACAAACGATAAACGAAACCCTTTATACACTTTATTCACAATACACAATATCTTTCTTTACTTTCTTTTAGTCTTGGTCATAAAAATTGCCTTGAGAGGTGATGGAGAAAAGAAGACCCTTGTTTTCCAAATTTTATCAAAACAGAATACTTAACGTCAAATGACAGTACCTGAGGCATGCTGGAAAAGTTGCTGATAACTACTTGTTTCTCGAATGGAAGCCTCGGCCTGACGTGCAGCCGCCATTCCCATGTGACTCTTCATGACGTCAGTAATGGCTCGGCCCGGAAACAGCCTCGAAAAAATGGACACGATTTCCTTGTTCTCGGGGTCTAAATACAACGACACGAGAACGTCGTGCCGAGCACCGTCCATGTCCTGAAGGAGAAAAAAGTTGATAAATACTCTGGTTTAAATTCGCTGTAAAAGGCGGCCCTCTTTTTAAAACAGTACCTTATGTCTGACTGGCAAATTAATAGTTCCCCATTTCTTGACCCACAGTGGTAGTATATAGTACAAATCTTCAGACCGACACTGCTAAAAATTTAACTTCTGATAGAATAATAACGATTTGGCTTCCATACAGGGGTAGTAGACTCCATCAAGACGAGTCCCCACCCACCTACCCTTAGCAAAGTTCTTGGTGTAGAAGCCAATTTGTAATCGACAAATTTGTCTACAAGTTTTTATAATAAGAGAGGCTTGCAGTGTGAACAGTTTACATATGCTTAGAAGAGCTTCGGAAGGATTGAAATGCCGTTCGTGTTTCTCACTGTAGTCATTACACTCTAGAGCAGGTCTGGCAGTAGGAGACGTTTTAGACAGAATTTCGGGAAAAAAATACCGTTTTAAGGATACGACTCAATAGTCAAAATATTGATGTAACTGAAAACGTTTCGAAGAAGGCGGAAAACCGACGTTTTTGGTTAGATTGCGACGATACATCAATAAATGGGACCGAAGAATCCACTCTTTGGTAGCGCTTCACTCCTTGCGGTTAGTCAGGCCTCCTCATCCCTTCATGTGGCGAATAAAGGTCTCGGAAATAAAACGAAAAATGTGTTCAATCAAAAATCCCTCATTATCGTTACCTCTATCATGTATCTGGCCCTGGCACGTGACAAGTAATAGGCACCTATCCGAGGATTGTACTGGATGGATGTTGTAAGGTGATCTATAGCTTCAAGGTAGTGCCTATCATAATACTCCAGTATTCCAAACTCGTTATGCACAATGGAAAGTCGGCACCTGACAGACCAATCACTGCTGTCCATCTCTAATGCCTGTTGATAGTCTGACAGGGAGAAGTGAAGCTCGTTCAGGCGAAAGAAGCAGTCTGCAAAATCAAAAGTGATTATGATAAACATGTGAGCCATGAAGGTTCTTAAAGGAAGTGCATCGTGTTTTTTTGGTGTTGATTTAAAAATAATGGTCCAGACTTGGTTATCCTAATTCTCTAGCTGAACTGTAAGTGCATGTTTAACTCTTCAAGATGGTCATTAAAAAGACTTGAAGGTTACTGGAAACTGCTTATACACTGCAAGTACCTGCATGCCATCCAGGTAAGTGGGAGATGGATCAAACTTTGAAAAAAAAAAACTGGATCAACTTTTCAAACTTAATGGGGAATAAATCAAGTTATATGCTTCCTTTTAAAAAGATAAAACATATCTTGTATCAATTGAATTCCAAAAAAATGGTCCAATTTTGTTATTTAAGATTATAATGAGAGATTGAAACTGATTCCTGTTGTCTGTTGCTACGGATAGCCGGTATTCACATGAATGGGCCAATTTTTTCATGTTTTGATGCTACTGTACGCCTGCAAAAATCACCAAAAGATTATCACAGTCAGTCCTCCCTGATGAAATTTGTTTGATATATGATGCTAAAGTAGTATTTTGGCATTTTATGTGGTCACAAAATAATGACACTTATTAATGACTTTAATTAGCACAGAATTGACCTAAAACAGCAATAGCCTTGAGACATGACTGCTTTAAACCTGCTGTTGCCAAATTCAGTACTGGTAACGATTACAATGCCTAGCCTTGTTTTCCCATGGGGGGTATCACTAGTTAGCTAGCTACTAGTGACCTGAAGACAGAAATATTTGAAAGCATGTCAGCCATTGTAGAATTCTCTTCCAACTACAGTGGAACCCCTCCTTACGGCCACCTTGGTAATATGGTCACCTCATTATTAGAGCCACTGTTTTTTGGCTGCCTGGCAAAATGGCCAGACATTTTCTTGTAAAGAAAAACCCTTGTTGATACAGTCATCCGTTAATATGGCCAAAATTTTTCATTAGTGACCATATTAATGGGGTTCCACTGTACAATATTAATATAATGATATTATCATGGTAGTGTATTTACCTCCTCTGTTGATGTAGAGTCCCTTTTCTTTCTTTTCCCCTTTGATAGCTTTGTTTAACAGTACTACAGCTTCATCATAAAATCCTTTACTATAAAGCAAAAATGAAAGAAGAGTTTTAGGATAACCATAACGATACACAAACCCATGTTACGGGTTACCTCCAAACATCTAGCAAGGCTTATAATGGTTGAAGAAAAACACCAGTACTTTCTCACCTAAAACACTCAACAGCAAAGTCATTGTAGCATAGTAAAAGCTGTCTCTGAGCTTCTTTGTATGTAGTGTTAAATTCATCGTGGTCTGTCTTGTCCATGGCTAAAAGATAATCATCTATTGCAGCATTAAAATCACCCTGTCTTCTGTGAAGAGCACCGCTGAAAACAAAAGACATTTGAAATTCATTAAGAAATTGTTGTCTACCTGGCAATTCACTATTTTCCCTTGTCTCAAACCATGGCTGCTGCAAATATCCTGCTCTAAACCTGACAGAACTCAAACACATTAAAATGCAACCATGATATGCATTACTTTTTCAAGTTTTCACCTTTCTTTCAAATCTTTCCTACCAATCCAAGTGTGCTTTTGGCAAGCTTTATATAGTATAGATATGAACACTTACCGAAAGACATGAAAATCCGCCACTGATGGATTTGTTTCTATGGCAATGGAGATTTTAGACAAAGCCTCTTTAACTTTCCCCTGCAAATGCAGCTGTATGGCCTGGTTCAATAGAAAAATTATTGTTCAGTAATTGTAATTACAATGCACTGTGCTTGTTTTTAATATTTGAACAAGACCCCCACAGAGGGGGTTCATTAGGCTGCCGATTGTGCAACGCAGTGGTTTTAATATACATGTAATGTTTTGAGAAGTATAGATTATAATCACACTTTTTTCTGGCTTTTCTGGCTTTTTTCGACAGAGAAAGCCCATTTTATAATTGGGTGCCACAGGCAGCCCAATAATAATTATTATTATTACTGACAAATATTCACCAGAGTGCACACTGTGTAATTTGCTGAGCCCTGAAATGGCCAGGTAAAAATTCATCATCTTTCAGTTACACAGCTGAGGCATATAATTTTTTCACTTGAAATTCCCAAACTCAGCACTAAAGAAGGCAAAAAATTCCGTCCTACCTGCTGTCTGCTATCCTTTGCTCTCTTCTCCAGTGAGGCCATCAGAGACTTGGCTTCTGCATTATCTGGGGCAAGTGCTAACGCATCTTTAACATCATAGTAACAAAGTGTGGACTATGGAAACAAAAACATCAATCACATATATAAATTAAAGTATAATACATAATCAAGCATGCAAACAATCAGTGTTATACATTAAAATTAAACAATCTGCAGTTAAGATGGACAATAAATTAAAAAACAGCACTTTGTTTGATGTTATTTTTAAAGCTATAAGAATGCAAATGACTAGTAAGAAATGCTAATAATGCTATGAGGCTTGGTAAAAATTAAATAATGCACAATACTTGCATGCACATTACCACAAGTTTACAACTTCCCATAACTAATTATGTTATGTATTATTTTGACTTTAACTTCAACAAACTGAAAATAGTTTAAGGACTGCTTTTAGATTAAATCTAAATTGTCAGTACAGGTTTTATTTAAAAAACTTAAATGTACTTACATTTCGGAAAAGCTCATGAAGTCTGGCTCTCATAATAAACAGGTCAGGATTCTCAGTCTCTTCCTCAAGTCTTTTATTCACAAGTGCCAAACACTCTCCATGTCGCTGAAGAGCAGCCAGGCAAGCCACGCTAGAAAAGAAAAGACTCCCAATTTTTACCTCTCTTAAAATATTAAAAATTACCATTAAATGAATGTTAATCTGTATGATTGAATGTTAGTTGTTGCTTCTTGATCTACCTGA
>OZ037779.1:18998916-19088916 GCA_964035525.1 Porites cylindrica | reverse complement strand
AGCTTTTCAAATTTTCTTTTCTTTTCGTTTCTTTCGAGTATCTAATGTTAAGTTCTCACTTAAGCCCTGATCTTTCATATTAGATCCCAGATTTTCAAGTATAACATATGACCGACATATTGTGTAGTTTTTAACAGTATTTTTAAAAACCTAACTCAGTTTTAGTACTATGTGTACCAATGATTTTTTATCCTGCGAGCAGAGGTTTCTCTCTTGCATGGCTAGGCTTTCAGCGTTTACAAAGTCGTTCGCGTAGCTTGTCGGTCGCGTAGTTAATTTGATGTAATTAAACGCTGAAAGACATGCAAGAGAAAAACCTCTGCTCGCAGTGTACAGTAAATATTTTAACCTAGTCGATGATCAATTCATTTGTTTGTTTGTTTTAATTTTCTGTTTGTCTTCGGAGGAATCCCTGAAAACAGCGCTACATGTCATGGAACCTTCCAACACATAAAGATTCTTATTACGTCTTATTAGAATGTTTGTTAGTTGGAGCAGAGTTAAGTTATAACGCAAACTACTGTTTACTTTCTGTTGTTTCTTGAGAATCGTTGTGAAATACATCATATCCTCTTTCGTATGGAAATGGCAAAGATATCGGAATTTCCACCATTCGTGGATAAAGAGTTGGTGAACCACGTACAATGGTCGAACAGAATCGTTCCCAGTCTACTGGACCTTCAACACCATACCCCTCCGGTCCAACAACGCCAATGAGAGGCCAGGCATCGGTAGCACAGTACTGAGTGAAGCACACTCGTCTTGATTGTGTCGAGTTGTTGGGTCCTGAAGCATGCGCTGTGCGCACATGGTGAAATGACGCACCGCCGGCTGGAACTTCAACGTGTACAGCTTTAGTGGAGTCAAAGGAAGGATCTTCTATTGCTGACACAAAATTGCCGTCCTTAAAGTGAGAAAGGATTGGCTCTTTATGAGTTCCAGGGACGACTTGAAGGCAGCCTTTTGGAGAAAGGAAAGATGAATCGTCTTTACATAGAGCCTTCAAAGTGCATGCCTTCCTATGTCCATGTATCCAGCGAACGATCAATCCTTAGTCGCTAGAAACTGAAACTAAAACTGGCGTCAAAGGAAAGGAAAACTTATTGCCGCTGTTTCATTTCAATGGCAAGGATTATGATTTAGTATAATTCATGCAACAATGTTTAATTTTGCTGTACGGCAAGACTACATTAAAGAGAGTGACGCGATAATGTATTACACGCTGCGCGCTGTATATTACACGGGGATGAATAAAAAAGCTTTTCGTTAACCGTCTTCCTTCAAATCTGACAGCTTACTTTACGAAGCAAAAGGGTAGCGCAGCTCATAGCCTGAGAAAATAGCCGACATTTTGCGACGCTACCACTGGTTTTCCCGCGAAATGACGTCTGAGTGACGACTTCAGAAATTCAATACTGATGGCATGTCACTACTCAGTTCTGGGAGGTGCTTTTGATTAGTCGTGCCCTAAGGATATTTGCTTCAACCAATCAGAAGAGCAGCCCAAATCTGGGTAATGACGCGTCATCAGTATGGAATTTCTGCGCTCCTTCCTTGGACGTCATTTCTTATAGCCCGCGTAGCGTGACGGTTTTGTCGTTGCGCTCCCGACCCGAACCACCACGCTACGAAGGCTACATTTCGTATGGAAAGTAAAGGTGCCGTGGCTAAAAGTCGGTTGTTTTCTTAGGTTAGAGCGATTTTCGTATGACCTTGAAAAATGGTTTCGGCAAGTGCTCGTTATTTGTTTTATTCAGCCAATGGATGAAAAGATCATCGATAAACCAATCAAATCGTTCTATTGCCGTTCGTTTGTTGTTTCTGTTTTGTTCGCAAGTTTTCATTTAAAGGTCATACGAAAATCGCTCTACCTAGCTTTCTGTTGCTTACCATTTTCTTTGGTGGAGTCATCCACAGCCAAGCCAACGGTAACAATGCTATCATTTGTGTGGGGAAGAAATGCCCAGTCTTGGTGCCACTTGATTCCTGAGGAGCCGTCTTCTCCGGGGAATTTCATGTGAATTTTTTCTTGCATTATGTAACGGATCGAAGGGCTGTCAACCTATTCATCAAAGGGAAGTTTTAAAAAGATCAAAGTGACAGAGGTTAAAAGGGTGCGCGGTAGAAATGTGGGGGTCATATGACGCACTAATTAATAAACATGATCCTTATGATAAATCGGGATGCTACCTATGTTAATTGGCGTCATAGTTAGTAGTAGTCCCCTCTACTAACTATGTTGGCGTATAACTAAAAAACGAGAACCGTAAGAAAAGCTGACAGAAAATATGAAAGGGAAATTTAATAAAGGAAATGGGAAATTTTAGTCCCTGAATGGGATTTGGATTGTATAAGGAGACCATCGGTGACATATTGCAGACTTTCTTTATTTCTGCCAAACTTAATTTAAAAAAAATGGAAATCATTCTGCATGTTCTGCTTAATCTGCAGTTATACCATTCTCCTAGTAAAACCTACAAAACTTTGTCTTCTGTCTCTTTCACAACGAAAAATTGAAATTGATTCGAATTCGGTTCCTATTGCATTGGGCCTGGGTACAATGAGAGAAGGCATCGTTGGTGTAAGTTTCCTATAAAAACGGTTCTTAAGTCAAAATTTCCAACAACAGTTTTTGAAATGGATCAGCCCTGTCATCATGTAGCTGTAACGATATTGTCACGCGTATTATTGTCACGCATATCACGTGTGACAAGTCAAGTTTGGACTTGCGCAGTATGTTAAGTTATACATTTATCCCGGATGTATTCGCATGTGCTCCCTGATCTTGTAATGGCTGACATGTATTAAACCGGCAGTTCGTCTCCATAATCTCGTCTGTAGTCGTCTTCACTTAACGTTACATGGTGTCAGAAGTAAACTGGGCGTCAATTACAGCTCGTAGCCTCCGTCGAAGACGATTGTGAGTACTTTCTCCAATATAATCGCTCCAATATGCCGACAACCCCGAGCGACAACACTGGCGAAAGCGGTGATGGTTCGGTTCCGAATTCATCGACTACACATCACACGGTGATTACAGTTCCAGTGAATATCCCGCTACCAGAAAAGTTAGATTTAAGCGGCGGAAATCTTCCTGTTAAATGGCAACGATTCAGTCGAGCGTGGTCGAACTACGAAATTGCTGCTCAACTCAAAGACCCGGAAAATCCGGATAGGAACAAGCAACGAAGGACGGCCACCCTGCTCACCTGCATCGGGTCGGATGCGCTAGATGTTATTGACTCAATGGAGTTTGAGTCCGAAGACCAGCGGAAAGAGCCAGACGTGATACTTGAGAAGATGGAAAAATACTGCATTGGGGAATGCAATGAAACCTACGAAAGATATGTCTTCAACCGAAGGGATCAGGAGTCTAATGAGTCTGTGGATGCCTATGTTACTGCTCTACGTAAATTAGCCAAGACCTGCAATTATGGGACACTAGCCGACTCACTAATCCGTGATAGAATAGTGGTTGGCATTAATGACAATTCAGCTCGAAAGAAACTACTACAAGCAGGCAAACTCACCTTGAGTCAATGTATTGACATTTGTAGATCTTCAGAGACCTCCGCACGGCAACTGAAGACTATGAATCAGGAGGATGTCCGTCTCGTAAAGGAGGAAAAAGTCAACCCGGCAGGCAAAAAGAAGGCTGGAGTATCGGACAACAGGCCCCGCACTGAATCACGAGAGTCCAGAATGACATGCAAATTTTGCGCTAGGCAGCATCCCTTCGCCAAGAAGAACTGTCCAGCTTGGGGAAACACTTGCAAGAAGTGCGGCCTCCCAAACCACTTTGCAGTCTGTTGCAGAGAATCAAAGAAAAAGGTGCTTTTTATGGATTTTGACTCCGATGATGACGAATATGTCGCAGAGATTGATGTGAAAGAGCAAGTCAATGCACTCGCCCCCCGCAAGCACGCGAGCAAAATTTTTGCCACCCTTCTTGTCAACGGTGGGGAGGAGAAGTTCCAGCTTGACAGCGGCTCAACTGTAAATCTCATGTCAGATAAAACAGTGGAGAGACTCTGTGGTACAGGCTGTCTAAAAGACTTGGACAAAACATCTGTGACTCTGGTAATGTACAACCAGTCTGAAGTTAAACCGCTGGGCAAGAAACGCTTCCGGGTGACAAACCCAAAGAACAATAAGAAGTACAGTATTGAATTTCACATTGTTGGTGGAGTAAGTCCTTGCAAGTCTATCCTGGGTCTAAGGGCCAGCAAACACCTTCAATTGCTAACAATCAATGAACACAACATCCTTGCTGTGGATTCAAACGATGAGGCCCCTGTCAATCTCAAGAAAGAAGACTACATTTCGCTGTACAAAGATGTGTTCTCTGGGGAAGGCAAACTTGCAGGCCAACTACACCTGGAAATTGACAAGGATGTCCATCCAGTTCAGCTACCCACTCGGAGGGTGCCAATTGCCCTTAAAGAGCCTTTAAAACAAGAGTTGGACAGACTGTCAAGCATTGGAATGATCCTGAAGGTCGACACACCTACTGAGTGGATCTCAGCCGTAGTGGTCACAACAAAGAAAAATGGCAAAGTAAGACTGTGTATTGATCCCAAACCACTGAATGAGGCCCTACACAGGAATCACTACCCCTTGCCCACAATAGATGACGTACTCCCGCTGCTATCCAAGGCCCGTGTGTTTACAGTGCTTGATGCGAAAAACGGGTTTTGGCACATACAACTAGATGAGCCAAGCAGCTATGCGACCACCTTTGGAACACCATGGGGTAGATACCGTTGGCTTCGAATGCCATTTGGACTTTCTCCTGCTCCAGAGGAGTTCCAGCGGAGAATCGATATCGCTCTCGAAGGTCTCCCCGGACAGAAGGCCATTGCTGATGACATCCTGGTGTTTGGATCGGGAGACACAGATGAAGAAGCCTTCAGGGATCATGATCGCCACCTGAAGGAGGTGTTCACCCGGTGCCAGCAGAAGGGCATCAAGCTAAACGCTGATAAGATGCAGTTCAGACAAAAGCAAGTGACCTACATGGGTCATGTGATATCATCAGAGGGTCTTGGAGTGGATCCGGACAAACTGAAGTCCATCAACGAAATGCCACCCCCCACTGACAAGCATGGTGTCCAGAGAATCCTAGGAATGGTGAACTATGTACAGAAGTTTGCACCAAACCTGGCAGATGTGGCTAAGCCCCTTCGAGATCTTGTGAAGAAAGATAATGAGTTTCTTTGGGAGGAAGATGTCCACGGAAAGTGCCTGGAGGATGTAAAGCGGGTTCTAACGCAAGCGCCGGTACTCAAGTTCTTTGATCCACAAAAGAAGACAGTACTGCAATGTGATGCCTCCATGAGCGGTCTTGGAGCATGCCTATTACAGGATGGACACCCCATCGCGTACGCATCCAGGGCCCTAACTCCAGCTGAGACTAACTATGCTCAGATAGAGAAAGAGTTGCTGTCTATTGTCTTCGGTGTTGAGCGGTTTGAGAGTTACGTTTATGGTAGAAAGGTCTTCGTTGATACTGACCACAAACCTCTGGAATCTATTATGAAGAAGAGTTTGCTGAGTGCACCTAAGCGTCTGCAGAGAATGTTGTTACGTCTTCAGAAATTTGACCTCGAGGTCACCTACAGAAAGGGCATCGAGATGCACATCGCAGATCCCCTTAGTAGGGCGTATCTCCCACTGCTCAAGCAAGAGGAAGACACCAAGGAAGATGTGTGGAGTGTTGCTGATGAAAGATCACCAACAGAGATCGAGACTGAGTGTGTGAACATGGCTGAGTTTGTGCCCATTCGACAAACGACCCTATGTGACATCAAATCTGAAACTGAGCTGGACGCTGATCTGAGTGCATTAGCCACTATGATCAAACAAGGCTGGCCAGATAACAAGACAAATGTGCCCCCCAAGTTGCAGAACTATTTCCCTTTTAGAGAAGAGTTGTCTTTACAGAATGGAGTTGTATTCAAGGGTGAACGAATTGTGGTTCCACTTACCTTGCGAGATTGCATTATCGACAAAGTTCATGCTAGTCACCTGGGCATTCAGGGATGTCTTAGAAGAGCTCGAGACGCTTTCTTCTGGCCTGACATGAGCAAGCAAATCACCGAGTTTATCTCAAAGTGCAGTATCTGTAATAGCTACAAACCAGATCAGCAGAAGGAGCCCTTAGTATGCTATGAAATACCGTCAAGGCCTTGGCAAAGCATCTCGGCTGACCTGTTTGAGCTCCACGGCTTTGACTACCTGGTTACCACTGACCGTTATTCCAACTTCTTCGAAGTGGATGTGCTGACGTCTAAGACTTCTAAAGAAGTTATTGATAAGCTTAAGCCCCATCTGGCTAGATACGGGCTTCCAGACCAAATTACTACAGACAATGGACCACAGTTTGACTGCAAAGAGTTCCAGCAGTTTGCAGAGCAGTACCAGTTTGAACACATTAGGACCTCGCCGCGGTACCCCCAGTCCAACGGCAAGGCAGAGAATAGTGTTAAAACAGCAAAGCAAATCCTAAAGAAGGCTTTTGATGCGGGACGTGACCCACAGTTGTCGCTACTGGACTTTAGGAACACACCATCGGAAGGGATGGACAGCTCCCCTGCACAACGTCTCTTCTCACGCAGAACCCGAACTTCCCTACCCATAGCTAGTCAGTTGCTGCAGCCACAGTTGGTCCCTGATGTGGGCGACAAGTTACAAGAGAGAAAATTGAAACAAGCCAGGTATTACAACAGAGGAGCCAAGGTACTACAGCCTCTACAAGAGGGAGATGTGGTGCGAGTCCGACCCCTTAATCGCCGGTCGAAATGGTTCAAGGCCCAAGTTGATCAGCACATAGATGTGCGCTCCTACAATGTTCGCACCGAAGATGGTCGACTTTATCGCCGCAACCGTTCCCATCTCTACAAGGTTCCTGAGAGGTACCAACCAAACCATGATGAAGAGCTGGTGTTAACTAAGTTGTCTACGCCGGAACATCCTGAGGGTGCATGTCAGTTGCCTTCAGCATCCCCTGTATTGCGGTTGCCTTCTGTATCTCCCACACCACGGATGCCTCATGTTTCAGATGTACAACCTCCTACCAATGGTCTGCCAACGGATGCCCAACCAAGGGAAGTTACTGATCCTGCTCCGGTTACGACTAGAAGTGGCAGAATTGTTAGGAAACCTGCTTATCTGAAAGACTTCTGTGTCTAGCGTGATATTGAACATTGAATTGAATTGAATTCAATATTGAACGATGAAGAAAGGGCATTGGTTGGTTATCGACCAGTTTTGAACAGTGAACATTATAGCTAGTTTCTGTGCCATTCCCAAGTTTCCTTTGGGCTTGTTTGTTACACAACAGTGAGCGTTGAACTTCATAGTTAGTTCCTGCACCATTGCTAAAGCTTCCTTTGGCTATTGGTGTTTTGTTTTGTTTTGTTTTGTTTGGTTTCTTTTGTTTCATTTAAACGAAGGGAGATGTAACGATATTGTCACGCGTATTATTGTCACGCATATCACGTGTGACAAGTCAAGTTTGGACTTGCGCAGTATGTTAAGTTATACATTTATCCCGGATGTATTCGCATGTGCTCCCTGATCTTGTAATGGCTGACATGTATTAAACCGGCAGTTCGTCTCCATAATCTCGTCTGTAGTCGTCTTCACTTAACGTTACAGTAGCGTCGTATGAGGGGTTATATGACTGACACTTTGTACTTGGAATACCTATAGGTCTTCGATGGGCAAATTTTGTGCTACGAATACTGCCTTACGATACACAGTTAAGGCCGGCAGCTGACAGGCGATGACAATGAAACTTGCATACGTTTACTATCCGTGACATTTTCTATGAACAAAAAAGAAGGTAGTATTTGTCGTGATAACTTGAAAAGCCTGTAGCAACACATAAAGGTTTTCTTACAACACAGATGTTTATAAACTATCAGACACCCCTTATAAGTTTGTGAAAATATCTAACATGCTACGCCCGATCATAGCTGGGTAGTAGGTTGTTTACCATTTGCAAAATGTCTCCGGAAGATCCGGTCGGAAAGTTAGCAACATGACTTTTCGGGTCGTTTTAGTGGAAGATTTCCGGGACTCTTGATTTCCTGGTCGGAATGTTCCAAACGGAAATTAGTGTTCCATTTCTTCAAAGCCGTCTTTGATACCAGTTTCAGCGTTTGCTTGCTGCTTCGCGGCCGTTTTTCCTTAAATGGAACTGATTTGTGCAAATGGTAAGCGAGATTTCGGGAGGAAATTTACCAGTCCTGAATTTTGCTTACCATTCACTCAAACAGTGAACCAACCGGTTTGCCCTTGTAAATGGTAAACAGCCATAGAAAAACAAAAACTTCGCAAATACCAGTTGTGAAATGACGTCTAGAAGTTTCGGATGTCGTAGAGCTTTGTGCCACACGGGGTGAACAAGCGATGGACAGATGACACGTGACCGTTTCAAAAGGGACCTGGTGGATGAATGACCTTCCTCCAGCATGAAGTACTTGTCTGATTGGGTTTTACTTTTGCTCCTGGGGATACGAGAAGTGAAGACATTCATGAGGAACAGTCACTACATTGATTTATTTTCTGATAAATTATAGGAAGGACGTAATTAACTCACATTTCAATCAGCTCATCTGTAGCGTCAATAAGTTCCTTCTTTTCTTCCTCACTGAATATGTCTTTAACCACAAGGTAGCCATCTCTCTCATACTAAAACAAAGCACTCTCCTTTTTATTTCAAATTTTTTAAAATGCAACAAAGAAGTTGGACCCGCACTTTTGTATAGGATAAGATTTTTGTAACATTGGTGGGCCTGGGAAACTTATTTGTCACGCAATCATATAGTTGTTACGCCACTTTCGAGTTCGAATTTCGAAAAGATTTCAACACAGCCCCCAAATTCCTCACAACTTCTATCGAAAACATTATGGATGTAAGAAAGGGAAAGGCAATAAGACAAACTTCTCAGAATATTGTACGTAATGGCTGCGGTATAGCCTGATTCTTTTTACCGGACAAGAAACATAAGTTTACGATCGCTGTCGGCGACAGCCCAGTTAAACTTCGAACAAAGTTATTTGAGTATAATTTTTCAGCAAATATGTAAAATCTTTGAGAATCAATCTGGTCAGACTCACAAATTGTATTAAAACAAAGAAGAAGAAGAAGAAGAGAAAAACGCAATTCGGAGCACCCTGCGCTAAAAGAGATTCTTGCGTGAGTGTGATCGTGCACGAAAAGTAATAATTTAAAACCCTTACCTTGGCTTTATCATCCGCATGTAGTTTGAAGAAGGAACTGTTTGTATCTGCTGAGTTACTACTTGAAAATCGGCTAGCAATCGTATATTTTAACCGCTTTATACAGCGGAGCTTTGCTGCAGACGAACGAAACGATGCCATACTGCCAAGGTTGTGTTGCGAAATTATCATGTACGCGTCACGCTTTAGGGACTTCCTCTTGTCAACACTTCATTTGTTTCAGTTTGTGTATTGTGAATCAGGTAGCCTGCGAAAACATCCGTTTCTCCTCGCTCTTCGCCGCTGGGGACGTTAGGCTATGAATCAGGTAAATTGAGCTGAATGGGGCGCGGAGCGAGAAAAGGAGAAAAGAGGGAATAGGACACTGACACTGACAAGCTTTCTTATCCTCGACGAGAAGGCGTTCAACTGCATTTGTCTAAATTAAATAAACAGAACACAGAGGTTAGCTGACGGCCGTGGAACTCTTTCCACGGGCACTTCCCTGGTATTTTCTCAGAAGCCTAGGGTATTTCCTCAAGGTGGGGCTTGCAATTGTGGACCGGCGCTAGACAGAGTCTGGATGGGGCAAGGGGACGTTGTCATTACTTCGCACTAGTGGTAGTCTCAGTAGAGGAAACCGAGGATTGGCATCGCCAGTTTTGAATAAACGCCTTTTTCTAATAAGCTGTCCTCTCCGAAATTCCACTTCTAGTGCCAAGTCTAGCTGCAACACAGGTGAACGCAGGCTAACATGTTCTCAGAAAAAAGTCCTTTGGGTTGGGGGGGGGGGGGGTACTTTGTCCTTCTCCTCTGAATATATACTAGCCTGATTCTCAGACGTCCGAGGTCGTTCGCGGTTCCTTCGATTTTCTCCTTGAAGCGAAAGACACCGCTCGGCTCGTTTCGCTCACCAATATTTTTCGTATTTGACCACGTATTTTGCCCGTTTTCCCTGGTCCCAGGCGACCCAGGCTACAATAGCTCATAAAGCGCCTGTCGTGCAGGCTATTTGTGCAGGCTACTACCGAACAGGCGACTGTTCGGCCAATCAGCATCAATACCCACTCCGGATCGCGACGTGGTTACTAAGCTGCACATGGTGGACTGTGATGTTTTGATGTGGACGCTTTGAGATGGGCTGAGAAAGGGAGTCATAAGGGACATTTTGATGGCAAATACCTTAATTGCACTTCTTTTATTCGAATAAGGTAAGTAAGGTACCTTTTAAGTCTCCAAAGTATAAGTTTCTGGAATATTTTTCGTCAAGAAATGTGGAAAATCGTCGAATGCCTGCAAACGCGCGATCGCACCATTTGCCGCAAGTTTATGCGGGAATGCAAATGTCACGGTGTAAGTATAATTTATGAGGAAAAATACTATTAATGGTCAAGAAATTTATTAATTGTTGAAACTTTTTCTGACTGTAGCTGTTCAGGTATAAACCTGACTCAAAGACCTTTATATGAGCTGTTATCTGACGTTATCTGTCGTGACAATGCGCCATTATAACTGAAAAATTTATATAAAAGCTTACGTGTACAACAAGCATAATCACAAATAAACTCCGTTGCAGCAATTCTTCTTTATGTTTTCCAAACATTCGAGAATAGGTACTTGGTCATGTTTTAGAAGAGACTAATGTATAGCTGATAAACCTCTGTTTAGGAGAAATCCTCTTTTAAGGGGCAAGTAATAAACAGAAGGTCAGTTTTCAGTGATTTGCTGATAATTTTGTGCGCTGGGACGCTGGAAACTTGACTTCAAAAGAGGAAAACTGTTCAACTGAGGTTCATTGGTTTTTTAACCATGCTTAGTTTCCCAATGGCTCTTACTTGTATTTGCAACTGTAGACTTAAGCTTTCTGTTTTCTGTAGACCTCATCTGGCATAATTTGCCTAAAACCTGGAGTATGGAAACCCCAAGCTGAATGCTGAATGACTCTGAAGCTTGGTGGAGAGGGTTAGGAAACTGAGTGAATCAGGTCCATTTAGGGTCATTATGCTGGGCAAACTGACCTGAAACTTGATTCACTCACTTTCCTAGCCTTAATCACTAAACTTCAGTGGCATTCAGCGTTCGGTGTGGGGTTTCTGGATTCTGGGTTCTAGGCAAATCCTCCTAACTGAGATGTAACCTCTTGAAAACCATAGGATATAGCAGTAATTCTGTGCCCTTTAAAGCAACTTATTTCCAATTACAAGGCTGCTGCCTAAGAAAACGTTCTGGGAGCCCTTCAGGCTCCTAAAATAAAAAGTTAGGAGTTTGAGGCCACCGATCAACAAACTTCAAATTTATTAGTGCATAAATAGTAGCATAGTTAAAGCTCAGCTAAAATTAAAGGGAAAGTCTCCTTTTTTGCATTTGTAAATTTCTTTTTCTCAACCTAGCTTAGGGTACCAGAGGCTTTTTTACCTTTAGTAATAATTACTAAAACTTTCCATTTGCACTTACCTGGGGCAATTGATCGTCTAATTTATGCACTCTTGACATTTGTTCTGTGTATATCATCATTTGCTTGGTCTTTTTGCATTAAGCAGTAAGTTGGAATTGCTCAACCGAGTCTTCAAGGGTTTGTATGGGGCCATTCAATTCTCCAACGTTAGTGTCCAGATCTGAAGGGGCACAGTGCTTGATGAAGGTCGTTTCGTCTGCATATCAAAATGCTGTCCAGTCATGGTTATCATTAAGATCATTTGCATATAAATAAAATACGGCTGGCCCCAATATCAAACCCTGTGGTACCCCAAATTGCATGTCAGTCAGTTCAGATGTTCTATCATTCACTTGTACAAACTCCCCTCTTTCACCCATGTAACTTAGAATCCAGTGTTGAAAGAGCTTTGGGAAACCCATTTTGTGCATTTTTTTCAAGAATCCTGGTGTGATCGACCATGTTGAATGCCTTTGAGAAATCTGCAAATACAGCCATAGTTAGTCCACCTTTCTTCATAGCTTGGATGATGTCATCTCTGAAGCTCAGTCATGCTGTTGGTTTTGAATGACCTTTTCTGTAGCCAGATATCTTTTCATTAAGTATGCGGTTTTGTTCATTTGTCAGCAAAAAGCTTTGAATGTCTTTCATGTGGGACACTTTTTCTTTTTCTGTCATTAACTTGATACAAGTTCATTTGTAGCTCTTATTTTCAGTTGTGACATTGAAACTTCTCATCAGGGCTGTTATATTTGAGAGCCTCTCCCAGCAACTATGAACATGGTCCCTGGCCACTTTTGTAGGAAAATAGAAGAAAAATAGAACCAAAAGAAATCCTTAACTGTTTGATTCCCCGCCTACTTGTTGTATTTACCCGGGAACTTGAAATCTTAGTGACAGCCCTGCCCCATTTATTACAGCAGCTGTAGAAACTTGCAACTGTGTTTGTTACATCTTATCCTTTACAGGCTATAAAGTGCGTTTCTGAAAAGATGCAAAGTCAACATGGATCCTGCTAAGTCAGATAACAGACCTCTCCCAGCAGGCTGGATATGCCGACTGTCCAAATCACGAAAAAAGCAATATTATTTCAACAAAATTACTGGAGAATCCAGCTGGAAGCACCCACTGGATATTGATGTGTTTTCTCCTGTAAGTTATCGTTAAATTTGTCTTCACTTGTACACTGTAAGTTACATGTATTAATAAATAATTTAACATTGTGTTCATTAAAATTAGTTATGGAACACCATGTCATTCCACAAAACATTATTTGCTTGCTAGTCTAATGGAAACTTCAGATATTTCAGGAGTTGTTTGGGTTGTTGTTGGAGGTACATGTAGATGTACTGTACATATACTTTAAGGATGAAAGTCTTGGTATAATAGGAGGATTCACTGTAAACAATTTGCGGTTGTACATATGTATATTAGTTATTAGTGTAGTTTGGACAGGACAGGACTTTTTTTTTTCAATCCTTGGTCTTCATGCTACAACTGATGTGAGTGTTGTATTTAAAAGTACGTACGTGGAAGCTAAGTTCTTAAGAAGTGGAATTTGTCCTTGAAATGTCCTTGAGAAAAAGAGAAATAATTGACTTACTCCATAATGAATGGATATCATGGATAACTTTCATCTCTTGTAATGCAATGTAAAAGTTAAAAGTAAAAAAAGTGTACTGTGCTGTAAACTTCATGAGCAGGCTTTCTGCCAAGATTTTGGCCATTTTTGTTTTAGCTAATTGAGATTTGCAAAGATGTTTTAAGGTGTGTCATGCTGCCGTAGATAAAGATCCAATTAATATGAAATTTGTTGTGTGCACTATGTTTTTGCAGAGCAAAGAAGGTGTATTAAAAAGAGGTGCCAAAGATGATGAAAGCAGCAGTACAAGCTCAAAAAAGAAGACAAAAAAATCTAAACATAAGAAACACAAACCTGCACCACCATCAGCTCAATCAAACAGCCAAGTATCCCAAGGACATCAAATTCCAAACCCACAGAAAAATAACAAAATGCCTCAGATGATGACAACTGCAGTAAATGCAAATGGACAAAAACATTTGTGCAGCACGTCCAAAGTACGTCTTATATCTGCCTGGGTCGATTCTGTGGATCATGCATATGCTCCCAGTGAACAAGGAACCTGTATAAGCAGCCCAACGCACAGCCATGCTGAAAGTACTGCATTTTTTTCAATGCCAGATAGCCAAGAACCTAGTGTAGTAATGGGTAGCCAAGCTAAAAAAAACAACACAAGGGATGTTAGTTGCAAACATCATCCCTCACCACTTAGCCAGAAGGGTTCATTATCTGCTGCTGTTAGTGCGACTGTAGGAAAACAAAGTAGCAAAGGAGAAACTTTTAGAAATGCTGCTGGCAATCTTTGTAAACCAGTTAGTCCTTTACCCCCTCACGTATCTGGTGCTGCAGTGAATACTGACAGGACAAATACTATGCAAGAAATAATGCTAAATCCAACTACGGCACACCAGTCACAATATACAGAGGATATGCAGTTAGACAGTCAACAGTCCTTTCATAGCTATGCAAATGACCATTTCAATGTTGGATATGAGAGAACTCAGTTTGGTGATGATAGTGAAATGGCAATGGATATTGATAACTATGAGGAACTTGAAGATCAAATAAGGCAAGAGGTATGATAATCATTATTTTGAAAGTAAAGAAATGATCGTCACAGTGAATGTAATTTATGCAATTGTGTAAAGAAGCCTGAAAAAAGTTCAGGACTTCAATGGGGTTTGAACCCGTGACCTCGTGACTACTGGTGTGATGCTCTACCAACTGAGCTATGAAGCTACTGATGTTGGGAGCAGGTCAATTGTGGGTTCATATGTTCCCGTGAAAGAAATGAGTGTTAATGATATATGAAATAAATCATATATAAAACTGTGGAAATGAAATGAAAATGAAGAAATGATCATCGCAGTGAATGCAATTTATGCATTGCATAAATTACATTCACTGTGAAGATCATGAAGAAATGATCATCGCAGTGAACGCAATTTATGCAATTGCGTCCACTACGACGATCACTTCTTCATTTTCATTTCATTTCCACAGTTCATATGTGATTTATTTCATATATCATTGACAATCATTATTTTGTCAAATTGACCCGTATTTGTTGACAGAATCATTACTTCAATAACAATATTCTTGTTGCCCTTTTCAAATTGTTAGACCTGTAAAATTAATTTGCCCTTTACTGAAATTTTTTAATCAAACCAAATTTTTTCCACCCAGAATAATCCATCAGAAGACCTAAATAAATACTCCAAGAAGTTCCCAATTAATAATATTACATGTGTTTAAAAAAGGGCCTTTGCAGCTTTAAGGATATGAACACTAATTTTCTACATGTAAAGTTCATTGGTGCTTTTGGACACATTTCAGTATGATCTTTAACATTTTTAGAAAGTCCAGGTGTAAATTATTTTCATTGAAGATTGTTTGATTTCGTAAAGGTACATCTTCATGTATTCTTTCCATTTTCTCTTGTCTAGCTTCAAGGAATAAGAACAGAGTTTGTCTTAGATCCATTAAAGGTGAGTAGAAATGAAAAGAAGAGCATAATGATGCATCCTCAAAATATAAAGACTGAGGTACTTGTTTTTGCATGTGAACTCGTTAAAAGCAGTGGCTATGGTGGATCTTGACCTGGAGGGAAGTTAGGGGGCACTCATCCAGACCTTGTGATTTGGGCTGTCTCCAAAAAATGTTTTGCAGTCCTTTAGGTTCTACATGTAGAAGTGGTTAAAGAATAGAAGACGGTGCTCCTCCCTCGGATCTTTCACTGAGAAAGGCCCAGGGATTTAAGGCTCAGGTTTCCACTAGCGACCGACTCGGAATTGTAAGCAGAGTTGTAAAAGCGCTTATGACCTTGAGAAAATAAAAAATCAGAGTTGTAAGTGGAGTTGTAAGCTGGATGGAATCAGAATTGGAAGAATCAGAATGTCCCATTTTCTTCAGACTCTGCTTATGACTCTGTTGCTTTGTCCTGCTTATGACCTAGTGAAAACCATATTGTCTGAGTTGGAAGGAGAAGCGGAAGGATAAACCAATCACAATGCGCATTCCCAGGCTTTGTGATTGGTTTACTTCTTCCCCTTCTGCTTGCAACTCCAAAGACTCAGTTTTCACTTGATTGTAAACAACGCAGTCATAAGTGGAATCAGAACGCCGTTTCACCAGATCGTAAAGTTCTACGCTTTTTATTAATGACCCCGACTCAGTCACTTGTGAAAACCAGCCTTTAGGTAATTATCTACAGTATGTGCTAATTTTCATTGTTCTGAAACAGGTTACAGAGGACCCTAGCAAGGATACTGTTGTTTCATATTCAGTAAGTGCAGACCTTAGGCTGTATCATTTGAATTAAAGTGTCTTAGTGTACTGTGGCATTTTACGGCTTAATCGTGTCTTTTAATGTCAAAGTGATGTTTAATCCCTTTTTTTACTTTTATTCAGGAATAGTTAAATGGTCCTTAGACTTGATATTATGTGTGTTTTGTGTTCAAAAACCTATTGCTGAATAATTATACATGTACTACATTGTACATATAGTAAACTCTCGTTGCATAAAAATTGAAAAAACTCTATTTCTAATCCTATTTCGTTCAGCTTTAGTATTTTTGGTATTTATACTCTGTATCTAATAAACTGTATATAAAAGTACAGTGTATTACAAGTTTTGTGTTTACCTTTTGCTTTGAGTAAGTACATGTGTATAACACACCATAAAATATTTATTATCTCTAGTATCTGTTGGCATGTCATATGTGGTTAAGTTTTTTGCCTTTGTGTTTAAACTGCTTTTGCAGGATACTCTATATGTTGTCCTGGACACTAATGTACTTTTATCACATCTCAAACTTGTATCTGAGTTGAAGGATTTTCCCATAGAAGGTTAGTGTGGCAAGCATCATTACGGGTTGGTACACATCGAGTATTGAATTTTTGATGAAGTTTGGAAATTTACAAACCAGTTCTCCAAACCTGAAAGTTTGGAAAATACAGTCGATTCCTGATCACTCAAACCTTCAAGGGAAAGGGAAAAAAGTTTGGGTTATCAGGAGCTCAAAGAAAAATAGCCAGAAGTAAGGTGAAAACAGTTTTTACTGTACAGCTGTACAGTGAACATTAATCACATTTTATTGTAGAAATGTTAAGTGAAAATTGAAAGATACTTTTAGGTTATAATTCAGAATGTAACATAACAAAAAATAGCCTAAATAGAGCATGCATTTTACTGTTTTGAGAAGTAAAGCTGTTTCACGTTAGATCTGTGATGAACAACATCAGCCTCCACTGGTAGAGTATATGTCTACAACACGTCAATGGGACTTTAAAATCCAATGTTTCAGACTCCAGTGAGCACTCAAAACATGGTTCGAGTTTCATGGGGTAAAATGTTATAGAAATGATCTGAGGGGAAACAAAAATTACTTTAAGTTAGCCAGAGGTTCGAGTTATAGAGGGTTTAAGTTATCGAGGGTAAAATTACGGTAAATGTATGAAGAAAATCCGGGGAAAATCAATTTTGGTTTGAGTTAGTGCAATTAAAGTTCGAGTTAGTGAGGGTTCAAGTTATCGGGAGTCAACTGTAGAGATAAAATCTGGAAAAATGGTTAACAGTAAGAGTTTTTTCTTAATAAAATTGCTTTTAGTGAAATCTTTTTGCTAGACAAATCTTACAGATTTTAATCTAGTCTGTAGCCAAAACGTTCAATCAGACTGAGAAGTTTCAGAACTCTGTTATGTTTGCATTGCACCGTGATTACTGTACATTTGCAGTGCATCATGGGAAAAGCTTAGTTGAGGTTTATGATCTTTATCAGTCTCTAACTTACTGTATTTGATAAACTTAAGTCTGGAAAAAGAAATTATTTTTTGAGAAAAAGTTGGAAAAAAGTCATGAACTTCGCATTCAAAACCCCTGAAATTATTTTGCATTACTATATATTAATTTGAGAATTTTAGGTCCCAAAATTGAAGCATTTTCATTGAAAGTGATTCAACTTCACCTACCTTTATAAGTCAGAGCAACTTACAGGTAATTCTTTGGAATGTATTACTGTTAATGCTAGTTTTCTTATGTGAAGGTGTTGCCAGACCTGTTTTGGTTGTTCCATGGATTGTTATTCAAGAACTTGACTCCTTAAAGGTATGTCAATTTTTATTACATGTGTTGTCACTTTTGTACATGTTTCTGTCAGGAGTGTTCGGTTGAAGGAATCATGTATTCAAAAACCAGTGCTTTACCCAAAAAGTAGGGGATACAGGCTGCATGTACAGATCTATCTTCCGAAAACTGCAGTTTGGTCCTTGCTTTTCTGGTACGTGTGGACAGTGTGCCAATAAATTCTTTCATTTTTCTATGCAATACACACTGTGGACTAATTGTTACCATTTGGATACAGTATGTAGCTCCCTGGATAATGAGTTACTAAGAATTCCTGGTATGTTAAAATTCTGTCTCTAGAGCGACTCATGGAGGATAAGAAAGGGAAAATTGGTCCCCAATCAAACACAGGTTTGAGTATAAGTTTTACTATTTTTATTACAGAGTTGACTGTTTTGATGACTAATGGTAGCTGTTGTAGTGCATTGTGTTAAGCTAATAAAATTTCATTTTGACTGTCTCTAGTCGCAGAACAGCAAGTTTGGTGTTGATACTCTGGCACGACAGGCAGTGAGGTTTCTTCATGCCTGTTTTGAGAGTGGTCATCCTCGGGTCCGAGGACAAACGCTGTCTGAGGTCAGTTTTTCAGAACTTGGTGATGTTTATGTACCTGTCAATAAATATGCATGTTGCTGCAATGATCCTTTCTTAGCACACTCTTTAGACTCTATCCTGATCCTGATAACACACACAGATTTTAGTACTGACCCTATCATTTTGGTTTTACTCAATCCAATCTTTCAGCCATCAAAATTATTTTAAAAAAACTTGAGAATTGTACTAGGGATTGCAGTCACATTTTGTAGTAGATGGATATGTCTTTTTAAAAATCTTGGTTATACAGCTAGTCCATGTTATTGTTAAATACCTTAAATATGATGTATGTGCATTTGCAGCAAATAACATTTTTTCTTGTTTTAGGCCCAAGAAATGATGGACAGTTGTTCAATGGAAGATCCATCTAATGATGACAAAATACTTCAGTGTTGTCTTCTATTCCAGAGAAAAGGTTAAGATACTGCTCAATTTAAGAGTGACTCCCATTTGACATTCTCATACTTAGAGAGTTTCCAACTCATTAATGTATTGCCCATGCTGTACATGTACATGTACCTTGTGCCTGTATTGATCTGTCCAGTACTTAACTTGTTTGGTTATTGTTACTTTTAGCTGATAAAGGACATGCCATACTGTTTTCTAATGATCAAAACTTGTGCAGCAAAGCCATAATTAATGGATTAAAAGCCTTCAATCATCAAGTGAGTGTCCCTTTGGTATAATAGAATATTAAAAAGTTGTAAGACTGTACATAATACAATGATTCATCTCTCCCTTAAAGTAGATCTCTAAAATGACGGACACCTCGCTTAACGTACAGCCAGACTTGGTTGCAAGTAATGGCAGAGTTGGCCATATTCTTTGACTCACTATAAGGCGGGGGACTCTTACTTCTGGACCCACTGGCATCTGAAATTGTGAAAAATAATTATTATAATGTAAGAGAAAAAAAAAACGAAAATTTAGTGCCTGCTGTACTTTTTCTTATGTCACAAATCATCTTGGTCTTAATACTGAATTGTTTAATGATCATCAGAGTCTGGTCAGTGGATTGAAGGAATTGTTTCAAAGCAGTGCTGTGGTTCTAAAACAAGATTACTTTAAAGGTAAGGCTTCACTCTTGTAGTGCCCACTTGCATGTATTCCCTTTGGGTTACCTACAATGTACGAGAATATTCTGAGAGCATAACCTTGTAATGCATCATCTTAGTGTGATCTGCATTGTGAAAATGGTAGTACAAAATACCATGTAGGTTTTCACTTCTGCTGTTTCCTGCATTTTCTTTTTCCAGATTATTATAAGGAGCTTAAATTCCAAGAAACTCTGGCAGAAAAACGAGCCAAGGTAAAATGTCCTTCTTCATCGTCTACATGGAGCATCTTTTTTTTATCAGTCAGGTTCATGGACTTGTCTGTCATGGTTTATAGTAGCTATAGGGTAGGCAGAGAAGAGAACGTCAGAACATATATTACTATACCATTTGTGTCCATGGCCCCTTGATTATAATGCTGGGAATTGTTACTGGAAGGCAAAATTGAAGGGAATAGAGGAAGGGGGTGGGGTCCAAGGGTTACCGGAATGAAAAACATCAAAGAATGGTTAGGACACACCTATAATGGATGTGTAAGAAGAGCTGAAGATCAGAACAGCTGGAGATCCATGATAGCTGACCTACTAGTAGTAGATGGCACCTGATGATGATGATGATGATATATAGTGGAATGGAAAAAATAAAATGAAATGAAATCTGAGTGGCTGCATCAAAGCCATTAGACTGCAGACAGAGTCAATACAAACTTAATACTTTTGAATGTCTCCCTTTGAAAGTTTTTACAGTGAGTAATTTTGTATGATTTTTAGGCTGATGATCTGATATGTGAGCTGCAGTGTATAATGAGGGAAGGCCTTGCTGTAGCAGTGGAAACGGAAATGAGAGCTGCATACGATGATTTATGGTAAGTATTAGTAAGAACTGATGGATATGTTTATGCATGTCTTTTATTAAATTTATGTCTTCTTTTATTTTAATACGCGTCTTTTATGTAAACCAGTGCCTATAGCTGATAAAACTACTGTGGTTAAATAAAATGTCTATGTAAAAATGTCTATCTGTACATTGAATCTGTTCATTATAAGTTTTGAGAGCCAAAAACTTGATATAAAAGCCGTTTTCGCAGCATAGTTAACTATGGTTATACTCTTTAACAATGTCCGTAATGTTTCCCCCCCTCTTCCAATCATCCATTGTTAAGACATACAAATCTTTAATAAGCTTTTTTTGGGGGGGAATTGTTTGTAGGGACAAGATTGTGTTCATTAAACCACCGTGGACATTGTCCGACCTTCTTCAGCTGTTAGAAAAGTAAGTATCCAGTCACTAAAGAATTTGCTTGCAATTTTTGCTTGTCTTTTAAAAAAGCTATTTAAATAAAGGAAAAGGTAAGTTCTTAAAAAAGTGTAGATGCAAAGTTTGGGACTACGTTGAAACCTTTATTAGACAGAGACCTTTGCTGGTGTCGACTAAATACAGTCTCGTTTTACTTAACTTAAGGGAAGAAGCATTTGAAACATACTGAGCTACTCATAATACAGGGTTTTCACCTTGTATGGGGTCCACTTAATACAGATTTCACTGATGAGAGACTCATTACTCATGTCATTTGTCTAAGTGACGTCATTTTGAATCATTCAGTATTTATTTAATCCTACATCTGTAAAATTATAATGTAAACTTACCGGTACTTTCTTGATGAATTCTGGCATGCTAGGCGGCTAGTCACTAGTTTGTAGTCCATATTAGATTTTCTTTCAATCCAGCTGTTTAGGTTGTTCTCTTTTGCTTTATTATTGTTGGTAATTCTCCTGATATTAAATGCTTAATTCCAGGCACTGGATTGCTGTGTTTGGTCAAGTGTTTAAAAGGAATACTAAATCTACGGTGGAGGGTCTTCGTAAACATTTTGGTAAACCAGAAGGTGGGAGACATTTTAAACTGTAGAGAAAGTGTCATATGCTTTCCTGACTTACAATCAAACACCCAAACATCACTATCGAAGGAAAGAAACGATTTTATTGCTTGTTATTACTTGGTACACTGTACGTACAAGCAAGACCTTTTACAGATGCAAGCATTCCCGACAGAGTAGAAAGGTTATAGCTTTCACTTTTGTGTTTAGAAACGTACCCCATCAAAACGTTTTTGCGGTCGGACGTATGTCCTATCTAAGACCAAAAATATTTGCAGGGCCTGGTGGCGGGAACGTTTTAATTGTAATTCAGGCGAGGAAAAGAAAAGTGACTTGTTGTGAGCTACAAATTGTCCAAATAGACAACGTTTTTCGATAGGATAGTTTTAGCGGTAGTCTTAGTCTGTTGTTATCACATATTAGTAAAATCCAACTAGTGGTCCATTATCAATGCTGCGTTCTGATTGGTTGAACTACTACAAGAGTATATGTTATTGACCACTAGCAGCGAAAAGCGCCGGCTTTTTGGCAGCAAAAAAGGATTAAAGTCTAGCTTAACTAGCTAAAAATTTTTTTTTCTCGATATTTTTGACCAACTCTCTGGGCTCTGAGTCAATAGCCTCATGGGCTATTGACTCAGAGCCCATTCGGGCTCGAGGAATAATTGTTAATTATTTGTTTCTTTAGGCTCTGTTGGTTGTTTAGCTATGGCATCTACTATACTGGATCAGGCCCACACACTGTTTGAGGCTATAGCAGCACGTTCAAGGTAAGACCAATCATTTCAATTGTGGCATGTTAGAACTTTACTTTTATTAGTAAAATCCAACTAGTAGTGTGTTATCAATGCAGCGTTCTGATTGGTTGAGCCACTACTAGGCTATCTGTTATAGCCCAGTAGTAGCGAAAAGCACCGGCATTGAAAACGAAAACAATGGCGGCTGAATCGCGTTTTGCTAGCTGAAGTTGTTTTGTCTCGATATTTTTGACCAACTAGTTGGATTTTTCTAAAACAATTATTCCTCTCGTCCTCATGGCCTCTCAGTCAATAGCCCATTCGGCCTTTGGCCTCATGGGCTATTGACTCAGGGCCCATTCAGCCTCGAGGAATAATTGTTAATTAGCCCTTAGAAATTTACGGCAAACGGCAAACGGCAAACAGCAAACTTGAATTTGTACCACGTGACCAAGTTTTCCCTTTACTTTTCGTTTACTGTTAAGTATAGCTACGCGGAAATCAGTAGTTTCACGCCTTTTCTCTATATAAAAATCGTTTTGAGTTGTTTTTATCTGCTCCTTTTCTATTTTGAGAATTTCTCAATTTGAATTTGATGTTCGCCGCCGTCTATCGTAAATGTGGATCTAAATCTCTCTATTAACGCAAATGCTAACCTTCATCTACAATGTAATAAAAGCGTCTTTGTCAATGCCATTATGCATGCATGTTGATGAGCTAGACGCGTAGTCTTAGGTGTCCTCTATCCTTGAAGTTTTGACCTTTACTTGGCAGCCGTTTACTTGCTTTTGCTATGATGGTTAAGTTTAGCCGTGTCTAGGTTCGAGGTAAAGTCAGTTCTCTGGTCAAATCAGTATTCAACGTAAATTGATTCAGGACAACGGTAATTCTCATTTATTCAACGTCATGCGTTTTATACATGAGCCTCTGGCTCGGATGATCGGGGCAACCCCATCCCACGTATTGACGTTAATAAATTGATTGATTGATTGATTCTGGAATGGATTTTACCTACATCTATGTCACAAATAAAGACGTAGCTTTGTTGATGAGTTTTTGAAGTGGTAAAAGAAATTCCCAGTTCTTATCCAGTTCTATCCATCTTAATTTTTTGGCAAAATATTGCTTATTTATTTATTTATTTATTTATTTTGTTTGTTTGTTTATTTATTTTTTATAATATTGACTTATTTGATAGATTTTTTATAAAAGCAAAGCATTGCGAAAAGGTCATTTTGTTTGGTTGTCATTTTGATTCGGTAACCTTTTTCTTTACTTCAGTTACAGTGGAGCCATAACAAAGTGTATGACAGCCATTATTGTGTTAAAAAGAAAGTGCAAAGAGTATCAGCAAACAGGAGATGAAGAACAAGCTGCAAGGTCTTATTCTTCCAATGCCATGGGCCCTCCTCAGGTTCCTGCCATTGGAGGTCCCATCACTAGAGAATCATCCCGCTCCTCATCCAATGAAACTGAACAAGAGGTAAGTATAGTGTGGAAATAAAATGAAACTAAATACTTCAACCTAGAATGACCAACACCAACTTTCTCCCAACCATATCAATGCACCATCAAGAGAAAAGGTTATGAGAACTTTTAAGTGATCCCCAAAGGGAAATTGCTTTGATCTTTTCATAAATTATCTGGACTAATTTTTCCAGGAATGTGTGGAGATCAGTCGTGAGAATTTATTTGTAAATATTGGGGCTTAGGGATGAAGTGAGCCAGCCCCGTAAGCCGTGCTGGCCCGTGTACTTGGCTGTCTCGCCCCATGCCTTGTTTCTTCTTTAAATTGTCGTTGTGTTTAATGCGAAGGCTGGCTGGCTTAATTGCCGAGATCCCGGTTGCTGGAGCCGAGATCTCGGCAAGCTGGCCAGTCCATATTCTTGTATAAACACAAAGACTATTTTCAGAGAAAATAAGGCATGAACCAAGCCAGCCAGGCTAACCAACCTGGCTCAACTCATTAAAACAATCCCTCACCATCATTTTAATCAAGCGGTAACAAGCTTGTATAAGGCAAGCAAGTACAGATAGCGAAATGTCTGCGTCGACATCGCTTGTTTTTCTTTTCGTAATACACGTTGCATTGTTGAACTTGTTCAGCGCTGTTTTAAATCAAACAATGACTAGTCGCCACAAATTAAACCTTTGGGAGTGGTGTTGTTATCATCCTGGCAGTTTCTTCTTGTATTACAATGGTACGCATCAAATGGTGGTGGTGGTATTAATTTAACCTTTTATTTACACTTACAGAACTCGTCAGGAAGGTGTGAAGAAGGGTCAGAAGTGGGATCCAGTGTTGACGAGATTAACACGTCTCAGGCTGGAAATCCTCACGCGTTAGTTCTGTCTACGTTCGAGACGATATGGAACGCTGTCTGTCAGTTCAGGTAAATCCTCTTCCTTCTAGGGTAGAGTACATTCAGGTCTCAGACATTTCTTTTTTCTGAACTGATGAGGTTGTTGTGGTGCTTCACGGCAAAGTGCCAATAGCTAAAAAGCAACGACCATTTTGACGTACGCCAGTGGCACACTGGTCAGCATTAATCAACAAACACCGAGCGATGTTGTAGCTTGTCGGAACTAGGAAACAAAGACTGACTATCGATGTTCAGCATGTTGCAACTTCTTTGGAGAATATTTCCAATATTTAGTTCGATTTATTCTAACACAGTCCTGGCCTCGGCGTTCAGAATTGTTCAGAAGTTGCAACTTGTTGGACGGAATAGCGTCCATTTTAATTCTCCTTCAGCCACGTTTCACATGATGAATGGCCTATTTCAACGGTCATTCAAAATGGCTTGATACACTGTTCAACATTTGTGGAATAAGTGTTGGAGCTTCTGTTAACCTTGCGTCACTGGCCTTAGAGTGTTCGTGCGTCTTCCCTGACAGTGGTTGATCTATTTTCTTTGAGCACCCTCTAACAAGAACCAGTGTTTAATAAAACAAATTCATCAACACCGCTTGAAAAAGCACGCACACGTGTACCCCGTGACCAAGTTTTCTCTTTACTTTTCGTTTACTGTTCTTTACATCTACACAAAGTTATTGCTTTTATGACAGTTTTATCCACTGAAAATTGTTTTGCGCGGTTTTTACTACCTGCTCATTTCCTAGTCCGAGAAATTGTCAGTTCGAACTGCCTACCGCGATTTATTATTTTTGTTTGTATCGGCTTTTCATTTAACAGTGCCCAGATCTACTCCGGAGTGGGATTCCCTCATCCTGTCCCACCAGACCTACTCAAAGATCTGACAAAGCCCACGCAAGAGGAAGCCATCCAGTTTTTGGGCCGTCTCATGTCAAGTTTGACGCTTGTTGTCACTGCTATTCAGAGGTAACTACTTCAGTTTACTCCTTTAATTCTGCTAGTCTGTCGTTGCGCATTTAATGGAAGCGTTTTGTTGCTATTGGTGATACTTTTTCTTCCCTCCTTTACGCTATCTTTCTTCAATTTTGGATTTCTAGTGTTCTCCAGGAGCCCGTCGTAAATGAGATGGGGAATTTCCAAGCGTTTGAAGTGCTCTTGAAGGCAATCATTAGATTTTTTAAAGAGGTGAGCGCCATAGTAATCTTGGTTTGATGTAATTTAGTGGGGTTTAGGAGTGATAGTGTTTATCGTTTGGTAAATATTTCTGTAAGAACTTTAGAAATGTTTTTCTAGGCCTGCTTTGAGCAACATCAAGCGTTAGTGTAACTGAGCGTGACAATAGTGTCGTGTGACTGTCCAAATTAGGGCTGTACAGAATGTGACGATGTTGTTAGTTCCAGGCCCTCGGGGTCCAGGATAGGTAAAGTTCCCGGACGATAGCGCGCTTTCTGTTCTTTAATCACATGTAGCCGATGAAGCCCTTTTCCTGTGATTAAATGAGTTGTGTTCTTCAGCTTCTGTCAAGTTCATTGTCTCACAACTACGTTACACAGAAGACTTTTGTATGCGGTGTCTTAGTAGTTTCTTCCTTCTTTTTAGGTTTTGTCCATGAACACAGGCGTGACAGTTGCCGATCTCGTGAGATTTGCTCGGGATCCAAATGCAAGGTAACTTTCATGTTCCTCGACTGTTCTTGCTGCAAACAAAAATAAGGCTATACTGTACATTACTGTGTGTTGGCTGAACGTTTGTTAGTTCATAACGGGCGTTTGAAAAATGGCAGAAGTTAAGATCACTCCACCCCGATATTCAAACTATTGAATCACTTTCCATACACCTGTCACCTTATAATAATAATAATAATAATAATAATAATAATAATAATAATAATAATAATAATAATAATAATAATAATAATAATAATAATAATAATAATAATAATAATAATAATAATAATAATAATAATAATAATAATAATAATAATAATGGTTTATTAACAGCATTTCCATAAGAAAAATGGCTCCACATCTGCTAATAAAATATAAAAATATATAGTATATATTCAGCTAGAAGAAAAATACATTATTAGATCAGAAGCAGATATGTACGTGAAAAAAGAAAAAAAAAAAAAAACTACAGTCAACTCCCTTTAAGGCGGACACTGTAGGGACCTGGAGTTAGTGTCCTTATTAGCGAGAGTCGGTAATAGCGAGAGTTTATTTCAGTCAATCGTCCGTATTATCGGGGTGTCCATTATAGCGGGGTGTCCGCAAGGCGAGAGTTGACTGTACAACATTACTACACTTTACTTCGCTCTTTTAAAATATTGAAGGTCTGTTTGGAAAAAGACCCCAAATTGATGTGCGTCTCTCTCTTGTGCTGTCACCTTTCCTAGGATGGGCCTTATTCAGGGGTGCTCACAACTGGACCGCGCTTTGGCCACACTACAGCAGTGCTCCAGATGGGTGTCGTCCACCTTAGATCCCAACAAGGTCAGTTGGTGACGCCTAGTTAGAATCCGTGAGGTCAGAAAGTGTATGGTCTTGAGAGAAAACCGGGACATAACAATCTCATGGAGGGCTACAGATTAGTTTCGCCACACCCATGGTGCCGCCTGTTTGAACTGTTCTTGTCGGGTAAGAGAAAAAATTTCAGCGGCTCGTCATCAGAGGTTAAGTTAGGCCCCGTCCACACGAATCTCGATAATAATTATTTTGAAAGCGGATATATTTTTTTAAACATGAATCGGCCTTCCGTCCACACGAAACCAGAGAATGCGGTCACCGAAACCGCGTCTTTTTTAAATCGCTCTCCAGAGTAGATTTTTGTTTTTGTATCCGACGGTTTTGGCGAATTCGTGTAGACGACTGAAATCGGATATTTTGAAAACTGTATTTTAAAGTGAAATGGCGGACAGCAACCGGAGAACAACCTTCTGTTTACTTGGATACTGTCTTTGAACAGTTCCAGTATATCATCGCCAGCTGGTAGTTGGCAATTGGAAACCGCAGTAGCGTATTCGTGTGGATGGTGAATCCAAACATGATGCACAAAAACGAAATCGTGGTGACGCAAATATTGAGGCAGCGCCCACTCGAATCCGGATATTTTTGAAACCGCATACTTTTTTACACGAATCTGCCTTCCGACACGAAACCAGTGAATCCGGACACTGAAACTGCATTGTTTTGAAGCCACTCTCCAATAACGGTTTAAGGCACAAATCCGGATAGAACCACACAAATCTAGATAGAAAATACGCGGATTCAGCCTATCGGGATTCGTGTGGACGTAGCCTTGTTGCTATCACCTCTCTTGCATTGGATCCGACGGATTGGCGAATTCGTGTCGACGATTGAAACCGGATATTTTCGACTGCGGTTTCAGCCTGCTCGGATTCGTGTCGCCGTCAGGGCCTATGCGTGGTTTGGTTGCACGTGGTCAAGAAATATATCATGAACAAACAACTTGTTTGTAATATATGTTTTATTTTCGATTTGAAAGGTGTATAAACACTTAATAGTCCAGTTTCCAATTAAAAATTACCGCTGAATACAAATATTAGCGACACATTCATACAGGGTTAGCCTCGACATAAAGTAGAATCTTCACAAATTCCGTCAAGTAAGTGTTTGAAATTCGAAAATACACAGTAGATAGAGTAATAAAAAGGTTTTCTTCTCGTAGGAATTTGTAAATTTATTTACTTCAGATGGAGGCTGTAAAATATGCGTCTTCACTTCTTTTTTTCAGCGGTCATAGCCAACTCGAAACTGAACTATTATCGGTCCCACTAGGAACATTTTGGGTCTCTGTGAGACAAAATTTTCGTTTACTTTGGGCCTGTCGTGTAAGAGCTTATTCACTATTCATTATCGAAAAACGGGAAACGAGAACTAGAAACCGAAAATGTTTCAGCGAACGTTTCAACATTTACTACAGTTATATGACGTGATCTCAACCTTTTTACGTTCTCAGGTAATATATACTTTAAGTGGTGAGGTAGTACAACTGTGAACACTTTTCGGAGTGTTTGGTTCCCCGAGTCCGGTCTGTGTTTTTCAAAATTCTGTTGACAAAAAGAGAAAGGAGCGTTTTCGATGTTCTTTCGTCTTCGTCCTTATCTATTAGTAATTTCTTGGGTATACTAGGTACATTTATTTATGTTTTTGGCAACGTATTTATTTACTTGCTTATTCGTTATCGTTTTTTATTTTCACGTTTCCTGTTTCTAGGAATAGTCAACTCCTCAAAAGTAACTTTTAAAAGGATAACATATCAAATGGTTCCATCGAAAGGGCGTTAGCTTTGAAATTTACAGTTGAATAATGTTACCCCTTTCGCTTCTGATAGTGACCAACGGACAAAATTCTCAAAAATTCCAGACCTCTTTGTATAAAATCCTAAGAAATCACTTGTGTGATGCAAAAGGTCTGGAAACGAGGTTTCATTTTAGTGGTCACACCACAGGATTTCATCTACAGACTCAACAATTAGAACTACAAAATAAATAAATAGTAACATGTTAAAGTACTGCTGAAGAGGTTTCATATGAATGGTAACATCATAGGATTTGCTCCAGAGATTTAAAAGTTAGGGATTTTGACAAATCCTTCATGAGATGATCTACGACTGATTCGGGATTCGGTTAAAAAGTAATGGAAAAAAGGTTATGTAGCTTTATTTTTGTAGAAAACATCGTTTGACATAACATTCTTTAAAATCCATTGTCTTTACATGTGACATTTGATATCTATAATGAAGTGAAATAACAGAGTATATTTAAATCAATGTATAGTGATTGCACAGGAGATGTTGGTCATTAAAGTTTTTAAATTCCTTGTTGGATTTCGTGATATTTTTTCACTGTGTAAATAGGCTGCATTGTGCATGTTCACAGGGTTAAAGAGCGACAAATACGCAATATAATTGCCACTGAAAAATCACGAAGTTTTGCTCAATTTCATCCAATAATTGTTTTATCATTTACCCAGGTTAGCCTCCTCCGCAGGCTTCACTGTCCAATTTTAGAGAACGAGTGGAAGAATGGGGAGAGAATATTTTTTCCTTTTCTCGTTTTCATACTCCTCACGGTCAGTGTGACCGTTAGAATAGGAATTGCCTGCGGAGGAGGCCGGCTATACCCAGGTTGCTGGTTACATGATTAAGGTATCATCCATGGTAAAAATTCATAAGTTTTCAAAATTTGCAGCTTTTAGATGAATTCCAGAAACAAAGTTAATTGCGGAGACGTATGGAGCGCAAAAGAGTCTTCGATGCTCATGTGCCAGGCATTTTGACTTATCGGTCGAAAAACATTTTGATTTTATCACAGGAAGCAGAGTAGTCAAGTTTGTAGCCTGAGTATCAGGGAGTATCCGGCGTTTCTGAGGGGGGGGGGGGGGGTGGAGGGGGAGGGGGAAGGGGAAGAGAGTAGCGGAAAGTCCTCAAAAATCTCCTCTCCCCTAATCAATAAGTAAGGCCTGTCAATCAGTCTAAAGAATTTTATACTTCTTTAATTGCCGTTAATCAGTTTCTTTCTCCGATCTCCCTTAAATAATCCGTGTACTATTCGTCAGAAGTCGTTTACGACGGTTCAATGCTATACAGTCTTTTCGATCGTGCTATTCGTTCACCGTTTCTCGAGCGCTTATGCAGATTTAATGGGTGTTTATTTAGTTTCAAGTTGCCTCAGTATTGGTTTAATTCCTATTGACCGTCAATATTGTTAGACTTCATGAGGTTGCTTTCTTTTTTTATGATGGCTTTAGCCTCACATAAATGCAGCTTACTGATTTTGAATCAAATTTTAAATGCAATATTACCCAACCAAAATTTTGTTACTTTAAGAAATTTTTCAATCAGTGAATCCTTAATTAAAAAAATAAACAAACTTGACAAAATAATAAAGACTTGCTGAACACTTTACAGCACAGTGAAAAAACAAACACGATCATCTCAATGGCAATAAATGTTCTCCCTCGCAAATAAACATACCGAATGCCGTAACTAATACTACATCACAAACGGATCAGTTGCCTACAACCTTCGAGAATTTCTTGACCATACTTCTTGTATTCGGAACTTTAAGTTATACAATTTCCTCGCCGTGTATCCGGCTTCTAAAATTTCCTTTTGCGGTAGGTCGGCAGGGAAAATAGAAAAGAACTTCCGAAAGTCAGTTTTCATTTGACGCAATACACCTGTCCGCTTAGAAACGTCCGCGTAATTTTGGAAGAAAATGTTTTGAACTGTCACTAAATTGTGACCGATCACTTGGAGAAGAACGACCTAGAAATAAAAGTTTGTATTTGAAAGTGAGCTTATTCAGAAAAGTTACCAGACTTATTATGCCGAATTACAGCAAAAATTTCGATATCTATATTTACTCAAAATAACGTTTTTGAGGTCGTGGGATGAAGGTTCCAGATACTAGGGAATTGTCTCTTACTGTGTGCCTGGGGATAAGGATAGACCGCCAAGTAAGACAAAATTGCAAAACCCGGGGGTGTTATTGACGGATGTAGTAACATTTGGATTGGAATCATGCACGTAAATTGTCTACATTGAACTGCAGTGGAGTTAATGTTCTTAATGTTAACAAAACAGTAAGACGCTTAAATGCTCTTCACCTGTCATTGTTGATCCCTCTAGGAAAAATCCATCATATTTCAGACTTTTTAAAGCAAGCTGTTTAAACCTTCCCTGACAGTTATATAGAACTGTTAATAAGTTTAAGGTCTGTGTTTAAAGTTGATCGACACGTACTCTGTTATAACGGGTGTTGTCTACGAACTTACAAACTAAACCATATCGGCGCCTCACAGAGGTGAGATTCCCTTGGATCAAAGAGATGAATGGCGACACTGATTCCTCGCTTAACTTTTCTATAAATTGCCGCGAAAGGTTCAGAGAGTATTTTTTGGAGAACACTATCACTAGTTTGTTCTCCATCGCCCTGAACTTAGGATCATGCCCTGTTATCATCTTGATGAACGTGTTGATTATCATCGCGATAAAAACACGACGCAGATTACAGTCCGAGTACAACATACTACTGGCTTGTTTTGCAGGAACAGATCTGGCGGTGGGCTTAGTTTCACAACCGTTATTCATCGCACAAGAAATCTACTTTCTGTCGCGTGCATCGCTTTTGCATTATTGTTATTTCTCCAGACTGATAGTTTCTGTTTTCTTGTTCTATGTATTGAATCCTTGCTTGATCTTAGCTATACTGAGTACTGAGCGTTATATAGCCATGAAGTATCCACTAGCATCGTGACCCACATCAAGGTTAATAGGCGCTGTAATTTGTAGTTGGCTTATTTCAGCCATTTCACTTCTACTTTTCTACGCAAATGATTTTCTAGCCATTTATATCATTGTTTTCTGTCACACTAAAGTTTGTTTTGTCTCTCGCCGTCATATGAATCAGATCAAAACACAACGCCTCCCAAGTATAACGAAAGCCAAATTCTTAGTGGAAAGAAAAGCTTTGAAAACTACCAGTATAATAGTCGGATTCATATGTGCCAAGCATTTTACGCAGGGTAATCAGATTTACTGGAGTCCAACTCAAGCAGTTACACTGGGTGTCGATCGCTTTGTTATGTAATTTTTTGAATTCCTTATTTAATCCTCTTATTACTGTTGGAGAAACAAAGATCTGCGTAAAGTTATGATGGAACTGTTAAACATCAGACAAAATGGAAACTAACTTTTTAAAGTTAAAAATGACGTCATTGCGTGCTTGAATCCTTTTGAATCATCGATTCTTTTAGTTTTTACATCATAGGATGCTTTTCATGTTCATTTGTAAGTTATCAACAGGATACTTTGTTCATTCTGCACATTATAGCAAAGTGAATTTGATTGTAAACTACATATAGTGAATCACGCGTTTCGCTCGATAAAAGCGGAGTGCATTACATAATAAAACTACAACATCCTTCATTACACCAAACCTTTGAACATCGAAGATGGTTGACAAATATCGCTCCGTCTCTTGATCAAACAGAAGTTAATACATGACAACTAAAAAGTGGAATGTGATGTTATCTCAATGCCTTGGTCTATACTGTACGAAAGAATGCGTCAAATTTGCCCACGCCTCCAAATTAGACAATTGCGTGATGACGTCATTTTACTATAACTACCAGAATGCCTCAGTTTGTTGTTTTCTTGTGCAAATTAGGGCTCATGTTTTTTAAGGTGACTCGACCCAGTTATTTTGTGAGGGTACCATCCTACTTTGAAGCTCTCTGGTATCCCCACCTTTACTTTGATCGTAAGTCTAACACATAAAGTGGATAACTATAGATCAATCTACAATATAGCAGAAAATTTTTGGCGATCGCTGTAAATGTGACGTGGTTATAGCGCCACGCCTCTTTTGGGTCTGAGTCGAAATTCTGCTGTTGCCGGCATTTTTTCGTGAAAATCTCTCGGCTACATATAGTGCGTATTAGTGCCTTTCGTTGAACAGACTTTCACCAATAGACCCAATGCGAGAAATTCAGCGGTTTCCAAATTTAGGTCATAATTTATTTCAAAATGATAAGCAAACTTTACACGATTATATCTAATAAACTGTGATATTCATCCCTTTATTTTGGGGATCTTTATAACAGATGGGTCCTTGCAAGTCAGCAAAAAGCTTTAGGGCCTTGTAAATTCGCGCGATTTTGAGCAATGCAAACATAAAGAAATTATAGTTTTAGCTATTTGTTGATTTGAGCTTGAATTAACCAAGTTTGGTCGACATGCCTGTTTACAACGCTTGGAGCTCAGATACAAATAAGAAGAAAACTGTTCCGGTGAATTCTTTAGAAGAATTTATCAACAAAGGGATGGTAGTTGTGGTTTGTGGCGAATCCCTTGATTGAACGTTCTATTAGTTTTCGACTTCGGGAATTCTTTTCACTGATTCAACTGTCGTCGGCTTCATTTTATGCAGCGAAACAAAAACCAGACCCGTCTGGGCCAGTTATGCAATACAACTATTTGGTCAAGTGGAGCCAACTGCACTGAAATACAACAAACTTTAAATGAGAGTCTAAGCAAAGCAAATAGCTGGTTTTTGTGCGTAAAATTCGTACATTTGTGCGTTAAAGGGAACACTGCTTCTTATTGTTGCACCCAGGGGTTAGGGGATTTGTCAGAATTCCTCTTCCGTTTACCCAGGGGGATTTGATGAGGTTTGAATGGGCATTTGGACAAATCCCCCAGTGTCTCCGGGGGTGGCCCCCAGGGGGAAGCCGCTGATTGATGCATAAAACGGGGATCCCCACTTGATGTACGGCTATACAACTACAACCTCGTCCCCAGGGCTTTTTCCTTAAAAAATGGGTGGGGCGGGAAAAGGCGCTATGTGAAAAGCTAAAATTATGCGTAACTTCACGGCGGGCGATCTTGGGAGGCCTTTTATATCTCTTGACGATTAACGAAACGTTTTACAAGATTTCCTTTTTGTCAAAGATACTAGCCATGGTAATTTTTTGCTTTCCTCTGATTTCTATGAAGGAGACAGCGAGTAACATTTGTAAAACCTCTGTTTATAGAGCGGTATAAATGACAAACAAGCTATCACACATGCATGAAGTATGTACCGGAAAAGGCCGCTTTCTCCACTCTTCTGATATTTTATTTCATTTCTTGCGAAGTGGGCCGCCGTACACAGCCTAGTTATTCACCTTAGTTGATTTCTTGTTTGTCGCGACTTTTGTCTTGCCTAGTCCCTAGGCCTCACTATTATGTGTGGCCGATGCATTTCGGGTCACGTGGTCCGAGAAAGTTTTTGAGGCCTAGACAAACTCGGAGAAGTGAGACATTTTGTCTCACTTGGGGCGGAGCTTTTATGGGAAGCGGGCGAGCTGTCAATAACTTTTCCGCGCTGATGAAAGATGTCCATCAGCCATGGAGAGTACAGAGGATAAAGAGCTAAACCGAGCATTATTATTCAATGCACGTTTTCATTGTTGAAAGTCCTTTGGCCTTTCTTTTTCATTTATCCCATGAAACTAATTTGAACTTTATTTCATCTCAAAAACTATTTGTAGGTTAGGCAAAACAGCGTCGCAAAAAAATTATTTGATCAAGAATCGGAAGGTAAGCTAAAGAAATAAGTTTATATTTATTCTTGGATACGAAAAGCTATCTTTCGTTTCTCTATTTTCGCTTGCTCCTATAAATTTCTCGTTATCATTTCATTTCGAAATATTTTATGTAATTAAATTTTTGGATTTTTAAGCTTATCAAACTAATCGGACAGGCTGTTGAATTTGGTCTCTAAATTTGGTAGAATGTCAACAAACTACTGTTTCAAATCTTTTTATCAATTTAGAAATATCATTTAATTAATGGTTCATTTTGAAAATGAACTAAAAGAGAAATTACTTACACGTTATACAGTAGTATTCTTTCCGATTCAAAGTACTATTTTTATTTGTTCTTTAATAACAGAAACCAGGTTAGTTATTTTTGTAATGGTGTCAATAGTGCCGATCTTTATAAGCGAAGGATATTCACGCGCAAAGTTATTTATAGATTATTTCAGTTGAACGTGTGAACTTTTCAAATGCAAAAATGCTCACGCATGCGCACTCCGAGATTGTCTAGGCGTCTCCCGGCCGTTCGTCTCGGATACGTCACCGAAATGCATTGACCGACAGGGCCTGGAAAGACGACGTAAAGGGACTAGGCAAACTTTTGACATCAAAGTAAAAAAAAATGACAGAAGTCAGACAAACATTTTAAATTAGTCTCTCTGACGTCAATTGTGCGTTTGCTATTTATGCGGTTCGAACTGTCTCTCACCCCCATCCCCCCCTACAATATTTCTAATGGCCCCTATGATCAATATCTGGCGGAAGTAACAGGCAGTTGCTCGCAGTGATTTGGTTGGTTGACTGTTTCGAATACGTTTATCAGGTGGTCAGTGAGATGATTTAGTTGTTGTCATGGCTACATATTAGCTTAAATGTTTTTGATTGACAAGAAAATTTCACTAGATAAGCCCTTGGCATTAAGAAATATTACAAAATACGACAATGTGTTATTAAAATTCATGACAGCTAGGCTTATTACAAATTACGATAACGTGTTATTACAATTTACGATAGCTTTGTTATTACAATTCTCGACAACTGTTATTACAATTTACGACAGATATTACAAATCACGACATTATTACAATTCACGACAGAACACGTATCCGACACAAAATTCACTTCTATTTTAAATAGACAGCAACATCTGTGATTTTTTGTCTCCTTGACTTTACTGCCAAATTCGTTGTATCGCGCTGAGCGTTTTCCAAACTTCGAAGGAGTTTTTGGGACCCAGATCGGTCCCGGTCTTCACAGTTGCTGTACTCTACTTGTCTACTGTGGACGAACTTACAAACTGAAACATATCGACACTTCACAGACGTGAGATCCCCTTGAAAAAAGAGATGAACGTCAGCGCTGATTCCGCACGTAATCATTCAATCAATTGCCGCGGAAGATTTCAGGAATATTTTTTGCAGAACACTGTCATCAGTTTGTTCTCCATCGCCCTGAACTTGGGATCCTGTCCTGTTATAATAATGATGAACGTGTTGGTGATCGTCGCCATTAAAACAAGACGCAGGTTACAGTCCGAGTACAACATACTACTGGCTTGCTTAGCGGGAACAGATCTAGCGGTGGGCTTAGTTTCACAGCCGTTATTCATCGCACAAGAAATCCTCTTCCTGTCGGATGCATCGCTGGTTGATTATTGTGACTTCTACAGAAAGACAGTTTTTGTTTTTCTTGTTCCATGTATTGAATCGTTGCTGATCTTAGCTATACTGAGTACTGAGCGTTATATAGCCATGAAGTATTCTCTTAGATATAATAGCATCGTGACCACTCCCAGGTTAATTGGCGCTGTGGTTTGTAGTTGGCTTATTTCAACCAGTTCTTTAATTTTCTGGTTAATACCAGCAACGCGTTCCGTGCTTTCAGGACTGCTTGTTTATGCAACTGTTTTTCCAGCCACGTTAATTATCGTTAGCTTTCATACTAAAGTTTATTTTGTTTCACGCCGTCATATGAATCAGATCAAAACACAACGGCTCCCAAGTGAAACGAAGGCCAAATTTTTAAAGGAAAGGAAAGCTTTGAAAACTACTAGTATAATAATCGCTTTTCTGTTCCTTTCATTTGTGCCAGGCATTTTGCACGGGGTAATCAAACTTACCGGAGTCCAACCCAGGAGTTACTATGAAAAGCAGTTACACTGGGTGCCAATCGCTTTTTTATGTAATTTTTTGAACTCCTTATTTAATCCTTTTATTTACTGTTGGAGAAAGAAAGATCTGCGCAAAGTTATGATGGAACTACTCAAAATCAGGCAAAATGGAAACTAACTTAAAATGATGTCATCGCACGTTCAAGGCTATAACGACGACGATTTTCAACTTCAGTCTACTCGAATCCTTTCAGAAGCATCTAAAATTTTTCAATTTTATCTACAATGATCAGTTCTTTTTATGGTCTTTTGTAAATTATCCATAAGATACAATACAATGTTGATTTGAGTAAATTTGATTGTAAACTATATGTAGTGATCTGTGATATTAACTTTGTGATCAAAATAAATTACATAAAGAATAGTTTTTCGTAATGTATTAGCATTGCCTTACAGGATGTTAACCTTGGAGTTAGTCTGATTCATAGCACATAATCCCTACTCACAAGTCTCGCTTGCGCGTCATACTGCTCTTTTCGTTTCGGCAAGTTCGACGCGTGTTTCGCTATTTATCTAATCCTTGTATGGTTGGTTACAAAATCTAGTTACTTTTCCTTTTATTTTAAGCTTTATGGGAAGGTTCAGTAGTGAAGGCGTTTCGCAGGATTAAAGCTGAATGCATTGCTTAATGAAAGAACAACATCTCTTGACACAGCAAACCTTAAAAAACGTCGAACATGACCGACAACTCGCGCCACCTCTTGTTCTAAATGAAGGTAATGCAGGTGAGCTAAAAAGTGCAATGTAAAGTTAACTCAATACTCCCGTATATACTGTATGAAAAAACGGCATCGAATTTGTGCACGCCTTCAAATTATGATCGTTTAACTGACTGGCCACATTGTGCAGTTATACTATACTCTTTCAATGGCTAGTTGTATACAGGTGTATGGGGCTTTATCTGCCTAGTCTCTAGGTCTCATTATTGCGCGCAGCCGATGAGTTTCGGGTCACTTGGTCCAAGCGAGTTTTCAAAGTCCAGCGATTCGTCTCGGATACGTCACCGAAATGCATTGACCGAGAAGGCCTGGGCAGACACCGTACAGGACCAGGCAAGGGCACTTTGTAACCAGACTTTCTTCCTTAGCAGCTCGGCCTTCTCTGGAACCCAGACCCCTTCAAGTGTTCATTCTTTTTTTTTTTTGTTCGACCGACCGACCCACCATCACAAGAGACGGGGCGATGGAAAACGAAACATTTTTTGGGATGGCCTTACAAAAGGAGCTCGCGAGCTGGCGGAAAGTTTCTTTGCCGAGCACCGCATCGGAAATCGGAAGGCTAATCAGAAGTCATTTTCCGCCCATCGAACAGCATTTCAACCAGTGTATCGTGGTATAGGACGTTGATGAAGAAGGACGGTTTTCGCAAAAATGTTTTTGGCGGGAAAACGTGATAGCCGTTGTCATTCTACTACGAGTTTTAGCAAGAATTTGGTAGTGACGGAAACAAGTTATCAAATGTTAGAAATATTTATGTAACTGCTGCGAGTTTATTGGTTGACTTCATATATTTTTCTCTTAATCTGTTCATTTTTTCGAATAATTCTTAGGTTTTTTATTATTAACCGAGCCTATTTCAGGTTTTTTTTCATGAACTATTAGCAACTTTTAAATTTTGTGTGCTTTAATACTTCGTTTTTCGTGCACAATGTATTGACATGGCTTTCCTGCATCATACTTTAGATACAATTTTTTTTAAATCGTCTCCTAAAAGAGAGCTCAAGGGAAATAAAAAGTTTCCTTTTTCAAATTACCATATGAAACAACAGCTTAAAAGTGCTTATGGCGCAATATCCACGGAAGATTATTGGCTTTGCTCCATATTTTTATGTACTCAGTGGATTGATGGGCATCCTCTTCGACGTTCACGTATCCGACACGAAATTCATTTCTATTTTAAATAGACAGCAACATCTGTGATTTTTTGTCTCCTTGACTTTACTGCCAAATTTGTTGTATCGCGCTGAGCGTTTTGCAAACTTCGAAGGAGTTTTTGGGTTTTTCTGTACCGTCAATAATCTTAGGCGGTCCTCTTAGGAAGTAGATGTTTACTTGAACGATTTTAAAAGGTCTTGGCTTGTGATTTGTTGTTGGTGGATTTCGATGCGTTTTCTTTATTTACTGTGTTGCAAGGTTCGTTGCTTGTGATCGTCCTGTTTCGGGCTATAATCAACTAGTTCGATTAGAAGATTTTTCTGTTCTTTCTTGTTCTCGTCACTTGCAAGAATAAAGCAATGTCTGTCTCCTTCCCTCGACAAAAATTCCACTCAACATCGCGATTTCCTTCGCCATTCTCAGTTTTGTTTTTGCGAGCCAAGCTGGGCGAGCGTGTTCAAACATTGTGATTTGCATTAACCCCGCCCCCACTCAAATGAGAAAAACCCAAAATCATGGCCCTTCGAAGATTGCAAAACGCGCAGCGCGACATAACGAATTTGGCAGTAAATCCATGGCGATGGATAGTGTCTCGTTTTTAAGCCTAAGAAACTCGTTTGAATTCTTCCAATACCTTTTTTAAATTTTAGAATAGTAAAAGACAAAGTGCTTTTAACAAACATTATTCGTGTCCTGGACGTTTGTTTAAAGAGGAGACTTTATCACCGGAATTCTCCCTAAAGTAATTAAGGCTTTTTAATTCTGAGATGAACTATGTTCTTAATATCGCATCCTGTACTCCCTTTAATCGCTTTTAATTCGCTTTTCTATATTTTGTTATAAGTGTATATGTGCAAATAGGAAAAAAAAGAAATGACGGATTTATTCTGGCTTAATCGGTTTTGAAAGGTTAGCCGTTAAAAGCACCTCTTGGGCATGATGTATCTGTGAATACCTAGATCGGTCCCGGTCTTCACAGTCGCTTTACTCCGCTTGTCTATTGTGAACGCACTTACAAACTGGAACATATCGACGCTTCAGAGACGTGAGATCCCCTTGAAAAACAGAGATGAACGCCAGCACTGATTCCGTACGTAATCATTCAATCAATTGCCGCGGAAGATTTAAGGAATATTTTTTGGAGAACACTGTCATTAGTTTGTTCTCCATCGCCCTGAACTTGGGATCCTGTCCTGTTACAATAATGATGAACGTGTTGGTGATCGTCGCGATTAAAACAAGACGCAGATTACAGTCCGAGTACAACATACTACTGGCTTGCTTAGCGGGAACAGATCTGGCGGTGGGCTTAGTTTCACAGCCGTTATTCATCGCACAAGAAATCCTCTTCCTGTCGGGTGCATCGCTGGTTGATTATTGTGACTTCTTCAGAAAGACAGTTTTTGTTTTTCTTGTTCCATGTATTGAATCGTTGCTGATCTTAGCTATACTGAGTACTGAGCGTTATATAGCCATGAAGTATTCTCTTAGATATGCTAGCATCGTGACCACTTCCAGGTTAATTGGTGCTGTAGTTTGTAGTTGGCTTGTTTCAACCAGTTCTTTAATTTTCTGGTTAATACCAGCAACGCGTTCCGTGCTTTCAGGACTGCTTGTTTATGCAACTGTTTTTCCAGCCACGTTAATTATCGTTAGCTGTCATACTAAAGTCTACTTTGTTTCACGCCGTCATATGAATCAGATCAAAACACAACGGCTCCCAAGCGAAACGAAGGCTAAGTTTTTAAAGGAAAGGAAAGCTTTGAAAACTACCAGTATAATAATCGCCTTTCTGTTCCTTTCATATGTGCCAGGCATTTCACACGGGGTAATCAAACTTACCGGAGTCCAACCCAGGAATTACTATGAAAAGCAGTTACATTGGTTGGCAATCGTTTTTTTGTGTAATTTTTTGAACTCCCTATTTAATCCTCTTATATACTGCTGGCGAAACAAAGACTTGCGTAAAGTTATGATAGAACTGCTCAACATCAGACAAAATGGAAACTAACTCAAAATGACGTCATCGCACGTTCAAGGCTATAACGAGGACGATTTTCAACTTCATTGTCTACTCGAACCCTTTTAGAAGCATCTAACATTTTCTGATTTTATGTATAATTATCAGTTCGCTTCGCTATTTATCTAATCCTTGTAAGGTTGGTTAGACAATCTAGTTACTTTGCCTTTTATTTTAAGCTTTACTGGACGTTTTAGTGGAAAAGTCGTTACGCGGGATTAAAGCTGAATGCATTGCTTAATGAAAGTAAAACATCTTTTGATACAGCAAACCTTAAAAAACGTCGAAAAGGACCTACAACTCGCGACAACTCGCGCCACCTCTTGTTTTAAACGAAGGTAATGCACGTCAGCTAACAAGTGCAATGTAAAGTTAACTGGAACTCAGCACACTGGTATATACTGTATGGAAAAAAGGCATCGAATTTGTGCACGCCTCCAAATTATGATCGGTAGACTGACTGGCCACATTGTACAGTTGTACTGTGAGACACATCTTTCAATTGCTTAATGTTGTACACAGGTGTATGGGGCTTTATTTGCCTAGTCCCTAAGTTCCATTATTGCGCGCGGCCGATGCGTTTCGGTTCACGTGGTCCGAGCGAGTTTTCGAGGCCCAGTCGTTCATCTCGGGTACGTCACCAAAATGCATTGACCGAGAAGGCCTGGGAAGGACGCCGTACAGGGACTAGGCTTGGACTAGGCAAGGGCAAGCAAGGGCTTTATTTCAGTGGGTACACGCTGAGGGACCGAACATTTCACTTTTGAGGGGGGAGGGGCCGGCCGGGGGTGGTTGATTTCAGAAAAAAATGTCCTGCAGACTGATTTTGAGGGAAAAAAATGCATAATACGGGGAAAAAAATCTTACACAGTTGTATGTCAGGAAAAAAATTCTATCACCAGAGGTTTGGGAAAAAATAAACGCGACATTCATGGCGCGCATTCTAGTGAGGCTCTGGATGGGCCGGGTTAACGTTGAAACCAACAAAAGAGAGATTTAGCATCACGTGTCCGGCAAACACCGAACAATATCAAACAACTGGATGTATTCACGGATTACAAGAAACGTTTAGACAAGTTAAAACGCGTTAAGAAAGCGTGTAGCTCACAATTCGGCTTATAAAAATGTCGCTTTCATGTTTGCTTTAAGCAAGGATTCGTTTATAATTAATTGTTGGCCATTGTTTGGGAGGTTAACGAAATCGTTCGCGAGAGCTTACGCTTCTTTGACTTAAGATAATTTATCTCGGTTTTACAACGGTAACATTTTTATAGAACTGTGGGTAAATTGGAGTCTTGAAAAACTTTCCTTTAGACATGTATATTTTTAGTTTGTTGGACTTTTCAAGTTTTCATTAGGTAAATAGACACTTATTTAACATTAATCAGTCTATTTAAATTTGAATTATTAATGTGGTTTTCGTATGTCTTAATCAAACGAAAGTTACATGAACCATGCATTGACATGATTATAGATTCAGAATTAATAGTCTCTTTAAATAAGATAAGTAAAATATACTTTACTTTATAAAACAGTATAGTTTTCAGTGCTTAAAACTATTTCCTTTCCAGGAGATATCCGCAGAAGATTATTTGCTTTTCTAATATTTTTATGTACTCAGTAAAATGACGTGCGTTCTCTACGACGTTCACTTAAGACAAGAAATTCATTTCTCCGGACAGCCAGCAGCGTCTGTAGTCTATTGTCCTTAGAAACTGATTTGATTTCTTTCGACCATAGCTAATCATTCGTTTCTATATCTCAGAATACTAGAAGATAAACCGCTTGGATTACTGGTGTTCAGAACATTCTGAACATTCTGATAAACATGTTGGTAATCGTCGCAATAAAAACTGACGCGACGTAGGTTACAGTCCGAATACCACATAATGCTGGTTTGTTTAGCAGGAACAGATCTGGGGGTGGGCTTAGTTTCACAGTCATTATTCATCGCGCAAGAAATCCTCTTCCTGTCGGGTGCATCGCTGGTTGATTATCGTAACTTCTACAGAAAGACAGTTTTTGATTTTCTTGTTCCATGTATCGAATCGTTGCTAATTTTACCTATACTGAGTACTGAGCGTTATATAGCCATGAAGTATTCTCTTAGATATGCTAGCATCGTGACCACTTCCAGGTTAATTGGCACCGTGCTCCCAGGACGTCTTGCTTACTTACTTAGTATTCCAGCAATTTTAATAAAATGTGTTTTGTCATACTAAAGTTTATTTTGTTTCACGCCGTCATATGAATCAGATCACAAGTCAACAGTTTCCAAGCATAATATAACGAAGGCCAAATTTCTGGAGGAAAGGAAAGCATTGAAAACTACCAGTATAATATTCGCTATTCTGTTCCTTTCAAATATGCCAGGCATTTTGCACGGGGTGTGCAACCCATGAATTTCTATGAAAAGCAGTTAAATTGGTTGCCGATCGATTTTTTAATGCATTTTTTTGAACTCGTTCTTTAATCCTCTTATTTACTGCTGGAGAAACAAAGATCTAAGTAAAGGTATGATGAAACTGATCAAGGTCAGACAAAATGGAAACTAACTTGAAGACATCACTGCTTGTTCAAAGGGATAAAGAAGAGGCCATTCAACTCCATATTGTTTATTTTTTGGGTAATATTGGCCTCTTTTTGTATTGATATATAAAGATGTTTCCGAACGTTGCATCCTGAAACAGCTTTGAGGGCTAGAAACTAAAAACGAGGTTGACTTGGATGACTTTCTATTGCGTCCTCTTAAAGTCAGTGTTACGTTGCTATTATCACGAAGGCCCTTACAGCGATCATTAATGCTTGGAAAGCAGCACGTGTAATTCCCTTGCCTTCAAAAGGGAAAGAGGGAGTGTATGAATAGCTATAGGTCCATTGTTATTTTACCGACAGTTTCTAAACTGCTGGAGAGCGCTGTCCATGTGATTACTTACGAAGGCAGATTAACATTTTGAGCCCACATCAGTGTGGCTTCAGGACAGAGCATTTCACCCCATGTAAGGGAATTCAAGACAGTTTTGAATTCTGGGTTCTACGCCGTGGATTCTTGATTCTTTGTCAGTGGAACTTGGATTCCGGATTCTCATTATTAGTGGGATTCCGGATTCTTTGAGCTTTATTCCGCATTCCAAAGATCAGGATTCCTGATTTTACTCATTAGTGAGATACTGATTCCTTGCGCTTTATTCCGCATTCCTAAGATCCGGATTTCGGATTCCAAATTTCTTTACACGAGGCGGGGCGTGCATTCTACGGAATTTGCGGCTTTATCTTTTTCTGATACCATAAGACGTAACATCGATCAAGATCAAGTGACTGCAGCTGTTTCCATAGACCTCCGAGAGGCGCTTGACATCGTGGACCATTCCTTGTTGTAAAAGAAGCTATATGCCCAGGGTATGTTCAAAAGTGCGAGTGGTTGTTAGGCTCCAGGGAGCTTTTTTTGGACACTGAAAGTACTTTTGTTGTTATGTTGGTGTGCCCACGGATCGATCCACGGACCTCCTCGATTGGTACTTCATGTGAACGACTTGCATACCTTTGCTCACAAGTGTAGTTTGTTAATGTATGCTGATGGCGCTCTGTAATGGAGAAAATAATTAACAGCCTTTTCCTAAACGCGGTTTAAGACTAAGGCTACATTGTTCGAAATTGATACTAAGCTTCCTGATGAAGATCTTGGTGTAAAGCTGTGTAACTTTAAGGGTCGATCCACCAAGCGTGTATATGAGTTCAATTTTTTAGGAGTTGTATGTGATAACCATATTCCTTGGAATTCCCATGTTAAGTAAGTGTTATCCCGAGCTGATAAAAGAGTGGACGTATCAGGGGAATACTAGGACGCGTTTGGGGAAGTCTCACATCAGACTGCGCTAATTCCATTTACACAGCTTATATTCGTCCTGTCATGGGCTATAATTGTGACACCGTGTGGAATTGCTGCGCGGAGTAGGTAACAGCGCGTCACTGGAGAGCTGTGTAGTTCAAAGACGTGCCGCTAAAATTGTTTTAAAATCGGTGACAGTGAAAAAGCTTTAGACGAGCGAACCATGTTAATGAACTTGTCAGTTAAAAGATGCCTAGTCACTGCCCACAATTCCTCTAAAACTATTTCACTTTTCACTGCTCCGTACACGATCGCACTACTAGGCAAATTAATAGGCTGCACTCCCTTCCCCCTCCCCCCTCATTCCTTTTTTTTTTTAGCTCTCGTTCCAACTTTCTCGACGAACTCGCGCGGAAACGCTTGCTATGCAGGCTAAGAAAGAGCAAATGATTTGAAGAAAGTCTACAAGGAAGTGATTGCGTTAAGAACTTAGAAATATTTTGAATGAATAAAAAACAATTATTGAATTCGGCTTTTGTAAGGTAGAAAGAATTATACAAAAATTCTTCCTATCATGTTCATTATGCGCCTTCTCTGCGAACCGCAGAATATACTGATTACATCACAGTTCCCGGCCATGAACATATTAATTTTACATTTCTGTCTTGAATGGCAGTTCCCGGCCATGAACATACTAATTTTAATTGACATTTTCTGTTTTGAATGGCAGTTCCTAGCCGTGAACATATCAATTTTTTTTCTGCTTTTATTTCACTTTTACTTTTATTTTCATTTCATAATAAAAATGTTTTGTTTTGTCTTGAAAATAATAATAATAAAAAGAGTCTATTTTCAATTCAATAGAAAAGAAAATAACTTTGCGTTTTACTTTCACTTCATTTTAAACTCAAAATAATTAAAGTTCAATCTAAAATTAACAAATTTATGTCGTTTTGACGAATGGCAGTTGTCGGCCACCATACACCTGTAGTCTATTGAAAGCCGCGTTGGACAGTGCCTAGTTTTTAAGTCATAGAAACTCTAACTTTAATTTGTTTTCCTCCAATCATTTTTCTATACCTGCTTGAAAAATGTGACTTATTGGTATCCAGAACATTCGTTTGAAGAGAAAGATCTAGCACCGAAATTGTACTTCAATTTATTACGAATTTTCATTTATTATCACATGAAACACTGCCTTAATGACATTTAATTCGCTCTTTGTTATCACAAGAATTTCATTGCAAGTGTATATGTTCAAAGAGTAAATAAAAAAAACGGTGAAGGGTTTGTTCCAGCCCAATATTTTTAAGCCGTTAAAACCACTTCTCAAGCCGTTAAAAACACTCCTTGGAATAAATATGTATCGATCGATTAAGTAGATCGACTGTCACAGCTGCCGGTTTACTCCGCTTATCTACTGGCGGACAAACTTAGAAACTAACAAAATATCGACGCTGCAAAGACCTAAGATCCCCTTGAAAAAAAGAGATGAACAACAGCACTGATTCGGTACGTAATTTTTCTATCAATTGCCGCGGGAGGTTCAAGGAGTATTTTTTGGAGAACACTGTCATTAGTTTATTGTCCACCGCCCTTAACTTAGGATCTTGCCCTGTTATCATCTTGATGAACGTGTTGGTGATCGTAGCGATAAAAACACGAACTTAACTTAAAAAAGACGAACTTAACTTAATTTAGGTCGACACAAATTAAAGTTTGTCTTTGACCAGTTTGTCTTTGACTCATTTCATTCTTGTCCTGCTTACAAGAAAAATAACCAAACGCGCGGTGGCTTGGGTCGGGTCTGTGCAACCTGGATGTATAGTTTACCGTTCCATTGGGCACGTTGAATGGAACGAAAAGCGCCCAGTGTGTACCGCAAATTTCAGTTCTTATTTTGGCATTAATGCAAGCGCCTACTTTTTTTTCTGTGCTGTCTTTCACCCTTAATTGATAAAATTGATTTCACTCAGTTTTTTATAAAGGGAGGAGTTCATTGGAGAGTTAAGAGACTTCTAGATCGATGGATTCATGGTTCATTTTTTCAATAATCGCAAGAAGAAAAATTCTTAGGAGAAAAAGATCAGAGCTTAAAACTTAGCAGTGCCCTTATCACATGAAAAGAAAAACCCATAGAATATTAAGCAAATAATTCTGTATCTCCTCTATGAATTATTAAATATATTTTTCTTATATTTCGTGTGTTTTAATATAGCTTTTTGCATTGCAAGGTGTATTGTCATAGATTATCTGCGTCATACTACTTTCAGAATCAATTCAGTATCAATCATCCTATTGAAAGTAAAAACACAACTCACAAAACACAGGGGAGCTTTTAAGTGCTTAAACTGATGATGTTTGTTTGAAAATGGCCCAATATCCAGGAAGGATTATGTACTTAGCATTTTTTTGAAGAACTTACTAATTAAAAATGATGGGAGATTTGTCAGTAAGGCATTTTTATCGAGGATCATTCAGGTAAACCGACAAGAAGTACCTTTTATTAACGTGTGGCAGTATAATCCGTGGATTCTGAGAAGGGACTATGGAGCGTTTCCAAAATTATCAGGAAGAATGGATGAATTATAGTGACCAATTTCTAAGCCTTCCAAAACACATCTGAAAAGTTCAATTTTGGCATTTTCTTTTTTTTTTTCGGCTTTTGGTACTTAGAGCCATGAATGACTCAGCAAAAGAATAGCTGCCCATAATTTTCTTTTGAGAGGCGATTTATTACCGAGGTTTGCTCTGAACTAATATAAGCTTTAATTTTAAATTTAAGGCTATTTTTTAATCGCTCGTTAACTATACAGCCTTCCGCTTGTATGGGTAAAGTGTGTATTTGAAAGAAGACGTCCTTTTCCGTTAATCTCTTGTAATTCGTCTTCAACTTTCTTTATTTAAAGACTGTCGTCATTGTAATTCTAAATATTTTGCAGAAAGGAAATCACAAGTAATGAAGGATTTATTCTTGCCTTATATCAGCTTTCAAAACTTTTAACGACTTTAGAAAGCCGTTAAAAATACTCTTCAGTGACTTTGAACATGATGTATCGATCTATCTTTCACGAGATCAGCGTTCAGAGTCGTTTCACTCTTCTTGATCGCTGTTTACTTAATTACAAGTTGAATAATATTAACTCCTTCAAAGACAGTGAGATTCTCGCAAGAAAAATGGATATGAACGTTAACGTCAGTCAGAATTCTGCACTTAACGTATCAATTATTTGCCGCAGTAGAGAAGACGAGTATATATACATTTTGGTGAACACTATCGCAAGTTTGTTTTCTATCACGCTGAACTTAGGATCATGCCCCGTTATCATCTTCATGAACGTGTTGGTGATCGTAGCGATAAAAACACGACGCAGATTACAGTCCGAGTACAACATACTACTGGCTTGCTTAGCAGGAACAGATCTGGCGGTGGGCTTAGTTTCACAGCCGTTGTTCATCGCACAAGAAATCTATTTTCTGTCGGGTGCATCACTGGTGGATTATTGCCGCTTCTATAGACGAATAGTTTTCGTTTATCTTGTTCCATGTATTGAATCGTTGCTGATCTTAGCTATACTGAGTACTGAGCGTTATATAGCCATGAAGTATTCTCTTAGATACGCTAGCATCGTGACCACACCTAAGTTATTTGGCGCTGTAGTTTGTAGTTGGTTTATTTCAACTATGTCTTTCATTTTCTGGATGATACCAGCGACACGTTCCACGCTTTCAGGACGTCTTGTGTATCTAACTGTTACTCCTGCCATTTTAGTGATTATGTTTTGTCATACAACAGTTTATTTTGTTTCACGCCGACATATGAATCAGATCAAAACTCAACAGCTTCCAAGCGAAACGAGGGCCAAATTCCTCGAGGAAAGGAAAGCCTTGAAAACCATCAGTATAATTCTCGCTTTTCTATTTTTTTCATATATACCAGGCATTTTGGACGGCTTGTTTAGGTTAATCGGTATCCTCCCCAAGAATCAGTATGAAAAGCAGATACGTTTATTGTCTATAGCATTTTTGTGCGTGTTTTTGAACTCTCTGTTTAATCCGCTGATATACTGCTGGAGAAACAAAGATCTACGTAAAGTTATGCTGGAACTGATCAAGATCAGAAAACATGGAAGATGACTTAAAATGACGGCATTGCTTAGCTGTAGTTCATGTACATGGTTAACAAGCACGAAAGGACTGATCGTTTATTACCTATGAGGAGCGGGGGGTAGGCAGGGCATGGGGTGGGGATTTGACATTTTTCAAAAATTTGCAGTCAAATTTCCTGCCCACAGGCAAATCATTCCAGTCAATTGCAACCAAATTTACCCACTCCGGGCTGCACATTACTGTCAAATATCCGAAGGCAGAACCCAATAAACGCACACTAAAAATGTCTCCAAATAAAACTCTGCAATCTTTATTTATATTACGTTGCTGCATCACCAGTACATGTGCAGTTACAGCTGCAATTACACATTTTAACCATAATCCATGTTACACTGCGTAGAATACAGAAACCTTCAGGAGAAAGTCCACATTTTGTAAGTTTGAATATACCGTTCTTAGTAAAGGGTACAAAGAAAGTCAATTTTATAAGCTTACAGTGATTGTAGGGAATGAGCCATAGATACACTGATCAACTGTACTAACAAAAATGGACTTGATTTCTCTTTACTTTCGTTTACTTTGATACCACAGTATCTTAAGAAGTTCAATTGATCAAAAGCACGCTAAAACACATGATACGAAATTTGAAGACTAAACAGTGAAACCCACTCAGCTTTCGCTTGTTCTCGTTGGTCTCCATGATTTCCAGATCTTTCCAGACCGTACGGCGCATGCGTGAAGCGTGGAAGTGGGAAACATATGTTCGGTCTCAGTCTTTTTCGTCCGAGTCGTCAGTCTTCACGTCGGGCGAAGAAAGATTCAAATATCCCCTCCCCTGGGAGAACAAGCTCAGTCAAATGCCCTACCCCAGGTCCAACAACGCCAATCAAATCCCCACCCCATCCCTCACCTCCCTGCCCCGCCGGCATAATATTGATAGGTGCATTGAAGTTCAGTTTCTTTAATGTCTGCGAAAAGATGCAACATCACGGGCGTTCTTTACGAATGCTTGCAGTCGGTTTCAGATAGGAGAGATAACAGTGGGGGATCCAGGGGAGGGACCCGGGGGCCCAGCCTCCCCCCTTATCTTTAGACCAAACTGAGGCCCGAAGGGCCGAAGAAAGTTTTCTGTGAGACCGGCTTCCCCCCCCCTCCCAACCCCCACCTTATTTCAGGGTCTGGATAATATATACATAAACGAATCATGAAAGAACTTACTATTGAAAGGACTTTGTTCTACATTCAGCCCATTACTTCTAAGATCGTAAGGTGTGACCGAGGTTTAAGTAAATTACCTATATAACATGATCCATTTGGATCCATTCTCCTTAAAACATTTAAAGAATGTTGTCAGTGATTCAGTTCTATACGTCTGTGTTCAAGTGAATTCATATCTTCGATCTTGAAAAGAGACTCATAATCAGAACTTTTTCTAGTGTTCATTATTTCTCCTAACCCGTAATGATTATTATCTTCCAATTCTCTTTTGAGTGTCTTGTTAACGCCGATAACTAACGAATTACAATATTCAAAATGCGACAATTCAAAGCTCTTGTAAAGGACAAATAAAGTATTTGTTGGAACTAAGCGCTTAAGGCGTCGAAGTGTAGTTAACTTAGCGTATGCTTTCTTTAGCAATATATATTCTTATAAATCTTAAAGTGTTCTTTGATGGAGATGCCATCAAATTCTAGGTTATAAAAGTAAGATGAGTTTCCAAGGCCGATCATCCCTTGTGTGTAGTCCCCATTGGCATGAAGATAATTGTGGTCAAGCCAGGATGATTATACTTTCCATGTCTTTATTTAAGGTGTATTGAAGCACAATTGGGCTGTTGTCCGCCGCATATTGGGTAGTGTCGTCTGCGTAGCGGCTGAGTGACGAGACGAGAACGGTTTCGTTCATGTCAGTCATAAAAATGTTAAACAATAATGGACTAAGGAGACTACCCTGAGGGACACCACAGCGTGGAGGTGACCAGTTAGAGCATGAATCGTTGCATATTACCCTTTGTTTGAGGTTATCAAAATATGATGTTATAATTTGAAGGGCTGGCTCTTGTTCGCCCTATGCTTTTAATTTTGCAAGGAGCAAATTGTGGCAAATGCAGTCGAAAGCCTTTGATAGATCGATGGCAGCCACACTCACATCTTTCTTTTCATCAAGGGCGCGTCTCCAATCATGATCTGTTAATTTGATCAACACTGTAGCGCAAGAATGTCCCTTGAGAAAGCACGACATATTACGTGAGAAATTTGATGCAAAGGAAGTGTACAGTTGATCAAACATCACTTTTTCGAAAAGCTTGGAGACTGCGGAGAGGGCACTGACAGGTCGGTTATTATTTTTGTCTGTCGCTTCACCCTTTTGGTGGAAAGGGGTGACATTGCTTTTTTTTGATTTGCTGGGCAGAGCCCTAATTCGAATACAGATTGGCTAGTGGAGAGGCTATGGCTGAAGCAGATACTTTTAGCATTCTAAAACTTTCTACTTTTAGATATTTGGTGTGGAACCATCAGGGTCGGTATATTTCGCAGCATTTATCTTTAATAAGCAACCTGTTACGTTTTCTGTAGTGATTTCCATAAAAGCGAAATCAACTCGATACGATTTGCCCTTAGTTGTTATAATGCTCGGATGGTTATCGAAGTCCTCCTCCTTTTTATGTATTCTTGGGTTCACAAAGAAGTTGTTGAGTGTATCCGCAATGCTGGAATCAGAAATGAGTTTCGGTCTTCTTCTTGAAGGTGGATAGTGCTAGTTCCATCAATGTTGGATTTATTGTTTGGAAAAGTGGTTTCACCTTTTTGAAGCATCCAAGAGAGAAAGCGGAAAGCATTCCTATCCCAATTTTTCACGAATCTAGACTCTCGCTTTAGGTAGGGGTGTAGTATGATAAAGTTTTTCAAGGGAGCATAACATGTTTATTGTGCCAAGTTTCTTGGATCATAATTAGCACTAAATGTGCAAAACATTTGGCGGAGATACACTGGAGCAAGATTACGTAAAGGTTTCAAAACCAAGATGGCCTTATGCTTTTGCCTGTTGGAGATCAAGTTTTCCCACACAAGTGTGTGTAGAAGTGGAGAAAAACTAACAACACACCTCTATTTTGTTATGACCCGGGTTATACGATTTTAGAGCTTCTGAAGTTTCCTAATTAATTGATTATTTGTGCCATCCCAGATTGTGTAACAATAATCAAAATGTGGCTGCATGAAGGAATTATAAATCTTTTTAGCCGTATCCAATGATACGAATGGCCTAAGTCTTTTTAGGGCGCCAATGCCAGAGAAATTTCGTCTACGCGGTTTTTCCAGGTCAAATTGTCATCTATAAGAACGTCCAATGATTTAGCTTTCTCAACTTGTTAGTATTTTCCCCTTCGATTTGTATTTGTATTTGCATTGCTTACTGCCTTGCAGCCGTAATCTTTGGCGAGTGCAAATCAAGATAAATTTAGTTTTGGCAACATTTAGACTTACTTGTTCGCCAGGAGCCAAATTTTTTTATTTTTTTTAATTCGCTCTTCATCTCCCTTCCACGGACATTCAAGTCAGAAGCAGCCGAAGTAATATTAGTATCATCAGCATACATTCTAGAGGCAGCCTTCTCTAGACAATTTGGGAGCGGATAGTTCATATATATCAGAAAAAGTAACAGTCCTAAGATGGAGCCTTGAGGAACTCAACAAGTGATTTGTTTCACTTGTGATAAATGACCGTTAAACTTACACTTCTGGCTTCGATTGCTTAAATACGACTCAAACCACTTTTAAGAGTTCCTGTTAATACCATAAATAGAAAGCTTACGCAACATTTCAAGAGCTTTCACCACAAGTTCTAAACGACTACCTTTCGAAATTCATCTTTAGCCTAGGAAAAAAAGATAGCTCTGACTATGAACCCACAAGTTTAAGAGGATTTCTTTCAAGTATCCAGAGATATCTGATCAATGAAAGCCATGAAAGCCAGGAGTAAGCTTAAATAGAATGGTATGTTACTTGTTAATGTTAGTCAATTTTTTGTGCCCTAAGTTTATACCAAAGGTCTACCTGTTCATACATTTTCTGTTTACATAGACTTTGTTTCCGATTGATACAACTGACTGTAAGCCATTGTAGGCAATTTCAAACCTTAAGGTTTAAAATAAAGAATAAAGCGTCTTTTGTTTTATTGTGAGGATTTTTTATAATAAAAAGAAAATTACATGGTCGCTTGGAGACACGAAATTTCAACACTCGAAGAGAAATTTCGTATCTCCGCGCGGCCACGTAATATCCTCTCTCTCATGAATGTGAAATATTGAAATTTCTATGTTCTACATGGTATAAGATATGGAAATTTTGTTATTGCGAATGTTAAATATTAGAATCTCTATGTGCTAGATAATATCAAATAAGGAAATTGAATTAAATTAAATTTAAAACTTTCACATTCTTGGAAATTGTCAAATAACAAAATTTCTATACTTTGCATTATGTCAAATACTGAAATTTCCTCATTATCGATGTAAAATATTAAAATTTCTATACTCTGTCTGATGTCAATTATAAATAAGAGCAAAAGCAAAACAAAACAAAACAAAAACAACAGTTTGACATTCCTATATGTACGTAATGTATTAGCTTTTTTAAAAAATCATAATTTATCTCCTAGGATATTTCCCTAGAATCTAACGTGAATCACGGAAATTAAATCTGAAAATCCTTGGGAGCTATAACTTTCAAATTTCCTCAGATTTAAGAAAAGCTTTTAAATATTCATATATACCTAGTTTGTCAGTGAAGTTCGCTTATTTTATTCTTTTCCGAAAATAAGTAACTTTCAATATTCTCTCTTTTACCTATAAAATGATCGAGTTGCTATAATGTCAGTAATGACAGATATTAGAAGGCATTTTTACCTAGTTAATAGATTTTATATTTCGAGTAAAAACACATAATATGAAGAAATAAAAAGCATTTTAACAACTTTATAAAAAAACACGAACACCCTGTCGAGGAGAACCCGGGGACTGAGCCTGTCAATAAGACAAATAATTATTTAGGGATATTATGTGGACCATTCAGATTGAATCTGTAAGCCCTACTTAAATCACTCCTTTGAAAGCAATTAGCCTTTAAAGATTAGACACATTTTGACCATCTGCATGTAGAGCTTTGCGCTTCGAATCTTGTAGTAACAGAGTCCTTTCAATAACGAACATTGTTGACGCATTAAAAGAGCTGAAAAAGAATCGAGCAGTAACGGACATATTCAGTTCCAAACAGCAGCGATGAATTTCACTAATTCCTTAGCCACTAAGAATGTTGCTAGTTGTCGCGTGGCAAAAGAGCGGTATTTTTGGGAGTACATCTTCGCTACTTTACCTGTTATCGCGCTGAATGTAGGATCATGCCCTATTATCATCTTGATGAATGCGTTAGTTATCATCGCCATAAAAGCAAGACGCCGATTACAGTCCATCTACAACATACTACTGGCCTGTTTAGCGGGAACAGATCTGGCAGTTGGCTTAGTTTCACAACCATTGTTCATCGCTCAAGAAATCCTCTTTCTCTCAGGTGCATCGGTGGAGGATTACTGCCACTTTTACAGGAAGACCGTATTCTTTTGTCTTTTCCCAAGTATTGAATCGTTGCTGATCCTAGCTTTACTGAGTATCGAGCGGTGTATAGCCATGAAGTTCTCACTAAGATATGCTAGCCTCATAACCACACCTAGGTTAATTGGCGCTGTACTCTGTAGTTGGATTATCTCAGTTATTTCTGTAATTTTATGGTTAATACCGGTAACATATTCATTTGCTGAAGTATTCGTTTATGTAACTGTCATCCCAGCCATTGTAATTATTGTATTCTGTCATGCGACAGTTTACCTTGTTTCACGCCGACATATGCGTCGCATAAAGACAGAACAACTTCCAAGCGAAACGAAGACTAAATTCGTAGAGGAGAAGAAAGCCATAAAAACTACAAGTATAATTATCGCGTTCGTGTTCCTTTCGTTTGTGCCATCACTTTTGTACGGGATATTTTCCCGCGATATACGGCAGACGAATCTGAGGGCTCTCGTTTTGTCGTGTATTTTCCTAAACTCGCTCCTTAATCCTGTTATTCACTGTTGGAGAAACAAATATCTTCGCAAAGGTATGATGGAACTGCTTAAAATGAGACAAAATGAAAACTAACTTTAAAAGAGGTCTATGTATGTTCAAGAGGATTTTCAACTCCATTATTTACCTTTTGGAAGCATCGACGTGTCTTTGTATTTATACACATATGAGATGCTTTTTATGTTCATTTGTAAATTTACCATAACGTATTAATAATGTAACGTCGAGTCAGCACATAATAGTAGTGGTGTTCCAGCAGAATTAGCCGAATTTTGGGGGATCAAAATTTAATAAATGCGTCATGGATAAAATACGCGGGAAACTTGTTTTAATTAATTTATGCTAAAAATGTTCAGGCAAGTGCTAGTAATGACGTCGCAACACCATGAGGTCTATTTGACAGTTAAGCAAGCACGGTGGTCGGTTCGTAGGGCTTTTCCTCCCATACCTCTCAAAACTGAGAGTTTTAGGCCATAGACAGAAGTAGAATGCATCGAATGTGACAAAACTTGGCAGGGACGAAGGTTTACCTGTTAATTTTTTTTCATCCCATGAGACTGCTATTGTGACGTCATAAATGATGTCCAAATTTGGCATCAGAATAAAAATTCAGGAAAGAAAAGGTAAAAATTTTATATTAGTTTTCTGTATAGAAATCTATGATTTCTGGTGAAAACGTTATTGCAAGCAGATAAAAAGACGTAAAGTTACAGCTAATTAAAGAAATTCAAATTTACGGCCAAATGACCATATATGGTCAAAATTAGGGGTATTTTAAACGCAAGAAAAATAAATGTATTGGCGAGGGAGCAAGGACAAAGTTACTTAAAATCAAAATTGTAGTTTTTTCTACTTAGTGTATGTGGTGCTATGACGCGTTTTTCGTCACGAAATGCGTCATAGTTACGTCATAATGACGGGTTAGGTATCTGTTTTGTAACTGAAAGTATCGCTTAGCTTTCTCATCGTCCCGAAGATCGTTTCGATCGTTTCTTGCATAGCTGGAAAAAGCGGGACAGGCGAAAGATTTTGCTTTAGATATTCGAAGCTCTTGAGGAAATTTTCTTAAAACCCTGCTTGGTAAAAGCCTTCCTCACTGGGAAGGACGTTTGTTCGCAGTCGACAATTATCTTGGGTATTAGTCTTCAGATCAATCAGCAGATAACCAAAAGGTCTTTTTACAGCTTCTTAGCACTGATTTAAAAAGAAATCAGTTTGCCCGGGATACATTTGCTTGGCCATAGTCAAGATTTGCAATTTCTCTTGTGGATTCTTGAATAACACCAAATAATGGCTGTTTTGGCTTGTGCTGCGATTACCTTTTTTCTGATGGAATAGATTCTGCACGCTATAAATCACGCTTAGATTGCGATGATGAGAACCACGAGTAAAGAGGGTCACAATTCGCTTCTCTTTACTTGCGTCAATCATCTGATCATCAAACACGATCAAATTCCGTTTGTTCACATCAAAATAGGAATCCTGCTCCAAAGCCTTGGATTACCTTGACGAATTCAATGTGTGGCATGGCCACTAGCATTTCTGCATACGCAGAATGCCATTGTGAATAACACCAAATGATTCTCTCCCGGGGAAGGTAAATTGCCTTTGAAGCTTGCTGTAATAGAGATCGAACCCATGCCGTTTTTCCGGACCTGGTCATTCCGGCAATCATGGAGGTAAAAGGATGCTCGAAGCGAAACCGCTGACATTTCTGTGAAAACACAGTTGGAACTGTTCGAAATGGGGTGATACCAGCATTGCGGTTTTTAGACATCATGTGCCTTTTCATACTTCCTTTCGACTAAAGGACTTTTCGCAGACAGAACAGAACCAACTCATGTCAACTCCTCAGGAGCAGAATGTAGAGTGAGATAGAGGTGACATGTTGCGCTTTTATATAGGTTTTCAGGCCATAAAATTCTATTGTTTTCCCTCCACCACCACCACATTCCCATTGTTTTCCTCCTCCACCACCACCACCACCGCCACCGCCACTACTCTCTATTGTTTTCCCTTAACTACCACCACTGCCACCACATCCACATTTCTATTGTTTTCTATCCTCCTCCTACTCGTTTCATTTTTCTTCTCCTCGAGATTCTATAAAAGACTACCAACTGCCATCATTAGTTCATTTGGTAGCAATGTCTCGTGTACTAAACAACAATCGTGGTTTCCTTCGTCTGTTAGCTGATTGCCCTGTTCATCAGTTTCTTTTAAAGACAGCCACTCCACAACAACTACATGCACTAGTCCAAGTCTTATAAATATACTTATGGGACACTTTTCCATCCCCGAAGAAAACAGGCGGATATTGCAGTCATATAGGGCTGCTTTACTTAACCTGGCCAGACCAGATGTCTCCTATAAAACAAAGAAGCGAGCTCTTGTGCAACAGGGTAGGGGTTTTATTAAAGACTTCCTGGCTCCTGTTGTTTCAAGCTTAGGCTTTCTAATGCTATAAAAGAGGTGATGCATCGCAAAGTTGATCATTCGAAGCCACGTCTCCCACCGGTACTCATCAAAATGAAGAAAAAGATAGATTTGGTTGAAGAAGAGCACGAGAGTGAACATGAAGAAAGCGAAAGTTCTCGTGATGAAAGCGAAGATGAAGAACCAAGAATTAAAGATTTTTGAGTCATCTTTCCCGAGCGGTGTCGTAAAAGCGTGCTTCTGATTTGCTGCATAGTATGGCCGCTTCCCCCGCGGACAATTACTTCGAAATAAACGTATAATTCCCGTCGCAAACATCGCCAAGCTAGTTGAGTATGTGTTACTCCCTCATAACAATGAAGTTACCAGGCCTTGTGCGCTGAATACGTTTCTAGATTGACTTGCAGAGTTAGGGATCGATAAAGGTTTAATCAAGAACAAAACGTTGCTAAGCGATTTAATAGAAAAGGAAAAAGGCTATCGAAACGCAGAAATTACTTCCGAGAACGAGAGTAATAATGAGGAGAGTTCATCGGATATTGAAAATCTAGAGGATCGAGAAGGAAGTGGCTTCTGAGAATGGCAGTGAAGCTGAAGACACCAAAGAGAACGACAACGACACTGAAAACGACAGTGAGGAAACAGAAAGTAATTGCCATGAAACGTCCACCACCTTTCACTCTGAAAATCCCTGTGAACATTGTGAGAATTCTAATGTGTACGGAACATTGATCATCAAATGTCCTAATCGCTCTTGGCACGATTCATACAAGATTTGTCCTATATGTGATCACCAGATCCCCGAGGAGAGAAATAACATGAAAGAGGGCTTTCTTCCGTGCCACGATTGTGGAGCAATAACACACAAAAACGCGAACATGAGCATTCGGAAGTCAGCCAAGCGCGGTCATTGCACGCGTGCTGAACAAGAATGCTGTATCATGACAGACTAGAAACAATAGACAACTCCCAAAGCACAAACTCAGCCAAAACGCTAAAAATCTTCAATGTTTACTCAAGTTTGGGCTTATAGAAGATAATGTCACAGTTTTTCAATGACCATGAAATTCAGAATCCGGGTAGTTAGTTAATCAATTGTGGCCCTGAAAAAAAAAATTGAAGGGAAAAAAACTACGAATTTTTAAGAAAATGCTTTTTTCATGAGAAGGACTCTTAAACGCTGACAAACGCCAACAAGTAGCTAAAACTATCATTTCTATATGTTTGCTTTGCCCAAATTCGCACGCATTTAAAAGGCCCTAAAGTTTTTTGCTGACTTGCAAAGACCCATCTGTTATAACGATCTCAAAAATAAAGGGATAAGTCTCTTAGTTTATTAGATATAATCGTGTAAAGTTTGCTTATCATTTTCGCGTAAATTATGACCTAAATTTGGAAACCGCTGAATTTCTGGAATTGGGTCTTTGCGATTTTGGTGAAACTCTGTTCAGTGCAAGGCACTAATGCGCACTATGTGTAGCCGAGAGATTTTCACGAAAAAATGCCGGCAACAGCAGATTTTCGACTCAGACCTCAAAGGGGCGTGGCATTATAACCACGTGACATTTACTCTGATCGCCAAAAATTTTATGTTATATTGTAGATTGATTTATATGTTATCCATTCTATGTGTTAGACTTACAATAAAAGTAAAGGCGGGGATACCAGAGAGCTTCAAAGTAGCATGGTACCCCCCAAAAAACTGGGTCGAGTCACCTTAAGGCGTCGAAGTGCAGTTAACTTAGCGTATGCTTTCTTTAGCAATATATTTATGTTCTTTGAAAGATAATTGATCGTCGAAGTATACTCCAAGAATCTTTAAGTGTTCTTTGAGACTGATGGAGATGCCATCAAATTCTAGGTTATAAAAGTAAGATGAGTTTCCAAGGCCGATCATCCCTTGTGTGTGGTCCCCATTGGTATGAAGGTAATTGTGGTCAAGCCACGATGAATACTTTCCATGTCTTTATTTAAGGACTGTATTGAAGCACAATTGGGCTGTTCTCCGCCGCGTATTAGGTAGTGTCGTCTGCGTAGAAGCGGAGTGACGAGATGGTAACGTTTTCGTTCATGTCATTCATAAAGATGTTAAACAATAGTGGACTAAGGAGAGTACCCTGAGGGACACCACAGCGTAAAGGTGACCAGTTAGAGCATTAATCGTTGCATATCACCCTTTGCTTGCGGTCATGCAAATATGATCTTATAAGTTGAAGGGCTGGCTCTTGTACGCCATATGCTTTTAATTTTGTAGGGGGCAAATTATGGCAAATGCAGTCGAAAACCTTTGATAGATCGATGAAAGCCACAACCACATCTTTCTTTTAATCAAGAGCGCGTCTCCAATCGTGATCTGTTAATTCGATCATAGTTAATAAAGTGGAATGGCTATGATAAGCCCTAGAGACTTCTTTGTTATATGTTTTTGTTAGCCTCTTTGGACCTGACCCTGCACAACGTTCAATGGCATTCCTATCATTTTGAACTTACTGACCAATAGAAACATCGCGTTAACTTATTCAGTCAATTTTTGAACAAAAAAAAACAACAAAGGATTGTGCACGATCAGAGAACTTCCAGCACAAACTACGGTATCGCATTCTCGTCCCCAGGGCCTTCTTGGGGCCTGAGCACGAGGACCAGGAGGCTCTGGAGACAGAGGATTTGAAGTCCTAGATTTTAGGACTTCCGGTCATTTCCGATTTAAAAGTAAGTAGGAGGATTCTCTTTTAATAGCTTTGAATCACCTAAATTTACAATCATTGACACTCCTGCAAGAGCAAGTGAACGCTATTAGAAACGTTGTAGAAAATCAGAAATGACCGGAAGTGCTAAAATCTAGGACTTCAAATCCTGTGTCTCCAGAACCTACTGGTCGTCCTGCTTAGTCTTCCAGGAGGCTCTGGGGACGAGAATGACAGCACCGTTGTTTTCAACTTTAATGTTTGCCGGCTTTCATAATCAGTCTCCTCTACTAACTATGATTTTATCAACGCTGTAGCCGAAGTGTGTTCATTTAGAAAACCCGACATATTAGGTGAGAAAGTTGATGCAAAGGAAGTGTACAGTTGATCAAACATCACTTTTTCGGAAAGCTTGTAGACTGCAGAGAGGACACTGACAGGTTGGTAATTATTTTTGTCCCTCGCTTCACCCTTTTTTGGAAAGGGGTGATTAAACAGATTGGCTCGTGGAGAGGCTATAGCTGGAGAAGATAGTTTTAAGATCATCGGTGAGGAGCCATCAGGACCGGTAGATTTCTTAGCATTTATTTTTAATAAGTAATCTGTTACGTTTTCTGCAGTGATTTCCATAAGGCGAAATTAAGTTGGTACGACTTGCCCCAAATTTTTGTAATGCTCGGGTGGTTATCGAAGTCCTCTTCCGTTTTCTGTATTCTTGTGTTCACATTTGGTTCACAAAGAAGTCGGTGAATGCAATGCTGGGATTAGAAATGAGTTTCCGCCCTCGTCTAAGAGGTGGATATTGGTAGCTCCAGCAATGTTGGATTTATTGTTTGGAAGAAGCGGTTTCATCTTTTTCCAGTTTAAGTTTGTTGATGAACGAAAATATATCTTATAAAGTCTATTACGTATACTGTGCAAATCTGCTTTTGACTAATCCACGGCAGTTGATTATCACGGAGCTGTACTCGTTTCACAGGTGCATGCTCGTCAAGAACCTGTTTAAAGAGACCAGACCATTGCGACCAAATATCATCAATGTTGTCATAAATGTAAGAGCTGTCCCAAGGAATGTTTTTAAGATCCGAAAGAAAAGCATTCCTATCCCAATTTTACACGGATCTAAACTCTATTGTTCTTGCTTTAGGTAGGGGTGTAAAGTGATATTTTTTTTTAAAGGAGCACAACATTTTTATTGTGCCAAGTTCATGCCTACTTTATACCATAATGATAATCCAATCATAAATGATATACAGAGATAAAACACACACACAAAAAGACTTAAATAATGTTTTGCATCAAAATGTTAACGTTACAAACCAGCAAGATTCGCAACGTTCGCTATAAGTATCGTAGACACTTAACGCTTACTGCTGCAGTATAAATGCAACACAATCAAAATACGATTGCCGCGATTAATCATCAACGCGCATACGAATCAAATTTCACAGTCATTCTTGACTTTTTTTGAAAAAACTGGCCGTTGTCGAGAGGTTATTTAGGGGAAACACGTTAATGGCCGTTGCTGTTGCAGAGAAGTGGTCATTGTAGAGAGGTTTAAAAAAGAGTCAATGTAAGGACTGTCCGCTGGGACAAAAAAAGTGGCCGTTGTGGGGATGTGGCCATTGTGGAGAGGTGGCCGTTGTGGGGATGTGGCCATTGTGGGGAGGTGGCCGTTGTGGAGAGGTGGCCATTGTGGAGAGGTGGTCGTTGTGGGGATGTGGCCATTGTGGAGAGGTGGCTGTTGTGGGGATGTGGCCATTGTGGAGAGGTGGTCGTTGTGGGGATGTGGCCATTGTGGGGAGGTGGCCGTTGTGGAGAGGTGGCCATTGTGGAGAGGTGGTCGTTGTGGGGATGTGGCCATTGTGGAGAGGTGGCTGTTGTGGGGATGTGGCCATTGTGGAGAGGTGGCCGTTGTGGGGATGTAGCCATTGTGGAGAGGTGGCCGTTGTGGGGAGGTGGCCATTGTGGGGATGTGGCCATTGTGGGGAGGTGGCCGTTGTGGAGAGGTGGCTGTTGTGGAGAGGTGGTCATTGTGGGGATGTGGCCATTGTGGGGAGGTGGCCATTGTGGGGAGGTGGCCATTGTGGAGAGGTGGCCATTGTGGGGAGGTGGCCGTTGTGGGGATGTGGCCATTGTGGAGAGGTGGCCATTGTGGGGAGGTGACTATTGTGGAGAGGTGGCCATTGTGGGGAGGTGGCCATTGTGGAGAGGTGGCCATTGTAGGGAGGTGGCCATTGTGGGGAGGTGGCCGTTGTGGGGATGTGGCCATTGTGGAGAGGTGGCCGTTGTGGAGAGGTGGTCGTTGTGGGGATGTGGCCATTGTGGAGAGGTGGCTGTTGTGGGGATGTGGCCATTGTGGAGAGGTGGCCGTTGTGGGGATGTAGCCATTGTGGAGAGGTGGCCGTTGTGGGGAGGTGGCCATTGTGGGGAGGTGACTATTGTGGGGGAGGTGGCCGTTGTGGGGATGTGGCCATTGTGGGGAGGTGGCCATTGTGGGGAGGTGGCCGTTGTGGAGAGGTGGCCATTGTGGAGAGGTGGCCATTGTGGGGAGGTGGCCGTTGTGGGGATGTGGCCATTGTGGAGAGATGGCCGTTGTGGGGATGTGACCATTGTGGAGAGGTGGCCGTTGTGGGGATGTGGCCATTGTGGAGAGGTGGCCGTTGTGGAGAGGTGGCCATTGTGGAGAGGTGGCCATTGTGGGGAGGTGGCCGTTGTGGGGATGTGGCCATTGTGGAGAGGTGGCCATTGTGGGGAGGTGACTATTGTGGGGGAGGTGGCCATTGTGGAGAGGTGGCCGTTGTGGGGATGTGGCCATTGTGGAGAGGTGGCCATTGTGGGGAGGTGGCCGTTGTGGAGAGGTGGCCGTTGTGGAGAGATGGCCGTTGTGGGGATGTGACCATTGTGGAGAGGTGGCCGTTGTGGGGATGTGGCCATTGTGGAGAGGTGGCCGTTGTGGAGAGGTGGCCATTGTGGAGAGGTGGCCGTTGTGGGGATGTGGCCATTGTGGGGAGGTGGCAGTTGTGCTTCAGATACTCTGATACTCTGTCCTGGGCTTAGGCAATGCAAGTTTGTGAACTGTCAACTTTGATTGAGTATCAGAGACTGTGAAATAGATTGTAATCGGTATGGCAAAGTCTATCGAATGCGAAAGGCAAAATCGCTAAAACGGCTGCCTACAGACAGAGTGTGTAGAATGAAACTGTCTTGTCTCGAGGGCTGATGCACCCAAATCAAATTTCCAGCTCTTATTTTAACATTGATGCAATCACCTTTTTTTTTAAACTGTCTTTCATCCTTATTCGATAAAGCTGATTTTCCTCAGATTTTATAAAATTGCGAGTTCATACTGGAGGGTCAAAATACTTCTGGATGGGTTAATGGCTCAGTCATTTTTATAAAACAGTTAGGTTTTCGGCCTCGGCGGATAACACCCTCCGAGATCTGCTTAATTCTTCATACGAAAGCAGAATTCACTAATTGCTAATTATTTTCGCGCGACTTTGATTTCGCGAATTTGGTAAAGAAATATTTCGCGGCGCCTAAATTTCGCGATTTTGACGAATCATCGTTTTTCAAGGTCATTAAATTTTGCGGATCAAGTACACTGGTGCTCGTTTTTTAAACTTCCGTTTCTGCATTTTATTTAATTCTAACCATAACGAAATAGAAACGCAACAAGCGAGTGGCTGAAATGTTCAACAATGTCAGCAACCTAACATCTTTTAAAAGTACACTGATATAAGAAACCAAGGCACCTATGATTAACTCGATGGCGCTGCCAATTAGCTTTTAGATAAGGATCGCCTCAATGTTTTCAAATGGATCTTCAGGCGATAAGGTTTTCTAGCCTTGAAGTTCGGATATTTCCGCCTTTCTTCTTTTGCAATGTGCCGTCGCTTTCCGACACAGCCTGTCAAGTGGCTGTAAAGTCTCACCAGCCAGGTGACTTGTGAGGGCTTCAGCACAGATAGGGTTAAATTGACCTCAATCTCATCAGTGCTGTTTCCCGATTCCATTTGTTTCTGAACTTCGGCCGAATACCAAGCTGTAAACATATATCCGCTTTATGAAGGATATGCTGAAGCAAATTTGAAGACTGTACTGAGGTTCCTACGAATCCTTGCCAGAAAAATATATGCCCAAGGATGAAAAAAAGAAAAAAGGTTTCCACCTTTCATGTACAAAAAGTCCCCACCCCCCATCTCTTTTCTAATGGTCCATACCTACTTCCGCAAGATGCCGAGTCAGATGATGAGGAATAAGGGCATGCGTCGAACTGAAATTTGAGCCCTCCTACTCGTACGTTTACTCCTGGCTGACAGAAAACTTAAATAAAGGTTTTTATAAAGGTCACTAAATTTCGTGTCTTTAATTTTCGCGGCACCTTTTTTCGCAGGACTTTTCAAATCGCGAATATCGCGAAAATTAAGTCTCACGAAAATAAGTAATGATAAGGTACAACCTACAGACGTGACTTTTTGAACCCTCTCAAGAACGCACGTGTTTCCCGAGAGGTCCGTTAGAGTGAGTGACGGAGGCGAAAAAGCCTTAACGATAGTTATACTTTTGACTTGTGGTCGCATGTTGTTGGAAAGCGGGGCAATAGTGGCGAAGAAATTGCTAGTAAATGACAAAATTACGGCTTGTGTCAAAGAAATATGTCACCCGATTGCTGTATCCAATGTCGAATAGAAAAACATTGTCTGGTGAAACATTTTGCTTTCCTGAAAAAGGAAATGAACGTCATTAATTTCAGTAATTTTGGTGAACGTTCTCGCTAGTTTCTTTTCCATCGCGCTGAACTTAGGATCATGCCAAATTATCATCTTAATGAACATGTTGGTGATCATCGCGACAAAAAAAACGACGCAGGTTGCAGTCCACGTACAACATACTGCTGGCTTGTTTTAACAGGAACAGATCTGGCGGTGAGTCTCTAAGTTCCACAGATTTCTCATATTTACCCAGTTTGTTAGTAAAGTTCGCCCATTTTATTATTTTCCGTCAATCGCAAATGTTCAATATTCTCTCTTAATTCATCAATAAAATGAGTTTATATATTGACATGAATGACAGTTGTAAGAACGCATTTTACCTTAATAGATTTTATATTTCGAATAACAACACCTACATTATGTAATGTGAAAAAATAAAAGTACTATAAATAACAATTTTATGAAAAAACCGAAAACCCTAACGAAGAGAACCGGAGACTGAGACTGTCATTAACGAGAAGTACAAATAATTGAGGGATTATTATGTGGTCCATGCATTCAGATTGAATGGTAATCCCGTACTTAAATCACTTCGAGAAAAGCGATTGGCCTTTAGACACGCTTTTACCATCTGCGTCAGTGTATAGAGCTTTGTGCTCAGAATCTGTAAGCAACAAAGACTTTTCAATAACGAACATGTCGACGCAATAGAACAGCTAACAAATTTCGGCCTATAAGGACACACTTCCAAACAGCAGCGATGAATTTCACTAATTCCTCATCCAGTATGAAGGATGCTGCTAGTTGTCGCGTGGCGAAAGAGCGGTATTTTTTGGAGTACATCCTCGCTACTTTGCCTGTTATCGCGCTGAATTTAGGATCATGTCCCATTATCATCTTGATGAATGCGTTAGTTATCGTCGCCATAAAAGCACGACGCCGATTACAGTCCATCTACAACATACTACTGGCCTGTTTAGCGGGAGCAGATATGGCAGTCGGCTTAGTTTCACAACCATTATTCATTGCTCAAGAAATCTTCTTTCTCTCAGGTGCATCGGTGGAGGATTACTGCCACTTTTACAGGAAGACCGTATTCCTTTGTCTTTTCCCAAGTATTGAATCGTTGCTGATCTTAGCTTTACTAAGTATGGAGCGCTATATAGCTATGAAGTTCTCACTTAGATATGCTAGCCTCATGACCACACCTAGGTTAACTGGCGCTGTACTCTGTAGTTGGATTATCTCAGTTTTTTCTGTAATTTTAAGCTTAATACCGGCAACACGTTTACTTGCCAAAGTGTTCGTTTATGTAACTGTTATCCCAGCCATTTTAATCATTGCAGCCTGTCATACGACAGTTTATCTTGTTTCACGCCGGCATATAAATCGGATCAAAACAGAGCAGCTTCCAAGCGAAGCGAAGACTAAATTCTTACAAGAAAGGAAAGCCTTGAAAACTACAAGTATAATTATCGCGTTCGTATTTCTTTCGTATGTGCCATCACTTTTGTACGGTATATTAAAACGCGATATATGGCAGACAAATCTCTTGCCTTTAGTTTTGTCATGTATTTTCCTAAACTCGCTCCTTAATCCTGTTATTCACTATTGGAGAAACAAAGATCTGCGTCAAAGTATGATGGAACTGCTCAAAATGAGACCAAATGGAAACTAACTTTAAAGACGTCGTTATATGTTCAAGAGGATTTTCAAATCCATTACTTACCTTTTTGAAGGTTCAACGTACCTTTCTATTTATACATTTATGAGATGCTTTTTATGTTCATTTGTAAATTCACAATAACATATGTTAATAATATAACTTCGAGTCAACACATGAGACTATCAATTTGATTGTAATCGGTATGGCGAAATGACAAAGGCCAAAGCGCTAAAACGGCTGCTCACAGACTAGAATAAGAGTGTATCGTTGACCGTTAGCCACGAAACGTCAGCTAAGACTTTTATTTGTCGCTTTAGCCGTTAGTCGTAGAAAAAGCTTATGGTAAAGCAAACAGAAGTCCTAGCCTTAATTACATTTAGAGAGTTTCTTCTCTCGAGGGCTGATGCACCCACTCTTATTTTAACATTGATGCAGTCACCTTTTTTTAAAACTGTCTTTCATCCTTATTTGATAAAGCTGATTTTCCTCAGATTTTATAAAATTGCGAGTTCATAATGGAGGGTCAAAAAGACTTCTGGATGGGTTAATTGCTCAGTCATTATTTTATAAAACACCGAGTTAGGTTTTTCCTCAGGCTAAGGGAAGAAATATCTTTGCCGTAACTTTATCAGATGAAGAGAAATTTTTACTGTATTTTGTGTGCTTTAATATTGCTTTTTCTATTGCACCATGTATTGCAATATTGCCATAGATCATCTGCGTCATACCTACTAATTCTTTATCCTCTCTTGGTCATACCACATTCAGAATCAATCATCCTGTTGATTGGAGTAATTAAAATACAACTCGCAAACACTGAAGAGTTTCTAAGTGTTTAAACTGTTCATGTTTATCTGTGAATGGCCCAGTCAGAGATCCAGAGAGGATTATGTACTTTCCTGATATTTGTTAAGAATGGGAGATTCGTAAGGCCTTTTTGCCGACGATCAGTTAAATCGACCAGAAGTATTTTAAAGCTGTCATTTTTAATTAACAGGTGGCAACATAATCCGTAGATTCAGCAGGGACTATGGCTCGTTTCAAGAGTCACAAGGACGGATGGATGAATTATGGTGACCAATTTTTAAGCCTCAGAAACCCCTTTTTAAGTTTTCCTGCATTATTCGTTTTTCGCTTTTGATATGTTAAGAACCCTGAAAGACTTAGCAAAAGAATATTGGTGTCCATAACTTTCTTTTGAGAGGCGATTTTTCACCGAGGCTTGGTCTGAACTAATAAAGGCTTTTGAATGTAAGAGTACTATGTTTGGATCACTCGTTAAATACCGCCTTCCGCTTTTATGGGCACAGTGTGTAGTTGACGAAACTGGCGTCCTTTTCCGTTTATCTCTTGTAATTACTTTTCAACTTTCCTAGTTTATTTAAAGACTGTTGTCCATTGAAATTCTAGATTTGCAAAAAAACTAAAATCACAAGTAATAAAGGATTTTACCCTGATCAGATTTGAAAGTTTAGGCCGTTAAAAACACTCTTTGAGTATGATTTGTCGATCTATCCATAGCTAGATCAGCGTTAAGAGCCGAATCACTCTGCTTGGCCGCTGTCGACTTACAAGTTGAAAAATATTAACTGCTTCAAAGACGGTAAGATTTTCTCAAGAAAAAGGAAATGAACGTCGGTAATTCTGCATTTAATGTATCAATTATTTGCCGCATGCCGGAGAGAAGAAGAGCATGTTTTGCTGAACATTCTCGCTAGTTTCTTTTCCATCACGCTGAACATAGGATAATACCCTATCATCATCTTGATGAACATGTTGGTGACCATCGCGATTAAAACACGACGCAGATTACGGTGCGAACACAACAGCAATACTGGCTTGTTTAGCGGGAACAGATTCTTATGGCGATGGATGTAGTTTCACAGCCATTATTTATCGCAAGAGAAATCTACTTTCTGTCGGGTGCATCGCAGTTGGATGAATCAACTTCTTCAAACTGACAAGTTTGGTTTACCTCGTTCCGTGTCTTGAATCTTTGCTGATCTTAGCTATACTGAGTACTGAGCGTTATACACCCATGAAGTATTCACTAACATATACTAGCATCGTGACAATACCTAGGTTTACTTGGACTGTGGTTTTTAGTTGGCCTATATCAGGCCTTTAACTCCTGGTTGATACCACGGACGCATTCCGCGTCTTGAGGACGCTTTGCAGATGTAGTGTACGTAACTGTTTTCTCAGCCATTTTAGTCATTGATTTTTGTCATACAACAGTTTATTTTGTTTCCCGTTGACATATGAATTAGATCAAAACTCAACATCTTTCCAGCGAAGCGAAGGCAAAATTCCTAGAAGAAAGAAAATCCTTAAAAACTACCAGTGTAATTCTCACTTCTCCGTTTCTTTCATATTGTATACCAGGAATTTAAGTCGGGTTGGTTAGATTAATCGGCATCCTGCCAACGAATGATTCTGAAAATCAGATACAATTATTGCCTATTACATTATTATATGTTTTTTGAACTCCCCCTTTAGTCCTCTCATATACTGCGAGAGAAACAGAGATCTACGTAAAGTTATGCTGGAACTGATCAAGATAAGACAAAACTGAAACTAATTCAAAAGACGTCTTTGCATTACTGCGTAGTTCATGTACATGTAGTTTATGAAGAGTTTATGGGAGTATGTAACTTCACTATACTGAAAGCTACCGAATTACTTCTGTCGCCATCAATACGTTTCTTTTAAACTTTGTATACACCAGTTTTATTACCATTAGATCATCAAACATCAAGAAGATATACTGATAAACAGGAAGTTATATGTTTGTTATTTGGTCCGTCTTGGCCCTAGATGGTATGAATTTTATGCGATCAGTACAAAGGTCTAATTAATTGCCAGCCTTGTTATTAATCACGACACTGTTAAAAATGTCGCGCAAAGACCTTGAGCGGTTATTTTAAACAGCTTGAGATAAAAACCACAAATAAAAGTAGATTTGGGCAGAATAGTTCGGAGAGGCCATTCACGACTGTGTTTTGGTAGGAATTTTCACCACGAAGTTTCACCACGAAGATAAGTTAGGAAATACTGTAGGCAGTTCTTCTATTTCACCCATTAACATATGAGCTCATATATTTGACTTATTTCTACGCTATCGTTTATATCAACTCTGCCTGGTGTTGGGTGCCTGTCTATCCTCCACATCGCCAGCTGCAGGGAATTCGCTGGATGATTCATGGGAGAACACGACCCTTCTCGCTCGTTATGAGTGTTTCGCGGACGTTTCCGCGTGCAACAAAGGAAATAGGAGACTTCTGCACGCAGGCAAACTTAATTTCCAGTCAGTTTTGTCCGTAATCTGACGTTTATTTTCTCGCCGGCATTTATTATACTTTTCGTTGTACCTCACTAAGTTGAGTTTGCATAGACTCTGAATCTCATATAAATTCAGAACTAATTGTCTCTAAAAGATTAAAGTAAAAGTAATTCTCAATATTCACCGAAAAATACCTGCTTTAAGTGCTAAAAAATTATTTCTCTCCTAAACTGCGCAGTATCTAATACCCACAGGTGAAGAAAACGTATTGCTTAACTGATATTTTAGTGTATTCAGTGAAAGCTAATGATCGGCCTTTTGTATCGATCTTGCGATCTTGTATTCCCAATGACGTTCACGTAACTAAGAAGATTGAATACTATCTACCGTTAGGCGGAAAAGTTTTCTTAAGCAACAACGTATAACAACAGTCACAACAGTATACGGTTTATGGTTCGTTTGATTATGGAGCAATGATGATACTATACTCTACACTGACTCTAAATTTTGCTTATTATGATTTTAACTGTAACATTCCGTACAATATTTGGGTTACGTCGTTTTAAGTGGAGATCATTGTATCACACAGGATATTTCCAAACATAATTGAAATCACGGAAACCTGGAAATCCCTGTGCGATAAAAAGAGAGACGTTTTAGATCACACAGGATATTTCCAAAAAAATTATTAAAATCACGGAAATCTGGGAATCCCTGTGCAATAAAGAGAAATGTTTTAGGTCACACATATTAACATATTTTGTCAGTTAAGTTTGTTCATCTGATACTTTTCCTGTTATCGCTAATCATTAATACTCTCCCTTTCATCAATAAAATGAGTTAATATAGTGACAGTAATAGCAGTTGTTAGAAAGCATTTTTACCTTTATGGATTTTAGTTGGACCGTAACTGAAAGACTTACCAAAAAGAATATTGTTGTCCGGAGCTTTCTTTTGAGAGGGGATTTATCAATATAGGCTTTTAAATTTAAAAGCATGTCAGTTTTAATTACTTATCATATTCTGCTCTCCACTTTTAATGATTGAAGTAGGCGTCCTTTCATTTTCCGTTAATAACTTGCAATTCGCATTCAGATATATTTATTAAAAGGAAGTCATTGTAATCCTAGATTTGCGAGAAGGAAACAAAAAATTATGAATGATTTACTTTTTAACCCAATCAGCTTTAAAAGCTAATGCAGTTGATAACACCTCTTGGGCATGATATATCGATCTATCCACAGCTAGATCAGCGTTAAGAGTAAGTTCATTCTGCTTGGCAGCTGTAGGTTTACAAATTGAAAAATATAAAATATTAACCTCCTCAAAGACGGTGAGATTCTCTCAAGCAACTTGGAGATGAACGTCAGTAGTGACTCCGCACTTAATGAATCAATTATTTGCCGCAGGAGAGACGAAGAGTATATTTTGGTGAACACTGTGACTAGTTTGTTTTCCATCGCGTTGAACTTAGGATCATGCCCTTTTATCATCTTGATGAACGTGTTGGTGATCGTCGCGATAAAAACACGACGCAGATTACAGTCCGAGTACAACATACTACTGGCTTGCTTAGCGGTAACAGATCTGGCAGTGGGTGTAGTTTCACAGCCATTATTCATCGCACAGGAAATCTACTTTCTGTCGGGTCCATCGCAGGTGGATTATTGTTTCTTCTACAAAAAGATAGTTTTTATTTATCTCGTTCCATGTATTGAATCGTTGCTGATCTTAGCTATACTAAGTACTGAGCGTTATGTAGCCATGAAGTTTTCACTTCGATATGCTAGCATCGTAACCACACCTAGGTTAATTGGCGCTGTAGTTTGCAGTTGGCTGATTTCAGCCATTTCTTTAATTTCCTACAATATTTCCTGGTTAACGCCACTGACTCGTTCCACGCTTTCAGGACTTCTTGTGTATGTAACTGTTATTCCAGCCATTTTGGTGATTGTATTTTGTCATACAACGGTATATTTTGTTTCACGCCGACATATGAATCAGATCAAAACTCAACATCTTTCCAGCGAAACGAAGGCAAAATTCCGAGAGGAAAGAAAAGCTTTTAAAACTACCAGCGTAATTCTCGCTTTTCTGTTTCTTTCATATGTACCAGGAATTTTGGACGGCTTGTTAAGATTAATCGATATCCTACCCAGGAATTACCCTGAAAGTCAGCTACAACTGTTACCTATAGCGTTTTCGTTTGTTTTTTGGAACTCCCTCTTTAATCCTGTTATATACTGCGGAAGGAACAGGGACCTACGTAAAGTTATGCTGGAACTGATCAAGATAAGACCAAATGGAAACTAACTTCAAAAGACGTGTTTGCATAACTGCGTAGTTCAATTGTACACATGCGCACAGTCATCTCTTGCCTTGCGGACACCCCGCTATAACGGACACCCCGATAATAAGGCCAGCAGCTAAATCCCCGGCAAAAGTAAATTACAGACGTTTGACTGAAATGAACTCCCGTTATTACAGACTCTCGCTAATGAAGATACTAACTCGAGGTCCCTAAAGTGTCCACTACAAAGAGATAGACTATATATGAAGATACTGATTCGGGAGCATTCAAGCGAGTTTATTGACTACACTGTAATTCTTTCTTTATATACACATCTAATATTTATCATCATGCATTACAATATCGTTATCAATGTACTGATAAACAAGTAAAATAAATTCATGGCAAGTCTTAATGCGAAGCTCATGTTAAACGATAAATATAAATAAATTGTTAATTGAACCCGATAAAATTCGATCTATCTTAATACATAAAGAAAAACATGAGTCAACATAACTGCAAGTTACTACCCGATTCAGTCACACTGATTTGAAAATGTTATCATAAGGAAAGAGAATCCATAACAGCAAAGTTAAGACAAAACGTAGTCGCTTGCAAACTCATTCTTGTTTCCATCACTTTGATAAAAAATGTCGAACAAAGATCTGGAGTGGCTGTTCTCGAAAACCCGAGATAAAGGCTACAAATACGAAGGAATTGCATTTACTTTTGCAGATCTTGACTTGTTCGGAGAGGCCATTTTTGCATGGTCTTGGCAGGAATATATGCATGATTTGGAAGGATTCAGTGATGAGCCGCGCCTTTATTACCTTATCCAGATTTTTGTTCAGTGCATGAAAAGGAAAAACATGCATTAAGTGGTATATTTATTTCCTAAAAGAATTATTTAAAGTATTTAATGCCTTTTTTTACATTTCAAGTCCTGATTTTATTGCTTTTTCCATGTACGTACCATGTATTGCCATAGATTATCTATGTCATAACTGGTTCAGAATCAAGGCATCACATTGACCGATTGAAGCACTTCGCTGAGGAGGTTTAACTGCTTAAACTGTTTAACTGTAAATGGCCCAATATTCAGAGAAGATTATGTGCTTCACTACCATTTTATTAAGCTCTTATTTAAAATGATGGGAGATGTATAAATAAAGGGATTGTTGTATGGACAGGTAGAGATAAACCGAAGACTATATCAAGAAGAATACATTGGTCTCGAGAACTTCCGTTTCAAAGGTGATGAATCCCCGAGTTTTGCCCTTAATAACTAGTATAGGCTTGTTTATTCAAAGTAATGTTTTCAATCACTTATCAAATACAGCGCTCCCCTTTCAGTTTTATGAAATTCGTACTTCAAAAAGGACGTCTGTTTTGTTAATCACTTGAAAGTCGCATTCAACTTTCTTTGTTAGAAAAATATCATTGTAATTCAAATGTGCAAAAAGGCAATAAAAATGATGAGGATTAAATTCTAGCCCAATCAACTCTGAAAGCGTAAGCCGTCAAAAGGACATGAAGTATCGACTCAACCATAACCAGATCCGTGTTCAGAGTAGATTCACTCTTGTTACACGCTCTCGACCGTGCTTCAGACTGTGAGATTTCCTCAACTAAAACAAGAGATGAATGTCGGCAACTCTGCACTTAATCTATCAATTAGTTGCCGCGGCAGAGAAGAAAAGTATGTTTTGGTGAACACTCTCGCCTAGTTTTCCATCGCCCTGAACTTAGGATCTTGCCCTGTTTGGCAGGAACAGATCTGGCGGTGGGTGTAGTTTCACAGCCGTTATTCACCGCACAAGAAATCTACTTTCTGTCGGGTGCATCGCTGGTGCATTATTGTTACTTCCTCAGACATATATTTTGCATTATTTTTATTCCATGTCTTGAATCGTTGCTGATTTTAGCAATAGTGAGTACTTAGCGTTACATAGCCATGAAGTATTCACTTAAATATGCTAACATCGGACCACACCTAGGTTAACTGGGGCTGTAATTTGTACTTGGCATTTTTCAGCTATTTATTATATTTCCTTGATAATTCCAGCGACAAGTTCCACGTATTCGGGACTTATTATTTATGTTATAGTTAGTACAGCCATTTTTATAATTGTATTTTGTCATACAACAGTTTATTTTGTTTCACGCCGACATATGAACCATATCAAAACTCAATATCTTTCCAGCGAAACGACATCAAATTTCCTAGAGGAAAGAAAAGCCTTGAAAACCACCAGCTTAATTCTGGTTTCTCTGTTTCTTTCATATGGACAAGGAATTTTAGATGGGTTGTTTAGATTTGTCGGAGTCCTTCCCAAGAGTTATTCTGAAGCTCAGATACGTTTGTTGGCTATTGCGTTTTTGTGTATTTTTCGAGCTCTCTCTTTAACCCGCTTATATTTTGCTGGAGAACCAAAGATCTACGTAAAGTTATGCTGGAACGGATCAAGATCAGACAAAATGGAAACGCTCGCTAAATATGTTACAGTTACCGACGATTTACCGGAAACTGTTTGCGCATGGTCCGCATAGTCTGCAAAAATACCCTTTTTTGAAAGTAAGGGTGTGTTCCTTTCGGCGATTCCAAAAACGGATTTTTGATCCTAGATTTGCCGAAATTGGATTTGTAATCTTGGTAACCTTTCGCAAAAGCGTACAATATGTATGACAGCCTCAAAAGAAATGACGTGTTATTTTCTACTGTTTGACAAATTATGCGATTATACGGTGCAGAATTTTGTGGTCGGCAATTCGAATAGCGACGGTGGAACATAAACAGATCAAGAAAGACGCGCGTTAAAGTTGAAAATTGTCGGCTCTGTTTCGTAGCACAGGTTCTTTTGGGTAACACGATCGAGTGCCTCTCACGTCTACAAGCGAGTTTGCAGAAAGATAGCAGTTCATTTGCCCAGCGACAAATGGTTAGTACATGGATAATTTACTGTAGCAGGAACAATCTCCCAGTGCTTTCAGACGTGTTACGGCAAATGGCCAGCAACGAGGAAACTCAACGGGTAAATTTCAACTGGAAATACCACTGGCACTCCGTTAATCTGGATTTGGATTCTTTGGATTTCAAATCCAATGTTCAAGGGATCAAAAATCCGGATTTCGATTTGCCCAAAGGAACGCGAAATCCGTTTTAAGATCCAAAATCCGTTTTTGGATTCACCGCAACACACCCTTAAGATATCCCGGCCGACGCCCCTAGACTTCATCTCAGTTTTGTTATCTCTGGGAGGGGTAAATATTTAAAAGGACAGCAGGAGGTGATACAAATGTCACATGCGTGGGCCCCAGCTCGAATCCTATGAGATTCATGGCACAATAAAGCCAGTACCAGAACAGAAAATAATCCTGTTACTTTAAAAAATTAAAAAAAACTTTATGGAAGACACATCGATCGACTCTAGAATTTAAAACTAAAAGTACTGTAATATAGTTTAAGGTTCTCATTTAAGACTTTTTACAAGGATACATTTAATAACGTTGGATTTTTCTTTTAATAAATTGAACTGTTTCATAAGTCATACTTAAATACATTGGCGATAACAAGCATTTGACCATGTACAATATAAAGTTGCCCAATAGAAGTAATAAATTATCATCAATATTGTCATCATTATTCTAATACCTATTCTTCTTCTTTCAAAACTTTTCGCCGTTTCTCATAGGCTTTAATCTCCCGACTAATTTTTTGCAACCAGATGGCGCCGAACAAATATGGAAAATGCGGCAATATTCAATCGATACGATAATATATTGTCAGTAATATAAATCGCAACCATATTTCCAGGCAACGGCGCGGCAGATTTGCCGTTTTTGGCACGAGTGCACAACTCAAGAAAATGGCGAGAATTCAGTCATGGCTATCCAAAGACGAAATACAAGATTAGGCAAAGAAAGTATTGCTCGATGGATGCAATCTGTTTTTTGAAGCGTAACTGTAAGGATAAAACATCTTGTCATATTCTGAAACTTTGCCAAGAAACAGAAAAATGTTTTGAAGAAATTAAAGTCTATGTTAAGAGCTTAGAAATATTTTGAGTGAGTTATAAAACAAATATTGTATTCGGGTTTTCGTATGAAATGAAAAATTAAGCAGAACTCAGAGAATATTATCAACCTCGATAACACCGTCCTGGATCAACAATAAACTAAAATAATTTATAAATGTGAATAAACAATATGCAGTGTAGATCTGATGAAATGATAACCGTAAATGATCCAATAGAGCGTTTTCACATGACGTCAGGGCGGTCATATTGGTGCTCCAAACCAATCCTGTGGGAGTTGATCTCTTTTCTTCTGTGAACACCTTCTTTTGTTCCCATAAATTTGCATAGATGCTGGTCACGTGAGTGAAAACGCTCTATAGACGCCCACTCTCAAATAAACGCCTCTTGTCTAATAAACGCCCTCCTACGATGTTAAGGTTGTATTTGACGCCCCTCTATAATAAACGCCCCCTGCCTAATAGACGCCCCCATGGCAATTACTCCAAAATACTAGGAAATAGCAAAAACGATTAAAATCATTCAACCTGTTCAGTTTCTTCCTTGATTAACCAGGTTTTTGTGCATTGTATCTTTATTCAGTGTCAAGTTCAAAGTATAAAGGATGGACTAACGGTGAAAACATAGTGACATTGAACGAGGATACTCAGCTAGAAGTTACTTCTTTGAGATTTGAAAGAACGATATGGATATCTACACGTAACAATGGTGGATATTCTGCTGTTTATAACCTTTGTCGATATTTTCGCTCCAAAGCATATTAGTTTTGTCGAGCTTGTTACAGTTATGAGAACAAATGCCTCTCTCTTTTAAACGCCTGCTAACTATTTAACACCCCATCTTGCACCCTAAAAAATTAAACTTAACCCTTTAAGCCCAATATACACAAAAAAATTATCCAAACTGATCTCTATATATTTCCTTAAAGAATGTGTTGAGAGAATTTGATAAAATATCAAAGCATTTTCTCTTCGGTGATCAGTTTAATAATTCTCATAATCTAATCTCTTGACATTGTACGGATATCGTTTGGAGAAAATTGATGTTTGCCCCATTGGGACTTTTAAAGGGTTAACGCCTCGGAGGTCTGTTAGATCATTTACGGTATCTCTCTATTTCCGCATCACAAAATCCTACAGTCGAACCTCCGCTAACGGCACCTCTCTACAACGGCCACTTTTTTCGTCCAGGCGGACAAAAAATCCGTACATTGACTCTTGGTTAAAACCTCTCTATAACAGCCACCTCTTTACAAGGGCCACTTTCTTCTGTCCCTAAGGTGGCCGTTGTACAGTAGAGAGGTTCAACTGTCCAGTAATCTTTAGCCTGTGTGACTGGCGTTTGAAGGCTGGAGAAGGGAAAGGGCGAAAGGACGTAATTTTACTTTCTAACCAGTAATTTAACCAGTATACTACTACATGAGAAATTTCTGCAATTTGATTGGCTCATAGCAGTGATCTTTCAGCTTAATTTGAAATACATACATGTGAAAATTACAAACCCGGGTAGTAGTATAAACAAATAATAGTAATATTTGGCATAAACACCACTCGTGATATTCCAAAATTGTCTTAAATTTCACTCGCCTAACGCCTCGTGAAATTACGTATAACAATTTTGCCAGAAATATCACCCCGCGTATTTATGCCAAATATCACTACAAATCAAGTTATTACCTATACTAATTTTATCTTTTAACAAAGTTATTTGTATTGAAAGTGGTAAAGCCCTCTCCCGAGCGCAATATGATAAATCTTCTAACATTTCACACCTTGTTACCGTCGACAGGACATTTTCGCTAAAACCCGTACAACCTCGTTTCCCTGCCAAAGAACGCCATGGAAGCGCGCCTTAACTGTCCCTTTCTTTTCCCCACAAACGCCAGCAACGCCTCAACTGTCCCTTTCTTTTCCCCACAGACGCCAGCCACGCCTTAACTGTCCCTTTCTTTTCCCTACAAACGCCAGCCACGCCTCAATTGTCCCTTTCTTTTCCCCACAAATGCCAGCCACGCCTTAACTGTCCCTTTCTTTTCCCCAAAAACGCCAGCCACGCCTTAACTGTCCCTTTCTTTTCCCCACAAACGCCAGCCACGCCTTAACTGTCCCTTTCTTTTCCCCACAAACGCCAGCCACGCCTTAACTGTCCCTTTCTTTTCCCCACAAATGTCAGCCACGAATTAAGGCTAACTTATTTTCAACAACAGACGCATTACCCGAAAGTAGCTGGCATCTAATCATCCACTTTCTTAGTCTGGCCTGACTTAAAATCTGCTTGCCATAGTGCCACAAAAAGTTTTACGTTGAGTGCTGTCATAACTGCCATGCCAACTACAGAAAATAAAAAATGGGAAAATGGCAATGTATTGTGGCGTTTGATACAAAAATTTGTCATCCAAGCAGAGGTGAGAAATCTAAAGTTGATAAAAGTTATTAACAGGAATATGCCATTAACTTGGTATAACAGACTGTTCTTGCTCACTCCACGAAGGCACATTAATCTTCTGAAATGCAGGAAGACGCTGCTCACTTCCATCAATAAAGCACATACTGCAAATCCCAAGTACATCTTGCAGAAGATTGCAATACAAAAGGCACTACATACCTAAAAAAGAAATCACATGTTACGGAAGTTCTATGCCACTGTTAAGAAAAACGTCAACAGGAGAGGGGTGCCTGAATAATATTAGGGGGGGGGGGGGGGGGAGGGAGGTTAGCAACGACAACGGCGACTGCAACGAGAACGTAAAAACCAATAAGTTTCATCAGCAAAACAAACACGGTTTTTGGTACATTTCCTTGCAATCCCTGCACGCCGGACTACGACGGGAAACTTCCTAATTTGAAGTTAAATTACATCGCTAAAGCGCAACGCTCTGAAAACGTTCTGCTGTGACACTTCCTTAAGTGCCACACATTCGGGCGAATTTTGGGGAAAAATGAAGTCCCTTTTGCTAACTAGTTCTGGTAACGACGTATAAGGCGTCATCCTCGTTGACGGCAGTAGTGTTTTTTTCCGAACCTGGGTGTGTAGCCGAAGTCTTTAGTGATTACTTTGCCAATATTGTTCAGTTAGAGCATAGATTTGAGACTGACTACACTGACCATCCTAGTATTAAGGCAATAAGGTATCGACGTTTCTCAAGCGAGTTTGACTATTCCCCAGTCAGTACGTCACATATCTACAACATTTTGGACCACCTTAATCCGAGAAAGGCAGTTGGGGTAGACGGCATTTCACCACGAATCTTGCGTTTGGGATCCCCAGTTCTTGCCGAAGAGGTGACTAAGTTGATCAACTTCTGTATTCTGAATCGCTCATTGCCGCCTGAAAGGAAGCAAGCGCGCCTCACTCTTGTCTTTAAACGGGGCATTGACACAGACAAAGCAAACTACCGCCCTGTCTCAATGTTAACTTCGCTATCGAAGGTGTTTGAGAAAGTTATTTACGACCAAACTTGGAATGCTTTTCATACCGTTTTGTCCTCAAACTTATCTGGATTTATGAAAACCCATTCTTGTTGCTCTGCATAGCTAAAAATGACCGAAGATTGGAGGAACAGTATTGATAACAGGGAAGCTGTAGCTGCGGTCGCTGTGGACTTGAGCAAAGCCCTCGGGTTTGACGCCATAACCACCGCCTTTTGCTCGCAAAAATTGAAGGCCTATGGCTTCTGTCCACATGCCTTGGACACAAGGCACAACTACAACGTGAAATGACCAAATTTTGAGTTGACGTGAGCACGGGATCGGCGAGGCGATAAATTTTACTCTCCCTCTCTGAACTCGGACGCGATCCCCTCTCTTCAGTTCCAACCTAACTTTCCTACTTTCAAGTGACTTGGTATAAGGGCAAAAAAGTTTATTTTTCAGCGACGTTTTCATTGGCGTCGCCGTTGTCGGATCGTAAGATCCCTATTGACGGAATTAAGCAAAACTAACAACGAGAGAACGACTGAACAACTGACAATTTGACTAACAATAAACGACTGTTAAACAGTGACAACAGACGGACAGAAACGCACCAATGACATTACGAACATCACGGCTTTACTGAGACGGTCAATAACATCGCGACTTAATTGACCAATCAGGTCAATAATCAGAGTTTAATACCATCAACTGAAATGATACAACTCAGTTTGACTCTGCAGATGACCATCGCACAGGTTGTCGAAACGTCAGTTACTGTCAACAACAACAGTCCTATTCAGGACTACGTTGACCCGGACGATCGTACTCAACCTACTTATGAAATGACCCCTGGGTTCAGACCTTTCACACAAGGTAAGTGATTTGAAATAATCGCAACGAAGATTGAAAGAACTTGAATCCTTTTTTAAGCGATGTTTTCGCTGCCGTTCGCTGCTATTAAGGATCCCTTATCTCCAGACATTGGGTGTTGTTGAACAGTTTCACCGCAGTATAATTATGACCCTTGCTAGCAGAGGGGCTCTCTTTGATAACTCAGTAGTGATAGGAAAAAGAAGAAAAAGGTAGAAAGAAAGAAAGAAAGAAAGAAAAAAGGCAGTAGTTTAATTAACTAATAGACAACAATCCTGAAAGGTCTACAGTCTAACAAACCATAGAAATAAAGCCAAATGTTCAAACTCAAGTGCATTATTAGATGGCCAATATTGTTGACCATTGTTATTTGCAGCTCTGACAATGGTGGGCGGTGAGTGCTCTAACCTTAACACCATACCATTGCTACCAAATGCATGCACAAGCAACTTTGCTCTAAATAGTACAAAGCATGTTATATGGTCGTCAGATAAGAGCCTGCAGAAACTAATCCTTCTGGTCCCGACAGCCAAGAAACAGTGTTATTTAATCAACAAAAGATGACTTGAAAAATAATAACTGAAATCTATAAATAACCGTACCACAATATGGTGAATGAGAAGGTCAATTGAATCACTGGCATCATAAACAAGCATATCAAAGAAATCATGGAGAAAATATCCTGAAATGAAAGGAGAAAAAAGGAATTTAATACTGCGGCAATATCAGACTGTTTCTAAAGACCATACAACTTCATCACCATGAATAGCCTGATTCTCAGACATCCGAGGTCATTCACGGTCCCTTCGCTTCATGCTACACCATGAATTGTCCTGTTATTATTGTCAAGTGGTACAGCACAGCAATACAGTATCATAGATGAAATGTAGACATAGTTAATGCTGCTTATAATATAAGGAAATGAATGAACTCAATTTCTTCAGGCGTACATTTTTTTAATCAACTTAACAGACCTTTTGCCCATTCTACTCCATTAACGACACAAAAATGAAACAGGGTCAAGGCTTAGGTCTAGATGAACTAAACTAAGTGAAACTAGTCACTGTATTTGATCAGCCCATGAAAACTTGCGGTGGTGCTTTTGTTCACAGTAATGCTGTTAAAGTCTATTGCTCCTCAATAATATGTTATGTTTTTGGCTTTATGATATAGTCACTGTAACTTATCACCCCTTGTAAGCCTTGATTTGCTGGTTTTGTTCACATGAAGGAACAAAGGTCTATCGCGCCTCAAATGTTTATCATGTCTTAGCTTAGTTATCTTTACTTTCTTTATCATGTGTTCAACTGGTCATTAAGTGTGGCAGAGCGTAAAACGGCAGTACACCGTCAACATCATTTTTTTGATCTATAGAGCAGGTCATAAAAAGATTGTTATGTACAATAAGGTTGCAAGATGTGGATCTGCTGAAACAATTGTCATGCACTTCACAAAGAGGCAAAAATATTTTTTTGTTTTTGTTCTAACATTGACCACACTACTGAGGATTCAGTCCCCTGCTCTTTACAAACAGCAGTGTGGTTTCTTATATGTCCCACAAGAATCAGAATAGTGAGAGTGTTGCATGTAAGATGGGGCAGCTGGTCTTACATCCTTATCCAAGAACACAAGATAATTGTTATTATAAAAAACTGAATCATTTGATAATGTAATTCTAGAGCTCTGATTGGCTTAGCCATCATGGTATAATTATGAGCCATGCTCTCCAAATATGGTAACTGTACGAGTCTGCTCAAAATTAAAACAAGCTGAAAAACTGGTTGTTTTTGCAAATAAAGTTGGGAAGAATTCTCGATATTTTGTGGGCGTTTTTAAAAAAACAATTAGTCTACTCGCACTTGTTGGATATGAGATGATTATAGCCAACTCATATCCAATGTGCACTTGTGGAAAAATTGTTAAATGTTACATTAGGTGATATAAATGTCAATCACTGACACCCAGATGGTTGTCATTACTGTGCTCTTGCGTTTGATGACTGATGTACATTATATACAACATACCAGTGGACATTGATACCAAAATAAAAGATGTACTGCTCCATGTTTTGATCATGTCTGTCAGCATGGCTGGCTCATCAAAGAAGCTGGTGTGCATAAAGAAGTATTTAAAAAGGTTACTTTAATAAAACATGAGTATATCAACCACTTGAAAATGAACCTTAGAGATCCCTGATAGCAAAGTAAGTTTTCATATCAACTGAAATTTGGTGGATTTCTACAAGCAAACAACATTAATTTAAAAGTATAGGGCCAAATATTTAAACGTAGTTTAGCCAGAGTTTAACAAAACCGCGTTCTAAGTCATTTTCAATTTGCCCAACAATTTTACCTAAACATCATTAATTTTATTGGGAAGAGTTTTATGAAAGTATAGAGAGAAGACTAGACAAACTTTAGCTTCTTAAAACAACCCACCAACGACTGAGATCTGGAGGTTCAAAGATTCGTTAAACCGCGGCTAAAGTTAGACTTTCTTTAAATACTTGGCCCATAGGGTTTATAATGTCACACACAAATCTTTGCATAAGGTGCAAAGATGTTTGTCACTGCATAAGCCTGCAATAATCAAATTCCTTAAGATGGGCCAGCCCTCTAGTCCTGGGGCGGATCCAGGGGTTGTTCGGGTGGTTCTTTTGAACCCCCTAAACCAAAATGAAAATGTTCAAACACGTGCAGTTTCTGATGAAAACCTTTGGTGGACATATATCGCCAACAAATACTATATGTTGTCTTTTGAAAAATAACTGTGATGAAAAGAAAAAAAGATTGACGGAGGAGAGTTCTTTCCTGGTTTTTAATGCCCTGTTGATTCCATTTTTGAAGAAAATCAAGAGTGATTTTTAGAGCACATAGTAAATACAAATTTATAACCATTACTTCAGATTTATTTTCATTATTGGTCTCAATTACTGTAAATTTTTAAGAGTAGTTCATGTTTAAAATAGCTAAAGAAGGGGTATTTTAATATCCTTTAAAATGCAGGAAATCACCATTCTGAGGACCTGGATGTCAAAATTTTCCCGGGAGGAGCATGCCCCTCGAACCTCCTAGGAGAGTACTCTTTTTGGGAAAATTTATCCTAACCTCTCTCCACTAAATCCTGGATCCATCCCAGGCCCTGCCTTCAAAAGTGGGGGCAAGTAATCAAAAGGAGAGCAGTATAATAGTCAGCTGCACGTGCAATCCTACCCTTTAAAGGGTTTTTGTTAGACACAAAAGCTAAATGCAAAGAAGATCATTTGTTGCAGTTACAGAAGCAACTTATGCAGTTGCAAAAAGAAAGTGTGAAAAATTCAGGATTGCCAGGATTCAAACACTGAGTCCTATCTGCGATATCAGTGCAGCGCCACACTAACCAAACCAACTGCAAGCTGATCATTAAATTGGGTGCAAGTCCCAGCAAAATAATGTTATTATCTGACTTATTTCTCATTCTTTTTCTTTTTACTACTGTTTTCCCATTTCCCCAACTCTACAAGCTGGTTCCATGAAACAAGTACTTTTAGCTTACAATTTATTTACAACCATATACTTAGTTCATTCACGAAGGTTTTGAATCACTTTGACTGCTAAAAAAATACACATATAAAAAATTGATAAAATAAAAAAATAATAATTAAACTTAAATAAAAATAACTAACTAAATAAATAAATAAATAACACACAAGGGGATAAAAACTCAGTGAGTGGTACAAAGGCAAACAACTAGGTGCCGATTTGAAAGCATCCATGCTGTGTTTGGTAAAGAAATTGAACAGTAACTTCCAATGTTACAGCAACAGCAGTGATATTTTTATTATTACCATTGTTATAACAATGACCATTATTATCATTAACACCTACGTTAAATTTAACTGCAGGACAGTACGGTTTCCTGGGGGAGCACTCCGCATATGAAAGTGGTGGGGATGCTCGTTGTCTTGCTTAGGGGTGTAAATTTTGGATTTTGGTCTCACTTAGGGTGTTCTGGGCAAAACGCCATCATATTTAGCCATGAAGGTCTCGTTTAGGGTTGCACATAAAAAAGTACAAAAATATGTGTATTGCCTGTGTTTTAACATGGTCTCTTTTAGGGGTCAAAAATAGGCTTGGCTGCGCCCAGATCGGTCTCTTTTAGGGGTTTAATTTAAAATTTCCGACGAGCATCCCCACCCCTTCGATACGCGGAGTCCCCCCCGTACTGTTTCACCCTATTATGTTACTATTTTCTTATTAAACGTAATAAAGGTGACATTGAACGTTTACTGATATATTAAAATAAAGAGAATGTGGAAAAATAGGTGCTACTAGGATTCTGAGGAAATTTGATACTGTACGAAGTCAAAGATTCGATTGTGCATGTCGATTGTGCACGTGCGAGCGTGATCGTGTGACCATAGATACATTAACGATCAATTCAACGCACAACAGGCCTAGGGCAACAGAGTGAGTTCTAACCTATTCTATATATTCCAGTTATTCGCAATATCCTACCTGTACAATGACAAAAAAGCTGCAATGCAAGCATGGATAAAAGAAATGACGATATTCCTGTAAATCCATATCTTTTTCGGGGGAGCCGAGGCGATCGAAGTAGGAAGTGATCCAAAACGACACACAAAGTAATGCAGGACTCGAAAACATACGAAGAATCCAAGAATTTCGAAGGAACCACGGGGCAAGAGGCTAACTTCAAACATAGCTAATTTAAGCCAAGGTAAATGGAAAAGGTTAATGTCACGCGGGTTATGCAATATGCAATACTGTCAGGTGTCATGATGATCGCTTTGCGGTCTTACATGTTCAGTGGGTAGGTACTTGATGTATGGAGACATATATTGTACCGACTTTACTTTCATTAGTTATATCTTCACTTCTTTTGCTTGGTTTCTGATTGGTTCCTTGTTACTACCTCGTTGCCTTTCCCTTATTACTCTGTTACCGTAAAATTCCGAAAATAAACCCCGGGGCTTGTATTTTTCAAAGGCCGTTTTTGAGGGGCTTACAAGTTTTGGAGGGGCTTATATTCGGAGGGGCTTATCTACGGAGGGAAATTTGCGTTTCAAAATCGATTGGGCTAGCCTTATAGTTGAAAGTAAATTTACCGTTTTTGCTTTGTTTTACTTTGCACTTGAGGGCAATTGTACATGGAGGGGCTTATTTTCGGCATTTAACGGTACCTTGTTACTCTGTTTCCTTGTTACCTTGTTACTCTGTTACCGGTAAATCGAGGTTCCACTGTAGCTAAAGCTGTTGGGAGCTCGGCAAATTTTGATGAAGATATGACCGTCGCAGTTGTAACAGCCTGTTGAAACTTAACAAATTGGTCTGCTCCCAGTGATAGAGAATTGTCCATAGCTCCTTTCCATATACTAAACGTTACTTGAGCTGTACAATACACAGTGGTGCAAAACGAAGGCATCTGCTGCATGGTCACCAGGACAGGGTCATGTTCACGCCAGCTTTTGTGCATCCTCCTCCTCCATCCCCCTCTCCACCACCACCCCTCCGCAAAATAAAATTAAAAAATGAGGGAGAAAGTTTTTTTTTATAGTTGGCTGATATCGTGCAACTGTCATATGACGTAATATAGCTTGAGAAAATAAAATAGCAGTCAATTAAGTTCATTTAAACCTTCAAAGACTTCCACGCGAATGGCCTGGAAGTATGGTAAGGTATTTCAATCGCGCCCGGCAGTTTGAGTCTGAAGACGATCTGGTCCTGTCTGATCAAAACAAATAAAAACTGCCTCAAACGCTATTTATAAGTCGAGTACTTTGCGCTCTTCTGTTTCTCATACTTAATATCAAAATAATACTAACATACTTAACATCAGCTTCCGAAGTTTAGGCATTCGCAGCAAGAAATATTATATTTCGCTTTCACTGCTCCCCTCTCCTTTAACTTTTCTTTGTCCATGTTTTTCCTTTTGCTGGACATTAAGTGGGCTCTATTTCGGTGGAAACTCGATTTTGGGGGAATGTTTAGAATCGTAGGATCGGCTGGAATGAAGTGCTGAGGGGGTATGACCGTTCAAACAGATGACGTCACAGCAGTAGAAGGATCCGGCGGCCTATACTCACGGGCGGTTCCTAGAGAGGTGAATGGGAATATTAATGACTCATTTCATGGGTTAGTTCCCAGTATAACTTCCTGTTTTTCCGAGAAAAATTTTTAACAATACCTTTTCTCAGAAAAAGATACAGGAATTAAAGCTTTACTGGGAACTTATAAAATGAGTCCTTTAAAGTGTTAGTTAAAAGGCCTTAAGCGTGTTGGGGGCCGCTTTTGGCTGCTGAATGACACCGAATTATGGCAGAACTCGCAGAAACGTTGGACAGTCTCCATATAGGACCTCAGAGGCGCCTTCAACTAGTTGTGGTTGCATCAACACTTATGCAAAATAATCACGAATGTGTGATTGCTTGGAGTGTTCAAGAACAAGGGCTCATCCGACCCATAACAAACTTGGTAACAAACAGTTGGATCTTTGGGACTTTTAAAGTTGGCCAAGTATACTGGTTTGTGATTCTCGATTCAAATCCCAGTAAAGCAATCTGGCCAAACAAAAGTGAAGACACCATTGTTCAAATTAATCCTGTTCCAGTCAACACTGTTGGTACTCGCCCTGTGCCTGTGCGATATACTAAAAGTGAAATGTACAATATGCTATTTGGTCCGTCTGTGAGGTCAGTTTTTAACGTTTTTGCTCCCGGAGTTATTCATGAAGGAAAGTACATCATTGAAGGGACGGAATGCCCTTCAGTTGGGATTCTTCAATGCAATCTGAGTGATATCATGATGTTCAAAAATCCCTTTAACATGTCTGCGACGAGATGTTGGATCTTTCAGGTGTTTGACTTTCCTGTGAAAGCACAGAACCAAGATGCCTTATTAAAGAGCTTGAATGGAAGGCCTGCAAACGCACCAGTGCTGGTTCTTCTTGGTTTAGGAAGACCGTTTGCTGGCGCCGGCGTTAACGTCTACAATCCACGTCGCTGTCACATTCTGGTCATCGGCGTGATCATGCAGGGTGGAGGATGACGGCAAACCACGAGGAAAATAGCCTGCGTAGCAAGCGGTTCCTCGCGAGTTCGTCGAGAAAATTGGGACGAGGGCAAAAAAAAGTTGTGGTAACCTTTTTCCCATATCTTTACTCATGCCGACGTAGTTAATGCTCAAACTTGGGCGGGCTTCTTCCCCGAAAAATCCAGTCGAGCCACCTTTTCAGCTACCGGATCTCTAAATGATATAAGGTTATTTGTAATCATCTGTTTGGTGGCCGACAACTGCCATTCGTCAAAACGACATAAATTTGTTAATTTTAGATTAAACTTTAATTATTTTGAACTGAAATTGAAGTAAAAGAAAAACGCAAAATTAATTGCTTTTCCATTGAACTGGCAATAGATTCTTTTTTGTTTATTTTCAACACAAAACAAAACAAAACATTTTTATTATGAAATGAAAATAAAAATAAAAGTGAAATAAAAGAAGAAGTAAAATTAATATGTTCACGACCGGGAACTGCCATTCAAAACAGAAAAAGTAAAATTAGTATGCTCATAGCCGGGAACTGCCCTTCAAAACAGAAAAAGCCGGAATTAATATGTTCATGGCCCGGAACTTCCGTTCCAAAAAAAGAAGACTACTGTCTCCCGCCAAAAGTCTCAGGTTTCTCTTTTTCTTTTTTGAACGGCAGTTCTCGGCCATGAACATATTAATTTTACTTTTTCTGTTTTGAATGGCAGTTACCGGCCATGAACATACTAGTTTTACTTTTCCTGTTTTTAATGGCCGTGAACATAATAATTTTACTTTTTCTGTTTTGAATAGCCGTTCCCCGGCCGTGAACAAATTAGTTTTACTTCTGCTTTTATTGAACTTTTATTTTTATTTTCATTTCATAATAAAAATACTTTGTTTTGTTTTGAAAATTAACGAAATGAATCTATTTCCAGTTCAATGAAAAACTAAATAATTTGACGTTTTACTTTCGCTTTATTTTCAATACAAAATAATCAAAGTTGAATCTAAAATTAACAAATTTATGTCGTTTTGACGAATGGCACTTCGCGGCCACTATACATCTCTCAATTGCTGAGTACAGAAAAACTGTTTCTGAAATAGTATATTAAAGAAAAAAAAAACAGCTGTAAACTGATCCGTACAACTCGGGAAGTCACAGGCCATTTTTGACCGGCCAAATAATTATGTTTTTTCAAACATGATCTGTTCTTTTCTATTACGTATTTTCCCACATGCATTATTGGAAAGGAGCAAATGTACATTTCAGACTACTTTAGAAACTGTTTATATAACATTATTAACAGACCTACACATCGAAAACACAGGTGCAAGCAAGGAATGGTCTAATGCCGGAATCAGGAAGAGAAACCCGTCAGGCGCCTTCATCTTAGAAACTAATTTAATCGGTTTCAAACAGTTTATCCCTCAACCGCCCGCATCATTAACTTAATTCTGTGCTACCTATTCAAAGGGTGACAATAAAGAAAAGGAAACCAGTGGCTGGAGTTGAGCAAAGGATTTTTTTAAAAAAAATTTCAGCAAATGGGGGTGTGGATTTTGCACTGAAACGGTGCTATTCCAGAGGAACTTCTGAATCAAACACAGACTTCCTTGACTTCATATGCCTGTCGCAAACTGAAGTTGGCTTCGTTTTCAGATCAGTCAGCCATGACAGGACTTGTGAGTGAAGGTAAGAAACGACCCCAGTAAGCCGGGAAATCGATGAGAAACCAACAAAATATTAAGCGGCGGTATAATTTAAAAACCGTGATATGGACAACTACGATAAAACTTAGAAAACCCTTAAATAATTTTCCAGCGGGCAGCAGAGTTCTCGGATCGTGAAGTTATCTAGTTGCTGAACAGGTTTTTAAACACGCGAATTTTCTCCTTCTGTAAGAGATGCTTACACTAACCATCTAAAAGACAATGTACTCTGGACCTCCTACATACACACTTACGACGTAAGCATGAATTATAAAGCGAGGCCTAAGGGCCACTTCGCAGTTAAATCGGCAGAAGTGCATCCTAAAACTTCGTAAAAAAATACTTCTCACAATGCTACGCTGTTGCGCTTTGTAATAATCGTTCCGATAATAGGAAAGACTTGACGCTTCATGTATTTCCGAAGGATTTTTGCCGGAGGTTAGTTTTTCCACTGACCACTTTCCAAAGCACGATCTTTACAGGGGCACCCAACAACGGATTCCTCCTAAATACATTGATAACGCTTTTTAGGCTATCCAGAGTACTTTTAGATGTCTAGAAATGTATTCTAGGACTCGCTTTCATGCTTACGTCAAAAATGTGCATTATATTTAGATTTCCTTTTTTTTGCTTCAAAAACGTTTGACTACTTGGTTGATTGTTCCAGGTTCTCACTAGAGCTGTGTCTCGTTGAAAATTTGAACCCCTGATAATTTCAAGTGACAGAAAAGATCGAGAACATTTAGTAACAAGCTAACAAAGCGCACTTTAAGTCTGCATGCTGATGAAATCTGGCAGCTTCCATTCAAATGAATTTTCTTCAGCAGTATTTCCACTTGACAGGATTTGTTTTTGTTCAATTTATTTTAAAATAAAGACCGGAAGTTTTCAAATTGTCGAATAGACTTTGACCACTTTTGGAAGTTAAATTGGGTCAGGACTTTGCACATTATTTGTTTTATCAAATGTTTTGGTAAAAGTAGAACGACTAATAACAGCCGTGCCCGAATCACGGCGTGGGTACTTGATAAAAAGGTGTACTATATTCACATTAAGTGCCCAGCAAGTACCTTACTCGGCTACTGTGCGCGGGCATCCCGTCCGTCCTGGTAATGGAGATGAAATGCTCGTTAAGG
>OZ037779.1:18976416-18993916 GCA_964035525.1 Porites cylindrica | reverse complement strand
AAGCTTAGCAAGATACAAATACAAACAAAAGCAAACCCCCTGAAACATCGACGTGGGCTACACTTGTATGCTCTACTCAGTCACCAAACCTTGTCAGTAATAGCTCCTATTTTTCTCAAGTCGCTCTCTGTGAAGCTCCCGGATGGGATGTCCCGATGAAGCTTTAAACTTGTGTGCGAAATTCTCAGAGTCCCTATTTTTGTCCGTGTCTTCTTTATCCTCAGTATCCGAAATTTAGACCTCCAAAGTGGCGTGTGTTGCATTGAATAGAAGGAAATATTTAAAGGAAAAGCCAGTCTTCTAACATGGCAAAGTTGTCACGTCCCTCGCTCATGGACGTGCGTAGTGCCATTCATCGGCAACTAAGTTGTTCGCTTCACTGATTACGACGGCTTACAATCAAGTCTTCAGCCATAGGTGTCGTCAACTGGTGAAATACCTTGCTCATAAATTGTGCTTCTTAATTGTTCATGTACTACATCGATTGATAATTCTCTCTTTGAGTTCACGAAGCGGCCATGGCGTTCCAAACCTGACGCTCACAGTCATCTTTTAGTGTGAACCTACCGTGAACAGCGTGTCGGTTTGAATGCAACGCGAACATTTCTCTGAGTTTCCCAGCGCCAACATCATCTAACTGACTTAAACTCGAACAATAAAAAAATTATAGAGTGACTCCCATGATCGAATCGCTTCGAACAACGCAAATAGCCTTCTTCAGGTTCGCAACGCTTTGTGGGTTTTTCAGGGGGAGCACAGACGAGGTACAAAAAGTATCCGTGCAAGGCTCCGTGCAAGAGAAACTCATATGAAACCATTTGTGAGAACATCGTTTCTCGGTACCAGACCCTGGTGTCTTCCCTCCCCCGGGAGGCCGTTTTTCGCAGCAGACGACCGAAAGCCCATTTTATGACTGGGCGCACAGGCAGCCCAGTAATAAGCAGTAAAATATATGCCCGATTGTTTTTGAGTTTTGAGCCAAACTTTTTGGACAAGAACCCTTGGGTTTCGGACAATCAAATTTAAAATAGTACTTGTCCGAAGGACAAGTGGATAAGAAAATTTTTGACGCACCCTGTGCTTTGACTTGAGTTCCCCATAATACACTAGCTGTTTGACCCCTTTCTGTATAAACTATTGGGAGGATTGAATATTTCCTGAAGAGCTTTTGAAGGTAAGAACTTATGCAAAATTTGAGAACAACAGAGACGGTGTATTATGAGGGATTCGAAAAAAAGTAAATATACATATCAGTTTTCGTCAAGCTCGTTAATGGTCTATAGCTGGAATTTGAAATGGTTTGAAATGTGTTTCAGAACTTTAAAAGTAGATCATGCACAGGTACCATGGCAATTTGTAATAAGCCATGTCGCACTTTGTCATACCTGTCGCAATTTGTAATAAACCGTGTCGAACTTTGCATAACATATGAAAACTTATGCATAACTTATGCAAAATTTTTACCTTCCTCTCGCTTGACCCATCCTGGCTGTATTGTAATTATAGTTTGTAGATATTCATTGTAAGGATATTTTATTATTGTAATATAGTTTTGACTCTTTTCAGTCTTATTCATATATATATTAATAGTTCTTTTTCTTTAACGATATGTATTTTTGGTTACTTAATTTTTGTTTTATAATTTTAGTTTGAGCGCCACTAGTTATTCAGTTGAAGTACTGTCTCGTGTTACCCTTTGTTATTATTATTATATAAAGCCACCACATCCAAAACACAAACTTCTGCTGTACAGCCGCTATGTCCTATCTAAATTGCCCTGGCATTTCATTATAGCTAATATATTCAAAACCTGGATAACGGAACATCTCGACTCTGTAGTGAATGGCTATATTCGAAAATGGCTTGATATTCCGATATCTGGAACACTGAGCAATGTTTCCCTAGAACGCAATAAATTTGGTCTTAATATTTGTCCTCCATCTTTTAAATTTACTAATCTCAAACAGTTCTCCGAAATTCATTAAAAGAGTCACCAATTGCAAATGCGGGAAATCGTCAAGCTGACACACTAATATTCAATATGATGTGTACAAATCCACTTAGGAAGTTCTTAAAGATTTCCGTTCTAATAAAGAGGATAAACTGCAACACCACCTAACATTTCAAGGTTTCTTCTTCTCAAATGTTATCAAGTACTCATTGTCATCTGTAAATTCTATTTGGTCAGAGGCCCAGTCTCATCTACCCAAGAACATTTACAATTTTACCATCCGCTACATTAACAACTCCCTCTCTACACGTAAGAATATGGCAAGATGGGGATTATCACAAAGTCCTGATTGCTCCTTTTGCCTTAATCCTGAATCACTCCTTCATGTTGTCGCTGGTTGTCAACAGTACCTTGATCGCTTTACCTGGAGACACGACTCAATCCTGAACTTCATTGCCAAGTCACTTCAACCTGTAATTAATGTTCACTCTTCACTCTATGCAGTTGTTAATGGTTTTCTGAATCCCTCAATAATAACTGGTGAAAATTATCGTCCAGATCTTCTTTTGCTAATCCAGGCCAAGTGCATATATGTTCTAGAATTAACAGTTGGTTTCGAGTCGAACCTTAACAACAATGTAGTGTGTAAGAAAGAAAAATATCTGAACTTGATCAACGAAATAAGTAGAAATTACAGATGTGTGAGATTTGTAAATCTGTCCATGAGATCCCTTGGCGTTTTCTCCGATGAATGCTCCACGTTCTTAGACATGGTGAATGACATTGCCATTGACAAAAAGCAGCAACTTTATATAATCAAGAAAATGTTAAGTATAACCATTAAAGCAACAGATTACATCTTTTGTTGTAGAAATAGGAACTCGGATAGCCCAGACTTGATGCAATTTTGATTTCTTTTTTTTTCTTTCTTTTTTTTTTGGCTTTTGTTTGGTTTTGTTTTTGTTTTTGTTTTGTTTTTGTTCTTTTTTTTTTCTTTTTAATAATCTAATCTCAATCAGCATTTGTAAATAAACCTTTTTACCGATACGGCGGCCATATTGAATTAATTCGATTTAAGGAGTGTTATAGGATGCCCAGGGGACATGAGCACATTTCGTTTGTATTTTCGAGCGCTTTTCGGGCCATTTTTTCGTAAAGTTTTCTTAGAATAAGATTATTATGGAAAAAAAGATCCTTGTGCCGTGTTTGGATGTAACAATGATCGCCTTTTTCCCGAGAAATATACAGTGAAAGACCATATTTCTAATACTAAACTAGAAAAAGGCGATCATTATTACATCCAAGCAAGGCACAAGGATCGTTTTTCCCATTAAAATCTTATTCTAAGAAAACTTTAAGAAAAAATGTCCTGAAAAGCGCCCGAAAATACAAACGAAATGTGCGCATGCCCCCTGGGCATCCTGTAATACTCCTTAAATCGAATTAATTCAATATGGCCGCCGTATCGGTAAAAAGGTCTATTGCCTATACGTAGCGAGATTTACAATTGTAGATTCAAAAACACAAATAAAGTTTCCATTATTGAAATGCTGTCGCATACAATTTGTAATAAACTAACCTGTCGAGTTTTCCGTTACTATTTTCATTATTCTTAAACCTGGTTTACTTAAACACGTTTTGTTGTTGTAAATGGGGCATAACATGTATTTTAAACTATTCATTGGAGTAGTTAATCAAAGCATGGGGAGATGGGAAAATATAATTGTCATGAAACTGTTGATAAGATAGTCAGTTGAATTCATGAGATGTGATAATAAGGTCTCATGTGTTAGTCACTAAACCAGTGAAACAGTATGTAACAATAAGCGCCAAATAGTTACAAGTCAAAAAAAAGAAAAACAACGAAACTAGAGAGTACTAGTTCGTATTACTGCGTCTACTATCTATTTTTTAGTAGCCTTGGAAATGTACAAATATACAACGAATGTCAATACCAAAAATTGTGTCAATACAGTAAGAAAAATAAACTTTATGAATTAAAAATGTTTAATTATCATACTTTTTAAACTGGGTGATAACTGGGCCTTTTACATAGTTATTATGTTGACATAGGAGTCTTCATAGCAACGAAATGACGTCATTATCTATTTTCCTTGCAGCGGTATTTCTCGGCGTCGACAGTTTTTTCCACAATCGTGCACTGGAGCCGACGTCAGGATACAACATTGCTTACAACAATTTTTCATCTTTGTGTAATACAGTTGTGGTAATCGTTTTTCCATATCTTTGTCAATGGCGAGGTATTTAGTGTTCAAACTTGGGAGGTATTGGCCATCAAAAAAAGAAAAAGGAAAAAACAATCGAGCCACTTTTGAATCCATCATCAGGAAGGCGGTCACCATGATTTTCTCGTCGATAGCCTTGTACAGGAGACAAGTGGAAAGAATCCCTCAATCGGCGCCCGCCCAGCAGTTTTTCAAAAGTGGGAGGACCACTGGATAAAAGTGCGTACAAAAGAAGCCAAATGGGGGGATTGTCCGAGGACGTCTCTATACATCTCAACAACAAAAGAATATCAAAAGAATCTTTTGATACGATTAACAGATTTATTCTAGCAAATTAAAGAACAAATTGATATTATCACCGGAAAGCTGAATGCAGTACGTTTTCCACATTTCGAGAAACAGCCTAAAACTCATGTCGCTCGTTTCCAGCATGCCGATTCACTTCGAGCGCCTGACTAATTGGCGAGTGGATTGCAGGCGGGATTTTGTAGGCTGTTAGTTAGGGTGGGCAATGGTAATTTTTTTCTTCCGATTAGAATATCTACCTAGGTATGAAAATCCTTTGTATTCACGAAACTGGCGAGAGTGTATGATACAGATAACTTGACCAAAACTGATACAAAAAAGAACAAAGAAAGAATACATTATTTTGTTTCGGCTCGTCATCGCTTTTCGCAACTTAAAACTCAATAACACTATAATATTTGTAGTGTTTTCCAGGAACGATAAAGTCTATCAGTCCTGGAATCAGAACAGACCGATTATCACAAATTTCATTTTTTTTCCCGCGAATCCGCGAGGTCTGTCACCCAAACACTAAACCTGTGAGAGCAGAGGCTACAAGCAGTTTAATTAATTTCCGTACGCCAGTTCATATGGAGAAAAAGTAGCCTCTGTTCACAAGCCAAAGAAAAATGGCTTCGTTCACCCTTTAAACCTTAAGATCAAAATTTGAATTCTCATTTGTTATCCCTATTCATTTCCTACAGCATTAGTGCGGAGAAGTTGATAAAATATCAACCAAATTCATCTTGTGTTAACATGTCTGTAATTCTCATGACCACTCTGTTTTACAAAGCATCGATATTACAAGGATAAATTTGATGCTGATCACTCTTAGCGCTTAAATCGGGTTAACGCCCGTTACACGGAGTCTTTTTTTTTTTGCCCCTTTGTGTGACTTATGTTAAAACTAATTTAAGCTGGGACTTAAGCCGCAATTTTATTGAAAGCAATTTTCAAGGTTGCATAACGAAGTGCATAAAACTTTAACTGGCTCAGCTCTACGTCTCGATACGTCATTCCCACGCATGAAATACATATGAAATCGCTGGTAGTTTACAGGCGCAAATATACCCTCTAGGAATTAGTTTTTGTTATTTCGTTCGAAAACTGGGGGGTCGCCGGGGGGGGGCAAGACAAGCCACCCCCAGCGCAAATCCTAATGATAACTGACTCACTAAGTTAAACGATAAATCAGGATAACTCTTGTAATGGCATGGCAACGATTAACGAATTTAAACGACTGGATTAATTTTTAACTGTATGATACATTTTATCCACTACACGTTTTGTGGCTGGCCTGTTATGGTATTCATCACGGACTTTTAAAAGTCACTCAACAATTTAGTCAGGTCGCTAAAACCGTTAGAAAAGTAGGAAACATTCAGCTTGCAAACATCACGCTCTTTTCTTCTGCCGGCGGGTTATGGGAGGGAGAACTGCTCCTTGTCTGCTCACCGTTGCTCTCTCCTCTGTCTTGATCCTGATTATTTCCAGGCAGCTGCCGTGCGCCTGTAGGGTGGCGCCTAGAGGAAGCAGCCCAGCTTGTCAGGTTATCCTGGAGAGGTGTCCTGCGATTCCCAGAAGACAAAGAGCGGAGGGGTGGTAGAGTAAAGCGGTTTGGTTCCCTACAGAGTGCTTGACTTCCTGTTTCAAGACTCGGAGGTTTCCCATTTGCCAGAACTTCATTCGATGCTAGCCGCTTACATTTGGCCAGGGACATATTATTCTTGTCTTCCCCTTGATCCGCCAAGGTATTGTCCCCAAAGACTCCCCTCTTAGACGAGGTCCTGGGAAAGAGGTTGAGCTGGCACCCACTTACAATTTATAATCCCAGCTTACTTTTAAGAGAAACTGTTTCTTGCAGAGGGTTTCCAGGGAGGGGACTGTGTCATCTGGGCTCCCCACCCTCTCCTCCTAAGATTGCAAACACTTGGTCATCCTGTAGCATCTTATTCACCAGTGAGCTCAAGACCACTGCTACGTATTGCTCCCAAGAAGTGTTTCCATGGTAACGCTGAGTGCCAATCATGCCTGCAAGTACGATCCATTCTTTACCCAGGACTTTGCAGCATTCAAGTATATCTGCGAAAAGAACATGTCAGCTTTATAAGATGAAGCACTTTTACGTCTACTTCACGTTTTCTTTTGATTTGGTTCACAATTTCTTTATAAAAACCAATAAAAAGAATGTTTTTTGCAAGAAAAAGAGACGACAGAGACGCGGAATTTCACCAAAAATTTCCAGCCTCATTGAAGTCTAGGTTTATGAGCACAACTACCCACCTAAGCTTGAAGTTCTCACAGTTACCGCAATAGCTCTCTCATTCTTTGTGAAATCTCCCATCTGAAATACTTTACCAACATGGACAGCTTGCTTGCGGTACTTGGGCGGTTTCCATCCATATTTGCCATTTTTGAACACGTTGATCAAACATTCACTGCACGCTAGGCTTTCAAGTTTTCCAAGTTTGGGGTTCTTTCGAGCTATCGTATCTGCCACAATCACGTCCCCGATCTCGTACGTCCTGCTATGAGGACATTTCCCGAACCCGAGAAAGATTCCAGCTTTGGGTTTCAGTGATTTGCTGGCCTGGATAATTGCAAATGGCTCGCCTCTAGCTTTGAGTAAAAACACAAGGCGGGCATTGATTCTTCCAAAGTAAACGTACCCTGCCCCTCCTATCAACACGGCCTTCCGATCTTTCGGCGATCAACAATGCGTTCGTTGGGATGTAAATTTTGTCAACTTCAACTGTCTCGTATGAGAGTTCTTGTGGAAGTAGTGCGCAAACGGAGGGAGGTCTGATTGGCAATCCGGTTCCGGCCATATCACAGATATTAGGCACTTAACGATCCTGGAGAAGAAAAAGAGAGGTTTTTCCTTCATCTCCTTCCATAACCTATACAAAAAGCTTAGTGGCATATACTGAATGATGCACTCATCATCGAGTTCACAAGATAAACTTCAGTAAGCATTTTAAAAAGCAAAACCTTAAGAAGCATAGACAATTCTCTTTTCGTGAGCTAACTTGAAGAATGTGTTCTTTCAGGTCTCCCCCTATACTCCTCTGGCGCCTGGGGTACTAATTCGGCGCTTTAGAAAAGTTAAAAGAATTTAACCGTGTGTGCCTGTAAGGTTTAAACAATGCATCAAACGCTGAAATGTAGCGAAACAAATTTCATCTTTTTGTTATAATTGAAGGGAATAGACTCTAGAACATCTATAATAATGTTCTCTCGAAACAACCCTCTTGAAAAATTACAATATCAAGCTGTTAAAAACTTGCTTTATCAGCAAACTCTACTCAGTTACCACAGTAACAAAATATAAGTTACAATAACAACTGCGACCTATCACCCCTCAGGTTACCGACAGTGAGGTGTGCCAAGTCTATTACTATACTAATATATACAGTTACTGGCATTCCATTGATGGAAAAAAGAGTAGTTAAAATGTTGTATTATATACAAGCCTTTTCGCAATCTTTCCTGCTAGCAGAGAGGTCTCTCACGACGAGAGACCTCTGCTAACAGGGAATTCGCAATCAAACGAACAGGTATAATTTCTCGAACCTAAATTCGTCTCCAAATAACCATTTCACGATAATATGTTTATTTTTATTGTCGGATACATTGATAAATCAGCTTTTAGACACGAGCCGATGACAACAACACGAGTTTGTGGGGGTGAAGGGTGATATACTAAAAAAGCTATCTAAATAGGATCCCAAATCGTGCTCTTCACTCTATTTCACCTTAAACGAAAATTGATTTTTCACACTTTGTATTAATACCGGAACTGAAACGGAAAGCAAGGCGAGACTGTTGCACCTGATAAATTGATATTGACGAGTACTATTTTACTTATATCTCTATTTAACCAATAATGAGGACAGTTGTCATAACAGGATAAACGTGCCTCACTATTGACTGACTAAGGCCCCAACTTTTCATGGGCCGGATCTAATTATTACATTTGGTTACTCAAATTTAATCTGCCGGAGCTCATAAGATTACCTGGGTAGGTCCGACCCACTCGCAAGAATTCGTCCCGGTTTTGTAAGATCTGCACCGGAGTCTCCAGCCCGCAGCCTTGTACTGTAAGTTGGAAACATGATAAACTGACCTCCGCAAACTGACACTGCTCCCCTATGTAATCCCGAACAAAACCAGGCTTCTGCATAATATATTTATGATTTATCGTTCACCTATGTATTAATCAGCATTTGCGGTTTTTTGCTGCTTATATTACAGGAAGTGTTTACCAGGTTAAACAATGAAAAGGTAGCTTCTTTATGGAGGGGCTCTCCCTTTCCTTTACATTATTAACCACTGTTTTATGAAATTTACAACGGCCCTTTGTGTTTAGCCAAGGCACCGTTGCAATTGAAAGAGCGTCTTATGCATTACTTTTCTCTTATTAATTAATTAGTTTGTTAGCTGTGTTAAGATTTTACATAAACTAGTCTTCGAACATATTTCATAAACTCCTTGCTTAGGGTAAGGCTTTCTTAAATTGACAAAAAGAAGACCTCATTGTGAATATTACAGGGGCACCCAGCGACCATTTTCTGTAAAACAAACTGTTCGGAGAAGCAAATATTGCCTAGCATTTTCTATTACTTGAATATGGCTAAAAATTTCTTGATGAACGTTCCATTCAGGTACATTTTTCGAATACATAAACAATTTCCTACGATTTTCTAAAGTTAAATTTTTCATGTTTTATTCTTTATGTTATGCTACGTTTCGTAGAAAAAGGAAACCTAAAATTTTCAGATTCAAAAATGTGATGGAGGGAGAAAGAAAAAATCTCACTTGCATAAAAAAAATTCCTGGAAAATAACACTGAAGCCCTTGTAATTTCGAAATGCCTCAAGTTCCCCTAGGATGACCGATTGGCGAACAGATACAAATTTTATAGCGCCGCTTAGAATGCATTTCTAGAGATCTAAAAGTACTCTGGATAGCCTAAAACAATTTTTCAATAGGATAGGATAGGATGGGATAGAATAGCTGCTTTATTATCAACAGAGCGCCTACAGACACGTGTGTTTAGTGCAATAATTACAGAGGTGTACATTTGTAGAATTTATACAATTAGACAATGAAGGTTATATTAACGCGTCTTTCTCCGCTTTCTCGCAAGCGATCACATATGTATTTGGCCACAATTTTTTGCGTTTTCTCTCCCTGCTTCATACTTATCAACGTTGCAAAAGCAGAGCTTGTAGTCACAGAGTCAAGAAAAAGATTAGTTTCCTTTTTTTAGCGTATTGAACAGCTCTCTTCAATGCATTTAGGAGGAAACCGTCGTTGGGTACCTCTGATATTAGATTTCGACACATTTCAAGTACCGATAAAGAGGTGTTAGGGTATTACCTCAATTCTTAAACAATCCATGATAAGTCTTCTTCCTCTTGAATTTCAACACCACTTATTCCGTGAAAATATCATGTTCTTTTAATTAATTATTATTTTATTCATATAATTCAAAAAAATAATATGTCAAGAAGTCGCTTGGACTGATTTTATACAGCGAAAAAGGGGAAGCCGCTTGAAATCAACCATCTGAAAAAATGAAAACTTAAACCTAACCCAATTAACGTCGAAGTTTTCATGCGAAGAACCAAATTAAACTCTATTTTGGATCTTCCAAAATTAATTAAGGTAACCCCGTCTGACGTCGGTCTTCAATCAACTGAATCAGACAGCAATTTTAGCGGGCCACTCAACTTCCGTCTGAAGCAGACGGATAGAACGTGTTGGACGATCCAAACTCGTGAGACGAACTCAACTGATCCAGTTGTCGAACTTTTCATGAACTTTACCCACTAAGTTCAGTTTTTCTCACGAAAAGTTCGACGTTTGGCCTAGGCCTTAGGCTCATACTAAGGGCGCTTTCCATTTGTCAGAACTGACCGGCCAGACCCTTCTCGTTGTAACGAGAATTTTACTTTTGATCAAAACTATCCAACCAGATCAGTCAAATCCTAAATACTATCCACGAAAGAGATGGTGTTTCAGCAAAAACTCTTGGGAAAAGTCTATTTCATTGTCAAAATAACAGCTCCAGCGATGATCTGGACGGCCAGTTGTAACAAATGGAAAGCGCCCTAAGCTGGCCCTAAGTGTCGTTGAAACATTTTATGAAAACTTCGTAACTTTCTCAGTAGCTAGCCTAAAATGATGTCTGCGCGGCAGTACAGTCGAAACCCGCTTTACGGATACCTGCAATAAATACGGACACCTCATTATCACGGACAGTTTGCTTTGTCCCTGGGCATAGAAGCCCTTACATTTTCTCTAAATAGAGAGGAGAAATGTGACGTCACGTTACCATGGTAGCACTATTTCTGGATGACAACAAAACAAACGACGACGGCGACGGCAAGGAGATCGGCATCTAATAATATGTCATGTTATATTAACATTCAACAACTTTGCACGTGCATCACGCTATTTTGTACATTTCTTTGCCGTCGTTGCACCACTACGACATGAAATTTTCTAATTTCAAGAGCCCGCTTTATTGAATAGGTGAACACATACGTATACAAAAATCGTCGCTTTCTTTTTCTTAACTTAGATAAAGATAGATACGGTCCGAAAGAAAATTTCGCAAAGATTTGACAAATTAAATGAAATTGAATAAGATCGGTAAAGTTTAAAATACCGTATTTATTCAAATAAACGCCCAACCTCGAATTAGCGCCCACCTCGAAAAAGCGCCCATCCTAAAGGCAGAAAAAGTTAATAAGCGCCCAGCCCTTCCTCCTCAGAGTATTTTACAGGAACCTTGCTTTGCTACTTCTTCGCGTTTTGTTATTAGCATTTATTGTTTTTTTGCAAAATAAACATGCTTCACTTGCTGAAATGGTGAAAATTTAATAAGCACCCAGCCTCGAATAAGCGCCCCCTCTCAAGGTCCAAAAATTTAATAAGCGCCCAGGGCGGTTAATCGAATAAAGACGGTAGTATGTAACTTTTTAGGCTTGTGTCAAGCAAAATTTTTGCTACTATGGCAACGTGACAAAACGACTTCCCCTCTCTTTTCAAGCCGCTTAATACAAGCACTTTCTATGGTCCCCTCTGTGACCGTATTAACGGGGAATGACTGTACTGATTACAACCGTGTCTGAAACACTGGTGAAACATGCTGTTCCAAGAAAATTATCCTGTGTTAAATTCATGATCATCAACTACCATAGCTCTGTTGAACGCATAAAAAGCCGGTTTTTTGTGGTTTAATTCTGCTGTCTTAAATATTGCTTTCAAGGCTTTGAGTCAAAGCCAAGTGGACCTGACGGAAAGTGGACTGTCTATGTATTAGTGAGCGTCCCTGAGAAATAGTCCTCTAAAAATAGTGCGTTATGGATCTCCGACATAAGGAATTGCCAAGTCAACGAAAGAATGGTTCATCGCTCAAAACAGTAAGTCCTGACTCATGGGGTCACAAATTGCTTGGCTGTAGCTGTTGTCGTTGCACAGAGATGATCAAACAAATCAAAGGCCAAATTGTGCATGCACAGCTTAGTTATTAACCTTCCAATGACAACTGTTGACAATTACAGTCGCACCTCGCTTTGCGGACACTCGCTTGATACGTCAGACACCTCGTTACTATGGACAGTTTTCTTTGCCCCCGGGGAAAGCCCTTGCATTTTCTCTAAATTGAATCCGCTTAATAAGGACACCCGTTGAAGTAAAATTAATATGTTCACCGCCGGGAACTGCCATTCAAAACAGAAAGAGGAAAATTAGTATGTTCATCACGAGCGTAGCGTACATATACTCACATACGCTCGTGCGTACAGCTGAAATCTGGCAAATTTTTTGTATTTTTCCTTGAAAGCATTTTTATCATTAAATCGTGATGACGGATAAATTTTATCGCATTATATTAGCGTCTTCGCTTGTAACCAGCACTTCATGGCGCCATTGTCTTATCCTTTATTTTTTTCCTTAAACACTGTACCTGTCATACCAATAGCTATATGGGTAAAAGAAACAACTGCATTTCCCTTCGAATTTATTTATGGAAAATGCCCTGCGGAAAGTGCTGGAAATGACATTGCCGAGAAACTAAATTCAGAAATTTTCTGGAGGAGCACCCTAGTTTGAAGCGCCTTCAGCGCTCTAACTTTTCTTCCCATGCGTACACGTACCCGTGTGTATGGTGTATTTTTCCACATAAATTATTGGAAAGGAGCAAATGTACATTTAAGACTACTTTACAAACTGTCAATAAAACATTGTTATCTGACCTACACATCGAAAACACAGGTGCAAGCAAAGGAAAGCCGGAATCGAGAAGAGAAACCTGTCAGACGCCTTCACTTACGGAAATTAATTTAATGGGTTTCAAACGTCATTTACTCATTATTAATAACAGTTTAATTTATGCCTCAGCTGTCTGCACCATTAACTTAATTCCGTGCTGCTTATTCAAAGGGAGACAATTAAGGAAAGGAAACCAGCTAGCAGTGGCTGTTATTGAGCAATAGTTTTATTCGTGGCTGTTATTGAGCAATAGTTTTTGTAAAACATTTTCGGCAAATGGGGGTGTGGATTATGTACTGAAACGGTGCTTTTTCTGGAGGAACCTCTGAATCCAACACAGACTTCCTTGACTTCATATGCCTGTCGCAAACTGAAGTTTGCTTCGTTTTCAGATCAGTCAGCGATAACAGAACTTGTGAGTGAAGGTAAGGAACGACCCCAGTAAGCCGGGAAATCGATGAGAAACCAACAAAATGTTATAAGCGGCGGTATAATTTAGAAACCGTGAAGTGAACAACTACGATAAAACTTAGAAAACCCTTGAATAATTTTCCAGCGGGCAGCAGAGTTCTCGGACCGTGAAGTTATCTAGTTGCTGAACGGTTTTTAAAAACGCGAACTTTCTCCTTTTGTAAGAGATGCTTACATTAGCCATCTATCTAAAAGACAATGGACTATGGAGCTCCTACATACGCACTTACGACGTAAGCATGAAATCGAGGCCTAAGGGCCACATCGCAGTTAAATGTGGCAGAAGTGCATCCTAAAACTTCGTCAAAATATACTTCTCACAATGTTACCCTGTTGCGCTTTGTAATAATCGTTCCGATAATAGGAAAGACTTGATGCTTCATGTATTTCCGAAGGATTTTTGCCGAAGGCTAGTTTTTCTACTGACCACTTTCCAAAGCACGTTCATTTCAGGGGCACCCAACAACGGTTTCCACCTAAATAAGATTTTTGATAACGCTTTTTAAGCTATCCAGAGTACTTTTAGATGTCTAGAAATGTATTCTAGGCCTCGCTTTCATGCTTACGTCGAAAGTGTGTATTATGTTTAGATTTCCTTTTGTTACCTCAGAAACTTTTGACTACTTGGTTGATTGTTCCAGGTTCTGACACTCAGGAGCTGTGTCTCATTGAGAATTTGAACCTTAATAATAATTTCAAGTTACACTGAAGATCGATAATATTTAGTAACAACCTAAAAGGCGCACTTTAAGTCTGCATGCTGATGAAATCTAGCGGCTTCCATTCATATGAATTTTCTTCAGCAGTATTTCCACTAGACACGATTTGATTTTCTTCAATATATTTTAAAATAAAGACCGGAAGTTTTCAAATGTCGAATTGACTTTGACCACTTCTGGAAGTTAAATTGGGTCAGTACTTTTCACATTATTTGTTCTATCAAATATTTGGGTAAAAGTAGAAAGACTAATAACAGCCGTGCCCGAATCCGGACGTGAGTATTTGAAAAAAAGGTGTATTATATTCACATTAAGTGCCTAGCAAGTACCTTACTCGGCCACCGTGCCCGGGCACCTTGTCCGTATTGATAATGGAGATGAACGAAATGCTCGTTAAGGATAGTTAGATCGCAAATTTTACAAAAGATATTGAGGTATGCAATTTACCTGGATCTTATGAATAAAGGGTCCTTACTAGGAGGTTTTGTTGAACACCGATTGAACTTTGTTGAAAAAAAGGTTTAAAGTTAGTTTCTTTGAAGTATAACTGTGTGGTTACTATATGTAACAAAATTGTTTTTCGTTGTTTTCGTAAAGTTTTCAGTTTCAGTTCCGTTGGACAGAAGCGATTTGTCGCCAAGTCATAAATTATTGTAGCTGCGAAGCCACCAGGCTTTGCAGTTTTTATCGATCGCCTTCGCGTTGTGCTGCCTTTCATGCGCAGTTCTTTACCCGGGGGGGGGGGGGGGGGCACTTTAGGAATTTTATGGGTGGGGATGTGCCGCTGGGAGTCTGGAACCCTTAACCTTTACCAGAGCTAGTTCAGCCGAATTTTGCTACCCTATACTAGAGTAAACTCCCCAAATGCTCCCTATCCTAGAGTAGCTGTTTCCCTAGGCTAGATAAAATCTTCAACCAACTACTGATCAGTTTCGTGAAAAATGATACCCTTTTCTAGAGCCAAACGCTCTGCTTTATATACCCTATCCTAGAGTAAACTGCTTGAAAACCATATCCTTCACAGCGGCACATACCTATATAGCCCATATATGCAGTAACCCCCCCCCCCCCTGCGGGGGTTATTTAACACTGTTTAGTTAAATACCGACAATAGAAATAAACTGCCACTGATTCAAATTAATTGAAATGCCATGCTTTACTCGCAGCACTTCACTTTCCATTGGAAACTACTTGTTGGAGTCATGATCGAGTCAACGAAACTAACAGCTGAATTCAAGTTCAGTTTTATATGAAAAACGTCGGTCGGGTTAAGGTGAGCGCTCTTTTTTAGTCTCTATTACAGAACTCGACAAAGTTCCTATTTCACCTTCTAAAATACATTTCTTACCTTATTTAGATTATTTTAGAGGTTGCCGATCAACTGGAAGAAGAAGGGAAATAAACAGGAGCGAAGCGAAAAGAGAAATCCACGATGCTTTCCTCATCTGAGTGCATTACCTGGTTTGCAGCAGTCCTGATCGTTTCTGTTGCTATAGTAACAGTGAACCTACTATCAATCATGATCCTTTTCATAAAAAACAGTGATCTTAGAACTCGTGGCATGTACTTGGTTATAAACTTGACTGTAGCTGACACTTTAGTCGGAGTAATTTCCAGTCTTCAATTTCTAAGTTTTTCAAGAACCAAATGCAAAAATACAAATAATCTGAATGTAAGGTTTAATTGGGAAAGGTACATGATAACTTCGTTTCTTTTCCATTGGTTTCCTCTTACTTCTCTTACAAATATTACTGTAATTTCGTTAGATCGGATGCATGCGACATTTCGTCCATTCAGGCATCGCGTTATCAAAAAATGGGTCTACGGGGTAACAATTTGTGTGGTCTGGGTTTTAGCTGGAATGATATCAACTGCAATTATGATGCTTTTGTTATTCGACAAAGAAAGTTTACGCCTTCAGTGTTTATCGCAATCATATTCCTTATTATGTCTTTTTGTTATCTGTGCTTGTTACGCCTCGATTATTGTCAAAATTTGTTGTGGGGCGCGTCCTCAGCCTCATGGTGCAGCCCGTAGGCAAAGAAAACTGACTGTCACGTTACTCATCATGACTATTGTATCGTTACTGTTGTGGCTACCATTTGCTGTAGCTACCTTTGTTTATCATGCAAATGCTAGCATTCGATCACTTTCTTACACAAAAATAACGCGATTGAATACGTCTTTACTGCTTTTATTTTGTACAAACTCGTTTGTTAACCCCGTCATTTACACAATACGAATGCCCGAGTTCAGGAAAGCTCTCCTTTTATTATTTACACTTCCACAAAGACAAAATGCTGCAGCTGTTATTCCTCTTCGTGCTCGTTAAGGTACTTTGAGTAAAACTTTCGATTGCAAGTGATCGCAGGTTCAGCTTCAGATGATGATGATTTTCTCCCTGTTTTGGTCATTTTCGATAAAAATTCGTTAGTATAGATACATAAGATGCTATGATCTTAGTTCCCCATAATACACTGTTTGCCCCCCTTTCTGCATAATCTATTGGGAGGATTGAATATTTCCTGAAAAAGAGCTTTTGAAAGCAAGAACTTATGCAAATTCGAGAACAAACAGAATGTATTATGAGGGATTCGAAAAAATTAAGCATACATATCAGTTTTCGTGTATAACTTGTCAAGCTCGTTAATGGTCTATAGCTGGAAATTGAAATGGTTTGAAATGTGCTTCAGAACTTTAAAGTATATAGATCATGTACAGGTACCGTCGCAATTTGTAATAAGCCGTGTCGCACTTTACATTAAAATGCTGTCGCATACAATTTGTAATAAACTAACCTGTCGAGTTTTCCGTTACTATTTTCATCATTCTTAAACCTGGTTTACTTAAACATGTTTTGTTCTTTTGAATGGGACATTACAGGTGTTTTAAACCATTCATTGGTGGTAGTTATTATTAATCCAAAGATGAGATGAAAAATATAATTGTCATGAAACTGTTGATAAAATAGTCAGTTGAATTCATTAGATGTGATAATAAGGTCTCATGTGTTAGAGTGATTTCACTAAACCAGTGAAATAGTATGTAACAATAAGCGCCAAATAGTTACAAGTCAACAAAAGAAAACAACGAAACTAAAGAGTAATAGTTCGTATTACTGCGTCTACTATCTATTTTTTAGTAGCGTAATATAAAAATAGTACAAATATACAACGAAGGTCAATACCAAAAATTGTGTCAATACAGTAAGAAAAGTAAACGTTATGAATTAAAAGTGCTTAATTATCATACTTTTTAAACTAGGTGATAACAAGGCCTTTTACATTGTTGTTATGTTGACATAGGAATCGTCATAGCAACGAAATGACGTCATTATCTATTTTCCTTGCACCGGTATTTCTCGTAGCCTCCCCGCAGACGTCCTTTGGGGTTCGTTTGTCACGCATTCATTTCTCCCCTACGGACGTCTGCTAAACAGAGCCCACTTTTACGTTCTGGATTGTTTGAATAAGCCAATAAGCGGTTAGTTATTGTGTCACGATCAGCCAATCACGCGCCGTGATATAAGTGATGTCTCTGGTATT
>OZ037779.1:18943916-18966416 GCA_964035525.1 Porites cylindrica | reverse complement strand
AACTTATGTAGCAATCACAATATTATATTAATGGAGAATGTCGCAATAAAAGGGAGAGGCGGAAATGACGTAAAACATAAAAACTGGAAAGGAAAAATACTAAGGATATGGATTACAATAATTCGTCACGGCCGTTTAGGCCATGAGGTTCAAGAGTCATGGCCTTATCTATCAAATGCGACTCCCTGGCCTTACGAACTGAGTCACGTGAAGAATGAATTTTCTCTAGTGGGATTAACTGCATGTCAGTATGAGAATGGTTAGAGTGAGAGAGAAAGTGTTCAGAAACAGTAGTGGGTTTAGATTTAATGTTAGTTTTGTCGACTGCACGTCTGTGTTCGTTAAATCTGTCCTTGAGACGTCGCTTAGTTTCACCTATATATTGTAAATTACAACGGTTACATTGAACCATGTAGATCACATTTTTAGTGTTACAAGTAACGTGTGAAGTGATGGAGCGTGTTTCACCTGTAGCGTAAAAGGTATAACTTGTGAGGCCGTTAGTAATGTATGGACAAGTGGCACAATTCTGTCCACAACGGAAGGAGCCTGGCGGAAAATGATTGGTGGAGATAACGGGTAGTTCTGCTTTAACTAAAAGGTCACGAAGATTAGAGCTACGTCTGTAAGCAACAAAAGGCGGTTGCTTAAAGACGTCTTTGCAACGGTTAGAGGAGTGTAAGATGTTAAAATGTTTGCGTAGGATATTAGAAATGCATGGAAGTGCTGGGTTATATGTGACAACAAATGGTACAACATCGTTAGAAGCTTTGCGTTTAGTCTGTAACGCGTTAGTACGAGAAATATTAGCAGCGCGTAAGAACTGTTTTTCTAGGAAATTATTATTATAACCACGAGCGAGGAGATATGTTTTAAGTTCATTAATGCGATGTTTTAACTTAGCGGAGCCGATGTTTAAACTTAGCGGAGCCGATGTCAGCATATAACATTGGTTACAACAATTTTTCATCTTTGTGTAATACAGTTGTGGTAATCGTTTCTCCATATCTTTGTTAATGGCGAGGCAGCTAGTGTTTAAACTTGGGAGGTATTGGCCCTGAAAAAAAAAAAAACACAACAACAACAACAACAAAAAAACAAAACCAATCGAGCCACCTTTGACTCCATCATCAGGACGGCGGTCACCATGATTTTCTCGTCGATAGCCTTGTACAGGTGACAAGTGAAAAGAATCCCCCAATCAGGGCCCGCACAGCAGTTTTTCAAAAGTGGGGGGACCACTGGATATAAGTGCGTAAAGAAGCCAAATGGGTAACCTCGTCCCCAGGGCTTTTCCCTCAAAAAATGGGTGGGGCGGGACCACCTTTTGAGGGGAAAACCCTGGGTACGAGGTTGGCCAAATGGAGGGATTGTCCGAGAACGTCTCTATACCCAACGACAAGAGAATGTCAAAAGAATCTTGTGATACGATTAACAGATTTCCTCTAGCAAATTAAAGAACGAATTGATATTATCACCGAAAAGCTGAATGCAGTGCGTTTTCCACTTTTCGAGAATCAGCCTAAAATTCATGTCGCTCGTTTCCAGCATGCATGCCGATCACTTCGAGCGCCTCTAATTGTCGAGTAGATTGGAGGCAGGATTTTGTAGGATGTTAGTTGGGGTGCGCAAGGGTAATTTTTTCCTTCCCATTAGAATATCTACCAAGTTATCAAAATCCTTTTTATTCACAAAACTGGCGAGAGTGTATGATACAGATAACTTGACCAAAACTGATACAAAAAAGAACAAAGAAAGAATACATTATTTTGTTTCGGCTCGTCACCGCTTTTCGCAACTTAACTCAATAACATTATTATAATATTTGTTGTGTTTTCCAAGATCGATAACGTCTATCAGTCCTGGAATGAGAACAGACCGATTATCATAAATTTCATTTTTTTCTCAGAGTGACTGCGTCGGTCGGGTTAAGGTGAGCGCTCTTTTTTAGTCTCTATTACAGAACTCGACAAAGTTCCTATTTCACCTCCTAAAATACATTTCTTACCTTATTTCAATTATTTTAGAGGTAGCCGATCAACTGGAAGAAGACGGGAAATAAACATTAGCAAAGCGAAAAGAGAAATCCACGATGCTTTCCTCATCTGAGTGCACTACTTGGTTTGCCGCAGTCCTGATCGTTTCTGTTGCTATAGTAACAGTGAACCTACTATCAATCATCCTTTTCATAAAAAACAGTGATCTTAGAACTCGTGGCATGTACTTGGTTATAAACTTGACTGTAGCTGACACTTTAGTCGGAGTAATTTCCAGTCTTCAATTTCTACGTTTTTCAAGCACCGAATGCAAAAATGCAAATAGTCTGAATGTAAGGTTTACTTGGGAAGGGTACATGATAACTTGGTTTATTTTCTATTGGTTTCCTCTTACTTCTCTTACAAATATTACCGTGATTTCGTTAGAGCGGATGCATGCGACATTTCGTCCATTCAGACACCGAGTTATCAAAAAATGGGTCTACGGGGTAACAATTTCTGTCGTCTGGGTTTTAGCTGGGATGATATCAACTGCCATCATGATGCTTTTATTATTCGACAAAGAATTGTCACACCTTCAATATTTCTGGCAATCATATTGCTTATTATGTCTTTTAGTTACCTGTGCTTATTACGCCTCGATTATTGTCAAAATTTGTTGTGGGGCGCGTCCACAGCACCATGGTGCAGTCAATGAGCAAAGAAAACTGACTGTAACGTTATTCATCATGACTATTGTATCGTTACTGTTGTGGCTACCATATGCTGTAACCACCTTTGTTTTCTCTACAGACGACACCCACATAACATATGCTAGCGCAGACTTACACTCAATGCAGTCTAGTCTGAATCGTGATTTAAGTAACATCCACAAATGGCTTCTCTGCAACAAACTTACTCTGAATTCAACTAAAACCGAGTTTATGTTAATTGGTTCTAGACAAAAACTGAGTACATTATCTGAATCCCTTGAACTTTCGATAGATAATATCGCTATAAAGCAAGTTTCAACTACTAAATCACTTGGGATTCTCATTGATAATAACATGGCATGGCATAGTCACATCGACAAACTATCCAAAAAGATTGCCTCCGGCATTGGCGCCATAAAGCGAATTAGACCTTTTGTTTCGCAAGAAATACTACATTACATCTACAGTGCCTTGGTACAACCCCATTTCGATTACTGTAGTATTGTCTGGGGTAATTGCGGCAAAACGCTCTCTGAAAGATTACAAAAACTGCGGAATCGTGCTGCTCGCATTTTGACTTCCTCCTCCTATGATGCTGACGCTCGCTACTTGTTACAACAACTTGGTTGGAAAGACCTGATCACCCAGCGTCAAATTCAAGTAGCTTTAATGGTGTTCAAAGCTCTTAATGATCTGGCTCGTGACCATTTATCCTCTATGTTTACTGAGCGCAGTACGTCAGGCTATGTCTTAAGAGACTCTACCAACAAATTAAATGTCCCTTTACCAAGAACCAACTACCTAAAAAGGAGCTTTAGCTATAGAGGTGCAACTCTCTGGAACAGTCTGCCCTGCAATCTTAGGCAAGAGAAATCTCTAAATCGTTTTAAGCAATTGTTAAACTTTCATTTTAGTTAAGTAAGTTAGATACACGGCATTCATGGAAAACAGGTATAGTTTAGTGTAATTTTCAGTAGTATTTTTAAGAGACTCTTTAGATATGTATTTATTATTATTAAATATTGTTATGTAGTTTATACTTCATATGTAACAAAAAACCTGATGAATTTTTACCGTGTTAAAATAAAGATTTGAGATTTGAGATTTGAGATTTACAACTGATGGCATTCGATCACTCTCTTACTCAAAAAGCGTGCGATTAGACTTGTCTTTGACACTTTCATTTTATACAAACTCGTTAGTTAATCCCGTCGTTTACACAATAAGAATGCCCGAGTTCAGGAAATCTTTCCTGTTATTATTTACTCGTCGACAAAGGAAAAATGCTGCTGTTATCCCTCTTCATGATCGTTAAGGTACTTTGGGTAGAACGTTGGATTACAAGTGATTCCAGGTTCAGCTTTAGAAGATGATGATTTGCTCCCTGTTACTGAAAAAAAGTTTGGTTCGATAAAGATACGATAGCATAGATACAGAAGATGCTATGATTTGAGTTCCCCATAATACACTGTTTGCCCTCTTTCTGTACAAACTATTGAGAGGACTGAGTATTTCCTGAAGAGCTTTTGAAAGCAAGAACTTATGCAAAATTTGAGAACAAACAGAGACGGTGTATTATGAGGGATTCGAAAATAGAAAATAAACATATCAGTTTTCGTGTATAACTTGTCAAGCTCGTTAATGGTCTATAGCTGGAAAGTGAAATGGTTTGAAATGTGCTTCAGAACTTTGAAGTATATCATGTACAGGTACCGTCGCAATTTGTAATATACCGTGTTGAACTTTGCATTAAAATGTTGTCGCATACAATTTGTAATAAACTAACCTGTAGAGTTTTCCGTTACTATTTTTATTATTCATAAACCTGGTTTAATTAAACATGTTTGTTGTTGTAGATGGGCATAATATGTATTTTAAACCATTCATTGAAGTAGTCATTATTAATAATAAGGATGATGAGATGAAAAAATATAATTGTCATAAAACTGTTGATAGAATAGTCAGTTGAATTCATTAGATGTGATAATAATATTCACTAAACCCGTGAAACAGTATGTAACAAAAAGTGCCAAATAGTTACAAGTAAACTAGAGAGTAATAGTTCGTTCTATTTCCGAGTCACGGGTTAAGTAAAATCACCCTAGTAGCCTTGGAAATGGACAAATATACAACGAAGGTCAATACAAAAAATTGTGTCCATGCAGTATGAAATAAACGTTATGAATTAAAAATGCTTAATTATCATACTTTTCAACCTCGTCTCCAGGGCGCTTTTCCCTGGCTTTTCCCGCTGTCACAGCGTTTTGGGCATCCCCGCGTTTTCGTCAAAACGCTAGGGATATGGGAATGGGGATGCCCAAAACGCGGAGATGCCCATATCACTGTGACACCTCTCCGCCCCACCTCCAAAGCCAGGGAAAAGCGCCCTGGGGACGAGATTGCATACTTTTTAAACTGGGTGAGAACGGGGCCTTTTACATAGTTATGTCATGTTGACATAGGAGTCGTCATAGCAACGAAATAACGTAATTATCTATTTTCCTTGCAGCGGTATTTCTCGGCATCGAGAGTTTTTTCCACAATCGTGCACCGGAGCCGATGTTAGCATATAACATTGCTTACAACAAATTTTCATCTTTGTGTAATACAGTTGTGGACTTGTGGTAATTGTTTTTCCATATCTTTGTTAATGGCGAGGCAGTTAGTCTTTAAACTTGGGAGGTATTGGCCCTGAAAAAACAAAACAAAACAAAACAATCCAGCCACCTTTGAATCCATTATCAGGGCGGCGGTCACCATGACTTTCTCGTCGATAACCTTGAATAGGTGACAAGTGAAAGGAAACCCCTAATCAGGGCCCGCGCAGCAGTGTTTCAAAAGTGAGGGGACCACTGGATAAAAGTGTGTAAAGAAGCCAAATGGGGGGATTGTCCGAGGGCGTCATTATACCCAACGAAAAAAGAATGTCAAAAGAATCTTGTGATGCGATTTACAGATTTGTTTTAGCAAATTAAAGAACGAATTGATATTATCACCGAAAAGCTGAATGCAGTGCGTTTTCCACATTTCGAGAAACATCCTAAAATTCATGTCGCTCGTTTCCAGTACGCCTATTCACTTCAAGCGCCTGACTAATTGGCGAGTGGATTGCAGGAGGGATTTTGTAGGGCAATTTTTTTTTTTCCGATTAGAATATCCACCTAGTTATGAAAATCCTTTTTATTCACAAAACTGGCGAGAGTGTATGAAGCAGATGACTTGGCCCAAACTGATACAAAAACGAACAAAGAAAGAATACTTTACTTTCCTTAGGCTCGTCACCGCTTTCCGCAACTTAACTCAATAACATTATTATAATATTTGTTGTGTTTTCCAAGATCGATAACGTCTATCAGTCCTGGAATGAGAACAGACCGATTATCATAAATTTCATTTTTTTCTCCGGCGAGGTCTGTCACCCAAACACTAAACCTGTGAGAGCAGAGGCTACAAGCAGTTTCATTTCCGTACGCCAGTTCATATGGAGAAAAAGCAGCCTCTGTTCACAAGCCAAAGAAAAATGGCTTCGTTAACCCTTTATACCCTAAGATCAAAATTTGAATTCCCATTTGTTACGCCTATTCATTTCCTACAGAAGTAGTGGGGAGAAGTTGATAAAATATAAGGGCAAATTCATCTTGTGTTAACATGTCCATAATTCTCATGACCACTCTGTTTTACAAAGCATTGATATTACAAGGAGAAATTTGATGCTGATCACTCTTAGGGCTTAAACTGGGTTAACGCCCATTACACGGAGTCTTTCTTTTGCCCTTTTGTGTTACTTATGTTAAAACTAATTTAAGCTGCGACTTAAGTTGCAATTTTATTGAAGGCAATTTTTGAAGGTTGCATAACGTGGTGATAACCTTTAACTGGCTCAGCTCTACGTTTCGATACGTCATTCCCACGCATGAAGTACCCATGAAATCGCTGGTAGATGGCGCAAAAATACCCTCTAGGAATTAATTTTTGCTATTTCGTTCGAAAAGTGGGGTGTGGCCGGGGGGGGGGGGGGCAATACAAGCCACCCCCAGCGTAAATACTAATCATAACTGACTCACTAATTTAAACGATAAATCAGGATAACTCCTGTAAGGGTATGGCAACGATTAACGAATTCAAACGACTGGATTAATTAACTCAGTGATACACTATGTCTACTACACGTTTTATGGCTGGCCTGTTATGGTATTCATCAAGGTCTTTTAAAAGTCACTGAACAATTTAGTCAGTTCGCTAAAACCATTAGAAAACTCGGTAACATTCAGCTTGCAAATCACGCTCTTTTCTTTTGTCGGCGGGTTATGGGAGGGAGAACTGCTCCTTGTATGCTCACTGTTGCCCTCTCTTCCGTCTTGATTCTAATTATTTCAAGGCAGCTGCCGTGCATCTGTAGGGTGGCGCCTAGAGGACGCAGTGCGGCTTGCATGGTAACAGCAATACTGGAAGTCAGCGTAGGAAAAGTTTGCGCTTCGCTCGTAAGGTTATCCTGAAGAGATGTCCTGCGATTCCCAGCAGACAAAGAGCGGAAGGGGGGGGGGGGGGGGGTAGAGTGAAGCGGTTCGGTTCCCTAAAGAGTGCTTGACTTCCTGTTTCAAGATATGAAGGTTTCCAAGTTGCCAGAACTTCGTTCGATGCTAGCCGCTTACATTTGGCTAGGGACGTATTATTCTTGCCAGATGTCTCTTCGCTGTTTTCCACTGGAGATTTAAGACATGGTGTTATATTGAACTCTTCATGCAGTGAGGTGTCTTGCTGTTTTTTGTGTTGACGTAGCAAATGAAAGAAGCCTTTATCATATGCATCTTTCACTTGTGCCCAGTGCATCTCTGCTTGTCCACTGATCAATCCCTCCTGGAGGAAAATGTCTGAACCAGTCAATTGATATCCTGTAAAAAGATGGAAAAAGGTATTTTGAGTTGCTGGCAATATTACTTCTGAATCAATAGATCAACATACACTTCGTTAACACCCATTTAATAATCCCAGCTTACGTTCAAGAGAAACATTTTCTTGCAGAGGGTTTCCAGGGAGGGGACTGTGTCGTCTGGGCTCCCCACCCTCTCCTTCTAAGATTGCAAACACTTGGTCATCCTGTAGCACCTTATTCACCAGTGAGCTCAAGACCACAGCTACGTATTGCTCCCAAGAAGTGTTTCCATGGTAACGCTGAGTGCCAATCACGCCTACAAATACGATCCATTATCTTTACCCAGGACTTTGCAGTATTCAAGTATATCTGCGAAAGGAGCATGTCAACTTTATAAGATGCAGTACTTTTACGTCAACTTCACGTTTCCTTTTGATTTGGCTCACAATTTCTTTATAAAAATCAATAAAAAGAATGTTTTTGCAAGAAAAAGAGACGACAGACTAAGTTTAATTCAAAAGGATTTGAATAAACCGTTATGAATTTCACCAAAATCTTTCAGCCTCATAAAGTCTAGGTTTATGAGCACTATACTCACCTAAGCTTGAAGTTCTCACAGCTACTGCACTGGCTTTCTCATTCTTTGTAAAATATCCCTTCTGAAATACTTTGCCAACATGGACAGCTTGTTTGCGGTACTTGGACGGTGTCCTGCCATATTTGCCATTTTCGAACACGTTGATCAAACATTCACTGCACGCTAGGCTTTCAAGTTTTCCAAGTTTGGGATTCTTTCGAGCTATCGCTTCTGCCACAATCACGTCCCCAATCTCGTACGGCCTGCTATAAGGACATTTCCCGAACCGGAGAAAGATTCCAGCTTTTGGTTTGAGTCATTTGATGGCCTGGACAACTGCAGATGGCTCGCCTTGAGCTTTGAGTAAAAACACAAGGCGGGAATTGATTCTTCCAAAGTAAACGTACCCAGCCCCTCCTATCAACACGGCCTTCCAATCTTTCAAAATGCTCGCGATTGCAAGAATATCAACTCGTTTTCGGCGATCAAAAGCGCTTTAGTTGGGATGCAAACTTTGAACACTGTATTGGACTGTTTTGAACTTTATCAGAAGCTGAAAACACGTTTCAGGGAAGGAGGATTTAATATGAGGAAGTGGGCGTCAAACAGCTGAGAGTTAAACGAATTAATCAAGACAGAAGAGACCACTCTGTTATCTGGAAAACCTGCAGTGGAACCAACCAAGTCTGTTGAAACTGAAAATATTGATCAACCAAAGTCTACTAGCAGCAATGTCATGAGCGTTATGTAGGACAAGTCAGAAGACTGTTTCAAGTTTGACCTCAGCGCGTTCTCTAAGCAGACATTGAGTGAAACTCTAACAAAATAAAGACGTTTGAGCGTTACCGCTTGATTCTATGATCCACTAGACTTGCTGTCGCCACGTATTCTGCCATTTAAATGCATGTTTCAAATTTGCCAGCTTAAGGCTGAATGGGATGAAGCTCTTCCGGAAGACCTCACTTCACGTTGGAAGGATAGAAGGAGTTTCAAGTTTTACAATCCCCCGTTGTATCATGGATATAATAGAAGCAGAGTAGGTCAAATGTATTCAGCTGCACGGGTTTGCAGTCTCATGAGAATGTGAGACACAATGGAGTTAGAGAAACATTAACTGAACTTCGCAGCAAGTTTTGGATAATCAAGGGAAGGCAAGCAGTCAAGGATGTTCTTTTTAAGTGTGTGATTTGCAAGAAGATGCTGGGAAAAGCTTTTAGTACTCCACCCACTCCTCCGCTACCTACCTCTAGAGTCTCGGATGACTTGGTTTTCATTAAAGTTGGTGGGGACTTTGCCCGACCGCTTTATGTTAAGAATATCTATCAATCAGGGCCGGGTTGTTCGAAGCTGGGTTAAGAAAACCCAGGGTTAGTGCAAATTTTGAACTCAGATATGAGAGCTTAAAAAGCCAATTCAGTTGAATTCTCTTTGGCTACAATTTGATGATTGGATATGCTAAAAAAATAGAGAAAATTATACGACAGAGTGCTTTTGATAAAAAGAAAAAGAAGTCCGGGTTAAAATTTAACCCCGGGTTAGCGCTAACCCGCGTTCGAACAACCCGGCCCTGGTGGGGAGATGTACAAGTGCTATATTGCCCTGTTTACGTGCGCCAGCACTAGAGCTATCCACCTTGAACTTACTCCAGACCTGTCTACGAATTCATTTATACGAGTTTTGAAGAGATTCATCGGGAGAAGAGGATTCCCAGGCCTGATAATTTCAGACAATGGAACAACTTTCAAGGATGCTAAGGTGAAGAAGTTTACCCTTGAAAGAAACATCGAATGGAAATTCAATGTGTCTACAGCAAGCTGGTGGGGTGGTTTTTTCGAAATATGCGTCAAGCTTGTAAAGAGGTGCCTCAAGAAAGTTCTAGGAAATGCAAAACTCGGCTATGAGGAACTAGAATCAGTCTTGATCGAAACTGAAGGCGTTCTAAATTCTAGTGCGTGCAGCACAAGTGGTTGCAGTAGACAATTGAATTATCTTCGCCAGGTTCGCTTAAAACGACCAATTCAGATGCTCTACCCACTTGACGGCAATGCGCGCGACGAGGACCCAGTTACTGTAGTAGGAGCTAGTGTGCATCCCGGAAGCAGAAACATTCGGGTGGTCAAAGATGAGGATATTCCAGCAGTGACTATTGCTACTTAATCTGTCTGAGCAGAGACTTTGGAGTCTTTGAACATTGAACTAAATCTTGAGTTATTAGTTTTTCTCACCTTGTGATGGACACGTCAATCAGGGGGGGGGGGGGGGGGAGTGTGTTGTAAACAAGATAGGACTGGGCCGTAGCTCGAGAACACGTGACAAAGAACACATGACAAATAGGCGTTAGATATTGTGTAATCGGATCATTCAATCATTCAGTGGTTCTCTTTTATCTAGTTCGGAACGGTTTACAGTATCCCCGGAAAGGATCTCAAGTTTTAGGAGTCAGTCTTATACGGAAAATTATCTGTTATCAGAATAAAGAGTATGGTCATTTCATCAAGAAGTAATGAATGGCTTTTTTGAAGAATCACAAAGCATTGCTTACGGCCACACGCACATGAAGGCAAGGCTTAAAGAGTATTTTGGCGATCAAATAATTATCACTGAGATTAACGGAAAGTCAAATATAGTGACTTTACGAAGCACTGCAGAATGTGTTTTGCAAGAATTTCATGATCGCCAGGAAGATGATCCAGACATGGAAAAAATACATCTTATTAAAACAGCTGCTAAGCTAATAAGAAATGACATTAAATTAGTAGGAACTTCGAACGAGCATTATCCACCATCCTACGAAATTGAAAGTCAAGAGAAGAGTTACAATTTTCTTCCAACATCTGTCAAGGTTTTTTTTAGAGGGAATCATCATGGAAAAGGATGTGGACCTAAAGCGAGCATCAATCGGACAAGCTATCATGCAAGCAGCTCGCCCTCGAGTTTTACTTGCACCGTTGAAGATTGGATTGGATGTACAACTTCATCACCACTTTGCCTCACGATTGCTTGACTCGCTCCATCGTCTTGGGTTCTGCTATTCTTACCAGGAAGTTCAAACGTTTGAAAAAAATGCAGCTGTGACTCAAGGAACTGGCATACCTAATGACACTTCTGAATTTGTTCAATACGTGGCAGACAATGTTGATCATCATTTAAGAACATTGGACGGAAATGACAAATTTCGCGGGATGGGGTTAATAGCTACTGTTACCCCTGGTACAAAATAAACGCAAGTTATTTTAAGAAGAAAGGTTAATCCAACAGAGGTATCAGCATGTGGACAAATTCAAATTCAGTACCAAAGGTTAGAAGGCAGTGCGGAAGTAAAAATCAGATACCGAGACGTCTGTATTATGAAAGCCACTGATCCAACAGCTAATCTAGACATACTTTGGAAAACATCCACACTGAAGTTTATTTCAGAACACGCTCGACATCATAAAGTGACACCAATTATTACCTTTGATCAGCCACTGTGGTGGAATGCGTTGATGGTCAGACAGTTTGAGCCTGCGGATAGTGATCTCCGTCAGGTAGTTCTCCGCCTTAGAAGTTTTCACACAGAGATGAGTTTCATTGGTAGCATTGGGCACCTAATTGCAGAATCTGGGCTAAAGGAACTTCTTGAATTGATTTATGTACCAAATGCAGTTGAACACATTCTTACTGGTAAAGCTATCGCAAGAGCCGTAAGAGCTCACCTTCTCGTTGATGCAGTTATTAATACCCTTATCCTTTCTAAAGCCCTGGGAGTGTCCTTTCCTGATCTTGAAGTAGAAGCTAATGCCCCCGACATGAATGATGCAAGAGCCGAAGAGAAGGCAATACCAGGTACACCTGCTTTTGAGCTTCAGGAAGCTCATGCTCTGTATGCAGATTTAATGGCTAGAAAGAAATCAGCGGAAGAAGTCAGCTCAACCAGTGCAATTAGTAAGATCAAACATCTGCTCCAACAGCAGAGGGAATCCCTTCAAGACAAACGCACTGCCAAACTCTGGTTGCAGTACATGGACATGGTCGACATTCTGAGAAAATCCATCAAAGCAGAACGCACTGGACACTGGGCACAGCATCTTGAATCTCTTTCTGAAATGCTTCCCTATATGGCAACTTCTGGTCACATCCTTTACACCAAATCTGCTCAGTTGTACCTGCAGTCCATGGTCCGTCTAGAGAATGAACATCCTGTTGTGTACCAGAAACTAATTGGTCGATTCCACTTGGTAAGAAGAAGTGACCGTAAATGGGCGGGGCTGTCCACAGACTTTGTTATTGAGCAGGTGTTAATGAGAAGCATGAAGACTAGTGGTGGCTTAACGAGAGGAAGAGGCATGACAGAACAACAACGGCTGATAAAGCTCCTTTCAATGCCAGTCTGTGCTGAGATAAATCATGCCATGCTAGGTCTCACAGGCGTCTCTTACAGTACCGGTGAGCAAAATAAGGACATTTCAGAGTCCAGAAAAAACCGTGACATGAAAGATACCAAAACGCTGCTAAATGCCTTAGCTGAGCAAAATCCGTTCAGATTATAACAAAAAAAGTCATGTTTGTCACGTGTCACGAGATCGACTGGCAAAACTGAAGACAGAAGCCTGGATTTATAAATAAAAAGCACAACAAAACAACATTATTCATGCATAAAATAGAATACTTAACTTGCAATCAAAGATTAATCCTTTTATTTCAAACCGATACTGACACTTCTGGGTCCAGATTTAAATTTGATCGCGGAAAAGCGTCTTAAACAATAAGATAACAAATCTTCTCAGTATAAACTTATCCATGCTTAAGTTTTATTGCGTCGGAATGTTTCCCGGTCAACAGCATTAAAAGACTGGTGAAAATGAAGCTTACCAGGTCGTTCAAGTCAGAACGAGAGTACGACGTTAATACTGCAAAGACGTTCTGATTTGGTGAATTTGGACTGCCTTCTCAGAGAGATTTTGCTTAGTTTTTCAGTGCGCTCCTTGTCGGCTATGCGAATCTCGCAAACTGTTTTACTCCTTGCTGACGATAGTCCTTTGAGCAACGTCATCAGCGTCATCCGAAGATACCCCGAGCACGCACGAAATCGGCCGAATTTCCGCAGAAGTGTTTTCGGATGACGAGGAATCTAGTTTGTTGTAGCGTGGCAGTTGTGGCGTCACGATGTCGTCATGTCTCTTCGCACTTGTTTATCTTTTTTTTTCTGCGGTGCATGGTTGAGATGTTGGTGAATGCTGGACAAGAAATGGATTCTGCGAGAGACTGTAAGTACAAATTTAGTATTAATTTGGTAAAGAAAAAGCCTGAATATCGAACAAATCCCGTGAATTAGCCTTTTGGCATTCAGTTTATCTTGCTGTTGAGCATGCCTAAGAACTCCGGCATAAGTGGTTGTCAACTCGTTCACTTCCGATTGTTTCTGTTTGTATGTCTTGTAATCTTCTTCTGCTGCTAAGAAGACTAGAGAAAACTTCAAAAATAAGAAACCAAAGCTAAAAAAAGTCAGGTCTAATTTTATAGCTCGAGTATAATTAAGCACCTACGGTCATATTTTTCCACTGTACTGGTAAAGTTACTTATTTTTGCTGCATAGTTTGACTGTTGTTTGAAAGACAATCAAACGGATATGACTATCACTTTTGGAGACAAAATAAAATATCCGTAAATCAAATGCCAAAACCAGAAAAATTTACCTTTACGCAAAAACAAAAGCAAACAATGAGGCTTTTATTTGACATATTTTCTTAGAATTTTATCTGATCAATTTAATGTCACTAGCATTGTTTTCGTATAGGAATTTTCCTAATTATATGAGCTTTTAATTTAATAATTTTGATACTCTATAAACTTCTCATTTGATAGCCTCACTTTTTTATACACCGATTGAGAAACAAATTCGCTCTCGTTAAATCCTATTTTATGACCTATTTATTAGAACTCTAGGTAACATACGAAATGATGTAACCGGAAAGGCTTTAACCTTTGGTCCTAATTTATTTTTTCTTCGCAACCCCTAATCAGTTGACGGGCCGTGAGAGAATATCGCCACAAAAAGATACGAAAAAGTTTTCGCTGAGTTTCCTTTACATATTCCGGCTTTATATGGGTCTACAACTTGCCTGCTTAAAAATGAAACTGTTGTTCAATTAAGTGTCAGTCAAACTCGGTATGATCTTTACTTGCAAATCCAACTGCAAAGGTTTATTTCGAAGTAGAAAAGCGTGTAAACATCGTCGAACAACGCAATAAATTGGCTAATGTGAAACCACGTTTCTTTCACTTTATTTACCATGTATTTATCTCAATTGCACACTCTTGTGAAATTAGCCTCAGACAATTAGTTGCGACCTTTAACAGACTCAACAAGCCAGTATGAAAATATGTTAAGAGAAGCTGAGCTCTACATGTTCTATTTCTTTTTTTCATATTGCCCTTGCATGTGTTAACATTCCATTTCTTTTTTGTTACAGGTAACTTCCAGACATGACTAGGAGATAATTACTTTTCTAGAGAGCAATTCTTTGATACTGTCAGTTATTACTGACTTACTTTGAGTTAAAGACAAAGAACACAGACACTGGTAATGACACAAAAACATTAATCTCTGGCAAGCCTACAAAACAAGAGAGAGGAACTCAGACTCCTTATCAAAATGTGAAACAAGATAAAAACAGCTTTTCTAACGTAGGGAAAATTGCGTTAGAGAGATTTGTAATTGCAACGTTATATTCAAGCACATTGCATTGTCAAATATCATAATTTACTGAATAATGAACAGTGATTTTGGGGCTTAGCTCAGTTTGTAATGAACTTTGAAAGATATTCTATAACCTTGTATTTTTAAAAGCTTTCATGCATTTTACTATACAATGAAAATAGTCTCTGTCTCTCTTTTTACTGATTTCAGTCAATTCCATTTTATTCGCAATGTGAAGTGGGAATCCTATTAAAGACTCATTAAAAGGGGTGAGGAGTTTTTAGCATCCCCCAACAGGTCATCTCCACGATGACGCTGTTTTATTACTTCGGCAGAATCCCTCAGGGTTTTACTTTCTTGTGAAAATTAGAGCTTTTGTTATTTAAACTTCGCTGGGACAACCAAATCTATGAAAATGAAAGGAATAGCAATGACGTCATCGTGTAACCGTACATCAAAAGATAAGCACTGTGATCTGTTTAGTTTTTTTTTTTTTTTAGCCACGCTTAAAATATCTGTAGATTCAAGGAATTATAACCTGTGCGTTGAGAGCGTGCCAGAGACCGATTTTGGCATGCCCGGCATGACCCAGATTATGGCACGCCCGGCATTCCAGAGAATTTAGCATGCCGGGCATGTCAGAAAATTTGGCATGCCCGGCATGCCGGAGATTTTGCTGGGTATGAATTACTTATTACTAGAACCTAGGCTTCTCGCGGCCTGGGTGAGAAGGTCGCAGAACCTCAAATCATGCTTACAGGGCATGCGAAATTCTGTTGCATGCCAATTTCAATGCAAAACCACTCTGGGGCCACCCCCTCTATTACCAGTGAGCAAATCATTGACGATAGGCATGGGAAAAATCCTTGCATGCTAACCAACATTGAAAACGTAGCAGAAATGTCCTCAATTGCTGAGTCATGCCCTAGGGGAGGCTTTAAGGTACAGAATTTCCTGACATGGATGAGGGAATTTTCCGTAAACAGCATGTGATCATGCCGGCTAGGACGTATTGCCTCCGTATTGCTCCTTTTTACAGCTAGCTAGGCTCATTTTTAGGTTCCATGGCCTGAAATGACGAAAAATTCATGCCCTAAATGTAAAAAGTCCAAAAACGTCCTCGAAATTTTAGTTTCCAAGCCGTTCTATTCAACGTTTGAACAATCGGGGGCCTTTTTTGCAATGTAAATGAAGTGTGTTTACAGTTTTTATCAGACTTCTAAGCGGTCACTTGCTAGTTAAAAAAAAAGACCTTACGATAAAGTGCCAAGTACATAGGATGTCTTTTTTAAATGGTGATCCAATGTCGACCAATGTCAACACCGAAAAAAGACATGTCTGCTGTCATATGGTCATATTGCCGGCGAAGGTAGCACCTGTCTTTTTGGGTCTCAATACTGAACTCGTTCTGAGCAGTATATTGCGTTGATCTTCCTAGTTCAGTATCTTGCGATAAATTTCCACCGGCGGGTATTTGTAAGGCGGTCTACCCAGAGTGGGAATTGTGCTACTAAGAGGTTGAATTTCTTATTTTCTACCACTTTTAAGAAGGAAATCTATAACATATGCAAATTAACAAAAACCTTGATAAACTTAATATCCTGGCTAAGTGAAATGTTACCGCCCTTACTGAAAACTAAACATCGACAATCGTAAAGAACAACCCGTCGTAAACTTGTGTACGCACTAATAATGCACAGAAAGCTAAACAAAGAGCTTTAAAACCGAACAAAAGAGCCACGATTATTAACCAAATGAATTGAGCTGCCGGCTCTAAATGATATAAGTTTATTTGCAATCATCTGTAAATTGCTGGGTACAAAAAAATTGTTTTTGAAATAGTATATGAAAACTAAAGAAACAGCTGTAAACTGAACCGCAGTTTGCTGCTATTTCTATAAACAGTGTATAAAGTCACGAAGTCACGGGCCATTTTTGCCCGGCCAAATATGTTTCTCCTAACATGATGTTCTGTTCTATGATGTATTTTCCCACATACATTGTAATTAATATTGGAAAGGAACAAAATAATGTACATTTAAGACTACTTTAGAAACTGTTGATAAAACATTGTTAACTGACCTACACATCGAAAACACAGGTGCAAGCAAAGGAAGGCCGGAATCAGGAAGAGAAACCCGTCAGACGCCTTCACCTCAGAAATTAAGTTAATGGGTTTCAAACGTCACAACTCATTATGAAAAACGGTTTATGCCTTAACTGTCTGCATCATTAACTTAATTCCGTGCTGCTTGTTCAGTGATAATTAAGAAAAGGAAACCAGTGGCTGCCGGGAATTGAGCAAAAGTTTTTTTAAAAACATTTTCAGCAAATGGTGGTGTGAATCATGTACTGAAACGGTGCTTTTTTCCGAAGGAACTTCTGAATCAAACACGTACGGGGGGACTTCCTTGTCTTCATGTGCCTGTCGCAAACTGAATTTGGCTTCGTTTTCAGATCTGTCAGCCATAACAGGACTTGTGAGTGAAGGTAAGAAACGACCCTAGTAAGCCGGGAAATCGATGAGAAACCAACAAAATGTTAAGCGGCGGTATAATTCAAAAACCGTGATATGAACAACTACGATAAAACTTAGAAAACCCTTAAATAATTTTCCAGCAGGCAGCAGAGTTCTCGGGATCGTGAAGTTATCTAGTTGCTGAACAGTTTTTAAAAACGTGAATTTTCTCCTGCTGAAAGAGATGCTTACATTAGCCATCTAGAAGACAATAGACTTACACACTTACGACGTAAGCATGAAAGCGAGGCCTAAGGGCCACATCGCAGTTAAATGTGGCATGCAGAAGCGCATCCTAAAACTTCGTCAAAAAATAGTTGTCACAATACTACTCCGTTGCGCTTTGTAATAATTGTTCCGATAATAGGAAAGACTTGATGCTTCATATAACTAATTCCGAAGGATTCTTACTGGAGGTTAGTTTTTCCACTGACCAATTTTTTAAAGTACGCTAATTTCAGGGGCACCCAACAACGGTTTCCTCCTAAATACATTGATAACGCTTTTTAGGCTATCCAGAGTACTTTTATGAGATGTCTAGAATGTATTCTAGGCCTCGCTTTCATGCTTACGTCGAAAGTCTGTATTGTATTTAGATTTTCTTTTGTTACCTCAAAACCTTTTGACTACTTGATTGATTGTTTCAGGTTTTCACTCAGGAGCTGTGTCTCAAGTTACACAACAGATCGATCTAGAATATTTAGTAACAACCTAAAAAGGCGCACCTTTAAAAGAGCTAATGTCGGAAAATATCGAGAATCTCAAATCAACTCTAAAAATTCGAATTTTGGCTAATACCACCCAAACATCCCTTTAGGTGAACTATTTCAAGAAATGATATTAAGAAATCCCCAAGCGCTCTACGTTTTGAGAAATTTGGAAAAGTTCGAAAGTTCGGTAAAAATACATTTTTTTATTCTCGAAATTGCTTCAAATTTCAACGATTTTCTAGGAAGCAGCACAAGCACGCCTATTGACTTGATGTTGCACATGCATTTACCATTACTCAAAGCTTTAAAACTGCATTAAAATGTCTTGCAAAATAGCGTTTGTAATATAGTTTTGGGCTTTCAATGCTTGCATCTTGATTGTGTGCTGTTTTGGGGGTCGAAATAACACCCAACTTTAACCGCAAAATGTCGTTTCTGGTATGTCTCAAATATAAAATATGATTATACTACATAAAAGAGCTGTAATTCTTTTGACTAGATCTGAAGTTTCAGCTCTGAGAATTTAAACTGCCTTCGAAAAATGAAATTTTAAATATAGCCCCTTGGGCCACCGTAAGCGACAAGAACGTGAAATGTGAACCAAGAGAAAACCGTGTACACAAAGGAGAAAAATCACACCAAAGTTATTTCTAGCCCACCAAAGCGTTAAGAAATGAGGGAAATTTCGGCATCTGAATAGGTATTGCTAGCTGAAAAGCTAAAAAGGCGAAATTGTCCGTCGAAAAATATAAAAAGAAAAAGAATCCTGAAAAATGAGCAACTGAAAATCGCGTCGGGTGACCATTTTTAAATTCTGAACTCGGAAGTAAAATGCTTCCGGCTGGACAAGTCTAAAAGGCTTCAAGAGCTGTTTTCGAAATGCACCAATAAACTGTCGACAAAACTAGGTCAGATGATAGATTTACCTTAGTAAAAATGAACATAACAAGAAGTCGGAGTCATGATTACAAATGACACTTCTACAAAATGAGTTTTAATCGCAAGTCCTGCATTTTTACAAAGTTACCTTTCAGTGTCCATTTTTTTCTAGTGATGCAAGTCTCTGCAGCTCACCTTCATAACATGACTTTAAAACTAGCAAATAACTGAAATTTCAACATTCCGCTGATTTGTAAAACGGTTGCGGCCTAAAGTTGATTCCTTAAAGAGACGTGTAACTTGGTGTCATGTTAGGTGTATGGTAATTTGAATAAATTACCCTGGAGCCGCTTCACCCAATCTTCCACAGGGTACACGTGACACACGGCTATCACCTTTAGCTCTGAAAGCGTGTGGAGAAAATGTTGTGTAGTTTTTCCACTCTTGTTGATGGCAATTTTTGCATTCGTTGTTAATGGGGAATATCCTTGTGTCTTGTCAATCCGAATTTATTTCTCCTTTTAAATTGCGAACGAGACGTCTGAATGTCCTGGAAGTATATGGCATAACCGCATCAAGGAAGATCCATCGTTGGACAAATAGCTAAAGAAACAGCCGTAAACTGGTCCGTAGTTTGCTGCTGTTTCTATAAACAGGGTATAAACAACTTGGGAAGTCACAGGCCATCAGTTTTCCCGACCAAATATGTTTCTCCTAACATGATGTTCTGTTCTATGATCTATTTTTCCACATACATGCATTAATATTGGAAAAGAGCAAATGTACATTCTAGACTACTTTAGAAACTGTTGATAAAACATTGTTAACTGACCTACACATCGAAAACACAGGTGCAAGCAAAGGAAGGCCGGAATCAGGAAGAGAAACCCGTCAGGCGCCTTCACCTCAGAAATTAAGTTAATGGGTTTCAAACGTCACGACTCATTATTAAAAACGGTTTATGCCTCAACTGTCTGCATCATTAACTTAATTCCGTGCTGCTTGTTCAGTAATAATTAAGAAAAGGAAACCAGTGGCTGGAATTGAGCAAAAGTTTTTAAAAAAAACATTTTTCAGCAAATGGGGGTGTGGATCATGTACTGAAACGGTGCTTTTTTCCGAAGGAACTTCTGAATCAAACACGTACGGAGGAACTTCCTTGACTTCATGTGCCTGTCGCAAACTGAAGTTTTCAGATCAGTCAGCCATAACAGGACTTGTGAGTGAAGGTAAGAAACGACCCCAGTAAGCCGGGAAATTGATGAGAAACCAACAAAATGTTAAGCGGTGGTATAATTTAGAAACCGTGATGTGAACAACTACGATAAAACTAAGAAAACCCTTAAATAATTTTCCAGCGGGCAGCAGAGTTCTCGGATCGTGAAGTTATCTAGTTGCTGAACAGTTTATAAACAGGTGAATTTTCTCCTTCTGTAAGAGATGCTTACATTAGCCATCTAGAAGACAATGGACCCTGGAGCTCCTACATACACACTTACGACGTAAGCATGAACGCGAGGCCTAAGGGCCACATCGCAGTTAAATGTGGCATGCAGAAGCGCATCCTAAAACGTCGTCAAAAAATAGTTTTCACAACACTACTCTGTTGTGCTTTGTAATAATTGTTCCTATAATAGGAAAGACTTGATGCCTCATATATCTAATTCCGAAGGATTGTTGCTGGAGGTTAGTTTTTCCACTGACCAGTTTCCAAAGCACGTTCATTTCAGAGGCACCCAACAACGGTTTCCTCCGATAACGCTTTTTAGGCTATCCAGAGTGTACTTTTAGATGTCTAGAATGTATTCTAGGCCTCGCTTTCGTGCTTACGTCGAAAGTCTGTATTGTATTTAGATTTCCTTTTGTTACCTCAAAACCTATTGACCACTTGATTGATTGTTCCAGGTTTTCACCAGAGCTGTGCCTCAAGTTACAGAAAAGATCGACAATATTTAGTAACAACCTAAAAAGGCGCACTTTTAAAAGAGCCAATGTCGGAAACTATCGAGAATCTCAAATCAGTTCTAAAAATTCGACTTTTGGCTAATACCAACCAAACAACCCTTCAGGTGAACTATTTCAGGAAATGATATTAAGAAATCCCCAAGCGCTTTACGTTTTGAGAAATTTGGAAAAGTTCGAAAATTCGGTAAAAGTACATTTTTCTTGTTCGCGAAATTGCTTCAAATTTCATCAATTTTCAAGGAAGCAGCACAAGCACGCATAAGCTCCTATTGACTTGATGCTGCACATGCCTTTACCAGTAACTCAAACTTTAAGACTGCATAAAAATGTCCTGCAAAATAACTTTTGTAATATAGTTTTGGGCTTTCATTGCTTGCACCTTGATTGTGTGCTGTGTTGTGAAGTATTTTGAAAGTTATTTTTAAGACAGATCTATCTTAACTTTTGAGTTTAGTTTTTGTTTCATTAAGTCTTGTTTTTGTCCAGGTACTGTTTTCCTGTTTTGATCTTTTGTTTTTACTTGTACTTGTAGTTATGCTTAGCTCGCGAATTTACTTATTGCCATATTAGGAATGTTACAGGTGGACATGTTTGGGTTAGCTGACCGGAAGAGTTTCTATTGTATTTCTTATCGCTAACACTGCAACAGGTTTGCTATTGTCAGGGAATAGATTAGCCTACGCACAGCCGCAGCTGATAATTACCAAAGAACGAAGGTCAGCTCTAACACCACAAACACGACCACCTGTAACATTCCTAATATGGCAATAAGTAAATTCGCGAGCTAAGCATAACTACAAGTACAAGTAAAAACAAAAGATCAAAACAGGAAAACAGTACCTGGACAAAAACAAGACTTAATGAAACAAAAACTAAACTCAAAAGTTAAGATAGATCTGTCTTAAAAATAACTTTCAAAATACTTCACAACATTTCTCCCCCCTTAGAAAAAGCATCGTCCTCGATGCAAAAGGACGTAATACATATAAATGAGAAATAAGTGCGTAAAGTATCAAAACAAAACTACCACACTACACAATGTTAATTAAAACAATGTCAACAGTTCAATGTCAATAGTTCAGTGTTCAATATACATCGTTCTTGAATCTTGAGACTTGAAAACTTGAGCTAAATAATTTTGATGACAGTGTTCTCTTGTGAACCACTTGACTAGAGAACCACTTGAAAACGTTGAGAATTAACAGCATAAATCATCCTAAGTAGTAGCTAGCGTACAGGAAGATTGCTAGAAATGCAAATTCAACTTGAATGTAGCGGAGAACGCATACTTGGAAGACAAGGCCATCTTGTTTGTAAATGTTATGAAACACAGCTCCAAATGAAGCAAACTCGTCTGATGAAGACAGAATGTACTGACCAGTGATAAGAATCAACAAGCACAGTTCTGCTTAACCGTAACAACAGAAGGCGTCAAACTCGACCAAACAGGGTAGCCAATGCCATGCGGAGTGATCAAAGTGTGTTTAGACATGAACATAACAAGAAGTCGGAATCATGATTACAAATGACACTTCTACAAAATGAGTTTTAAAGGCAAGTCCTGGATTTTTACAAAGTCACCTTACAGTGTACATTTTTTTCTAGTGATG
>OZ037779.1:18931416-18936416 GCA_964035525.1 Porites cylindrica | reverse complement strand
CAGTTGTTCAAAAGGTGGATAGCACTATCCACCGGATAAAACACTATCCAGTGGATAAGTATTTGGAAAACCAATTGCACTTTCCAGTGGATAGAGATTTATCCTGTGGATAGCGCTATCCACCTTTTGAACAACTGGGACCTGGAAGTGAAATTGGGTCAGTACTTTGTACATTATTTGTTTTATGAAATGTTTTGGTAAAAGTAGAACGACCAATAACAACCGTGCCCGAATCCGGGGGTGGGTACTTGAAGAAAAGGTGTATTCACATTAAGTGCCCAGCAAGTACCTTACTCGGCCACTGTGCCCGGGCACTTTTTCCGTCCTGGTAATGGAGATGAAATGCTCGTTAAGGATAGTCCGTCTTCTCTTGCAGTCAGATCGCAAATTTTACAAAAGATATTGAGGCATGCGGTTTATCGGGATCTTATGAATACCACGGGGTTTTGTTGAACACCGATTAAACTTTGTTCAAAAGAGGTTTTAAGTGCTGAATAGGAGTTTAGTTTCTTCGAAGTATAACTGTGTGGTTACTATATGTAACAAAATTATTTGTCGTCTTTTTCGTAAAGTTTTAAGTTTCAGTTCTGTTGGACAGAAGCGATTTGTTGCCAAGTCATAAATTATAGGAGTCATGAGTCAATGAAACTAACAGCGGAGTCCAAGTTTAATTTTCATGAAAAACGTTGGTCGGGTTGAAGCGAGCGCTCTTTTTTAGTCTCTATTGCAGATCTTGACAAAGTTCTTATTTCACCTTCTAAAATCCATTTTTTACTTCATTTCAGTTTTTTCAGAGGTAGCCGATCAACTGGAAGAAGAAGAGCAATAAAAAGGAGCGAAGCGAAAAGAGAAATCCAGGATGCTTTCCTCATCTGAGTGCATTACCTGGTTGGGCGTGGTCCTGATCGTTTCTGTTGCTATAGTAACAGTGAACCTACTATCAATCATCCTTTTCATAAAAAACAGTGATCTTAGAACTCGTGGCATGTACTTGGTTATAAACCTGACCGTAGCTGACACATTAGTAGGAGTAATTTCCAGTCTTGAATTACTACCTTTTCCAAGCAAGGAATGCAAATATGCAAATAGTCTGAAAGTAAGGTTTAATCGGGAAGGGAAAATAATAACTTGGTTTCTTTTCTATTGGTTTCCTTTTACTTCTCTTACAAATATTACTGTAATTTCGTTAGATCGGATGCATGCGACATTTCGTCCATTCAGGCATCGAGTTGTCAAAAAATGGGTCTACGGGGTAACAATTTCTGTTGTCTGGGTTTTAGCTGGAATGATATCAACTGCAATTATGATGCTTTTTTTATTCGACAAAGAATGGCCGCCACTCCGGCATCAGTATTTCTCTCAATCATATTGCGTATTATGTCTTTTTGTTATCTGTGCTTGTTACGCCTCGATTATTGTCAAAATTTGTTGTGGGGCGCGTCCTAAGCACCATGGTGCAGCCGCTAGGCAAAGAAAACTGACTGTCACGTTACTCATCATGACTATTGTATCGTTACTGTTGTGGCTACCGTTTGCTGTAGTTACCTTTGTTTATCATACAACTGATAGCATTCGATCACTTTCTTACACAAAAATAAGGCGATTGAATATGTATTTACTGCTTTTATTTTATACAAACTCGTTTGTTAACCCCGTGGTTTACACAATAAGAATGCCCGAGTACAGGAAAGCTCTCCTGTTATTATTTACACGTCGACAAAGGCAAAATGCTGCAGCTGTTATTCCTCTTCGTGCTCGTTAAGGTACTTTGGGTAAAACTTTCGATCGTAAGTGATCGCAGGTTCAGCTTTAGATGATGATGATTTTCTCAATTTGGGTCGATGAAAATACGATAGTATAGATACATAAGATGCTATGATTTGAGTTCCCCATAATACACTTGCTGTTTGCCCCCCTTCTGCATAAACTATTGGGAGGATTGAACATTTCCTGAAGAGCTTTTGAAAGCAAGAACTTATGCAAAATTTGAGAACAAACAGAGTGTATTATGAGGGATTCGAAAAAAGTAAGTACACATATCAGTTTTCGTGTATAACTTGTCAAGCTCGTTAATGGTCTATAGCAGGAAATTGAAATAGTTTGAAATGTGCTTCAGAACTTAAGAAAGTAGATCATGCACAGGTACCATGGCAATTTGTAATAAGCCGTGTCGCACTTTGTAATACCTGTCGCAATTTGTAATAAGCCGTGTCGAACTTTGCATTAAAATGCTGTCGCATACAATTTGTAATAAACTAACCTGCCGAGTTTTCCGTTACTATTTTCATTATTCTTAAACCTGGTTTACTTAAACATGTTTTGTTGTTGTGAATGGGACTTAACCGGTGTTTTAAACCATTCATTGGACTAGTTATTATTAATCCAAAGCATGATGAGATGAAAAAATATAATTGTCATGAAACTGTTGATAAAATAGTCAGTTGAATTCATTAGATGTGATAATAAGGTCTCATGTGGTAGAGTGATTTCACTAAACCAGTGAAACAGTATGTAACAATAAGCGCCAAGTAGTTACAAGTCAAAAAAAGAAAACAACGAGACTAGAGTATTAGTTCGTATTACTGCGTCTACTATCTATTTTTTAGTAGCCTTGGAAATATACAAATATACAACGAGGGTCAATACAAAAAATTGTGTCAATACAGTAAGAAAAATAAACGTTATAAATCAAAAATGCTTAATTATCATAATTTTTAAACTGGGTGATAACGGGGCCTTTTACATAGTTATAATATGCATGTTGACATAGGAGTCGTCATAGCAGCGAAATAACGTCATTATCTATTTTCCTTGCAGCGGTATTTCTCGGCATCGAGAGTTTTTTCCACAATCGTGCACCGGAGCCTATGTCAGCATATAACATTCTTGCTTACAACAATTTTTCATCTTTGCGTAATACAGTTGTGGTAATCGTTTTTCCATATCTTTGTTAATAGCGAGGCAGCTAGTGTTTAAACTTGGGAGGTATTGGCCCTGAAAAAAAAAATAAAAACAAAAACAATCGAGCCACCTTTGTATCCACCATCAGGACAGCGGTCACCATGATTTTCTCGTCGATAGCCTTGTACAAGTGACAAGTGAAAAGAATCCCCCAATCAGGGCCCGCCCAGCAGTTTTTCAAAAGCGGAAGGACGACTGAATAAAAGTGCGTATAAAAGAAGCCAAATGGGGGGATTGTCCGAGGAGGCCTCTATACTCAACGACAAAAGAATGTCAAAAGAATCTTTTGATACGATTAACAGATTTATCCTAGCAAATTAAAGAACGAATTGATACTATCACCGGAAAGCTGAATGCAATACGTTTTCTACATTTCGAGAAACAGCCTAAAATTCATGTCGCTCGTTTCCAGCATGCCGATTCACTTCGAGCGCCTGACTAATTGGCGAGTGGATTGCAGGCGGGATTTTGTAGGATGTTAGTTAGGGTGGGCAATGATAATTTTTTTCTTCCGATTAGAATATCTACCTAGTTATGAAAATCCTTTTTATTCACAAAACTGGCGAGAGTGTATGATACATATAACTTGACCAAAACTGATAGAAAAATGAACAAAGAAAGAATACATTATTTTGGTTCGGCTCGTCACTGCTTTTCGCAACTTAACTCAATAACACTATAATATTTGTAGTGTTTTCCAAGATCGATAAAGTCTAGCAGTCCTGGAATCAGAACAGACCGATTATCATAAATTTCATTTTTTTGCCCGCGAGGTCTGTCACCCAAACACTAAACCTGTGAGAGCAGAGGCTTCAAGCAGTTTAATTAATTTCCGTACGCCAGTTCATATGGAGAAAAAGCAGCCTCTTTTCACAAGCCAAAGAAAAATGGCTTCGTTCACCCTTTAAACCCTAAGATCAAAATTTGAATTCTCATTTGTTCAGTCCGTATTCATTTCCTACAGCAGTAGTGGGGAGAAGTTGATAAAATATCAATCAAATTCATTTTGTGTAATCATATCCGTAATTCTCATGACCACTCTGTTTTACAAAGCATTGATATTACAAGGAGAAATTTAGCCTTCATTGCAGGCGTATTTTGGGTGGACGAAACCTTGTTCGTGTTCGTAATGTTGTTGTAGCCGCCATCTTTGATTTTATGACAGTGGAAGATTGGGGAGAGTAGAAATAGTAACCCTTTCGGCAGGTGCGAGGGCAAAAGAAGGAAAGGGGGGAGGGGGAGGGGAGAAAAAAATACGCCTGCCCGATATCATTGTTCTTATGGGAAACTCCGTACGCTGGCAAACGGAGCTCCTGATTGGTGCGGCATAGTTAAGTAGATTGATGCCTGTCAATTAACTGTAAGTCTACATTGTTTATTCCGTTTGGAATTGGAGCGGCTGGGAATGTCGCGTGTATTACGCAATGAGAAAGTCAAAGCGATTTCTAAACTGGTCATCAGGACAAGATTTGCTCGCAGTACTAAAATCTACACCAGTTTTACCTCATGCTAAAATGCTGCTTGTTCCAATACGTTTTTTTTTTCTGGCGAGTAGATTATGCTCTAGAGTGTTCTATGTTTTGACTGAGCAAATGTGATTTTATCCGTTTGTTTCACACTGAGAGGTCATGACAGGCTTATTGATTTTCTGTGGTTTTTGAGTTTCTGGTCTTCATGATATGCCCTCTGATGCAAGAGCGTTTTCTTTGACCTCTTTTGAAGCGTACAGCTCTTTTTGTCGCCAAATAAGGCTGTTAGGTTCTTTATTTTTGTCCAAAGAGCCTCAGGATCTGAATAACTGTGCGATTTTCTTTCAAGTCCGAGAATGTGATATTTTCCTGCAATGTTGCATCACGCTGGGCCCAGCTCGTTAGTTTTTTAAATTCTTTGATGTTAAACTCTCATAGATAGCGATTTACAGAAATGAATTTAGAAGAATGAATTGCAGCTTAAACTGAAGCTTCATCAGCTGTGGAGAATTGCATTGCGACGCAGTCAAGATAAAAACACAGCTTGTTTTTCTTAAGACAATGCGAGTC
>OZ037779.1:18881416-18923916 GCA_964035525.1 Porites cylindrica | reverse complement strand
TTCAGCAGTATTTTCACTTAACAAGATTTGTTCTTCTTCATTTTATTTTAAAATAAATACCGGAAGTTTTCCTTGAAATTCCCAACTGTCTTTGACCACTTCTGGCCCCAGTTGTTCAAAAGGTGGATAGCACTATCCACCGGATAAAACACTATCCAGTGGATAAGTATTTGGAAAACCAATTGCACTTTCCAGTGGATAGAGATTTATCCTGTGGATAGCGCTATCCACCTTTTGAACAACTGGGACCTGGAAGTGAAATTGGGTCAGTACTTTGTACATTATTTGTTTTATGAAATGTTTTGGTAAAAGTAGAACGACCAATAACAACCGTGCCCGAATCCGGGGGTGGGTACTTGAAGAAAAGGTGTATTCACATTAAGTGCCCAGCAAGTACCTTACTCGGCCACTGTGCCCGGGCACTTTTTCCGTCCTGGTAATGGAGATGAAATGCTCGTTAAGGATAGTCCGTCTTCTCTTGCAGTCAGATCGCAAATTTTACAAAAGATATTGAGGCATGCGGTTTATCGGGATCTTATGAATACCACGGGGTTTTGTTGAACACCGATTAAACTTTGTTCAAAAGAGGTTTTAAGTGCTGAATAGGAGTTTAGTTTCTTCGAAGTATAACTGTGTGGTTACTATATGTAACAAAATTATTTGTCGTCTTTTTCGTAAAGTTTTAAGTTTCAGTTCTGTTGGACAGAAGCGATTTGTTGCCAAGTCATAAATTATAGGAGTCATGAGTCAATGAAACTAACAGCGGAGTCCAAGTTTAATTTTCATGAAAAACGTTGGTCGGGTTGAAGCGAGCGCTCTTTTTTAGTCTCTATTGCAGATCTTGACAAAGTTCTTATTTCACCTTCTAAAATCCATTTTTTACTTCATTTCAGTTTTTTCAGAGGTAGCCGATCAACTGGAAGAAGAAGAGCAATAAAAAGGAGCGAAGCGAAAAGAGAAATCCAGGATGCTTTCCTCATCTGAGTGCATTACCTGGTTGGGCGTGGTCCTGATCGTTTCTGTTGCTATAGTAACAGTGAACCTACTATCAATCATCCTTTTCATAAAAAACAGTGATCTTAGAACTCGTGGCATGTACTTGGTTATAAACCTGACCGTAGCTGACACATTAGTAGGAGTAATTTCCAGTCTTGAATTACTACCTTTTCCAAGCAAGGAATGCAAATATGCAAATAGTCTGAAAGTAAGGTTTAATCGGGAAGGGAAAATAATAACTTGGTTTCTTTTCTATTGGTTTCCTTTTACTTCTCTTACAAATATTACTGTAATTTCGTTAGATCGGATGCATGCGACATTTCGTCCATTCAGGCATCGAGTTGTCAAAAAATGGGTCTACGGGGTAACAATTTCTGTTGTCTGGGTTTTAGCTGGAATGATATCAACTGCAATTATGATGCTTTTTTTATTCGACAAAGAATGGCCGCCACTCCGGCATCAGTATTTCTCTCAATCATATTGCGTATTATGTCTTTTTGTTATCTGTGCTTGTTACGCCTCGATTATTGTCAAAATTTGTTGTGGGGCGCGTCCTAAGCACCATGGTGCAGCCGCTAGGCAAAGAAAACTGACTGTCACGTTACTCATCATGACTATTGTATCGTTACTGTTGTGGCTACCGTTTGCTGTAGTTACCTTTGTTTATCATACAACTGATAGCATTCGATCACTTTCTTACACAAAAATAAGGCGATTGAATATGTATTTACTGCTTTTATTTTATACAAACTCGTTTGTTAACCCCGTGGTTTACACAATAAGAATGCCCGAGTACAGGAAAGCTCTCCTGTTATTATTTACACGTCGACAAAGGCAAAATGCTGCAGCTGTTATTCCTCTTCGTGCTCGTTAAGGTACTTTGGGTAAAACTTTCGATCGTAAGTGATCGCAGGTTCAGCTTTAGATGATGATGATTTTCTCAATTTGGGTCGATGAAAATACGATAGTATAGATACATAAGATGCTATGATTTGAGTTCCCCATAATACACTTGCTGTTTGCCCCCCTTCTGCATAAACTATTGGGAGGATTGAACATTTCCTGAAGAGCTTTTGAAAGCAAGAACTTATGCAAAATTTGAGAACAAACAGAGTGTATTATGAGGGATTCGAAAAAAGTAAGTACACATATCAGTTTTCGTGTATAACTTGTCAAGCTCGTTAATGGTCTATAGCAGGAAATTGAAATAGTTTGAAATGTGCTTCAGAACTTAAGAAAGTAGATCATGCACAGGTACCATGGCAATTTGTAATAAGCCGTGTCGCACTTTGTAATACCTGTCGCAATTTGTAATAAGCCGTGTCGAACTTTGCATTAAAATGCTGTCGCATACAATTTGTAATAAACTAACCTGCCGAGTTTTCCGTTACTATTTTCATTATTCTTAAACCTGGTTTACTTAAACATGTTTTGTTGTTGTGAATGGGACTTAACCGGTGTTTTAAACCATTCATTGGACTAGTTATTATTAATCCAAAGCATGATGAGATGAAAAAATATAATTGTCATGAAACTGTTGATAAAATAGTCAGTTGAATTCATTAGATGTGATAATAAGGTCTCATGTGGTAGAGTGATTTCACTAAACCAGTGAAACAGTATGTAACAATAAGCGCCAAGTAGTTACAAGTCAAAAAAAGAAAACAACGAGACTAGAGTATTAGTTCGTATTACTGCGTCTACTATCTATTTTTTAGTAGCCTTGGAAATATACAAATATACAACGAGGGTCAATACAAAAAATTGTGTCAATACAGTAAGAAAAATAAACGTTATAAATCAAAAATGCTTAATTATCATAATTTTTAAACTGGGTGATAACGGGGCCTTTTACATAGTTATAATATGCATGTTGACATAGGAGTCGTCATAGCAGCGAAATAACGTCATTATCTATTTTCCTTGCAGCGGTATTTCTCGGCATCGAGAGTTTTTTCCACAATCGTGCACCGGAGCCTATGTCAGCATATAACATTCTTGCTTACAACAATTTTTCATCTTTGCGTAATACAGTTGTGGTAATCGTTTTTCCATATCTTTGTTAATAGCGAGGCAGCTAGTGTTTAAACTTGGGAGGTATTGGCCCTGAAAAAAAAAATAAAAACAAAAACAATCGAGCCACCTTTGTATCCACCATCAGGACAGCGGTCACCATGATTTTCTCGTCGATAGCCTTGTACAAGTGACAAGTGAAAAGAATCCCCCAATCAGGGCCCGCCCAGCAGTTTTTCAAAAGCGGAAGGACGACTGAATAAAAGTGCGTATAAAAGAAGCCAAATGGGGGGATTGTCCGAGGAGGCCTCTATACTCAACGACAAAAGAATGTCAAAAGAATCTTTTGATACGATTAACAGATTTATCCTAGCAAATTAAAGAACGAATTGATACTATCACCGGAAAGCTGAATGCAATACGTTTTCTACATTTCGAGAAACAGCCTAAAATTCATGTCGCTCGTTTCCAGCATGCCGATTCACTTCGAGCGCCTGACTAATTGGCGAGTGGATTGCAGGCGGGATTTTGTAGGATGTTAGTTAGGGTGGGCAATGATAATTTTTTTCTTCCGATTAGAATATCTACCTAGTTATGAAAATCCTTTTTATTCACAAAACTGGCGAGAGTGTATGATACATATAACTTGACCAAAACTGATAGAAAAATGAACAAAGAAAGAATACATTATTTTGGTTCGGCTCGTCACTGCTTTTCGCAACTTAACTCAATAACACTATAATATTTGTAGTGTTTTCCAAGATCGATAAAGTCTAGCAGTCCTGGAATCAGAACAGACCGATTATCATAAATTTCATTTTTTTGCCCGCGAGGTCTGTCACCCAAACACTAAACCTGTGAGAGCAGAGGCTTCAAGCAGTTTAATTAATTTCCGTACGCCAGTTCATATGGAGAAAAAGCAGCCTCTTTTCACAAGCCAAAGAAAAATGGCTTCGTTCACCCTTTAAACCCTAAGATCAAAATTTGAATTCTCATTTGTTCAGTCCGTATTCATTTCCTACAGCAGTAGTGGGGAGAAGTTGATAAAATATCAATCAAATTCATTTTGTGTAATCATATCCGTAATTCTCATGACCACTCTGTTTTACAAAGCATTGATATTACAAGGAGAAATTTAGCCTTCATTGCAGGCGTATTTTGGGTGGACGAAACCTTGTTCGTGTTCGTAATGTTGTTGTAGCCGCCATCTTTGATTTTATGACAGTGGAAGATTGGGGAGAGTAGAAATAGTAACCCTTTCGGCAGGTGCGAGGGCAAAAGAAGGAAAGGGGGGAGGGGGAGGGGAGAAAAAAATACGCCTGCCCGATATCATTGTTCTTATGGGAAACTCCGTACGCTGGCAAACGGAGCTCCTGATTGGTGCGGCATAGTTAAGTAGATTGATGCCTGTCAATTAACTGTAAGTCTACATTGTTTATTCCGTTTGGAATTGGAGCGGCTGGGAATGTCGCGTGTATTACGCAATGAGAAAGTCAAAGCGATTTCTAAACTGGTCATCAGGACAAGATTTGCTCGCAGTACTAAAATCTACACCAGTTTTACCTCATGCTAAAATGCTGCTTGTTCCAATACGTTTTTTTTTTCTGGCGAGTAGATTATGCTCTAGAGTGTTCTATGTTTTGACTGAGCAAATGTGATTTTATCCGTTTGTTTCACACTGAGAGGTCATGACAGGCTTATTGATTTTCTGTGGTTTTTGAGTTTCTGGTCTTCATGATATGCCCTCTGATGCAAGAGCGTTTTCTTTGACCTCTTTTGAAGCGTACAGCTCTTTTTGTCGCCAAATAAGGCTGTTAGGTTCTTTATTTTTGTCCAAAGAGCCTCAGGATCTGAATAACTGTGCGATTTTCTTTCAAGTCCGAGAATGTGATATTTTCCTGCAATGTTGCATCACGCTGGGCCCAGCTCGTTAGTTTTTTAAATTCTTTGATGTTAAACTCTCATAGATAGCGATTTACAGAAATGAATTTAGAAGAATGAATTGCAGCTTAAACTGAAGCTTCATCAGCTGTGGAGAATTGCATTGCGACGCAGTCAAGATAAAAACACAGCTTGTTTTTCTTAAGACAATGCGAGTCTTTGGACTGGAGCGACTGTTTGGTTGTTTTGTTATTGTGGGCTACTCATTTCCGGAAGAGCGGTCACGCGCGTCTAATCAGGGGGTGTTTCTCATTTTCACAGTGTTTTCGGGAGGCGTTTTCTCTTCTCTCTCCCCGCTCCCTCCCCGCTCCCTTTGACTCGCCCCATTTCCTCCTCTCTTTGGGGAGTTTCAACATGGCGCTTTCGCCAGCAAATTGCGCGCTCAAAGAAAACGCCTGCACTGCAGGCTAGGAGAAATTTGATGCTGATCTCTCTTAGGGCTTAAAGGGTTAACGCCCAGCGCAAATACTAACCATAACTGACTCACTAAGTTAAACGATAAATCAGGATAACTCCTGTAAGGGTGTGGCAACGATTAACGAATTCAAACTACTGGATTAAAGGGACTGGTTCATGATAATGCGCATGCGCGCCGTTTGTCTCTTCAGAATAAATTTGTTGGGTCAACACTAAATTCGAAATCACCATTACCGGTACAATCATTGAAAATCCTTCGTTTTATTCGGACATCCGTCGCTTTGGCTGGTCTAGTTATACTTCGGTAGTGGTGATTAACGTGTGGTTGTTTCGTTTGACTGGTTGCGTTTTAAGAAGACGCAAAAAATAATGTTTTGATCATGGAGGTTCAGAAAAGCATCGTGGCCGTCCGGCAACAGGACGTTCTCAAGAGTCTCTAGAGATAGAGAAGCTTAGCCTATCGAACTGGTATGGTTCTAGGAGTAGTGTGTGGCATACGAAAAGAATACACGAGACTTGGAAAGTGGTTGAAGGCATGAGTTCGTTCAACTTTGATTTGATTTTTGACTCCGAACTGTAGTTATACCGCAACAGGCCGCGCGATCTTTACCGATCTGGTACACTTGAAATATTCCTTGTATCTTTGCTTTACGATCGTATATGTTTAAGAATTGATGTTTTTAAAATAAATTATTGCCTGAATATTCTGTTTATAATCTAGTTTCTTTATGTGTGCTACTCGATAACATTTGTTTTGCGGAACATTGACCCGATGCAACGCGAATGAATTTGTTCATTTGCTGATAAGCAATTGAAATTTATGCTCAATTAAGGATAATCTTTATACTCATACGTTGTGTGTTTTTGTCACCGGTCAGGCGCTATTTGTAGGTATTTCTGGGTTTATATAAGGCGAACTGAGAGAACAGTAATAAGATGTTTGTTTACAAATTTTGTTTGCCGATCGGTGACTGTTTTGTTAGCGTGGGTACGACCTCGTAAAAATACACGTTGGTAAATGTTTGTTTCAAAGCAAGACAGGGCTGTAAATCTTATTCTTATCGGCTGCAACATATATCTGAGGAGTAGCAAAGAATAAACTTGAATTATGGGGATAAATAAATTCAAACCAAATGCCCGGAAATACTCTCGCGTCGCGAACAATTAATTTGAATTTTGTAAATCTACTTGCGTGCATCTAACTCGCTTCCGATTGGTTGAAAAACAATCAGCTACTGTCAGAACTCACACATGCGCATTATCGTGAACCAGTCCCTTTAACTTTTAACTGAGTGATACATTATGTCTACTACACGTTTTGTCGCTGGCCTGTTATGGCTCATCACGGTCTTTTAAAAGTCACTTAACAATTTAGTCAGTTCGCTAAAACCGTTAGAAAAGTAGGAAACATTCAGCTTGCAAACAACACGCTCTTTTCTTCTGTCGGCGTGTTATGGGAGGGACAATTGCTCCTTGTCTGCTCACTGTTGCCCTCTCCTCTGTCTTGATTCTAATTATTTCAAGGCAGCTGCCGTGCGTCTGTAGGGTGGCGCCTAGAGGAAGCAGTGCAGCTTGCATGGTAACAGCTATACTGGAAGTCAGCGTAGGAAAAGTTTGCGCTTAGCTCGTAAGGGTATCCTGGAGAGATGTCCTGCGATTCCCAGCAGACAAAGAGCGGAGGGGTGGTAGAGTGAAGCGGTTCGGTTCCCTAAAGAGTGCTTGACTTCCTGTTTCAAGATATGAAGGTTTCCCAGTTGCCAGGACTTCGTTCGATGCTAGCCGCTTACATTTGGCCAGGGACGTATTATTCTTGCCAAATGTTTCTTAGCTGTTTTCCACTGGAGATTTAAGACATGGTGTTATACTGAACTCCTCTTGTAGTGAGGTGTCTTGCCGATTTTTGTGTTGGCAAATGAAAGAAACCTTTATCATGTGCATCTTTCCCTTGTGCCCAGTGCATCTCTGCTTGTCTCCTGATCAATTCCTCCTGGAGGGAAATGTCTGAACCAGTCGGTTGATAACCTGTAAAAAGATGGAAAAAGGTATTTTGAGTTGCTGGCAATATTACTTCTGAATCAATAGATCAACATACACTTCGTTAACTATTCAACTGAGTAGAATTAGAACGCATCAAATTATACCTACTCGATTTCAATCAGTTCTCCGAAAAAAAAAAACGAATTAGCAGGACCACTTGTTTAAAAGTCATTATGACTCAAAAACGGAATGAGCTTCTGTCATTTATTATCATAGAACTCCGCTAAAATTTCAAAGCCTTAAAGCAGAATGGCCTTAGTTTGAGAGGGACGCTATCGTCGATCCAATTACAGCTGATAGGAAAGCAAGTTCTACTCGTGTCCTTGCTTGAAAATCAGCTGCAAATACCCATATTGTCTCCAAAGACTCCGACCCCTTCTTAGACGAGGCCCTGGGAAAGAGGTTGAGATGACACCCATTTAATAATCCCAGCTTATTTTAAGAGAAACAGTTTCTTGCAGAGGGTTTCCAGGGAGAGGACTGTGTCGTCTGGGCTCCCTACCCTCTCCTTCTAAGATTGCAAACACTTGGTCGTCCTGTAGCACCTTATTCACCGGTGAGCTCAAGACCACAGCTACGTATTGCTCCCAAGAAGTGTTTCTATGGTAACGCTGAGTGCCAACCACGCCTACAAGTACGATCCATTCTTTACCCAGGACTTTGCAGCATTCAAGTATATCTGCGAAAAGAACATGTCAGCTTTATATATAAGATGCAGCACTTTTACGTCAACTTCACGTTTCCTTTTGATTTGGCTCACAATTTTTTTTACAAAAATCAATAAAAAGAATGTTTTTGCAAGAAAAAGAGACGACAGACTAAGTTTAATTCAAAAGGATTTGAATAAACCGTTATGAATTTCACCAAAATCTTTCAGCCTCATTAAAGTCTAGGTTTATGAGCACTATACTCACCTATAAGCTTGCAGTTCTCACAGCTACTGCACTGGTTTTCTCATTCTTTATAAAATCTCCCTTCTGAAATACTTTGCCAACATGAACTTCTTGTTTGCGGTACTTGGGCGGTTTCCATCCATATTTGCCATTTTCGAACACGTTGATCAAACATTCACTGCACGCTAGGCTTTCAAGTTTTCCAAGTTTGGGTTTCTTTCGAGCTATCGCTTCTGCCACAATCACGTCCCCGATCTCGTACGGCCTGCTATGAGGACATTTTCCGAACCCGAGAAAGCTAAGATTCCAGCTTTGGGTTTCAGTGATTTGATGGCCTGGATAACCGCAAATGGCTCGCCTCGAGCTTTGAGTAAAAACACAAGGCGGGAATTGATTCTTCAAAGTAAACGTACCCAGCCCCTCCTATCAACACGCCCTTCCGATCTTTCAAAATGCTTGCGGTCGCGAGAAATATCAACTCGTTTTCGGCGATCAACAATTCGTTCGTTGGGATGTAAATTTTGTAAACTTCAACTGTCTCGTATGAGAGTTCTTGTGGAAGCAGTGCGCAAACGGAGGGAGGTCTAATTGGCAATCCGGTTCCGGCCATATCAGGTCCGAAAGATCCTGGAGAAGAAAAAGACAGCTTTTTCCTTCATCTCTTTCCATAACCTATACAAAAAGCTTAGTGGCATATACTGAATGATGTACTCATCCTCGAGTTCACAAGATAAACTTCAGTAAGCATTTTAAAAAGCAACCTTAAGAAGGAAAGACAATTCTCTTTTCGTTAGCTAACTTGAAGAATGTGTTCGTTCCCTGGGGGGCGGTATTACAGTTGACATAATAAAAATAAGCTTTTTAGACTGGGACACGGCAGGAATATGAAGTGTTTTTGAAAGGCCATTACATACAAGTAAGGAGAGTTTACGATGTAATGTATGGAAGCTTATGGATAACAAAACTGATATTTCATCTTAACGTAATTTAGCCTAATTGTACCAGAAATATGGCATTCAAATAGTCAGATTCATAACCTAGATAGTTCATTTTTGTCTATGCAAAAGTTCTTTCCATAAATCTGTAAAGGTTGTGTCTATATACATTTCAAAGTGTTGTAATTAAAGAACATGTCCATATATCTTAAGAGTTAAAGCATTCTCCAGAAAATTGACATAAGCTTGGAGGAGCTTTCGCGCATTTACAGCTGCCAGAACATCCTTGTTTGCAGCCACATTTCAGAGGCTCGAGACAGGCTTTTGATGCTTCTAGTAGTGAGGTCCAGAGAGGTTTCCACTTGTTACCGATCTCACATTAGCCCCATCCATCGGGCGAAGGCACTATTTGAACCGACTGCAGGCGTGTGTACCAGGCTCTACTTTGGTAGATTTATCTCAAAACGTGTTGTAGCAAGGACTCCCATAATGCACACAAACAACTTTAATGGTACTGTCCGGATGTGAAATATAACTGGAATCATAAAAGTAAGATGCAAAATGTAAAATGTAAGTGAGGAGGGGGCTTAGTTTTTCATATCCGTTATTTTTCTCCTTGAAAAAACTAAAATTATTGGATTACTACATTTACCTGTGTGGGTGGTGTATTCTCCAGTGTCCTGTTCTTCTTGATGAGCATTTCTTTTCTTGCTTCATTCACGGAGGTTTCATTGCTTGTCTTGTCATAAAGAACCACAGTAAAACGGTCAAGCAGCTCGAAGTTGCGGTCCTCCTTGTCCGACTGGTAATATGGGTTCTGATCAGCAAGATTAAGGAACACATCTGTAACCTCACGATACGACTTCCAAGCTTCCCAAGCGGATTTCTTTCCGTTGCCCTAGCTGTGAAGCAAGAGATGGTGTCACAACCAGTAAAGGAATGAAACAGAGGCATTTCTCGAGATGTATTACGACAAAGAGATGCACAGATGAGATTAACACTTATAAGCTGGAAGCGCTTTCCCATAGCCAAACTTATCCAGACATTTGCAGAGAGATGTAAAGGTAACAATTTGTTGAAGAGCCCAATCATTATTCAAGTACAACGATGTCTGTGTCCACTGTTCGAATAACAACCTGTATGATTGTGTCCTTTATTGAGAGCGGGCAGAACATGTAGGCAATTCTTGCGTCGGCTTCCTCGTGGTCGCATCCTTGCATATCTGAGGACCCGCTGCTCGAGAAAGCATCAGTTTTCTCCTCAAGTGATATTCACCTTCTTATTTTCAGAAAACTGAAAATCTTTTACTTTTTCAGTCAAAAGAGAAAATAGCTTTCCTTGTTGGTAGTATCTTGCAGAAACATTTTCCACTTTGATGAAAGCTTGGTTACACTAGTCACCTTTTTGTTTCTGACCTGCGCCTCTCCTCTCTTTGGTTGATTCCTTCAAACTTTTTTCCTTGTGCGTATCCCAAACAAACAGTATTTAACATCGTAAATAGCGTGATGAGTAATAAAGATACTCGGACGATCTTTTTTTTCTTTATATTTTTCATTTTCAATCGCGAAACATAGCACGAAAAGCTTCGCCTTGACTTTCAGCGTCGCTTTCATGCTGATGTATGTAAGGGTAAATTAAATCAAATCTCACGCCCCCCTCCTTCCGCCCCCCGATTGTTGTTTCACGTGGCACCCCTTCTAAATTTGCTTTTCCTTGCACCCAAAACAACTTTGCGCCAAATTTGGAGCTCTTTTCCACTCTGTAAAAATTTCTCCAAAAACTCATCATAAACCACTGCACTATATCAAATATTTTAAAACATACTTAACATCGCACGCGCATTTGATCATATTCGAATGTTAATTTGCACGCTATAAGCAATAATATTATTACATCAGCTTCCGAAGTTTAGGCATTCGCAGTTAGAAATATTTCGCTTTCGCTACTGCCCTCTCCCTTAACTTTTCATTGTCCATTTTTTTCCTTTTGCTGGTCACTAAGTGGGCTCTACTTCGGTGGAAACTCGATTTTGGGAGAATGTTTAGAATAGTAAGATTGGCTAGAATGAAGTGCAGGAGGGTATGACTGTTCAAAAAGATGACGTCACAGCAGCAGAAGGATCCTTGCGGCTGATAAGCACGGGCGGTTCCCAGAGAAGTGAATGGGTTAATGGCTCATTTCATGGGTTAGTTCCCAGTATAACTTCCTTTTTTCCTAGAAACATTTTGACATTAACGTTTCTCAGAAAAAATACAGGAAGTTATACTGGGAACTTATACGCTGTTACTGAAATGAGTCATTTTAAGTAAGTAAGTAATCTTTATTTCATGTACGGTTGTACAGATTCATCAGCCATGAAATATAAAAAAGTTAAAAACCTTAGTTGCATTTACTGGGTTTCGCCAAATAGAGTATTAAAATTATTCAATTAAGTGTATACGAAAAAAAAAAGCTTGTTTTTCATGAATGCAGTGCCTTACTTGACATTATTATAACTTTGCAAAAGTGACTTAAAATTACGTTGGGATTCTGCTTGCCTTAAAGTTTCAGGAAGACTATTCCACAGAACAGCACCACGGTAGCGAAAAATGTTAAAGAGATAATTAGTGTGTGGCTGTGGAATAGTTAATTTATTTACACAATCTCGAAAAGTGTATGAAGTGTTATTGGATCGAGCAATAAATTTCGAGTTTAGGTAGTCAGGAGCAAGCCCATTAAAGGATTTAAAAACCATTAAGGCTTTTTGGATATCACGCTGAGTACAAATATTTTTCCAATTTAAATTTTGGAACAGCTGCGATACATCTGTGTCATAGCTTAAGAAAGTTTGAGCTCGCGCTGCACGATTTTGGAATTTTTGAAGTTTGTCCACTAGTTTTAGGCCACAGCTTCCCCAAACAACATTGCAATAGTCGAAATGCGGCTGAATCAAGGCTTTGTAGATAAGATGCAATGTTGCTCGGGGAACAAATTGCCTGACCCGCTTGATAGCTGCAATACCAGAGGCAATTTTTCAGCCAACTTCTCGGACTGAAATACTACAACATTAACGTTTCCACGATCAATATCTGTAATATCAAAAGCTCAGCAATCGGTAGCCTATATATAGTAGAGCAGTAACCTGAGATCAGGCCCAATTTTAGCGGTTCTCATAGATTCTCTCTAACGGCAACCGCTAAAATTGGGCCTGATTTTGGCCGTAACGCTGATTGGCTGTTAGAACAATGCCACAAGATCTGATTGGCTGTCGGAAACGCCGGAAGTTAAAAGCGCTTATTCCTCGCGTGGTTGTTTTCGTGAATGATCCGTCGTCGGCGAGAGAAGGATCGATTTTGCTGTCTTTTTTATTGTTTTATAGTCTTATGGTAGGCAAATATGCCTTAATATGTGTCATGGAAATTCAGAAAATTCATATGGTTGTTCATATCTTCTCAGGATTTGCTTTATTTACGGAACTAATGTGAGTGTATCGCGGAGTTGAATCCCTCTGCAAGTTGTTGACCGCTAACAAGGTGCCTTTTGATTTACCAACAAATAAGTGCAAATCAAAATACCGTCCATCTTAAAACTGGTTTCATTCGAAAGTTTACCTGGGAATGACTTCTCACTGCGAAAGAAACCTCAATCGCCAACTGTGAAGTATTAGACGAAAAACATTGCATCGCTGTTCAAGGAATTTTCGTTGTAGGCATTATTATAAAAGCTGGTGGCTTAAGGTAACAGACTGGTTGTTTGCCTTCGCTTTTTGTAAAAAATAAACCAGGAAAACTGGTGTCCTCGCTCGTTGGCTGTTTGCTTTTGTTTTTAAAGATTTATGTACTGAAAATCGGGGAAAATTGCCTAGGAAAATATTAAGGCAACAGAAAAATAGAAATTTCAGTATTTTAAATTCGTGCGCGCCTAGCCAAAATGAGCGAATCCCCCATACATGACCCTCTTCCCATGAAAATTATTTTCAATCTATTCTTGGTTTAGCCTGTGTACAGACGTCCCCCGTCCCTCAGGAAAAATCGGGAGAGGAGACGTCCGTGAATCGCCGACGATAATCGTGTTCCCGTTTCCCTGGAATGCTGGGGACAGCCTCTGATTGGTTGTAATCTTAATGCTATGACTCAAATAATTTCCGGTGTTGTGATTGGTGAATGAGCCTCCGAATAGATTCCCGGGGAAAAGCTCAGCCTTTGTGGACATTCATATTTGTTTACCGGTATTTGTATTTCGGCTCTCTCGAAAAGGCATGAGGAGTTAAGACCACCGATGTTTGCTGCACCGGTTGGGGGTGCGTCTGTCTGTACCGGTCGGTATTGTAAATAAAAGAGAAGGCATACAAAATCCAACCTTAACAGCCAAGGCAGGGCAAGCTTACCCCAAAAAGATGCTACTCCGTTAGTCGTTCCCGTAACTGGTGTCAAATTTAAATCGGCATTCCTGTATGCCGAATGAGCAGTGAATATTTTAAGAGAACTTCTCTGCATTTGGTCAGATTGAAAATCTGAATGGATTAAATGTCTTAGAAAACATTTACATCAAATTCAGGGAAACTGAGCTGGTAGAAATTTCGTAACTGAATCGCGTGTGAACGCACGGCTCATTACGCATGCAAGAATGCACACAGAGATGAATCTGAAATCTACAACTACCAACGGTTCAACTTTCGAATAATAAATGGTATGTGAAAGGTTTGAACAAATGGGCGTCGGTAAAACCCGGAACACGGAACATTCCCGAACATGCCTTAACATTCCGGAACATTCCGGAACATGCCGGAACATTCCGGAACATTCCGGAACATGCCGGAACATCCCGGAACATGAAGAAACAAAAACAATTTTCATGAAAAAAAATTAATTAAATAAAATAATAATAACGAATAATTTTGGTAAAAATTGATAATAACAAAATAACATAAAATAGAATAAAATAATAATAATAATAAAAAACCGAAAAATACAGAAATAATTAAGAAAAAGAAACTGGTATCATCTCCGAGTATGAGAAAACAATATTTTGTCGCAGATAATTTGTTGGGCGAGCGAGGGTCCATGCAAATGACAGTAATGGGTAAAGGCTTGCTTCTAAATTCAAAATATATTAAAATGGGTCTTGTTTGCCATGTGCTTAATCATTTGGCGGTTATCCATTTACGGCTCTGCGATGGTCTGAAACGTCGGTGCAGTATTTCATGTCAAGCCAACATATAATCTCCTTATATACAACCGACATTTGCTTACTTGAGGTGCTTTGCTTTCTTGAGGTTGACATGAATTACTTATAGACTAGGCTCTGTGAACTTAAGAGGAGCTTAGGGGCTCCTGTCTTTGGATTTTAGTGGACAACACTCCCATTCGTAGTAGTTTCTACACTGTTTACAGTCAGCCTGATATTTCAGACACGGCGGGGCTAAGGTGCAGGTCACAGGTCACAGGTTACAGGCCACAGGTCACAGGTCAGGTTACAGGCCAAAGGTTACAGGTCACAGGCCACAGGTCAGGTCACAGGTCACACAAAAAACAATAGGACACTGGACGAAACTGTTCTGGACTGACGTTTTACTATACAAAAATAAAATAAGCTAAGGAACCTTGATGATATTTTTGTCCTTTAAACAATATTAAATTCCACACATGGAATAATATTTTCATGCTGATCATACGGCATATCCAAACTTCGTTGCGAAATCACAAAGGTGTGCAAAATCATGTGATTTGTACGAAAAACAAATCACATGTTTTTCACTGAAAACGAAGTTTTGTCGTGTTGTTAGAATGTCATCTCCAAATAAACCGTGCAGCCAAGATAACTTGGAGTGAGTCATTGAAATGCAGCACTGTAATCCTTTGATACATCAGCAGTTTACGGAGTCAAAGATTCAAGTTGTAATGGCGGAATGCTCCCACCTAAGGGCCACGAGGCAAATCCAACAGAGGTTTTTCAAGCTGTTGTGCAACGGAACGGGAGAAAATGGCAAGCTTTTGGGAGAAGAGCCGAGAAATACGGTCTAGCAACTATTCGAGAGGCCCAAATAGCAGTGTCTGAAGTTCTTAGCCGATTACACTTTAACACAGTAGTATTTTGTGACTGGTACGAAGCGCGAGCAACAGGCCGCCATCTTCAAAAGAGATGGAAGACCGATCTAGTGGCAAGAAGAGTTTAGGACGAGGAAAGTCTGAAGAACGTTGCCATATTTCAGTGGTCAAATAAGTTTTAGACTGTCCTTAAGTTTTACTTCCGTTTTCCCGTCGAATGCTTTTCAGAACATCCACAAACACGTCATGATGTTCTTAACGCAACAACCCTTCGTTTTGAGATTCGTTTTTTCTAACAAATCACGTGATTTTGCGTACCTTTGTGATTTCGTTACCAACTTTGGTTACGCTGGAAGTCCTCCTTGCGTGATCAACATGAATATATTTCTCATATGTGGGATTTGGTAAAGTTCAGAACAGAAAAAATATAATTGAGGTTCCTTGGCTTGTTTTATTTTTGTATAATAAAATGCCAATCAAGAACAGTTTTGTCCAGTGTCCTATTGTTTTTGTGTGTGACCTGTGATCTAACCTGTGACCTGGCCTGTGACCTGTGGTCTGACCTGTGACCTGGCCTGTGGCCTGTGACCTGTAACCTGTAACCTGACCTGTGACCTGTGACCTGTACTTTAGCCCCGCCGGAATATTGCAGTATCCGTTTGGTCAAAGGTGTATAGAAAGGAAAGGAGCCGTATTGTTTGTTTGTTTGTTTTTGTCTTCCACCTTGCTAAATATATCAATCTCGAAGCATTTGGCTTCGTCGTGTCATTGTCATGTCTGGAGTCTGAAACGGGCCGAGGAAGTCTGTGTGGATCTCTGTGATCTCGGAAATCGCTACAGCCCCTCCCATAAAAGTTGTAGTTCCATTATTGGGTCATAATTTTATTCTGCAGAACTCAAGATTGTTTTTTTCATAATTATGTGGGATGAATAGTCAACTTTGCTATCTGACGCAAATCAACATAAGGATTTAATTCAAGAGAGTCTAGTGGCCGAGACTAGCTACCCATTACTGTTTCCAAAATGAAATCTTCACTTGCGACTAGGGAGACGGCTAAAATTCAGGCTAACTGATAACAGTTAGAAACTACCGCTGCGCTACCACTGCCACTGCAACTATTGATGGCGAATGTGAATCCTTATCCTCTAAAGTACAAAGCTTGACCCCGTTGTTTTTCCTTTTTCCCCCACTTCGGAACCTGATCCCAGGCTAGATAACCGTTAAACCGCATGGCAAACAATTACAAGAGGTAGCTGTGCGAGGAAAGCTTGAAAACCCCCCTCCTCGCGACCCATTATAACATATTTTGAATTTAGAAGCAAGCCTTCACTCTTTACTGTCATTTGCATGGACCCTCACTCGCCCAACAAATTATTTGAGACAAAATATTGTTTTCTCATGCTCGGAGATGATACCAGTTTCTTTTTCTTTTTTTCTTTTGTTATTTTAAGTTATTATTAATTTTTTAAAAATAATTTTATTATTATTATTTCGTTCAATTAATTTTATTTTCATGGAAATTTTTTTTATTTTGTCATGTTTCGGGATGTTCCGGAATGTTCCGGAATGTTCCGTGTTCCAGCTTTTATCGACGCCCAAAATTAACAGATGAAAGCCTCTTTAATAATAATAATCATCTTTATTGAGGAAACTTTTTCATAAAAGATATGGTTTTCAAAAAGGACCTCAAAACTAGATATATATTATAAAAACAAAAAAAGCTATAAAATTGCAAAGGGATTAAAAAGATAGAAAAAATGCATAAAAAATTAAAAATAAGTATAAGTAAAAATTAAACGTAAGTAGCTATATTAAAAACTTAAAAACATTACGTTTAAAACTATTTACATTCCTTGAGTCTTTGATCGTCTGACTGAGGGAGTTAAAATCGGAAACGGCATGATATTGTGTTCTTTGCTTCCTCCAATTTCTTTTGACACGTGGTAATCTAAAATTGCCTTTGTTACGTGTATTATGCCTATGAAGTACGTCTTGTCTAATCAAGTCCATACCGTGATTAATTAGGCCATTGATGCATTTGTATACGTGTACACACCTTCTTTGAAATCGCCTTTTCTCTAGAGGCAGCCACTTGAGAACGGCTAATGCCTCAGTGGAGGATGAGTACAATGGTCTATTTAAAATAACTTTAGCGGCCTTATTTTGCAAAACTTGCAAACTAGACATAAGGGTAATATTATGTTTATCGCCCCATACTAGATCAGCATATTCAAAAAGGGGCATAACAAGACTTTTATAGAAAAGTAGACGCGCCCTGAAAGGCAATAAATGCTTTATACGCTTGAGAAGCCCAAGCCTCTGATTGATTTTCCCAGTTAGGTGTTCAATATGATCAGTCCATGTGAAATCCGAAGATATATGTATACCGAGGTATTTAAAGCTGCGAACATTACTTATACTATGATCTAAAATTGAAACAATCAAATCTACTTTGCTTTCGCGTTTCCTATTACTACCAATAAGCATGCATTTAGTTTTGTCCAAATTTAAAGTCAGTTTGTGATCATGAAGCCATTTCGCCACACCCAGTAGATCGTTATTTAACTTATCACTCAACTCCTTTGAGGATGTACCATAGCAATAAATTACAGTGTCGTCTGCATAAAGTGACGCGTAGCAGGAGTTAAGCACATTTGGCAAGTTATTTATGTAAATCACAAACAACAGAGGCCCTAGAATGCTACCCTGCGACTCCCCATGCGTGACTGGAAGTTCCTCAGATAACTCATTTCCACATGATGTGCGCTGTTGTCTACCAGTTAAGTAAGAACGGAACCAATGAAGAGCTGTTTCAGAAAGGCCGATCTCGGATAGCTTGCATAACATTATTTGATGGTCTACCGTGTCAAATGCCTTGGCTAGATCGATGAACACGGCCCCGCAAAGCTTTCCTTGTTCCATGTTTAAGAGCACTTCATCAGCAAATGAGATCAAAGCTGTTGTAGTTGACAAACCCTTCCGGAAACCAAACGGCTTGTTGGACAATAAATTATTGGTAATCAAGAACTGATATGATATGGTAATCAAGTACTGATATGATATTTCTATATTTTTCCCACGCGTGAAAAATTTGCATACTAGAAAAACAAGCAACGGAAGTAATTTTGCTTGGTTGATTCGGCAAATTTCAATCAATCCAAAAGTGGGCGGCAGACGTTTCGTAGAAGGTTTTTATCAAACTCTCTCTTTTCGTTTCGCCTTGCCCGCCGGATTGTAATTTTCAAAGCGAAACGAAAATAGAGCCTGATCTCAGGTTAGTAGAGCAGTCACCATTGAATGGATAGAGCGAAATCCTTATTGACTTTTTGAAATAATACTATGTTCTGATAGGTACGCGTATACTTGATCGTACGTTATTGTTTCGAATAGCTTGGCCACGTACGTTACAGAGATAACAGAAATGGGACGGTAATTGTTCATATCACTCGAACTTCCCTGTTTGAATAAAGAGTAACTTTAGCACGTTTCCAGTCATCTGGGAATATAATGCCCAGAGTCAAACAACAATTAAAGATCTTAAAAACAGAAATGCAAATGAAATAAGCACATTCACGAATTAATCTCGCAGATATTTTATCAAGACCGGTTGCTTTTGATTTGCTAAGTTTATTCAATGGTAAAAATTCTTGACTGCTATTTGTCGGAGTAAAACAGAATCTTTGGTCAGTGATGTTAAGATATTCAAGACAACTTTTGTCGCCGTTAGCTGCCGATGGGATCTCATTAGCATGTTTCGGGCCAATTGTGGATAAGTTTCATTAAACGCATTTGCCAGGTCGGTAGTGTTAGTTAAAAGGCCTTAAGCGTGTTGGCGGCCGCTCTTGGCTGCTGAATAACGCCGAATTATGGCAGAACTTCCAGAAACATTGGCCAGTCTCCTATTAGGACCTCATCAGAGGTGCCTTTAGCTAGTTGTGGTTGCATCAACATTTATGCAAAATAATCACGAATGTGTGACAGCTTGGACTGCTGAAGAGCAGCATCTCATCCGACCCATCACAAACTTCGAAACAAACAGTTGGATCTTTGGGACTTTTAAAGTTGGCCAAGTATACTGGTTTGTGATTCTCGATTCAAATCCCAGTAACGCAATCTGGCCACACAAAAGTCAAGACACCATTGTTCAAATTAATCCTGTTCCAGTCAGCACTGTTAGTACTCCCCCTGCGCCTGTGCGATATACTGAAAGTGAAATGTACGATATGCTATTTGGTTCGTCTGTGGAGTCAGTTTTTCGCGGTTTTGCTCCCGGAGTTATTTATCAAGGAAAATACATTACTGAGGGGATGGAATGCCCTTCAGTTGGGATTCTTAAATGCAGTCTGGGAGATATCATGATGTTAGAAAATCCGTTTAACATGTCTGCGACGAGATGTCGGATCTTTCAGGTGTTTGACTTTCCTGTGACAGCACAGAACCAAGATGCCTTATTAAAGAACTTGAATGAAAGGCCTGCAAACACACAAGTGCTAGTTTTTCTTGGTTTAGGAAGACCGTTTGCTGGCACCGGCGTTAACGTCTACAATCCACGTCGCTGTTACATTCTGGTAATCGGTGTGATCATGCATGCAGCGTGGAGGATGACGGCAAACCACGAGGAAAAATACTGTGCTTTTATTTGTTATGCATGGGAAAATGATGCCTTTTTCAGCCTAAGTCGGTTATTCGATTGGTTGTAACATAGTGAAGCGGTTTCCCTACATTTTTTGGAGTTGTTGGTGAATGACAAATGAGACTGTTGTATTTAACAATCAATGAACAGCTGAATGAATGAGGCTGAGTATCTTATGAAGAATTATAGAGATCGAGGAGGGTGTTATCCGTCGAGGCCGTAGGCGATACGAAAGCCGAATTCAATAATTGCTTTATTATTCATTCAAAACAATTCCTAGTTTAAAAACATAGCTAAAACAAGCTTACCTGCATCGATGTTAAGTTTATCTTCGATAGTTTACGTTTGGGTTTGTCCAGCTCCGGAAATATTCTTCAAATAGCAGATGTCGAACTCCGAGTCGTCTTCTTGCTGTTTTTGCTATGTTTTTAGCCATTATTTCGCCTAGTTCCAGCTGTACTGTAGTTCTTACTCTTGAAACGAGTGAAGTGCCATTTTAGTTTTTACAACGAAAACAACTCAGTCTCGTCTCCAGGTCTTCTTGGTTAACGGTGCCTTGACCTGTAGAAGGCTTCTTTTTTGACGTCATTTCCTCGTTAAACACAAAATTCTTCCAAATTTGATCATCAGTAACTGGTTATGGTGAATTATGCGTGTGCTTTTAGCCAATCAGAATTGGGGAAATATTTTGAATGAATAATAAAAGTCATTAATATTATTTTATTGATTTATAGACAAGTTTTATCCAGCGTTTTCCGTAGTGTTTCCTTGGGCTTGATTTTAATTTTGATTTGGGCCATTTGACAAAAGTATAGTGACGTTTTCGCTACTTGATTCCTAGATACTTTTTTAAATTAGTCTATAGTATACTATGGAAGGCTTTTCCCCTTTGGCCATCATTATATCAATTGTCATTTTGTGATGATAATAGTTTCAATTGATTATGTATTGATGCTGTTGGGAGAAAACTGATGTTGGTCTCTTTTAAAGCCCAAGGGTTTAAGTTCTATATTCATATAGAAAATTAGCTTGCTTTTCCGCGTGTATTCTAGTTTCAGTTGACGAAATGATCTTTTCTTCATTGGTGGAAAAAAAAATACTGTTGTCGCTATTTTTAGGAAAGGATCGCTTATTATAAAGTTGCTCAGCGTTGTACTGTAGCCTGACCAGATCTTCTAAGTTAAGAAATGATGGGAAGGGAAGCAATGCAATGGGATGGCACCGCAGTGAACCCCGGCTGCCTCCCACCAATGTAGCCTGCTGGGTTTGAATCCTAGAAGTGATCATTGAGACGTTCTGGGACTTTTGAAGAAAAAAAGAATGTTGATTACAGTTCTACGCCCAGTTGTACGATATTTGGATAACGGTTTCCAAATGGAAAATCTCTATCCAGTGGATAACGCAGTTGGTTTCCCTAATACTTATCCCGCACTGGAATTATCCGTTCGTTTACCGCTATTCAATTTTTGAACAATCGTGGACCTGCTTTATGAAGTGTGTTTACAGTTTTTGTCAGACTTCTCTTCTAAGCGGTCACTTACCAATAAAAAACGACCAAACGATTAAGTGCCAAATGGATAGGATGTCTTTTTTAAATGTTGATCCAATGTCGACCAATGTCAGCAACGAAAAAAGACATGCCTACTGTCATGGTCAAACATTTCTTTTAGTATCCGATAAACATCATATTACTGGTGTAGCTCAGTAGCGGGACCTGTCTTTTCTGCTTTTTGTGTCTCAGTTTCTGAACTCGTTCTGAGCAGCATATTGCGTTGATCTTTCTAGTTCAATATCTTGCGTTAAATTGAAACCGGCGGGTTTTTGTAAGGTGGTCTACCCAGAGTGGGAACTGTGCTACTAAGAGCTTGAATTTCTTATCAGTTTCTACCACTTTTAAGAGGAAGGAATTCTATAGCATACGTAAATTTAAAAACCTTGATAGCTTAAAATCCTGGTTAATTGAAAATGTTACCACCCTTACAACTAAACATCGACAATCGTAAAGAACAACCTGTCGTAGACTTGAGCTAGACAAAGAGCCTTAAAACCGAACAAAAGAGCCACGATTATTAACCAAATGAATTAAAAGGTGGCTAGAAAGGATTTTATAGAGAGGATACCGCCCAAGTTTGAGCATTAACTACCTAGGCATGAGTAAAGATATGGGAAAAAGGTTACCACAACTGTATTAAGGTGACTCGACCCAGTTTTTTTAGGGGGGCGGGGGGGGGGGGGGGTACCATCCTATTTTGAAGCTCTCTGGTATCCCCACCTTACTTTTATCGTAAGTCTAACACATAGAATGGATAACATATAGATCAATCTACAATATAACATAAAATTTTTGGCGATCGGACTAAATGTCACGTGGCTATAATGCCACGCCCGTTTGAGGTCTGAGCCGAAAATCTGCTGTTAGCGGCATTTTTTCGTGAAATCTCTCGGCTACACATAGTGCGCATTAGTGTCTGGCGCTGAACAGAGTTTCACCAAAATCGCAAGGACCCAATTCGAGAAATTCAGCGGTTTCCAAATTTAGGTCACAATTTATGCGAAAATGATAAGCAAACTTTACACGGATTATATCTAATAAACTATAAGATTCATCTCTTTAAATTCTCTGTAAATCCATATCTTTTTCGGGGGAGCCGAGGCGATCGAAGTGGGAAGTGATCCAGAACGACACACAAAGTAATGGAGAACTCGAAAACATATGAAGAATCCAAGAATTTCGAAGGAACCACGGGGCAATAGGCTAACTTCTAACATAGCTAATTTACGCCAAGGTAAATGGAAAAGGTTTTAAATATCAAGATCAGTTATGCAGTTATACTGTCATGAAGATCGATCTCATCGCTTTGCGGTCTTAATGGTCAGCGGGTGTCGAGGCATGCATGAAGTACCTACCGAGTGTTGGGTGAGCGTTGCGTTGGCGTTGCGTGACTAAACCCAACCTGTCCACCTTTTTGTCCGTTTATTCTATAGTAGTGTTATTAATGTTATTTTTGTTGTTGTTGTAATTATAAGAGAGATAGAATCACGTTTATAACGAAAGGTATTAAAAGGGAAATTTTGAACCACTTGACCAAGATTTCCCTTTTCTTGCATTTTAATGCCGTTTTTTGTCAGTTTTGGCCACTAGAATTACATTGCACAGTTTTATCTGCTAAGAGAAAAGTGAAAATTATGAAAGAAAAGGCGTTGTAGCAGGCAAAATTTGAAATCCTCAAAGAATTTAAAAAAAAAAAAAAATAACATACACTCTCACACACATACAAGCATCAAAACGTGACATCATCATATATCCAGAAATGGATATCTCCCGGACTGAGCATGAAATCGATGCCTGGCCGATGTTTTGAAAACGAACCTAAAAAAGTTCCAGAAGACAGGGTATTTTTTGGCCTGAGAAGCTCGACAATCACACTAACGGACAAAGTAAAAAAAAAAGCAGAAAAGGAAAAAGCAGTGGTTGCACTCTCAGTTTTTATCATGGCCGAAAACTGTTTAACGGAAGGGGTTTAAACATCCAGTTAGATACAAAAGAAAAAGTTTGATGTTTGACTAACTTTTTTATTATCGGAAAGAATACGAGGTTTGAGATTGCGTTAATATGCACTAGATAATACGTGACTTCCTTTGAAAGAAATCAAAACCTTGGAAATACGCTATGTTCAGAGATCCTGCTATAGTCAAAGCGACTGATCAATACAAAAATCCTAAAACGAAAAAGGGATTATCTTCTGCATCAGCCTCTCTAAAGAAACTCAAAAGTCAAATGATCTCAAAGGAAAAAGTAGCTTAATAAACTCAGTATGTTCTTAGTTTAAAGCTTATGCATGTGAACTGCTGAAATTATACAAATTAAAACTAATGAACAAATGACCGTCACAGTCGTAACAGCCTGTTGAAACATAACAAATTGGCCTGCTCCCAATGCTTGTATTCATGGGTCATTTGATAGGGTATTGTCCATAGCTCTGCCCTCTTTATAAAATGTTACTTGAGCTGTACAATACACAGTGGTGCAAATCCGATGGGCCAAGACAGGATAATGTTCAAGCTAGCCTGTGTGCATCCACCTTTGCCACCCCTGTCCACCATGCCACCACTAATATGTAAAAAACATCGGGGAGAGAGTTCTTTTATAATTGGTTGATATCGTACAACTGTCATTATATGACGATGATATAGCTTGAGAAAATAAAATGGCAGTCAAGTTCATAGATCACTCTAGCCCAGTTTGGGTCTGTGAACGATCCTGCGGTCACAGTATGACAGTCTTCTTTTTGATATCACATTTACTCTGTTTTTCAGTAGTTTACAAAATTGAATTTGGGAGTCAAGTTCAGGACGTTGGCCTCTTCTGGGAGAGAAAAGGTCGATTAAACTATTTGCTACTAGACCTTTTTTTCGCAGCTAGGCGCGTTGTTTTCTGGTCATGGGACCTTAAGATACGAGGACGAAGAGCTAGGACGGCGACGGGGTTGGATGGGTAAGACTAGGTGGAGCCCCGTCGTGCCTGCCAAAAACAAAATACTTAAGAGCAAGCAATTTTCACAGGACGGCAACGGCGATATCTCTTCTACAAACAAATATGTCGACCTTGAAAGACGCTAGGACCCTTCTTCTGGAGAGCTACTTAAACGCTGTGATAGACGACGATGAATTTATTCTACTATACGATGGAACCTTCTCCAAGAACTCGGAATTTCCATATGAATTTTTTCTATTTTTATTTTGTTATATTTGTAATAATGACATCAAAATACAAGATTACAGAAACACACTAAACTCCTGTAGTATGCCACTTCAATGCTTCTCATGTCGGTTTCAATTCCACGTGCTTTTTTTTCTTTTTTCAATTTGCTTCTCAGTTCTCTCGCGAGACTGAGGTTGTAGCAATCTCGAACTGTCCTTTTGTCGACTTTGAAATAAACAGCTTCAATTCAGTTCATGTTTTCAGCGACCTCTTGCCAGTTCTTTCCTAGTGAAAGGGGCTAAAGATATTACAGCTGGGTATGGATTAACAACCATGATTTCCCGGTACAACATTTCCTCGTGAAGAGAACTCCATACCATAGGCTTCCTGAAAGTAAGAAACCACTTCAAGCGGGAATCTTTAGTTAAAAATGAAACTGGTTTTCAAATGAGCGAATGGTAAACACCGGCAGACTGTCAGGAGTCACAAGTCAAAGTAACCTTCACTGAACCTTTTTTACTCGATTATTACTTCACCGTAACTGGATCTATTTTATTGATAACTTCACTTACAATAATTTACTTTTCTTCACTGGGCGCTCGCAGGATTTCATGGTCGCGAAGGCAAAACACCAGCAACAAACAGTGGACATAGATTATGGCTTTTTTTTCCTCATTTCGAAATATTTCAGACAAAGATTGAAGAATATGACCTAAGGAAACACCAGGGTCAGCATATCTGAAAAGGGAATCGATTTCTTCTTGTTGTAGGTAAAAACAAGCCGAGAAATACTCACGTTTTCGTGACGACGGCAAAACAGGGTTGTTTCTGCAGGTACCGTAGCCATACGTCATCACGTTCGAATAAATTACTTCGGTCTCAATGCATAATTTGCCCAAATTATTTCCAAATGGAGAAATTAAAGAAATAGTTTCAAAAGGTAATAAACCAAACAAAATAAGAAACTAAGCAACAATTGAGTCCGTGGGTCAGTCCGTTGCCTCAAGGTTACACAGGTTACAAAGGTCCACAGAGTCCACAGATCCACAGGTCCACAGAGTCCACAGGTCCACAGGTCTACAGGGTCCACAGGTCCACAAAGACCACAGGTCCACAGAGTCCACAGAGTCCACGGAATCCACAGGTCCACAGAGTCCACAGAGTCCACAGCTCCACAGCTCCACAGAGTCCAATAATGACTTCTATGGTTAATTGTTCCTTGACTCTTGGATACTTTCCAGTTGCGTGGAAAGCTGCTCTAGTTGACCCACGGCTCAAGAAAGCTTATCAAAGCGCCTCCCTTTCAAATCTTAGACCTGTGCGGAAATCTCCAATTTATTTCAAAGCTTACGGAGAGAGCAGTGTACTACCAAACCCAAGAGCATTTAGTGCGATCAGAGCTGTACCCAACGTTCCAGTCAGCCTATCGAGCAGGCCATAGCACGAAGACGGCCCTCCTTAAGGTGCACAATGACATCTTGCTTAACATGGATAACCCGAGGGTCACTCTACTAGCCTGGCTTTTAGACTTGAGCTCAGCATTTGACACTGTAGATCATAAAGTACTTCTCCGTCGTCTTCAGATAACTTTTGGCATTGCAGATACTGCACTTCAATGCTTCAGATCCTACATGGCTGGTAGATCACAGCGTGTATAACTTAATGGGAGCTTCTCAGAGGATTTCTCTCTACCTCATGGTGTACAGGAGGGTTCGTGTCTGGGGCCGCTGCTTTTTTACAATTTATTCTAGCAAGCTATTTGAGGTAGTGAAGCGCCACCTCCCAGATGTATACGCAGACAATAACCAGCATACGTATACTGCATACGCAGACGATAACCAGTTATATATCTCATTTAAGCCTGGTTCTAGTGCGAGTGAATTAGAAGCGGTAACTGCATTACAACATTGCATTCTACACATCAAGACTTGGATGACGGCTGACAAACTTAAGCTAAATGATGACAAAACAGAATTAATTGTAATCGAAACCCGCGCGCAGTTGGACAAGATAAGCATATCAGAGCTCAGTATTAATCACGTGAAAGTGTCTACAGTATGCAACGTTCGGAACCTGGGGACGTGGTTCGACAACCATCTGGCTGTAAAACCGCCATCAACAAGACTTCTCAATCGGAACTTTACCATCTGCATGATATTGGGGGGATTAAAAGATTTTTTAATAGAAAGAAAAAGTCGATTGTCCAGGCAATAGCGATGCCGAGAATAGATTATTGCAATAGCCTACTGTATGGTGATGCCGCTACGAACCTTAGCAATCTCTAACGGGTGCAAAATGCGGCAGTCCGATTGGTGTGCTCATTGCATTGCCAAGACATGAACACGTCACATCGTCATTTATACGTCTTCACTGACTGCCGATTAAGTTTAGAATCAATTTCAAGATTGCTATGCTCTGTTTCAAGTGCATCATGGATACGCTCCTAATTATCTAAAAAGCATGGTCGACTTTGACATACAACCTCCGCTCGAGCACCAGTATCCAGTTGGAGGACCATTCACGACGATCGAAAAAACGCTTGGCCGCGAGTCTCTTCCAATGCATCCGCCAAGATTTGTAACAGTCTCCTGCAATCATTACTGTCACAGAAAAATTTTAACACCTTTAAGTCATTGCTTAAAACTCACTATTTTAGAGAAGCGTTTAATTTATGATTTCTTTTTAGTGTTTCATATAGTATATATCCTCACATTTCATTTTAAATTCAAAATTGTAAATAGATAACATAGTAATTTTGGATTCAATTTGAATATGTAAAGCGCATTTGATTATATCCTCCTGTATGTTAATTTGCGCTATATAAATATTAAATATTATTTATTATTCATCAACAATATTAACTTCGCCTCCGGCGAATAATTGTTAAATGTTATGAGTTCGAATGTTTTGAGGATAATTATTCACTGACTATCAGCACGCTTGGATGTCGGATTAACACAAGGAAGTTTAATACCAAAGGAACATAGTCTTTACAGAGCTTTAGGACACAGCATCCACCAACACAAACTTGAACTTAAGTAAAACTAAACAGCCTCCGCCAATAATAACAAACTCTCACTTGAACTTCTGATATCTTACGGCTTCCGCCAACTTGTAAACACAGAACTTGAAAATAGACCTTTGTCACACTTGGCTAAACACAGCACTCCAGCTCGTGGGAAAAAGCTTAGTTCGTCAAAAGAACTCGCTTGGAACTTGTATACCGTTTAACGTAAGGTTCTAGAAAATACTAAACAGGCGTCCCTAGGTTCCGAACGTTGCATACTGTAGACACTTTCACGTGATCAATACTGAGCTCTGATATGCTTATCTTGTCCAACTGCGCGCGGGTTTCGATTACAATTAATTCTGTTTTGTCATCATTTAGCTTAAGTTTGTCAGCCGTCATCCAAGTCTTGATGTATAAAATGCAATCTTGTAATTCAGTTGCCGCTTCTAATTCACTCGCACTGGAACCAGGCTTAAATGAGATATATAACTGGTTATCGTCTGCGTATGCAGTATACGTATGCTGGTTATCGTCTGCGTATACATCTGGGAGGTGGCGCTTCACTACCTCAAATAGCTTGCTGGCATAAATTGTAAAAAAGCAGCGGCCCCAGACACGAACCCTCCTGTACACCATGAGGTAGAGAGAAATCCTCTGAGAAGGTCCCATTAAGTAATACACGCTGTGAACTACCAGCCAGGTAGGGTCTGAAGCATTGAAGTGCAGTATCTGCAATGCCAAAAGTTATCTGAAGACGACGGAGAAGTACTTTATGATCTACAGTGTCAAATGCTGAGCTCAAGTCTAAAAGCACTAGTAGAGTGACCCTTGGGTTATCCATGTTAAGCAAGATGTCATTGTGTACCTTAAGGAGGGCCGTCTTCGTGCTATGGCCTGCTCGATAGGCTGACTGGAACGTTGGGTACAGCTCTGATCGCACTAAATGCTCTTGGGTTTGGTAGTACACTGCTCTCTCCGTAAGCTTTGAAATAAATTGGAGATTTGCGCACAGGTCTAAGATTTGAAAGGGAGGCGCTTTGACAAGCTTTCTTGAGCCGTGGATCAACTAGAGCAGCTTTCCACGCAACTGGAAAGTATCCAAGAGTCAAGGAACAATTAACCATAGAAGTGATTATTGGACTGGGGACCTGTGGACCTGTGGACTCTGTGGACCTGTGGACACGTGGATTCTGAGGATTCTGTGGATTCTGTGGACTCTGTGGACTCTGTGGACCTGTGGACTCTGTGGACTCTGTGGACTTGTGGACCTGTGGACCTGTGGACTCTGTGGACCTGTGGACTCTGTTGACCTGTGGACCTGTGGACTCTGTGGACCTTTGGACCTGTGGACTCTGTGGACCTGTAGACCTGTGGACTCTGTGGACCTGTGGACCTGTGGACCTGTGGACCTGTGGACCTGTGGACTCTGTGGACCTGTGGACCTGTGGACCTGTGGACTCTGTGGACCTTTGTACTTGACGCAACGGACTGACCCATGGATCAATTGTTGCTTAGTTTCTTATTTTGTTTGGTTTATTGCCTTTAATTTCTCTATTTGGAAATAATTTGGGCAAATTATGCATTGAGAGACCGAAGTAATTTATTCGAGCGTGATGACGTATACTGTGCTCCGGTACCTACAGAAACAACCCAAAACAGGCTGAATGGAGTACGTCGCAGCTAGCTTCTGTTTCTGATACTGTACTTAATATCAGCTTCCGAAGCTTATTTATTAGGCATTCGCAGAAAGCAATATTTCGCTTTTACTACTCCACTCTTCTTTCGCTTTCCATTGTCCTTTTTTTCTTTTTCCTGGAAATTTACTAGGCTTCATTTCAGTGGAAAGCTGATTTGGGGAGAATTTGTAGAATCGTAGGATTGGATAGAATGAAGTACAGGAGGGTGTGACCGTTCAAACAGATGACGTCAGTGCAGTAGAAGGATCGGGCCGATACGCACGGGAGGTTCCCAGTTCAGATGAATGGGTTCATGACAATGATTCATAGACCTATTCGGCTAACTCAATGTTGTACCCAATTCAAACCCTTTGGGAATAAAACGTTTTGTTTCAGAAATTTCCATATCATTTAAATGTGAATGCCACATTATAATTCAAATACAATACACAAAGAATCTTATCCCCGGGAGATTTGAATTGGGTACAACACTGAGTTAGCCGAATAGGTCTATTTCATGGGTATATAAGTTCCCAGTATAACTTCCTGTTTTTCTGAGAAACATTTTAAGAAGAAATACAGGAAGTTATTCTGGGTACTTAAGCTATGACATGAGTGAATGTTGCCGAGTATAAACGTCCAACTATGGCCGACCTTGTACAACAGTTCGCCAGTCTCAATTTAAACTCTCAGAGCCTTCAGCTAGTGATAGTTGCATCGACATTCATGAGAGATGGCTTCGAATGCGTGATTGGTTGGAGTATTGAAAACAACAAGCTCATCCGACCCGTCACAAACGTGGCAGGGAACAGCTGGAGGTTAGGGACTTTTAAAGTTGGTTGCAAATACCAGTTTGTAATTGTCGATTCAAATCCCAGCAATGCAATCTATCCACACAAAAGTGAAGATATAATTGTTGGAGCACTTCCTGCTATAGTGGTCAGCACTTTTCCCCTCCCGGGTATCCTCTCTGTGCCTTTCAATACTGAAAGCCAGATATACGATATGCTATTTGGTTTGTCTGGGGAGTCAGTTTACAGCGTTTTTTATCCAGGATACATTTATGAAAAAAAATACATCATTAAAGGGACGGTCTGCCCTTCAGTTGGGATACTTCGATGCAAAGTGGGGGATACCAAGATGTATAAAATTTCAAATTCGACAAATCCATCAAGGAAGTCCACGAGATGCCAGATCTCTCAGGGGCCGGAGACGTTTGACTTTCCTGTGACAGCACAGAATAGAGATGCCTTGATGAGCTTGAATAACCAATATTATGCGAGCAATCCCATACTGGTTCTTCTGGTTTAGGACGACCGTATGCTGGCACTGGAAACATCTTCTATCCACCGCGCTACTACATTTTGTTAATCGGCGTGATCAGGTCTCCCGATGCCCCGATGCCCTGCATGATCTGCTGATCATGCACGGGAAGTGGAGGCTCAGTCCGTATTAACCCGCATTTAGTTGTGCTTAATAGTAGGTTTGCTTTGGTAGGTGGTGGGTTTAATCATCTTTGGAGTTGTTTTCATTAGTCGAGTAATTACAATAGGGACTGCTATTTCAAATATTAGGGACGGACCATTAGGAAAGCTTTTTTTTGGCGGGGGGGGGGGGGGGGGGGGGGCGGGGGCGGAGAATTTTCGAGCAGCATGAATTTTTTCATTAATGTTTCACCTAAATGAATATTTATTTTTGTTAAGATGTTCGGCACGAATATTTTTTTGCCTTGAAGTAACACTAAACTAAAAAAATATTAAATCATTCAGTTGTTAACTTAGCCAAGAGCGTAATTTAAATATGGGCTACCTGGGCACGTATGCAAAAGTAAATTGATACATATTTTAAGGTATCCTGCATTGTACGTACATTGGTACTGCGCAAGTTCATATTGCTTTGCTAAAATCAGAGTGAAATTTTACATGTAAACAGCATTACCTACAACAAGGCACGGCAGGAATGTTTCAGGCTCAAACCTGCTGGCCACAAAATAAGGCATTCTTATGATATTATACAAAAAGAGTGTATTCACAATAATAATTATTATTATAAACTCTATTGTGGCGTTCTTAAAGGATACATAAAATAATTTACATCCAACCACCATACAAGGTCTGATGCGATATAAACACAGTGAGATAGGAGAAAGCCAGTAGGAGTAGATGAGACATTTCCTGCACATTTTTTTAAGTCCCTGGCCTTTATTGTGCCTCTCCCATAGTCCATCATAGTAATATAAAAGGTGCCATTGATGGTTACAGCTCCTCTATAGTGTATAAGCTTACAAGCCTCAGATATATATTTTTTTGTATCAGGGACGATTATTTACAAGACCAAAATTCAGTAGGAAGTTTATTCAAAAAGCTGAAGTTTTGCACACAGTATGCTTTCCTGCCTGCCTTCCTGAGATTTGTGCAAAATGTCTGGAAGGCCAATGCAGGAATTTTTTTCCTGGTCTACTCTGCATGAATGAATTTTTTTTCACTTAATTTTCCCTTGCATGAATCAGTGGGGTTTTTTTGTACTTGTATTTATTATTATTATTATTATTATTATTATTATTATTATTATTATTATTATTATTATTATTATTATTATTATTATTATTATTATTACTGGTCATACACAATATGAATTAGCCTGTGTACAGACGTCCCCCCTCCCCCAAAAAGACTCGGGAGAAGAGACCGATTTTTTCTGAGGGAGGGGGGACGTCTGTACACAGGCTAAATATGAATGTGTTGAAAGATGTTGTAAAGTATTTTGTATCGACAGGTTTTCTTTCTGTTACTTTTTAAAGATGTTTTTCAGCATGAATGTCATTTATTAAATTTGAGTGTCGGTCCTTGAAGTGGGCACGTTTCGGAACCATCGCTGACCTTGATTGTTACCTACATCAGAGTTCTTGTTTTGATTTAAGGTAGAGCCTCTTGGGTTTAGCTGTGACGCTTTCATTAGTTTTCTGATAGGCTTGTTTATTCCAATGGGGAATTCCTTTAAGTCATTGGGAAAAGCGTTTGTAATTCTCACGGTCAGCAAGCCCGAACGAACATTCAAATTATTTAAGGTTGCGAACATTTGGCCCAGATAGGTGGTTGATTGGTGTGCAGTTAGTAGATGAGCTGTAGTCGTTAAGTGGTACGGTAGAAGGAAGCATTATGGACTGCTGTGAAGAATAAAGAGCACCAAGATTTAGAATCAGATACCTGGTACCTCTACGCTAGAACAAAATTTTACATGCGCTCTGGTTTCATGTAGGAGATTATGTAATTCAGATTTTCTGGATCTTTTAGGAAAGCCGTAAAAGCAGTAAAAAATAAATTGTTCTTCTCTGAACCCCGGGTATGTTCTTAGCATGTTCTTAATATATTGGCAAATTTCAGGTTGCACGTTCTTATAAAAAAGGTTCTTATACATAAAAAAGAGTGTATTCACTTGCCTTATCCACCTATTTCCGTAGCTTTTTCCAAGGATTGTTACTTAGTTTTACCGTATGACTTTGGCTGTATTAATCACTGAATTATCCATTGAACTACAGTCGACTCTGTCTTAACGGACACCTCTATAAGACGGACACCTCTGTAAAACGGACACCTAGAGTTGGTCCCTGCCTTTCTTTACTCCCCTTATTTGACTCTCTATAAGACGGACACCTCTCTAAGACGGCCACTTAGTGCCTAACATATACCTCTGGCGCCAGGGGTACTAATTCGGCGCTTTAGAAAGGGTAAAAATATTTAACCGTGTGTGCCTGTAAGGTTTAAACAATGTATCAGACGCTGAAATGTAGCGAAACAAATTTCATCTTTTTTAAGAAATCACAGTTATAATTGAGGGGAATAGACTCTACAACATCTGTACGGTTCCTTCGAAACAACCCTCTCGAAAAATTACAATATCGAGCTGTTAAAAACCAACCACGGTAGACGAATTCGCCAGAATTTGCTTTATCAGCAACTTTTCCTAGGGCCACTCTACTCAGTTACCACAGTAACAAAATATAAATTACAATAACAACAGCGACTTATCACCCCTCAGTGGGGCGTGCCAAGTCCATTACTACTAATATATATATACAGTCACTGGCATTCCATTGATGGAAAATAGAGCAGTTAAAATGTTGTCATTATATACAAGCCTTTTCGCAATCAAACGAACAGGTATAATTTCTCGAACCCAAATTCGTCTCCAAATAACCATTTCACGATAACATGATATACTCAAGAAGCTATCCAAATAATCTGTAGGATCCCAAATCGTACTCTTCACTCTATTTCACCTAAAAGAAAATTGATTTTTAATACCGGAACTGAAACGGAAAGCAAAGCGAGACTATTGCACCTGATAAATTCTTGGCTCTCAAACGCCGTAACCTATTAGTCAACCATGCGAAGTATCGGGTCCTCCAAAATACACTTGACGGCGACAAAAAAAAAAAAGATCAATTACTGTGATCAGAGAAGCATTTAGATGATCCCTCTGTGGAAAAATACAACCACATTGATTTTGATGAGCATGACTATTTTACCTATACACCGTATCCCTATTTTACCAATAATGAGGACAATTTGTCATAACAGGATAAACGTGCCTCACTGTTGACTGACTAAGGCCCCAACTTTTCATGGGCCGGATCTAATTATTACATTTGGTTACTCCAATTTAATCTGCCGGAGCTCATAAGATTACCTGGGTACTGAGGTCCGACCCACTCGCAAGGAATTCGTCACGGTTTTGTGAGATCTGCACCAGAGTCTCCAACCCGCAGCCTTGTACTATAAGTTGGAAACATGATGAACTGACCTCCGCAAAATGACACTGCTCCGCTATGTTATCCCGAACAAAACCAGTCTTCTGCATAATATATTTATGATTCATCGTTCACCTATGTATTAATCAGCATTTGCGGTTTTTTGCTGCTTTATATATTACAGGAAGTGTTTACCGGGTTAAACAATGAAAAGGTAGCTTCTTTAGGGAGGGGCTTTCCCTTTCCTTTACATTATTAAGTATTGTTTTATGAAATTTACAACGGCCCTTTGTGTTTAGCCAACGCACCGTTGCAATTGAAAGAGCGTCTTATGCATTACTTTTCTCTTATTAATTAAGTAGTTTGTTAGCTGTGTTAAGATTTTACATAAACTAGTCTTCGAACATATTTCATAAATTCCTTGCTTAGGGTAAGGCTTTCTTAAATTGACACAAAGAAAATCTCATTGTGAATATTACAGGGGCATCCAGCGACTATTTTCTGTAAAACAAACTGTTCGGACAAGCAAATATTGCCTAGCATTTTCTATTACTTGAATATAGCTAAAAATTTCTTGATGAACGTTCCATTCAGGTACATTTTTCGAATACATAAAAAATTTCCTACGATTTTCTAAAGTTTAATTTTTCATGTTTTATTCCTTATGTTATGCTACGTTTCGTAGAAAAAGGAAACCTAAAATTTTCAGATTCAAAAATGTGATGGAGGGAGAAAGAAAAATTCTCACTTGCATAAAAAAATTTCCGGTAAAAAAATTTCTTGTAATTTCAAAAAGCCTCAAGTTCCCCTAGGATGACCTATTGGCGAATAGATACAAATTTTATAACACCGCTTAGAATGCATTTCTAGAGATCTAAAAGTACTCTGGATAGCCTAAAACAATTTTTCAATAGGATAGGATCGGATAGAATAGCTGCTTTATTATCAACAGAGCGCCTACAGAAGCGTGTGTTTAGTTCAATAATTACAGAGGTGTACAGTTGTAGAATTTATACAATTAGACAAAGAAGGTATATTAACGCGTCTTTCTCCGCTTTCGCGCAAGCGATCACATATGTATTTGGCCACAATTTTTTGCGTTTTCTCTCCCTGCTTCATACTTATCAACGTTGCAAAAGCAGAGCTTGTAGTCACAGAGTCAAGAAAAAGATTAGTTTCCTCTTTTTAGCGTATTGAACAGCTCTCTTCAATGCATGTAGGAGGAAACCGTCGTTGGGTACCCCTGATTTAGATTTCGACACATTTCAAGTACCGATAAAGAGGTGTTAGGGCATTACCTCAATTCTCAAACAATCCATGATAAGTCTTCTTCCTCTTGAATTTCAACACCACTTATTCCGTGAAAATATCATGTTCTTTTAATTAATTATTATTTTATTCATATAATTCAAAAAAATAATATGTCAAGAAGTCGCTTGGACTGATTTTATACAGCGAAAAAGGGGAAGCCTCTTGAAATCAACCATCTGAAAAAATTAAAACTTAAACCTAAGCCAATTAACGTCGAAGTTTTCATGAGACGAACCAAATTAAACTCTATTTTGGATCTACCAAAATTAATTAAGGTAACCCCGTCTGTTGGGTCAGACGTCGAACTCCAATCAACTGAATCAGACAGCAATTTTAGCGGGCCACTCAACTTCCGTCTGAAGCAGACGGATAGAACGTGTTGGACGATCGAAACTCATGAGACGAACTCAACTGATCCAGTTGTCGAACTTTTCATGAACTTTACTCACTAAGTTCAGTTTTTCTCACGAAAAGTTCGACGTTTGGCCTAGGCCTTAGGCTCATACTAAGTGTCATTGAAACATTTTTGAAAACTTCGTAACTTTCTCAGTAGCTAGCCTAAAATGATGTCTGCGCGGCAGTACAGTCGAAACCCGCTTTACGGATACCTGCAATAAATACGGACATCTCATTATCACGGACAGTTTGCTTTGTCCCTTGGGATAGAAGCCCTTACATTTTCTCTAAAGAGAGAGGAGAAATTAACTGTGACGTCACGTTACCATGGTAGCACCATTTCTGGATGACAACAAAAAAAACGACGACGGCGACGGCGACGGCAAGGAGATCGGCATCTAATAATATGTTTATATTAACGCTAGTTTGTACATTTCTTTGCCGTCGTTGCACCACTACGACATGAAACTTCCTAATTTCAAGAGCCCGCTTTATTGAATAGGTGAACACATACAAAAATCGTCGCTTTCTTTTTCTTAACTTAGATGAAGATAGATACGGTCCGAAAGAAAATTTCGCAAAGATTTGACAAATTAAATGAAATTGAATAAGATCGGTAAAATTTAAAATACCGTATTTATTCAAATAAACGCCCAACCTCAAATTAGCGCCCACCTCGAAAAAGCGCCCATCCTAAAGGCAGAAAAAGTTAATAAGCGCCCAGCCTCGAATAAGCACCCACCCCCTCCTCCTTCCAATCAAACTCAAGTAAGCGCTCACCCCCACCCCACCCAGTTGAGTGAATAAATTCTAATAAGAGACTTCCCCGAAGACGGAGTTTTCTTCAGAGTCTTTGCTACTTCTTCGCGTTTTGTTATTAGCATTTATTGTTTTGTTGCAAAATAAACATACTTCACCTGCTGAAAATGGTGAAAATTTAATAAGCACCCAGCCTCGAATAAGCGCCCACCTCGAATAAGCGCTCACTCTCAAGGTCCAAAAATTTAATAAGCGCCCAGGGCGGTTAATCGAATAAATACGGTAGTAAGTAACTTTTTAGGAGGGTCTCAATGGGGTGGTGGCTTTTACGGTTATCGGCTAAAATTTTGGCTCTTTTACGGCTATCGGTTAATTTTTTTCAGTTACAGTTAACGAAAAAGTTAAAAATTAACTTCTTTTGTTTCTAAAAGTTAAATATTAACTAACACGTATTTTTTTGTATCTTTAAATCAAAATAAAGGTCTCCGGATCATCTCGGGATGAAATAAACTATTCTTTTGAAAATTTTAACATTTGATAGATCATACTTTTTATAAAGTATTCCACTTCTAATATTATTTTACACATAGAAATGTCAATAGTCAATTTAAAAGTAATCTTTGTGAAAAAGCAAAAGCAGACAGGCAAACGCCCAACTCAAGGCCGTGGCGCGACATTCATTATAACAGAAATGGCCGTTTTCACACTAGAGAAGGATTATTCGTGTGAGACGGATTATCCGTTTGATGATTCGCGTCAGATAGGTAGTACGTCTTAATTTGAAAACGGAATAGTTTTAGTTTTGAATGAACAATCCGCCTGACTTTTGAAGACGGAATTATCCGTTCCACATAGCCTGTGTACAGCCGCCCCCTCCCCCTTGAAAAAATCGGAGAAGCGGTGTCTGTGGGGAGGGCGCGACTGTACACAGGCCAGTCTCAGACGGATGATCCATTTCTAGATTTAGTGTGAAAACGGCCAATAACAAAATTCCCTTGTCCAGTGTTGCCTTGTCCGTAGGCCACATTATTCCGCGCGGCTAATGCGTCTCGGGTCACGTGGTCCGAGCTAGTTCTCCACCGAAATGCCTTGACCGAGATTGCGTGGGAAGACGCCGTACAGGGACTAGGCATAATGTCTACCGTAGCGTCAGAGAAAAACAAGGAAATGTTGTTTATCGGCAACGTGTTTTACAAACAGTGGCATCTCTGCGTGTTGTTTCACTAATGTTTCGAGGGCACGACCTCCAGAAAATTGCAAATATTAATTCCCAGCAAGAAGTCACACTTTCGCTATGGAAAGAATTAGTTCCCCGAGAGAGTGCCGGAAATGGAGCGTAGGTCTAGGTTAACACCTAAAAGGCGCTTCGTCTAACGTGCGTATGGAGTCACACTAGCGGCGAAATAAAAAACGCAACCATTAGTGAGTTTAGCACCTTCCTTAAAAGTAGCAAATCTAGGTAACAATTTCTTTTACGATTAACTCTTTTTTACCCTATTTACGGCTAATGGTTAAAATTTTTCAATTTTTACGGCTATCGACTAAATTTTTGGCCGTTTTACGCCTATCGGTTAACCCCATTGAGACCCTCTTTTAAGTTTGTTGTCATGCAAAATTTTTGCTACTATGGCAACGTGACAAAGCGACTTCTCGTCTCTTTTCAAGCCGCTTAATACAAACACTTTCTATGGTCCCCTCTGTGACCGTATTAACGGGGATTGACTGTACTGATTACAACCATGTCTGAAACACTGGTGAAACATGTTGTTCTAAGAAAATTATCCTGTGTTAAATTCATGATCATCAACTACCAGTAGCTCTGTTGAACGCATAAGAAAGCCGGTTTTTTGTGGTTTAATTCTGCTGTCTTAAATATTGCTTTCAAGGCTTTGAGTCAAAGCCAAGTGGACCTGACGGAAAGTGGACTGTCTATGTATTAGTGAGCGTCCCTGAGAAATAGTCCTCTAAAAATAGTGCGTTATGGAGCTCCGACATAAGGAATTGCCAAGTCAACGAAAGAATGGTTCATCGCTCAAAACAGTAAGTCCTGACTCATGGGGTCACAAATTGCTTGGCTGTAGCTGTTGTCGTTGCACAGAGATGATCAAACAAATCAAAGGCCAAATTGTGCATGCACAGCTTAGTTATTAACCTTCCAATGACAACTGTTGACAATTACAGTCGAACCTCGCTTTGCGGACACTCGCTTGATACGTCAGACACCTCGTTACTATGGACAGTTTTCTTTGCCCCCGGCGAAAGCCCTTGCATTTTCTCTAAATTGAATCCGCTTAATAAGGACACCCGTTGAAGTAAAATTAATATGTTCACAGCCGGGAACTGCCATTCAAAACAGAAAGAGGAAAATTAGTATGTTCATCACGAGCGTAGCGTTCATATACTCACATACGCCCGTGCGTACAGCTGAAATCTGGCAATTTTTTTGTATTTTCCTTGAAAGCATTTTTATCAGTAAATCGGGATGACGGATAAATTTTATCGCATTACATTAGCGTCTTTGCTTGTAACCAGCACTTGATGGCGCCATTGTCTTACCCTTCATTTTTTTTCCGTAAACACTGTACCTGTCATACCAATAACTATATGGGTAAAAGAAACAACTGCAGTTTCTCCTCGTATTTGTTTATGGAAAATGCCCTGCGGAAAGGGCTGGAAATGACATTGCCGAGAAACTAAATTCAGAAATTTTCTGGAGGAGCACCCTAGTTTGAAGTGCCTTCAGCGCTCTAACTTTTCTTCCCGGGCGTACACCTTCAAAATATCAAGCTACGCCTCTGTTCATGGCCGGGAACTGCCGTTCAAAAAAAAAAAGAAAGAAAGAAACCAGTAATTAAGACTACTGTCTCCCGCCAAAAGTCTCAGGTTTCTTTTTTGAACGGCAGTTCCCGGCCATGAACAAATTAATTTTACTTTTTCTGTTTTGAATGGCAGTTCCCGGCCGTGAACATTACAATTTTACTTCTTCTGTTTGAATGGCAGTTCCCGGCCTTGAACAAATTACTTTTACTTCTGCTTTTATCTCACTTTTATTTATTTTTTCATTTCATAATAAAAATGTTTTGTTTTATTTTGAAAGTTAACAAAATGAATCTATTTCTAGTTCAATGAAATACAAAATAATTTGACGTTTTACTTTCGCTTTATTTTCCAATACAAAATAATTTAAGTTCAATCTAAAATTAACAAATTTATGTTATTTTGACGTATGGCAGTTGTCGGCCACCATACATCTGTAAATTGCTGGGAACAGAAAAACTGTTTTTGAAATACATTAAAACTGAAGAAACAGCTAGCTGTAAACTGATCCGAATTTTGCTGCTGTTTCTATAAACAACTTGGGAAGTCACAGGCCAATTTTGCCCGGCGCAATACATTTCTTCAAACATTATGTTCTGTTCTATGGTGTATTTTTCCACATAAATTATTGGAAAGGAGCAAATGTACATTTAAGACTACTTTACAAACTGTCAATAAAACATTGTTATCTGACCTACACATCGAAAACACAGGTGCAAGGAAAGGAAGGCCGGAATCGAGAAGAGAAACCTGTCAGACGCCTTCACTTACGGAAATTAATTTAATGGGTTTCAAACGCCGTTTACTCATCATTAATAACAGTTTATGCCTCAGCTGTCTGCACCATTAACTTAATTCCGTGCTGCTTATTCAAGGGGGGACAATTAAGGAAAGGAAAACAGCTAGCAGTGGCTGTTATTGAGCAATAGTTTTTTTTGTGGCTATTATTGAGCAATAGTTTTTGTAAAACATTTTCGGCAAACGAGGGTGTGGATTATGTACTGAAACGGTGCTTTTTCTGGAGGAACCTCTGAATCCAACAGAGACTTCCTTGACTTCATATGCCTGTCGCAAACTGAAGTTTGCTTCGTTTTCAGATCAGTCAGCCATAACAGAACTTATGAGTGAAGGTAAGGAACGACCCCAGTAAGCCGGGAAATCGATGAGAAACCAACAAAATGTTATAAGCGGCGGTATAATTTAGAAACCGTGAAGTGAACAACTACGATAAAACTTAGAAAACCCTTGAATAATTTTCCAGCGGGCAGCAGAGTTCTCGGACCATGAAGTTATCTAGTTGCTGAACGGTTTTTGAAAACGCGAATTTTCTCCTTTTGTAAGAGATGCTTACATTAGCCATCTATCTAAAAGACAATGGACTATGGAGCTCCTACATACGCACTTACGACTTAAGCATGAAATCGAGGCCTAAGAGCCACACAGCAGTTAAATGTGGCAGAAGTGCATCCTAAAACTTCATCAAAATATACTTCTCACAATGCTACGCTGTTGCGCTTTGTAATAATCGTTCCGATAATAGGAAAGACTTGATGCTTCATGTCATTCCGAATCGAAGGATTTTTGCCGAAGGTTAGTTTTTCCACTGACCACTTTCCAAAGCACGTTCATTTCAGGGGCACCCAACATCGGTTTCCACCTAAATACGATTTTTGATAACGCTTTTTAAGCTATCCAGAGTACTTTTAGATGTCTAGAAATGTATTCTAGGCCTCGCTTTCATGCTTACGTCGAAAGTGTGTATTATGTTTAGATTTCCTTTTGTTACCTCAAAAACTTTTGACTACTTGGTTGATTGTTCCAGGTTCTGACACTCAGGAGCTGTGTCTCATTGAGAATTTGAACCTTAATAATTTCAAGTTACATTGAAGATCGATAATATTTATTGACAACCTAAAAAGGCGCACCTTAAATCTGCATGCTGATGAAATCCGGCGGCTTCCATTCATATGAATTTTCTTCAGCAGTATTTCCACTTGACACGATTTGATTTTCTTCAATTTATTTTGAAATAAAGACCGGAAGTTTTCAAACTGTCGAATTGACTTTGACCACTTCTGGAAGTTAAATTGGGTCAGTACTTTGCGCATTATTTGTTCTATCAAATATTTGGGTAAAAACTAGAACGACTAATAACAGCCGTGCCCGGAATCCGGACGTGGGTATACTTGCAAAAAAGAGTGTATTCACATTAAGTGCCCAGCAAGTACCTTACTCGGCCACCGTGCCCGGGCACCTTGTCCGTCTTGGTAATGGAGATGAAATGCTCGTTAAGGATAGTCCATCTTCTCTTGTAGTCAGAGAGCAAGTTTTACAACAGATATTGAGGCATGCAATTTGCCGGGATCTTATAAATAAAGGGTCCTTACCACGATTAAACTTTGTTGAAAAAAAGGTGTAAGTGTTGAATAAAGAGGTTAGTTTCTTAGAAGTGTAACTGTGTGGTTACTATATGTAACAAAATTATTTTTCGTCGTTTTTGTAAATTTTTCAGTTTCAGTTGTGTTGGACGGAAGCGATTTGTCATAAATCATTGCAGCTGCGAAGCCACCAGGCTTCGCAGTTTTTATCGATCGCCTTCGCGTTGTGCTGCCTTTCATGCGCAGTTATTTAACACTGTTTAGTTAAATATCAACCATAGAAATAAACTGCCACTGATTCAAATTAATTGAAATACCGTGCTTTTAACTCGCAGCACTTAACTTCCCATTGGAAACTACTAGTCGGAGTCATGAGTCAACGAAACTAACAGCTGAGGTCAAGTTTAATTTTACACGGAAAAAAGTCGCTCGTGTTGAGGTGAGCGCTCTTTTTTAGTCTCTATTACAGAACTCGACGAAGTTCCTATTTCACCTTCTAAAATACATTTCTTACCTTATTTCAATTATTTTAGAGGTAGTCGATCAACTGGAAGAAGACGGGAAATAAAAAGGAGCAAAGCGAAAAGAGAAATCCAGGATGCTTTCCTCATCTGAGTGCATTACCTGGTTTGCCGTGGTCCTGATCGTTTCTGTTGCTATAGTAACAGTGAACCTACTATCAATCATCCTTTTCATAAAAAACAGTGATCTTAGAACTCGTGGCATGTACTTGGTTATAAACTTGACAGTAGCTGACACTTTAGTCGGAGCAATTTCTAGTCTGCAATTTCTAGGTTTTTCAAGCACCG
>OZ037779.1:18831416-18876416 GCA_964035525.1 Porites cylindrica | reverse complement strand
GAATCTTGTGATATGATTAACAGATTTCTTCTAGCAAATTAAAGAACGAATTCATATTATCACCGAAAAGCTGAATGCAGTGCGTTTTCCACATTTCGAGAAACAGCCTAAAATTCATGTCGCTCGTTTCCAGCATGCCGATTCACTTCGAGCACCCTAAAATCAAAATTTGAATTCTCATTTGTTATCCCTATTCATTTCCTACAGAAGTAGTGGGGAGAAGTTGATAAAATATCAATCAAATTGATCTTGTGTTAACATGTCCGAAATTCTCATGACCACTCTGTTTTACAAAGCATTGATATTACAAGGAGAAATTTGATGTTGATCTCTCTTAGGGCTTCGTTTGTTAACGCCCGTTACACGGAGTTTTTTTTTGCCCTTTTATGTGACTTATGTTAAAACTAATTTAAGCGGCGACTTCAGCCGCAATTTTATTGAAAGAAATTTTTCAAGGTTGCATAACGTAGTGAGAAAACTTTAACCGGCTCAGCTCTACGTCTCGATACGTCATTCCCACGCATGAAATACCTATGAAATCGCTGGTAGTTTACAGGCGCAAATATACCCTCTAGGAATTAGTTTTTGTTATTTCGTTCGAAAAGTGGGGGGTGGCCGGGGAGCAAGACAAGCCACCCCCAGCGCAAATACTAATCATAACTGACTCACTAAGTTAAACGATAAATCAGGATAACTCCTGTAAGGGTATGGCAACGATTAACGAATTAAAACGACTGGATTAATTTTTAACTGAGTGATACATTATATCTACTACATGTCTTGTGGCTGGCCTGTTATGGCTCATCACGGTCTTTTAAAAGCCACTTAACAATTTAGTCAGTTAGCTAAAACCGTTAGAAAAGTAGAAAACATTAAGCTTGCAAACATCACGCCCTTTTCTTCTGTCGGCGGGTTATAGGACGGAGAATTGCTCCTTGCCTGCTCAATGTTGCCCTCTCTTCCGTCTTGATTCTAATTGTTTCAAGGCAGCTGCCGTGCGTCTGTAGGGTGGCGCCTAGAGGAAGCAGTGCGGCTTGCATGGTAACAGCCATACTGGAAGTCAGCGTAGGAAAAGTTTGCGGTTCAGGTTATCCAGAAGAGATGTCCTGCGATTCCCAGCAGACAAAGAGCGGAGGGGTGGTAGAGTGAAGCGGTTCGGTTCCCTTAAGAGTGCTTGACTTCCTGTTTCAAGATATGAAGGTTTCCAAGTTGCCAGAACTTCGTTCGATGCTAGCCGCTTACATTTGGCCAGGGACGTATTATTCTTGCCAGATGTCTTTTCACTGTTTTCCACTGGAGATTTAAGACATGGTGTTATATTGAACTCCTCATGCAGTGAGGTGTTTTGCTGATTTTTGTGGTGACCTGGCAGATGAAAGAAACCTTTATCATATGCATCTTTCACTTGTGCCCAGTGCATCTCTGCTTGTCTCCTGATCAATCCCTCCTGGAGGGAAATGTCTGAACCAGTCAGTTGACATCCTGTAAAAAGATGGAAAAAGGTATTTTGAGTTGCTGGCAATATTACTTCTGAATCAATAGATCAACATACACTTCGTTAACTATTCAACTGAGTAGAATTAGAACGCATCAAATTACTGACCTAATTGATTTCAATCAGTTCTCCGAAAAATGAAAACGAATTAGCAGGACCACTTGTTTAAAAGTCATTATGACTCAAAAACGGAATGAGCTTCTGTCATTTATTATCATAGAACTCTGCTAAAATTTCAAAGCCTTAAAGAAGAAAGGCCTTAGTTTCAGGGGGACGCTACTGTCGATCCAATTACACGTATCCTTGCTTGAAAATCAGCTGCAAATACCCATATTGTTTCCAAAGACTCCCTTCTTAGACGAGGCCCTGGGAAAGAGGTTGAGCTGACACCCATTTAATAATCCCAGCTTACTTTGAAGAGAAACAGTTTCTTGCAGAGGGTTTCCAGGGAGGGGACTGTGTCGTCTGGGCTCCCCACCCTCTCCTCCTAAGATTGCAAACACTTGGTCATCCTGTAGCACCTTACTCACCAGTGAGCTCAAGACCACTGCTACGTATTGCTCCCAAGAAGTGTTTCCATGGTAACGCTGAGTGCCAATCACGCCTACAATTGAGATCCATTCTTTACCCAGGACTTCGCAGCATTCAAGTATATCTGCGAAAAGAACATGTCAGCTTTATAAATGCAGCACTTTTACGTCAACTTCACGTTTCCTTTTGATTTGGCTCACAATTTCTTTATAAAAATCAATGAAAAGAATGTTTTTGCAAGAAAAAGAGACGACAGACTAAGTTTAATTCAAAAGGATTTGAATAAACCGTTATGAATTTCACCAAAATCTTTCAGCCTTATTAAAGTCTAGGTTTAAAAAGAAGACTACTGCCTCCCGCCAAAAGTCTCAGGTTTCTTTTTTTTTTTTGAACGGCCATTCCCGGCCACGAACATATTAATTTAGTTTTTCTGTTTTGAAAGGCAGTTCCCGGCCATGAACATATTAATTTTACTTTTCTGTTTTGAATGGCAGTTTCCGGCCGTGAACATGATAATTCAGTACTTTTTCTGTTTTGAATGGCAGTTCCGGCCGGGAACAAATTAGTTTTACTCCTGCTTTTATTTCACTTTTATTTTTATTTTCATTTCATAATAAAAATGTTTTGTTTTGTTTTGACAGTTAACAAAATGAACCTATTTCCAATTCAATGAAAAAAAAAAATAATTTGACGTTTTACTTTCGCTTTATTTTCAATACAAAATAATTAAAGTTGAATCTAAAATTAACAAATTTATGTCGTTTTGACGAATGGCAGTTGTCGGCTACCATACATCTGTAAATTGCTGAGTACAGAAAAACTGTTTTTGAAATAGTATATTAAAACTGAAAAAAAAAGACAGCTGTAAACTGATCCACAGTTTGCTGCTGTTTCTGTAAACAACTTGGGAAGTTACAGGCCATTTTTGCCCGGCCAAATAATTATGTTTCTTCAAACATGATATTCAGCTCCTGTTCTATTATGTATTTTCCCACATGTATTATTGGAAAGGAGCAAATGTACATTTTAGACTACTTCAGAACCGGTTGATAAAACATTATTAACTGACCTGCACATCGAAAACACAGGTGCAAGCAAGGGTCAATGCCGGAGGAAGAAAAACCCGTCAGGGGCCTTCATCTTAGAAATTAATTCAATCGGTTTCAAACGTCACAACTCATTACTAAAAACAGTTTATGCTTCAACTGTCCGCATCACTAACTTAATTCTGAGCTACTTATTCAAAGGGTGACAATTGAGAAAAGGTGAACCAGTGGCTGGAGTTGAGCAAAAGTTTTTTTTTTTAATTGTCAGCAAATGGGGGTGTGGATTATGCACTGAAACGGTGTTATTCCAGAGGAACTTCTGAATCCAACACAGACTTCCTTTGACTTCATATGCCTGTCGCCACTGAAGTTGGCTTCTTTTTCAGATCAGTCAACCATGTGATTTGTGAGTGAAGGTAAGAAACGACCCCATTAAGCCGAAAAATCAGTGAGAAACCAACAAAATATTAAGTGGTGGTATAATTTAGAAACCGTGATGTGAATAACTACGATAAAACTTAGAAAACCCTTAAATAATATTCCAGCGAGCAGTTATCTAGTTGCTTAACAGTTTTTTAAACACGCGAATTTTCTCCTTCTGTAAGAGATGCTTACATTAGCCATCTAACAGACAATGGACTCTGGAGCTCCTACATATACACTTACGACGTAAGCATGAATTATAAAGCGAGGCCTAAGGGCCACATCGCAGTTAAATCGGCAGAAGCGCATTCTAAAACTTCGTCAAAAAATACTTCTCACAATGCTACGCTGTTGCGTTTTGTAATAATCGTTCCGATAATAGGAAAGACTTGACGCTTCATGTATGTCAGAGGGATTTTTGCCGGAGCCGTTAGTTTTTCCACTGACCACTTTCCAAAGCACGATCATTGCAGGGGCACCCAACAACGGATTCCTCCTAAATACATTGATAACGCTTTTTAGGCTATCCAGAGTACTTTTAGATGTCTAGAAGTGTATTCTAGGCCTCGCTTTCATGCTTACGTCGAAAGACGAAATTCAGGCTGTCGAAAATGTGCACTATATTTAGATTTCGCTTTTTTGCCTCTAAAACGTTTGACTACTTGGTTGATTGTTCCAGGTTCTCACTAGAGCTGTGTCTCATTGAAAATCTGAACCTTAATAATTTCAAGTTTCAGAAAACATCGAGAACATTTAGTAACAACCTAAAAAAACGCACTTTAAATCTACATGCTGATGAAATCTTTCTACTTGACACGATTTGTTTTTCTTCAATTCATTTTAAAATAAAGACCGGAAGTTTTCAAATTGTCGAATAGACTTTGACCACTTCTGGAAGTTAAGTTGGGTCAGGACTTTGCACATTATTTGTTCTATCAAATGTTTTGGTAAAAGTAGAACGACTAATAACAGCCGTGCCCGAATCACGGCGTGGGTACTTGAAGAAAAGGTGTACTATATTCACATTAAGTGCCCAGCACTGAGTACCTTACTCGGCCACCGTGGCTGGGCACCCCGTCCGTCCTGGTAATGGAGATGAAATACTCGTTAAGGATAGTACGTCTTCTATTTGCATGCAGTCATCTCGCAAATTTTACAAAAGATATTGAGGCATGCGGTTTACCGGGATCTTATCAATACAGGTTCCTTGCCACGAGGTTTTCTTGAGCACCGATTAAAGAGGGTCTGAATGGGGGGACGGGGGGGGGGGGGGGGGGGATCCACTTGTCGGTTGTCCGTTAAAATTCAGTCACTTTGTCGGTAGTCGGTTAAAATCTGCGATCTTTGTCGGTTGTCGGTAAAACTTAGTTAATAAGTAAAATCGCTTGTTAATTATTAATAGTTGTTATGTATTTCACCCAGTATCAAGACATTGATCCCTAAGGTAAGAGTAAATTATGGAAGAATGCACAATTTGATTGCACTTAAACTTTATTAACTCTGGTTTTTTATGCAACATGATCGGCGTTTATTTCATCTTTGTTTGCCAATATGGAACTGATAAAATCACCAAAGCTTTTATTGTAAATGCGAACTTCGTTCCCCTGTTGACTACAGGCACAATAAAACAGTAATTAATTAATTAATTGACACAGGGGAAAATGCCCACTTGAGCCTTTTGGATATTTAAAATATTTTTAGTGAAAAACTGTAAGGGGTGACAGGCTGCACATCTATACCTTAATATTTTGGCTAAAACAAGCATGTCCTTTTCCGTAATTCTCCTTTCTCAAGAAAATGATAGGTGGTTCTTTAAAATTTTGGTAAAGTAATGGTTGGTTTTTCATGAGATTCCTCTTTTTTTTTATTAAAGTTTCTTTTATAGCTCACCGGTATTGTGTCACGAAATATTTCTTTTCTTCCTCGTTGTTGTTGTTTTTTTATTTTAGGAACGTGGCCCTCCCTTCTCTGAGTCCTGTGAGACTTCTGATAACAATTTTTCTTTCAAAATTGTGTGGCTAGCCTCTGTCTATCAAGCGCTTTTTGAAATCTGAAATACTTCCTCAAACGTTGCTTCAGAGGAGTTTGTTCGTAGGATTCTCAGGGCCTCTCCTTTGACAAATCCATTTTCAGACTTAGTGAGTGACAAGAGGTGAAAATGTATCGAACCTCCCATAAGCGACCACCTATCCAAAACAAGAACAATTTCCCAGTCGAAGCCTTACAGTTGGAACCTCTAGTAAACGACCACCTCCTGTAAGCGACCGCGACCACTTTTTGGGCCTCTTGAAAGCGACCCCTTCTTGACGTATTCTCTGATCTCTATGTTTGCTCTGTGAAAAGTGCGACTTAGAATTTAGGAAGAACTTTAGTAAGAACATGGAAATACACATGGCGTAATTGTATGCAACAAATAATCTTTCATAAATTCGGATGTGCCCGAACCTCCTCTTCTTGGAAGAGGACCCCTGCTGTTCGATTCTTGTAAGCCACCTCTAAGTGTTTGCATTTTCGGTGGTCGCTCACGGAAGGTTCGCCTTTGTACTTGAAGGTTGCCATTTAAAATGCGTCTTTGCATCAACGATAGCTTTTTCGTTGAATGTTGTGCCAGCCTTGGTAACTTTACAACTGTGTCTATAAAGATTGTCTCAGTGTCACATATTTCGGCCGTGAATTTCATAGTAGGGTGTAAAGTTCACTTGTTCGAAGAAAGCTACGATGTCTGGTTTACTTATGTCCCATTTTAAAGACGGTTTTCCTTAAACTTTGTGTTTCAATATTATTATATACCATGAAAATTTTGGGAAAGAAAACTGCTGTCTTTGTACTTTTCGCGGTACCATGGGTGTGTACTGATAGTGCTTTCCATTAAACTGGAAAGAATTTTCCTTGAGGATTAATCTAAGCATTTTCTCGAGCCCGCAGAACAAGACACGTTCGGTTTTTTCACCTTTGTGTTTTCAATAAAATTTAAGCTTATACAGTCGGTAGTATCTTTAAGGTGTGATTTGAATTCTGCGATTTTATTTATTTATTTATTTATTTTATTTTATTTGCCACACTAATTACAAAAAATATAGGAAAAGAAGAAGAAAAAAAAAAAAAAAGAAGTGGCGAGGAGACCTAACAGAAACTATAGGAGCTTATGAGAGGTTAGGCCTCCTCGAACTATGAGCTAGAGCTGTTTCACATCAATTGAAGAGAAGAAGGCGAAAAGTCGAAGATGGAAAGATTTATAAACTGTTTTCATACTTACTCAATAATTTAATCTTCAGTTTTTTCTTAAAAGAGGAGAGGGATTGAGAGTTGATGATCTTGTTGTCAAGTGAATTAAAAAACTTAGGCCCTTGAAAAAAGGGCGAGAACTTCTTCGTGTTTGTACGACAATACGGTAGACATTGATATTGATATTGATATTGATATTGATATTGACATTGATATTGGTTGTATAAATTCACCTGTATCCGCGTAAGAGGAAATTCTTTCCGTTGGACCATCCGATGAGATAACGAATTTTAAGAGTTTACTTCCTAACAGCTAGAAAAAATACAAAATGCTCTTTTTTTCTGAAAACAAATATCGATAATGTCAGTCCATGTCGGTAGTCGGTTGATATTTTCCCTGTCGGTAGTCGGTATTTTTTTCCTCGTTTTGTTGGTAGTCAGTTGTATTTTTCGCCCTTTGTCGCTAGTCGGTTAACCCCATTCACACCCTCATTAAAGTTTGTTAAAAAAAGGTTTCAGTGTTAGATAAAGAGGTTAGTTTCAGTTCTGTTGGACTGAAGCGATTTGTCACCATCAAGTCATAAATTATAGGAGTCTTGAGTCAACGAAATTAACAGCTGAGTTCAAGTATAATTTTATATCGAAAAACTTCGGTCGGGTTGAGGTGAACGCTCTTTTTTAGTCTCTATTACAGATCTTGACAACGTTCGTAGTTCACCTTCTAAAATACATTTCTAACCTTATTTCAATTCTTATAGAGGTAGCCTATCAACTGGAAGAAGACGAGAAATAAAAAGGAGCAAAGCGAAAAGAGAAATCCACGATGCTTTCCTCATCTGAGTGCATTACCTGGTTTGCCGCAGTCCTGATCGTTTCTGTTGCTATAGTAACAGTGAACCTACTATCAATCATCCTTTTTATAAAAAACAGTGATCTTAGAACTCGTGGCATGTACTTGGTTATAAACCTGACCGTAGCTTACACTTTAGTCGGAGTAATTTCCAGTCTTAAATTTCTACGTCTTCTAAGCAACGAATGCAAAAATGCAAATAGTCTGAATGTAAGATCTAATTGGGAAGGGCACATAATAACTCTGTTTCTTTTCACTTGGTTTCCTCTTACTTCTCTTACAAATATTACTGTAATTTCGTTAGATCGGATGCATGCGACATTTCGTCCATTTAGGCATCGAGTTATCAAAAAATGGGTCTACGGGGTAACAATTTCTGTGGTCTGGGTTTTAGCTGCAATGATATCAACTGCAATTATGATGCTTTTATTATTCGACAAAGAATGGTCACACTATCAGTATTTATGGTCATCATATTCCTTATTATGTCTTTTTGTTATCTGTGCTTGTTACGCCTCGATTATTGTCAAAATTTGTTGTGGGGCGCGTCCTCAGCATCATTACTGTTGTGGCTACCATTTGCTGTAGCTACCTTTTTTTATTATACAACTGATCGCATTCGATCACTTTCTTACACAAAAAGAACGCGATTGAATATGTTATTACTGCTTTTATTTTGTACAAACTCGTTTGTTAATCCCGTCGTTTACACAGTAAGAATGCCCGAGTTCAGGAAAGCTCTCCTTTTATTATTTACACGTCGACAAAGACAAAATGCTGGTGTTATTCCTCTTCGTGCTCGTTAAGGTACTTTGGGTAAAACTTTCGATTGCAAGTGATCGCAGGTTTAGCTTCAGATGATGATGATTTTCGCCCTGTTTTGGTTCATTTTCGATAAGAATTCGTTAGTATAGATACATAAGATGCTATGATTTGAGTTCCCCATAATACACTGTTTGCCCCCGTTTCTGCATAAACTATTGGGAGGATTGAATATTTCCTGAAGAGCTTTTGAAAGCAAGAACTTATGCAAATTCGAGAACAAACAGAATGTATTATGAGGGATTCGAAAATAGTAAATATACATATCAGTTTTCGTGTATAACTTGTCAAACTCGTTAATGGTCTGTAGCTGGAAATTTAAATGGTTGTGCATGTGCTTTAGAACTTTAAAGTATATCATGTAGAGGTACCGTCGCAATTTGTAATAAGCCGTGTCGCACTTTGCATTAAAATGTTGTCGCATACAATTTGTAATAAACTAACCTGTCGAGTTTTCCGTTACTATTTTCATTATTCTTAAACCTGGTTTACTTAAACATGTTTTGTTGTTGTAAATGGGGCATAACATGTATTTTAAACCATTCATTGGAGTAGTTATTATTAATCCAAAACATGATGAGATGAAAAAATATCATTGTCATGAAACTGTTGACAAAATAGTCAGTTGAATTCATAAGATGTGATAATAAGATCTCATGTGTTAGAGTGATTTCACTAAACCAGTGAAACAGTTTGTAATAATAAGCGGTAAATAGTTATAAGTCAACAAAAGAAAACAACGAAACTAAAGAGTAGTAGTTCGTATTACTGCGTCTACTATCTATTTTTTAGTAGCGTAATATAAAAATAGTACAAATATGCAACGAAGGTCAATACCAAAAATTGTGTCAATACAGTAAGAAAAATAAACGTTATGAATTAAAAATGCTTAATTATCATACTTTTTAAACTAGGTGATAACGGGGCTTTTTACATAGTTGTTATGTTGACATAGGAGTCGTCATAGCAACGAAATGACGTCATTATCTATTTTCCTTGCAGCGGTATTTCTCGGCATCGAGAGTTTTTTCCACATTCGTGCACCGGAGCCGATGTCAGCATATAACATTGGTTACAACAATTTTTCATCTTTGTGTAATACAGTTGTGGTAATCGTTTTTCCATATCTTTGTTAGTGGCGAGGCAGCTAGTGTTTAAACTTGGGAGGTATTGGCCCTGAAAAAAAAAAAACACAACAACAACAACAAAAAAAAAACAAAACCAATCGAGCCACCTTTGAATCCATCATCAGGACGGCGGTCACCATGATTTTCTCGTCGATAGCCTTAATGTACAGGTGACAAGTGAAAAGAATCTCCCAATCGGGGCCCGCGCAGCAGTTTTTCAAAAGTGCGGGGACCACTGGATATAAGTGCGTAAAGAAGCCAAATGGGCAACATCGTCCCCAGGGCTTTTCCCTAAAAAATGGGTGGGGCGGGAACACCTTTTGAGGGGAAAACCCTGGGTACGAGGTTGGCCAAATGGGGGGATTGTCCGAGAACGTCTCTAAACCCAACGACAAGAGAATGTCAAAAGAATCTTGTGATACGATTAACAGATTTCTTCTAGCAAATTAAAGACCGAATTGATATTATCACCGAAAAGCTGAATGCAGTGCGTTTTCCACTTTTCGAGAATCAGCCTAAAATTCATGTCGCTCGTTTCCAGCATGCATGCCGATCACTTCGAGCGCCTCTAATTGTCGAGTAGATTGGACGCGGGATTTTGTAGGATGTTAGTTAGGGTGCGCATGGGTAATTTTTTCCTTCCCATTAGAATATCTACCAAGTTATCAAAATCCTTTTTATTCACAAAAATGGCGAGAGTGTATGATACAGATAACTTGACCAAAACTGATACAAAAAAGAACAAATAAAGAATACATTATTTTGTTTCGGCTCGTCACCGCTTTTCGCAACTTAACTCAATAACACTATAATATTTGTATTGTTTTTTTCTTCCCGCGAGGTCTGTCACCCAAACACTAAACCTGTGAGAGCAGAGGCTACAAGCAGGGTAATTAATTTTCGTACGCCAGTTCATATGGCGATAAAGCAGCCTCTGTTCACAAGCCAAAGAAAAATGGCTTTGTACACCCTTTAAACCTTAAGATCAAAATTTGAATTCTCATTTGTTATCCCTATTCACTTCCTACAGTATTAGTGGGGAGAAGTTGATAAAATATCAATCAAACTCATCTTGTGTTAACATGTCTGTAATTCTCATGACCACTCCTTTGCATCGATATTACAAGGATAAATTTGATGGTGATCACTCTTAGGGCTTAAATCAGGTTAACGCCCGTTACACGGAGGCTTTTTTTTTTGCCCCTTTGTGTGACTTACGTTAAAACTAATTTAAGCTGCGACTTAAGCCGCAATTTTATTGAAGGCAATTTTTCAAGGTTGCATAACGAAGTATATAAAACTTTAACTGGCTCAGCTCTACGTCTCGATACGTCATTCCCACGCATGAAATACATATGAAATCGCTGGTAGTTTACAGGCGCAAATATACCCTCTAGGAATAAGTTTTTGTTATTTCGTTCGAAAAGTGGGGGGTGGCCGGGGGGCAAGACAAGCCACCCCCAGCGCAAATACTAATCATAACTGACTCACTAATTAAACGATAAATCAGGATAACTCCTGTAAGGGTATGGCAACGATTAACGAATTCTAAGTTAACGACTGGATTAATTTTTAACTGAGTTATACATTATATCCACTACCCTTTTGTGGCTGGCCTGTTATGGTATTCACTGAACAATTTAGACAGTTCGCTAAAACCATCAGAAAACTCGGGAACATTCAACTTGCAAACTTCACGCTCTTTTCTTCTGTCGGCGGGTTATGGAAGGGAGAACTGATCCTTGTCTGCACACTGTTGCCCTCTCTTCCGTCTTGATTCTAATTATTTCAAGGCAGCTGCCGTCCGTCTGTAGGGTGGCGCCTAGAGGAAGATGTGCAGCTTGCATGGTAACAGCCATACTGGAAGTCAGCGTAGGAAAAGTTTGCGTTTCGCTCGTAAGGTTATCCTGGCGAGATGTCCTGCGATCCCAAGCGGACAAAGAGCGGAGGGGTGGTAGAGTGAGGCGGTTCGGTTCCCGAAAGAGTGCTTGACTTCCTGTTTCAAGATATGAAGGTTTCCAAGTTGCCAGAACTTCGTTCGATGCTAGCCGCTTACATTTGGCCAGGGACGTATTATTCTTGTCAGACGTCTCTTCACTGTTTCCACTGGAGACTTAAAGACATGGTGTTATATTGAACTCCTCATGCAGTGAGGTGTTTTGCTGATTTTTGTGTTGACCTGGCAAATGAAAGAAACCTTTATCATATGCATCTTTCACTTGTGCCCAGTGCATCTCTGCTTGTCTCCTGATCAATTCCTCCTGGAGGGAAATGTCTGAACCAGTCAGTTGATATCCTGTAAAAAGATGGAAAAAGGTATTTTGAGTTGCTGGCAATACTACTTCTGAATCAATAGATCAACATACACTTCGTTAACTATTCAACTGAGTAGGATTAGAACGCCATCAAATTATATCTAATCGATTTCAGTGAGTTCTCCAAAAAAACGAATTAGCAGGACCATTTGTATAAAAGTCATTATGACTCAAAAACGGACTGAGCTTCTGTCATTTATTATCATAGACCTCTGCTAAAATTTCAAAGCCTTAATGCAGAAAGGCCTTAGTTTCAGATTGACGCTATTGTCGATCCAATTACAACTGATAGGAAAGCAAGTTCTGCACGTATCCTTGCTTGAAAATCAGCTACAAATACCCATATTGTCTCCAAAGACTCCCTTCTTAGACGAGGCCATGGGAAAGAGGTTGAGCTGACACCCATTCAATAATCCCAGCTTACTTTTAAGAGAAACAGTTTCTTGCAGAGGGTTTCCGGGGAGGGGACTGTGTAGTCTGGGCTCCCCACCCTTTCCTCCTAAGATTGCAAACACTTGGTCATCCTGTAGTACCTTATTCACCAGTGAGCTCAAGACCACTGCTACGTATTGCTCCCTTGAAGTGTTTCCATGGTAACGCTGAGTGCCAATCACGCCTACAAGTACGATCCATTCTTTACCCAGGACTTTGTAGCATTCAAGTATATCTGCGAAAAGAGCATGTCAGCTTTATAAGATGCAGCACTTTTACGTCAACTTCACGTTTCCTTTTGATTTGGCTCACAATTTCTTTATAGAAATAAATAAAAAGAATGTTTTTGCAAGAAAAAGAGACGACAGACTAAGTTTAATTCAAAAGGATTTGAATAAACCGTTATGAATTTCACCAAAATCTTTCAGCCTCATTAAAGTCTAGGTTTATGAGCACTATACTCACCTAAGCTTGAAGTTCTCACAGCTACTGCACCGCTTTTCTCATTCTTTGTAAAATATCCCTTCTGAAATACTTTGCCAACATGGACAGCTTACTTGCGGTACTTGGGCGGTGTCCAGCCATATTTGCCATTTTCGAACACGTTGATCAAACATTCACTGCACGCTAGGCTTTCAAGTTTTCCAAGTTTGGGGTTCTTTCGAGCTATTGCTTCTGCCACAATCACGTCCCCCATCGCATTAGTTGGGATGCAAACTTTGAACACTGTATTGGACTGTTTTGAACATTATCAGAAGCTGAAACCACGTTTCAGGGAAGGAGGATTTAATATGATGAAGTGGGCGTCAAACAGCAGAGAGTTAAACGAATTAATCAAGAAAGAAGAGACCACTCTGTTATCTGGAAAACCTGCAGTGGAACCAACCAAGTCTGTTGAAATTGAAAATATTGATCAACCAAAGTCTACTAGCAGCAATGCCATGAGTGAAGAAACTGTTGTCAAGGTGATGATTGTTATGTAGGACAAGTCAGAAGACTGTTTCAAGTTTGACCTCAGCGCGTTCTCTAAGCAGACATTGAGTGGAACTCTAACAAAATGAAAACTGTTGAGCGTTACCGCTCGATTCTATGATCCACTAGACTTGCTGTCGCCACGTATTCTGCCATTTAAATGCATGTTTCAAGACATTTGCCAGCTTAAGGCTGAATGGGATGAAGCTCTTCCGGAAGACCTCACTTCACGTTGGAAGGATAGAAGGCGTTTCAAGTTTTACAATCCCCCGTTGCATCATGGATAGAATAGAAGCAGAGTAGGTCAAATGTATTCAGCTGCACGGATTGCAGTCTCATGAGAATGTGAAACACAACGGAGTTAGAGAAAAACTAACTGAACTTCGCAGCAAGTTTTGGATAATCAAGGGAAGGCAAGCAGTCAAGGGTGTTCTTTTTAAGTGTGTGATTTGCAAGAAGATGCAGGGAAAAGCTTTTATAGTACTCCACCCACTCCTCCGCTACCCACTTCTAGAGTCTCGGATGACTTGGTTTTCACTAAAGTTGGTGGGGACTTTGCCCGACCGCTTTATGTTAAGAATATCTATCAGTCTGGTGGGGAGACGTACAAGTGCTATATTGCCCCGTTTACGTGCGCCGGCACTAGAGCTATCCACCTTGAACTTACTCCAGACCTGTCCGCGAATTCATTTATACGAGTTTTGAAGAGATTCATCGGGAGAAGAGGATTCCCAGGCCTGATAATTTCAGACAATGGAACAACTTTCAAGGATGCTCAGGTGAAGAAGTTTACCTTTGAAAGAAACATCGAATGGAAATTCAATGTGCCTACAGCAAGCTGGTGGGGTGTTTTTTTTCGAAATATGCGTCAAGCTTGTAAAGAGGTGCCTCAAGAAAGTTCTAGGAAATGCAAAACTCAGGTATGAGGAACTAGAAGTCAATGCGCGCGACGAGGACCCAGTGACTGTAGTAGGAGCTAGTGTGCATCCCGGAAGCAGAAACATTCAGGTGGTCAGAGATGAGGATATTCCAGCAGTGACTATTGCTAATTAATCTGTCTGAGCAGAGACTTTGGAGTCTTCGAACATTGAACGAAATCTTGAGTTATTAGTTTTTCTCACCTTGTGATTGACAAGTCAATCAGGGGGAGGGGGGGGAGTGTGTTGTAAACAAGATAGGACTGGGCCGTAGCTCGAGAACACGTGACAAATAGGCTTTAGAGATTGTGTAATCGGCTTATTCAATCATTCAGTGGTTCTCTTTTATCTAGCTCGGAACGGTTTACAGTATCTCGGAAAGGATCTCAAGTTTTAGGATTCAGTCTTATAGTGAAAATTATCTGTTATCAGAATAAAGAGGATGGTCATTTCATCAAGAAGTAATGAATGGCTTTTTAGAAGAATCACAAAGCATTGCTTACGGCCACACGCTCATGAAGGCAAGGCTTAAAGAGTATTTTGGTGATCAAATAATTATCACTGATATTAACGAGAAGTCAAATGAAGTGACTTTACAAAGCACTGCAGAATGTGTTTTGCAAGAATTTCATGATCGCCAGGAAGATGATCCAGACATGGAAAAAATACTTCTTATTAAAAAAGCTGCTAAGCTAATAAGGAATGACATTAAATCAGTAGGAACTTCGAACAAGCATTATCCACCATCCTACGAAATTGAAAGTCAACAGAAGAGTTACAATTTTCTTCCAACATCTGTCAACGTTTTTTTAGAGGGAATCATCATGGGGAAGGATGTGGACCTAAAGCGAGCATCAATCGGACAAGCTATCATGCAAGCAGCTCGCCCTCGAGTTTTACTTGCACCGTTGCAGATTGGATTGGATGTACAACTTCATCACCACTTTGCCTCACGATTGCTTATTAACTCGCTCCATCGTCTTGGGTTCTGCTATTCTTACTAGGAAGTTCAAACGTTTGAAAAAAATGCAGCTGTGACTCAAGGAACTGGCATACCTAATCATACTTCTGGATTTGTTCAATACGTGGAAGACAATGTTGATCATAATTTAAGAACATTGGACGGAAACGACAAATTTCACGGGATGGGGTTAATAGCTACTGTTACCCCTGGTACAAAATAAACGCAAGTTATTTTAAGAAGAAAGGTTAATCCAATAGAAGTATCAGCATGTGGACAAATTTAAATTCAGTACCAAAGGTTAGAAGGCAGTGCAGAAGCAAAAATCAGATACCGAGACGTCTGTATTACGAAAGCCACTGATCCAACAGCTAATCTGGGCGTACTTTGGAAAACATCGCTCCTATTTGGTGTATCAAGACCGGCCTTGTCTGGCATGATGCAATTTGCTCATCGAGGCAGTCACCCTGGTCAATCATCGGTAGTCTTTCTTCCAATGACAAACATGAGCTCAAGTTACACTACATGCATCTTCTCCACACTGAAGTTTATTTCAGAACACTCTCGACATCATAAAGTGACACCAATTATTACCTTTGATCAGCCACTGTGGTGGAACGCGTTGATGGTCATAGAGTCTGAGCCTGCGGACAGTGACCTCCGTCAGGTAGTTCTCCGCCTTGGAAGTTTTCACACAGAGATGAGTTTCATTGGTAGCATTGGGCACCTAATTGCAGAATCTGGGCTAAAGGAACTTCTTGAATTGATTTACGTACCAAATGCAGTTGCCTTTGATGGACACACAAGCACATCCACAAAGACACGACACAGGAAAGGCGGACAGGCGGCAAAGGAGGTGCAACTGTCACATTTACTGACGACATGAAACTTACAGTGAAAAAGAATCATTTTCAGGCAAACAAAACAATAAACAGTCCTTCATTAATATGCTTAGTCGTTATCTTCAGCAGGCCAATTGCCAAGTCTACCACTCGACAGCTGATGCTGATTTGCTCATAGTAAACAAAGCTGTGGAAAGTTCAAGAACCATGGACACCGTGCTGGTAGGGGATGACACTGACCTTCTTATTCTACTCTGTCATCATGCAGAGTTAGATGCATTCGACCTTTTTTTCCAACCGGAACCAAGAGCAAATTCCACTAAGCGTCGATCCTGGAATGTAAAGTCAGTGAAGGAAAAGCTCCGTCAAGAGATTTGTCGTCATATTCTTTTTATCCATGCTATTAGCTATATAGTGGATAATTGGCAAAGGTCTTCCACTAAAGAAGTTTGTCAGCGACACCCACTTTCGTGAACACGTCAAGGTATTTGACAGTCTTCCAGTGTCAAAGGAAGAAATTGTTAATGCTGGTGAGCAACTCATTGTTTGTCTTTACAATTGGAAGCCTGAAGAGGGACTTGATGGATTGCGATTACGTCGCTATTGTGAAAAGGTGTCCACTGGTACTTCCCAGATTCAGCCACAAAGCCTAGCCCCTACTTTTGCTGCTGCGTCATACCACAGCATGAGAGTCTACCACCAATTTATCCAGTGGACGGGCAAAGAGAAACAACTAACTGCTGAAGAATGGGGATGGAGATTGAATGATGATGGCCAACTGGTAAATATCATGACCCATCTTTAGCCAGCACCAGAATATTTGTTGCGTGTTGTGAGGTGCAACTGTTTGTCTGATTGTGGTAGAATGCGATGCACATGTAAAAAACATGATCTCGAGTGTTCAGCTGCATGTGGACACTGTCGAGGCACTAGTTGCACTAATGCTGCAGCACTCGATTTCGACGAAGATTTAGATGAAGATGAAGATGAAAATGATTGAAGGTCCAAAGGTTTTTTGACTGTTGCAAATTTGCTTATCAAATTTCCGATCAGAAAAAACTAATTCGTCGCTCAAAATAGCGTTTTTTCTGTCGAAAATAGAATTCAGCCTCGTTTTCATGTAACTGATTACGGCCATTGTAATTAAACTGAATTTAAGTGTCTTCCCATGCATAGATTTTCCTAGACTTTTAAAATGCATATTAAAGAGTCTTTCTTATTTCAAAACTGAAGAAAAACTTCTGTTGCAGTTAGTGACAGGTCCTATCAGTACGTTGACTGGACGATGATAGCGCTATTCAACGTTTGAACAATCGGGGGCCTTTTTTGCAATGTAAATGAAGTGTGTTTTTTATCAGACTTCTAAGCGGTCACTTGCTAGTAAAAAAAAAAGACCTTACGATAAAGTGCCAAGTACATAGGATGTCTTTTTTAAATGGTGCAGTCCAATGTCGAGCAATGTCAACACCGAAAAGAGACATGTCTGCTGTCATATGGTCAAACATTTCTTTTAGAATTCGATAAACATATTGCTGGTGAGGGTAGCACCTGTCTTTTTCGGTCTCAATCCTGAACTCGTTCTGAGCAGTAAATTGCGTTGATCTTCCTAGTTCAGTATCTTGCGATAAATTTCCACCGGCGGGTGTTTGTAAGGCGGTCTACCCAGAGTGGGAATTGTGCTACTAAGAGGTTGAATTTCCTATTTTCTACCACTTTTAAGAAGGAAATCTATAACATATGCAAATTAACAAAAATCTTGATAAACATAATATCCTGGCTAATTGAAATGGTACCGCCCTTACTGAAAACTAAACATCGACAATCGTAAAGAACAACCCATCGTAAACTTGTGCTCGCACTAATAATGCACAAAAAGCTAAACAAAGAGCTTTAAAACCGAACAAAAGAGCCACGATTATTAACCAAATGAATTGAGCTGCCGGCTCTAAATGATATACGTTTATTATATACATACTGAGAAATAATCACCAAAAAGCTATGTCGTAAATTTTCGTACGCAAATTAGTTCTAGCCAATCAGAGGAGCGAACGATGGTTTTCACTTGTGAAAAAAATGATACGTCCAATCAGAATCGCGAACGATGTTTTTTCACGTGTGAGAAAAATGAAACGTCCAATCAGAAGCCACAGAGGTGTGCGAGTTTGGCGCCAAAATTCCCGCCTTTTATTGCAGCTTGCAGCGCGGCTTCGCACACATTCAACAAGAAAAGTTTTACTCAAAAAGTTCTTCTCGCTAAAAAAGTGAAAAACATTTCGGAAATGGAGTGCAATAGTTTCGTTTGTTTCACTGTCGATAGAGAAAACGGTAGAGAACCGGCGAAATAACAGCGGAAAGGGGTAAACAGAACGAGACGTAAGCTTTTGTTGTGCTTTTTGTTGTAGCGGCAAATTTTTTTGGCATTTTTGAAAGATTTAAAATAAAAAGGCCGCCAAAATGATGAATGTCTCAGTATGTATATAATAAACACAATACCACATGGAAAATGCTTTGTACGGTATTTACGCACTCTTTGTTTTTGTATCAGAAATTTCACTCGTTCGCTGCGCTCACTCGTTCGATTTCTGATACGTCAACAACTCGTGCGTAAATACCGTAGGCCAGCACTTTCCATGAAGTATTCTCTATTTATTTGTAATCATCTGTAAATTGCTGGGTACAGAAAAATTGCTTTTGAAATAGTATATTAAAACTAAAGAAACAGCTGTAAACTGATCCGTAGTTTGCTGCTGTTTCCATAAACAGTGTATAAACAACTTGGGAAGTCACAGGCCATTTTTGCCCCGCCAAATATGTTTCTCCTAACATGATGTTCTGTTCCATGATGTATTTTGCCACATACATTAATATTGGAAAGGAGCAAATGTACATTTTAGACTACTTAAGAAACTGTTGATAAAATTATTGAAGGTCCAAAGGTTTTTTTACTGTTGCAAATTTGCTTATCAAATTTCCGATCAGAAAAAACTAATTCGTCGCTCAAAATAGCGTTTTTTCTATCGCAATTAGAATTCAGCCTCGTTTTCATGTAACTGATTACGGCCATTATAATTGAAATGAATTTAAGTGTCTTCCCATGCATAGATTTTCCTAGACTTTTAATATGCATATTAAAGAGTCTTTCTTATTTCAAAACTGAAGAAAAACTTCTGTTGCAGTTAGTGACAGTTCCTATCAGTACGTTGACTTGACTATAGCACTATTCAACGTTTGAACAATCGGGGGCCTTTTTTGCAATGTAAATGAAGTGTGTTTACAGTTTTTATCAGACTTCTAAGCGGTCACTTGCTAGTAAAAAAAAAAGACCTTACGATAAAGTGCCAAGTACATAGGATGTCTTTTTTAAATGGTGAGCCAATGTCGAGCAATGTCAACACCGAAAAGAGACATGTCTGCTGTCATATGGTCAAACATTTCTTTTAGAATTCGATAAACATATTGCTAGTGTAGGTAGCACCTGTCTTTTTGGGTCTCAATCCTGAACTTGTTCTGAGCAGTGTATTGCTTTGATCTTCCTAGTTCAGTATCTTGCGATAAATTTCCACCGGCGGGTGTTTGTAAGGCGGTCTACCCAGAAGGGAAAGTGTGCTACTAAAAGGTTGAATTTCTTATTTTCTACTACTTTTAAGACGGAAATCTATAACATATGCAAATTAACAAAAACCTTGATATTTTAATATCCTAGCTAATTGAAATGGTACCGCCCCTTACTGAAAACTAAACATCGACAATCGTAAGGAACAACCGTCGTTAACTTGTGCACGCACTAATAATGCACAAAAAGCTAAACAAAGAGCTTTAAAACCGAACAAAAGAGCCACGCTTATTAACCAAATGAATAGAGCTGCAGGCTCTAAATGATATAAGTTTATTTGTAATCATCTGTAAATTGCTGGGTACAGAAAAATTGTTTTTGAAATAGTATATTAAAACTAAAGAAACAGCTGTAAACTGATCCGTAGTTTCCTTCTGTTTCTATAAACAGTGTATAAACAACTTGGGAAGTCACAGACCATTTTTGCCCGGCCAAATATGTTTCTCCTAACATGATGTTCTGTTCTATGATGTATTTTGCCACATACATTAATATTGGAAAGGAGCAAATGTACATTTTAGACTACTTTAGAAACTGTTGATAAAACATTGTTAACTGACCTACACATCGAAAACACAGGTGCAAGCAAAGGAAGGCCGAAATCAGGAAGAGAAACCCGTCAGGCGCCTTCACCTTAGAATTTAATTTAATGGGTTTCAAACGTCACAACTCATGATTAAAAGCAGTTTATGCCTCAACTGTCTGAATCATTAACCTAATTCCGTGCTGCTTATTCAGTGAATTAAGAAAAGGAAACCAGTGGCTGGAATTGAACAAAAGTTTTCTTAAAAAGCATAATTAGTAAATGGGGGTGTGGATCATGTACTGAAACGGTGCTTTTTTCCGAAGAAACTTCTGAATTAAACACCTACGGGGGAACGTCCTTGACTTCATGTGTCTGTCGCAAACTGAAGTTGGCTTCGTTTTCAGATCAGTCAGCCATAACAGGACTTGTGAGTGAAGGTAAGAAACGACCCCAGTAAGCCGGGAAATCGATGAGAAACCAACAAAATATTAAGCGGCGGTATAATTTAAAAACCGTGATATGGACAACTACGATAAAACTTAGAAAACCCTTAAATAATTTTCCAGCGGGCAGCAGAATTCTCGGATCGTGAAGCTATCTAGTTGCTGAACAGCTTTTAAACACGTGAATTTTCTCCAACTGTAAGAGATGCTTACATTAGCCATCTAGAAGACAATGGACTCTGGAGCTCCTACATGTACACTTACGACGTAAGCATGAAAGCGAGGCCTAAGGGCCACATAGCATTTAAATCAGCAGAAGCACGTCCTAAAACTTCGTCAAAAAATACTATACTTCTCACAATGCTACGCTGTTGCGCTTTGTAATAATTGTTCCGATAACATGAAAGACTTGATGCTTCATATATCTTATTCCGAAGGATTCTTGCTGGAGGTTAGTTTTTCCACTGACCAATTTCCAAAGTACATTCGTTTCAGGGGCACCCAACAACGGTCAGGATCACCCAACGACGGTTCCCTCCAAAATACGTTGAAAACACTTTTTAGGCTATCCAGAGTACTTTTGGATCTCTAGAAATGCATTCTAAGCGGCGTTACAAAATTTTTATCTGTTCGGTCATCCTAGGGGAACTTAAGTCTTTTCGAAATTACAAGGGCTTCAGTATTATTTTCCTGAAAATTTTAGGTGCTATTTGACGTTTTACGAAACTGAGAATTTTTCCTCTCTCCATCACGTTTTAGAAGACAAAAATTTTAGGTTTCCTTTTTCTCAGAAAAATAGTGTAAGCGGGTTGTAAAACATGAAAAATTAAACTTCAGATAATCATAGGGAATTTATTAGATATGCTTCGAAAATTGTACATGAATGGAACGTTCATCTAGAAATTTTTAGCCGTCCTCAAGCAAAAGAAAATTCTAGGCAATATCTGCTTCTCCGAACACCCTGCATATTTGACAGAAAACAGTCGTTGGGTGCCCCTGTTTTATGATGTATTTTCCCACATACATTAATATTGGAAAGGAGCAAATGTACATTTTAGACTACTTTAGAAACTGTTGATAAAACATTGTTAACTGACCTACACATCAAAAACACGGGTGCAAGCAAAGGAAGGCCGAAATCAGGAAGAGAAACCCGTCAGGCGCCTTCACCTTAGAATTTAATTTAATGGGTTTCAAACGTCACAACTCATGATTAAAAACAGTTTATGCCTCAACTGTCTGCATCATTAACTTAATTTAGTGCTGCTTATTCAGTGATAATTAAGAAAAGGAAACCAGTGGCTGCCGGGAATTGAGCAAAAGTTTTTTTAAAAACATTTTCAGCAAATGGCGGTGTGGATTATTTAGTGAAACGGTACTTTTTTCCGGAGGAACTTCTGATTCAAACACGTACGGGGGAACTTCATTGACTTCATGTGTCTGTCGCAAACTGAAGTTGGCTTCGTTTTCAGATCAGTCAGCCATAACAGGACTTGTGAGTGAAGGTAAGAAACGACCCCAGTAAGCCGGGAAATCGATGAGAAAAGCGGCGGTATAATTTAGAAACCGTGATATGAACAACTACGATAAAACTTAGAAAACCCTTAAATAATTTTCCAGCGGGCAGCAGAGTTCTCGGATCGTGAAGGTATCTAGTTGCTGAACAGCTTTTAAACACGTGAATTTTCTCCTTCAGTAAGAGATGCTTACATTAGCCATCTGGAAGACAATGGACTCTGGAGCTCCTACATACACACTTACGACGTAAGCATGAAAGCGAGGCCTAAGGGCCACATGGCAGTTAAATGTGACATGCAGAAACGCATCCTTAAACTTCGTCAAAAAATATTTGTCATAATGCTACTCCTTTGCGCTTTGTAATAATTGTTCCGATAATAGGAAAGACTTGATGCTTCATATATCTAATTTCGAATGATTCTTGCTGGAGGTTAGTTTTTCCACTGACCAATTTCCAAAGCACATTCATTTCAGGGGCACCCGACCCAACAACGGTTTCCTCCTAAATACATTGATAACGCTTTTTTAGGCTATTCAGAGTACTTTTATGAGATGTCTAGAATGTATTCTAGGCCTCGCTTTCATGCTTACGTCGAAAATATGTATTGTATTTAGATTTCCTTTTGTTACCTCAAAACCTTTTGACTACTTGGTTGATTGTTCCAGGTTTTCACTTGAGCTGTGTCTCAAGTTACACAAAAGATCGAGAATATTTAGTAACAACCTAAAAAAGCGCACCTTTAAAAGAGCCAATGTCGGAAAATATCGAGAATCTCAAATCAGTTCAAAAAATTCGAATTTTGGCTAATACCACCCAAATAACCCTTTAGGTGAACTATTTCAAGAAATGATCCAAGGAAGAAGCACAAGTACGCAAAAGCTCCTATTGACTTGATGTTGCACATGCATTTACCAGGAACTCAAAGCTTTAAGACTGCATAAAAATGTCTCGCAAAATAACGTTTGTAATATAGTTTTGGGCTTTCATTGCTTGCACCTTGATTGTGTGCTGTTTTGGCGGTCGAAATAACGCCAAACTTTAACCGCAAAAATTCGATTCTGGTATGTCGCAAATATAAAATACGACTAGAAATACGTATCTCGCAATAACCGTCGCGAAACTCGGTTTGGTAACGGCACTCAAGTTAAGCCCTGTCGGTCGGGGTTACGAACTGGATGGGTGACCAACCGCGAATATCGTCATAAAGATCCATACGTTGTTCTTTCTTTTCTTCTCCTTCTTTTTTGCGTATTGTGTGGTGTTATTGTTAACAGTGTATTGAGAAGCAGATTTAGCATTATTTCGGCGTCCGGATTTAGAAAAAGGCAAAAACAAAGAAGAAATATGGCAGTGCAGTTCGTCTGAAAATTATTATACTTCGGGCTGTAATACTGAACTGAAGCTTTGCAGACGTTGATCTATATATCGGCGGGGAAACCGGCAAACTAAGAAGTCTGCGTTTTCCACACTGTAAAACGATCATAATGCCTCTGATTCCAATCTCCTGTTCCTCTGTCTCTTGTTGGCGGGCGTTGCCTTCGCTGTGCTGGGCGATGTTCTCTCTGCTCCGCAGTTTCTTGTTGACGTCTTCTCCTTCGTTGTTCGCGCTAAATTTGAAGTCGGCGTTCTCGTTCCAGAGGAGTTTCGGTGGAAAATTTTCATGGGAAATCGTTCGTGATTCACCGATAGTAAACTTTGTTTCAGAGACGATGAATAAACACATCAAAACCTTGGTCATCGTCGGCAAAGTCTATGTTGCCTGGAAACGCAAAATGCTCCATGACATCATTGGCGGACACCAAGAATATATATTCATGAAAAGATTTATAGCCTGCGTAGCATGGCGGTTTTGTCGAGCCAGGCGCAGGAGGCAGAGGAGCGGCGTAGCCGCGAGAAAAATAAAAACCAAGTTGCTTCCGCCCCAATCTCCTCGCGGTTTCTCTGCCCTCGCCCTCCTTTATTACTTAGCGCGCCCAACCAAAACCGTCATGCTACGCAGGCTAAAAGATTTATGGCGCATCGAATTTTGCGGCTGGCTAAGACCACGCGCGGTTAGCAGACTACTCGCGCTTCGCGCGCGACGAGATTATAAAGTCGCTACGCTCGGAATTATACTACATAAAAGAGCTGTGATTCTTTTAACTACACCTTTTGCTCTTCATTACGAGAAAATACACATTCATTTGCGTGAATCGTCGACCAACAGCGCGAAAATACATTCATTAGCGCGAAAAAGCGAACATTTGCGCATAAATCAGATTCAATAACGATTTTTGCATTTTAATCAACATTCAATAACATTTTTGGGCCTTCATTTGCGTCATTCGACATACAAAAGAGAAAAATATGTTTTCATTAACGCCAACATGCGAGTCATTAACATTACCTTGAAAATCATTAGGGACAATAGACAAACATTTAAGTGCAAACGCTATTCATTAACATTTTTATGACATTCTTTGCAATTCAATAGCCTTCCTGGGCAGCTTTAGAATGGGTAACACAAACATTAATGCGCATGTAAAATCAATTGAGCGTTCTTTACATTTAATATACAAAAATCTATTTTCAATTAAACAATACCAATTCCCCCCAAAATTGGCCTGAATTTGTTTAAAGAATCACGCCGCACTTCGCCACTGCTTGTTCGTCGACGGCTGCGGCTATACATTTTCCTTAGACGGCCAGAAGTAATGGTGGGGCGCGACAGGGAGTGGAGGGCGTACCGCTAAGTGTGCGGCCAAAGAGGACGAAACTTGACTATGACCATGGCAATATCACCTATCAATGTTTTCCCCGGCATCTGCTGGAGTAATGAATACTGTGTCGGTTTTTTTTCTGGCACGGGCGAGGAAATACAATGGATTCCGATAAATCGGTGGTCTTTGCGTATGACGGGGTGCCAGCCCACCTAGATTTGGCCATTCCTGCCCCACATACACAGCTTATGCTTTCCCCCTTGATATCGTTGAAAAGGATTTAAGTTGTCTGAAAGCGACACCAAAGGCCGACATCTCGAGTCCGGAAATTTAAAGATGTATAACAGGAATGAGGGCAAAGTCCCAGCAATCCCGCTAGCGGAGTTCGGAAACAACAACTGCAGTGCTTGAAGCTCTGCGCAAAAACATGACATTGTGACCGCGGCTAAATGTGCTAAGGGGTACCATTTCATACAAACCTACCTCCCAAAATGTTTGAATAGCGAGGTTTTTAGGGATGTACATTTAACGGAGTGAAATTCGGGCCAAATTTGTTTGAATTTCTATTGTTTAATTGAAAATCGTTTTTTGCATATTAAATGTAAAGAACGCTCAATTGATTGTACAAGCGCATTAATGTTTGTCTTATCCATCCTAAGGTTGTCCAGGAATGCTATTGAATTGTAAACAGTGTCATGAAAATGTTAATGAATAGTGCTTGCACTTTAATGTATGTCAGTTGTCCCTATTGACTTTCAAGATGGTGTTAATGACTTTGATGTTGGCGTTAATGAAAGTATATTTTTCTCTTTTGTATGCCCAATGACCCATATGAATGCCCAAAAGTGTTATTGAATGTTGATTAAAATGCTAAAATCGTTATTGAATCTGATTTATGCGCAAATGTTCGCTTTTTCGCGCTAATGAATGTATCTTCGCGCTATTGGTCGCGGTTTTACGCAAATGATTGCGTATTTTCTCGTAATGAACAGCAAAAGGTGTAGATCTGAAGTTTCAGCTCTGAGAATTTAAACGCTTGCGAAAAATAAAATTTTAAATATAGCCCCTTAAGCCACCGTAAGCGACAAGAACGTGAAATGTGAACAAAGCGAAAACCGTGTACACAAAGGAGAAAAATCACACCAAAGTTATTTCTAGCCTACCAAAGCGTTAAGAAATGAGGGAAATGTCGGCATCTGAATAGGTATTGCTATGTGAAAAGCTAAGAAGGCGAAATTGTCGGTCGAAAAATATAAAAAGAAAAAAAATCCTGTAAAATACTGAAAATAGGCAACTGAGAATCGCGTCGGGTGACTATTTATAAGTTCTGAAATGCTTCCGCCTGGTCAAGTTTAAAACGATTCAAGAGCTGCTTCATAACATGACTTAAAAACTAGCAAATAACTGAAATTTGGATGAAATTTCATTTTTACTAAAGTGAATCTATCATCTGACCTAGTTTTGTCGATAGTTTATTGGGGCATTTCGAAAACAGCTCTTGAAGCCTTTTAGACTTGACCAGGCGGAAGCATTTTTACTTCCGAGTTCAGAACTTATAAATAATCACCCGACGCGATCCTCAGTTGCTCTTTTTGAGGATTTTTTTCTCTTAATATTTTTGGACTGAAAATTTCGCCTTTTAGCTTTTCAGATAGCAATACCTATTCAGATGCCGAAATTTCCATTATTTCTTAACGCTTTGGTGGATTAGAAACTTTTGCGCGCTTGTACTGCTTCCTTGAAAATTGTTGAAATTTGCAGCAATTTCGCGAATAAAAAAATGTATTTTTATCGAATTTTCGAACTTTTCCAAATTTCTCAAAACGTAAAGCGATTGGGAATTTCTTAATATAATTTCTTGAAATAGTTCACCTAAAGGGTCGTTTGGGTGGTATTAGCCAAAATTCGAATTTTTAGAACTGATTTGAGATTCTTGATATTTTCCGACATTGGCTCCTTAAAGTCTGCATGCAGATTAAATCCGGCGGCTTCCATTCAAATGAATTTCCTTCAGCAGTATTTTCACTTGACAGGATTTGTTCTTCTTCAATTTATTTTAAAATAAAGACCGGAAGTTTTCCTTGAAATTTCCAATTGACTTTGACCACTTCTGGCCCCAGTTGTTCAAAAGGTGGATGGCGCTATCCACCGGATAAATCACGATCCAGTTGATGAACATTTTGGAAACTAATTGCGCTCTCCAGTGGATAGAGATTTATCCTGTGGATAGCGCTATCCACCTTTTGAACAACTGGGACCTGGAAGTGAAATTGGGTCAGTACTTTGTACATTATTTGTTCTATGAAATGTTTTGGTAAAAGTAGAACGACCAATAACAGCCGTGCCCAAATCTGGGGGTGGGTACTTGAAGAAAAGGTGTATTCACATTAAGTGCCCAGCAAGTACCTTATTCGGCCACTGTGCCCGGGTACCTTATCCGCCCTGGTAATGGAGATGAAATGCTCGTTAAGGATAGTCCGTCTTCTCTTGCAGTCAGATCGCAAATTTTACAAAAGATATTGAGGCATGCGGTTTATCGGGATCTTATGAATACCACGAGGTTTTCTGTGTGGTTACTATATGTAACAAAATTATTTTTCGTCTTTTTCGTAAAGTTTTAAGTTTCAGTTCTGTTGGACAGAAGCGATTTGTTGCCAAGTCATAAATTATAGGAGTACTAACAGCAGAGTCCAAGTTTAATTTTATATGAGGCGAGCGCTCTTTTTTAGTCTCTATTGCAGATCTTGACAAAGTTCTTATTTCATGTTCTAAAATCCATTTTTTACTTCATTTCAGTTCTTTTGGAGGTAGCCGATCAACTAGAAGAAGAAGAGCAATAAAAAGGAGCGAAACGAAAAGAGAAATTCACGATGCTTTCCTCATCTGAGTGCATTACCTGGCTTACCGCAGTCCTAATCGTTTCTGTTGCTATAGTAACGGTGAACCTACTATCAATCATCCTTTTCATAAAAAACAGTGACCTTAGAACTCGTGGCATGTACTTGGTTATAAACCTGACCGTAGATGACACTTTAGTTGGAGTAATTTCCAGTCTTCATTTACCAGGTTTTCCAAGCAAGGAATGCAAAAATGCAAAAAGTCTGAATGTAAGGTCTAATCGGGAAGGGTACATAATAACTTGGTTTCTTTTCACTTGGTTTCCTCTTACTTCTCTTACAAATATTACTGTAATTTCGTTAGATCGTATGCATGCGACATTTTGTCCATTCCGGCATCGAGTTATCAAAAAATGGGTCTACGGGGTAACAATTTGTGTGGTCTGGGTTTTAGCTGGAATGATATCAACTACAATTATTATGCTTTTGTTATTCGACGAAGAATGGCCGCCACACCGGCATCACTATTTATGGCAATCATATTCCTTATTATGTCTTTTTGTTATCTGTGCTTGTTACACCTCGATTATTGTCAAAATTTGTAGTGGGGCGCGTCCTCAGCACCATGGTGCAGCCCGTAGGCAAAGAAAACTGACTGTAACGTTACTCATCATGACTATTGTATCATTACTGTTGTGGCTACCGTTTGCTGTAGCTACCTTTGTTTATCTTACAACTGATAGCATTCGATCACTTTCTCACACAAAAAGAATGCGATTGAATATGTATTTACTGCTTTTATTTTATACAAACTCGTTTGTTAATCCCGTGGTTTACACAATAAGAATGCCCGAGTACAGGAAAGCTCTCCAGTTATTATTTACACGTCGACAAAGGCAAAATGCTGCTGCTATTCCTCTTCGTGCTCGTTAAGGTAGTTTGGGTAAAACTTCCGATTGTAAGTGATCGTAGGTTCAGCTTTAGATAATGATGATTTTCTCAATTTGGGTCGATGAAAATACGATAGTATAGATACATAAGATGCTATGATTTGAGTTCCCCATGCATAATACACTAGCTGTTTGCCCCCTTTCTGCATAAACTATTGGGAGGACTGAATATTTCCTGAAGAGCTTTTGAAAGCAAGAACTTGTGCAAAATTTGAGAACAAACAGAGTGTATTATGAGGGATTCGAAAATAGTAAATATACATATCAGTTTTCGTGTATAACTTGTCAAGCTCGTTAATGGTCTATAGCAGGAAATTGAAATGGTTTGAAATGTGCTTCAGATCTTTAAAGTGGATCATGTACATTCACCATCGTAATTTGTAATAAGCCGTGTCGCACTTTGTAATACCTGTCGCAATTTGTAATAAGCCGTGTCGAACTTTGCATTAAAATGTTGTCGCATACAATTTGTAATAAACTAACCTGCCGAGTTTTCCGTTACTATTTTCATCATTCTTAAACCTGGTTTACTTAAACTTGTTTTGTTGTTGTAAATGGGACATAACAGGTGTTTTAAACCATTCATTGGAGTAGTTATTATTAATCCAAAGATGAGATGAAAAAATATAATTGTCATGAAACTGTTGATAAAATAGTCAGTTGAATTCATTAGATGTGATCATAAGGTCTCATGTGTTAGAGTGATTTCACTAAACCAGTGAAACAGTATGTAACAATAAGCGCCAAATAGTTAAAAGTCAAAAAAAGAAAACAACGAAACTAGAGAGTAACACTTCGTATTACTGCGTCTGCTATCTATTTTTTAGTAGCCTTGGAAATGTACAAATATACAACGAAGGTCAATACATAAAATTGTGTCAATGCAGTAAGAAAAATAAACGTCATGAATCAAAAATGCTTAATTATCATACTTTTTAAACTGGGTGATAACGGGCCTTTTACATAGTTGTTATGTTGACATAGGAGTCGTCATAGCAACGAAATGACGTCATTATCTATTTTCCTTTCAGCGGTATTTCTCGGCATCGAGATTTTTTTTTCACAATCGTGTAACGGAACCGATGTCAGCATATAACATTGCTTACAACAATTTTTCATCTTTGTGTAATACAGTTGTGGTAATCGTTTTTTTTTCATATCTTTGTCAATGGTGAGGCAATTAGTGTTTAAACTTGGGAGGTATTGGCCCTGAAAGAAAAAAAAAACAGCCACCTTTGAATCCATCTTTAGGGCGGCGGTCTCCGTGATTTTCTCGTCGATAGCCTTGTATCGGTGACAAATGAAAAGAAAACCCTAATCAAGGCCCGCACAGCAGTGTTTCAAAAGTGCGGGGACCACTGGATAAAAGTGCGTATAAAAGAAGCAAAATGGGGGGATTGTCCGAGAACGCCTCTATACTCAACGACAAAAGAATGTCAAAAGAATCTTGTGATACGATTAACAGATTTATTCTAGCAAATTAAAGAACGAATTGATATCATCACCGAAAAGCTAAATGCAGTGCGTTTTCCACATTTCGAGAAACAGCCTAAAATTCATGTCGCTCGTTTCCAGCATGCCGATTCACTTCGAGCGCCTGACCAATTGGCGAGTGGATTGCAGGAGGAATTTTGTAGGATGTTAGTTAGGGAGGGGAATGGTAATTTCTTTCTCCCGATTACAATATCTACCTAGTTATGAAAATCCTTTTTATTCACAAAACTGACGAGAGTGTATGAAGGAGATAGCTTGATCAAAACTGACACAAGAAAGAGCAAAGAAAGAATACTTTATTTAATTTTGCTTCGGCTCGTCACCGCTTTTCGCAACTTAACTCAATAACACTATAATATTTGTTGTGTTTTCCAAGATCAATAAAGTCTATCAGTCCTGGAATCATAACAGACCGATTATCATAAATTTCATTTTTTTTCCCGCGAGGTCTGTCACCCAAACACTAAACCTGTGAGAGCAGAGGCTACAAGCAGTTTAATTAATTTCCGTACGCCAGTTCATATGGAGAAAAAGCAGCCTCTGTTCACAAGCCAAAGAAAAATGGCTTCGTTAAAACCCTAAGATCAAAATTTGAATTCTCATTTGTTATCCCTATTCACTTCCTACAGAAGTAGTGGGGAGAAGTTGATAAAATATCAATCAAATTCATATTGTGTGATCATGTCCGTAATTCTCATGACAACTCTGTTTTACAAAGCATTGATATTACAAGGAGAAACAGGGGCACCCTACGGGAAATTTTGAGAAAAAGACCTAAAAACAACAACAAAGCGTGAATAAAGATTTCTGAGACTATTTTAAGCATTTTGGGAGATTGCTGGAAAAAAATTATCTGTTCCTCACTCCCAGCAAGACTGATGGAAGAGTTCCCAGCCAGCAATCTTACAACCTGCAACCTGACTTACTGGGAAGTTTCATAGGGCACAATTCAGATCTTGAGTGGTAAGCAACCCATACAAGTAACCGGTAGCAGCTATTCTAGACTTCAAATCCCCTCTGACACCCTGAAATATCTTTTTCCCAGCAACACTTTCCTTCCAAGGACTATTATTTCTTCCACATCTCCCAGCCAGCAAAAATTTGCATGAAGAACAGATATTTTGAGGAACAGATCCATTGGGTGCCCCTGGAGAAATTTAATGCTGATCACTCTTAGGGCTTAAACAGGGTTAACACCCGTCACACGGAATCTTTTTTTTTGCCCCTTTGTGTGACTTATGTTAAAACTAATTTAAGCTGCGACTTCAGCCGCAATTTTATTGAAAGCAATTTTTCAAGGTTGCATAACGAAGTGTATAAAACTTTAACTGGCTTAGCTCTACGTCTCGATACGTCATTCCCACGCTTGAAATACCTATGAAATCGCTGGTAGTTTACAGGCGCAAATATACCCTCTAGGAATTAATTTTTGTTTTTCGTTCGAAAACTGGGGGTTGGCCGGGGGACAAGACAACCCACCCCCAGCGCAAATACTAATCATAACTGACTCACTAAGTTAAACAATAAATCAGGATAACTCCTTTAAGGGTATGGCAACGATTAACGAATTCAAACGACTGGATTTATTCTTAACTGAGTAATATATTATATCCACTACACTTTTTTTGGCTGGCCTGTTATGGTATTCATCACGGACTTTTAAAAGTCACTGAACAATTCAGTCAGTTCCCTAAAACCATTAGAAAACTCGGGAACATTCAACTTGCAAACATTACGCTCTTTTCTTCTGCCAGCGGGTTATGTGAGGGAGAACCGCTCCTTGTCTGCTCACCGTTGCCCTCTCCTCTGTCTTGATCCTATTATTTCCAGGCAGCTGCCGTGCGTCTGTAGGGTGGCGCCTAGAGGAAGCAGCGCAGCTTGCATGGTGACAGCTATACTAGAAGTCAGCGTAGGAAAAGTTTGCGCTTGGCTCGTCAGGCTATCCTGGAGAGGTGTCCTGCGATTCCAAGCAGACAAAGTGCGGAGGGGTGGTAGAGCAAAGCGGTTTGGTTCCCTAAGAGTGCTTGACTTCCTGTTTCAAGACTCGGAGGTTTCCCAGTTGCCAGAACTTCATTCGATGCTAGCCGCTTACATTTGGCCAGGAACATATTATTCTTGTCTTCCCCTAGATCCGCCAACGTATTGTCCCCAAAGACTCCCCTCTTAGACGAGGTCCTGGGAAAGAGGTTGAGCTGGCACCCACTTGCAATTTATAATCCCAGGTTACTTTTAAGAGAAACTGTTTCTTGCAGAGGGTTTCCAGGGAGGGGACTGTGTCGTTTGGGCTCCCCACCCTCTCCTCCTAAGATTGCAAACACTTGGTCATCCTGTAGCATCTTATTCACCAGTGAGCTCAAGACCACTGCTACGTATTGCTCCCAAGAAGTGTTTCCATGGTAACGCCGAGTGCCAATCATGCCTGCAAGTACCATCCATTCTTTACCCATGACTTTGCAGCATTCAAGTATATCTGCGAAAAGAACATGTCAGCTTTATAAGATGAAGCACTTTTACGTCTACTTCACACGTTTTCTTTTGATTTGGTTCACAATTTCTTTATAAAAACCAATAAAAAAAATGTTTTTTGCAAGAAAAAGAGACGACAGAGACGCGGAATTTCACCAAAATGTTTCAGCCTCATTGAAGTCTAGGTTTATGAGCACAACTACCCACCTAAGCTTGAACTTCTCACAGTCACCGCAATAGCTCTCTCATTCTTTGTGAAATCTCCCATCTGAAATACTTTGCCAACATGGACAGCTTGCTTGCGGTACTTGGGCGGTTTCCATCCATATTTGCCATTTTTGAACACGTTGATCAAACATTCACTGCACGCTAGGCTTTCAAGTTTTCCAAATTTGGGGTTCTTTCGAGCTATCGCTTCTGCCACAATCACGTCCCCGATCTCGTACGTCCTGCTATGAGGACATTTCCCGAACCCGAGAAAGATTCCAGCTTTGGGTTTCAGTGATTTGCTGGCCTGGATAACTGCAAATGGCTCGCCTCTAGCTTTGAGTAAAAACACAAGGTGGGCATTGATTCTTCCAAAGTAAACGTAGCCTACCCCTCCTATCAACACGGCCTTCCGATCTTTCAAAATGCTCGCAATCACGAGAAATTTCAACTCGTTTTTGGCAATCAACAATGCGTTCGTTGGGATGTAAATTTTGTCATCTTCAATTGTCTCGTATGAGAGTTCTTGTGGAAGCAGTGCGCAAACGGAGGGAGGTCTAATTGGCAATCCGGTTCCGGCCATATCAGGTCTGAACGATACTGGAGAAGAAAAAGACAGGTTTTTCCTTCATCTCCTTCCATAACCTATACAAAAAGCTTAGTGGCATATACTGAATGATGCACTCATCCTCGAGTTCACAAGATAAACTTCAGTAAGCATTTTAAAAAGCAAAACCTTAAGGAGCAAAGACAATTCTCTTCTCGTGAGCTAACTTGAAGAATGTGTTCGTTCCAGTCTCCCCCTATACTCCTCTGGCTCCTGGGGTACTAATTCGGCGCTTTAGAAAAGTTAAAAGAATTTAACCGTGTGTGCCTGTAAGGTTTAAACAATGCATCAAACGCTGAAATGTAGCGAAACAAATTTCATCTTTTTGTTATAATTGAAGGGAATAGACTCTAGAACATCTATAATAATGTTCTCTCGAAACAACCCTCTTGAAAAATTACAATATCAAGCTGTTAAAAACTTGCTTTATCAGCAAACTCTACTCAGTTACCACAGTAACAAAATATAAATTACAAGAACAACAGCGACCTATCACCCCTCAGGTTACCGACAGTGAGGTGTGCCAAGTCTATTACTATACTAATGTATACAGTTACTGGCATTCCATTGATGGAAAAAAGAGCAGTTAAAATGTTGTATTATATACAAGCCTTTTCGTAATCTTCCCTGCTAGCAGAGGTCTCTCACGACGAGAGACCTCTGCTATAAACAGGGAATTCGCAATCAAACGAACAGGTATAATTTCTCGAACCTAAATTCGTCTCCAAATAACCATTTCACGATAATATGTTTATTTTTATTGTCGGATACATTGATAAATCAGCTTTTAGACACGAGCCGATGACAACAACACGAGTTTGTGGGGGTGAAGGGTGATATACTAAAAAAGCTATCTCCAAATCGTGCTCATTTTTCACACTTTGTATTAATACCGGAACTGAAACGGAAAGCAAGGCGAGACTGTTGCACCTGATAAATTGATATTGACGAGCACTATTTTACTTATATCTCTATTTAACCAATAATGAGGACAGTTGTCATAACAGGATAAACGTGCCTCACTATTGACTGACTAAGGCCCCAACTTTTCATGGGCCGGATCTAATTATTACATTTGGTACTCAAATTTAATCTGCCGGAGCTCATAAGATTACCTGGGTAGGTCCGACCCACTCGCAAGGAATTCGTCACGGTTTTGTAAGATCTGCACCGGAGTCTCCAACCCGCAGCCTTGTACTATAAGTTGGAAACATGATGAACTGACCTCCGCAAACTGACACTGCTCCGCTATTTAATCCCGAACAAAACCAGTCTTCTGCATAATATATTTATGATTCATCGTTTACCTATGTATTAATCAGCATTGCGGTTTTTTGCTGCTTATATTACAGGAAGTGTTTACCAGGTTAAACAATGAAAAGGTAGCTTCTTTAGGGAGGGACTTTCCCTCTCCTTTACATTATTGACCATTGTTTTATGAAATTTACAACGGCCCTTTGTGTTTAGCCAAGGCACCGTTGCAATTAAAAGAGCGTCTTATGCATTACTTTTCTCTTATTAATTACATAGTTTGTTAGCTGTGTTAAGATTTTACATAAACTAGTCTTCGAACATATTTCATAAATTCCTTGCTTAGGGTAAGGCTTTCTTAAATTTGACAAAAAGAAAATCTCATTGTGAATATTACAGGGGCACCCAGCGACTATTTTCTGTAAAACAAACTGTTCGGAGAAGCAAATATTGCCTAGCACTTTCTATTACTTGAATATGGCTAAAAATTTCTTGATGAACGTTCCATTCAGGTACATTTTTCGAATACATAAACAATTTCCTACGATTTTCTAAAGTTTAATTTTTCATGTTTTTCACGGTATTCCTTATGTTATGCGACGTTTCGTAGAAAAAGGAAACCTAAAATTTTCAGCTTCAAAAATGTGATGGAGGGAGAAAGAAAAATTCTCACTTGCATAAAAAAATTTCTGGAAAATAACACTGAAGCCCTTGTAATTTCGAAAAGCCTCAAGTTCCCCTAGGATGACCGATTGGCGAACAGATACAAATTTTATAGCACCGCTTAGAATGCATTTCTAGAGATCTAAAAGTACTCTGGATAACCTAAAACAATTTTTCAATAGGATAGGATGGGATAGAATAGCTGCTTTATTATCAACAGAGCGCCTACAGACACGTGTGTTTAGTGCAATAATTACAGAGGCGCACATTTGTAGAATTTATACAATTAGACAATGAAGGTTATATTAAGGCGTCTTTCTCCGCTTTCGCGCAAGCGATCACATATGTATTTGGCCACAATTTTTTGCGTTTTCTCTCCCTGCTTCATACTTATAAACGTTGCAAAAGCAGAGCTTCTAGTCACAGAGTCAAGAAAAAGATTAGTTTCCTTTTTTTTAGCGTATTGAACAGCTCTCTTCAATGTATTTAGGAGGTTACCTCAATTCTCAAACAATCCATGATAAATATTCTTCCTTTTGAATTTCAGCACCACTTATTCCGTGAAAATATCATGTTCTTTTATATAATTATTATTTTATTCATATAATTCAAAAAAATAATATGTCAAGAAGTCGCTTGGACTGATTTTATACAGCGAAAAAGGGGAAGCCGCTCGAAATCAACCATCTGAAAAAATGAAAACTTAAACCTAAGCCAATTAACGTCGAAGTTTTCATGAGACGAACAAATTAAACTCTATTTTGGGTCTACCAAAATTAATTAAGGTAACCCCGTCTGTTGGGTCAGACGTCGAACTCCAATCAACTGAATCAGACAGCAATTTTAGCGGGCCACTCAACTTCCGTCTGAAGCAGACGGATAGAACGTGTTGGACGATCCAAACTCATGAGACGAACTCAACTGATCCAGTTGTCGAACTTTTCATGAACTTTGCTCACTAAGTTCAGTTTTTCTCACGAAAAGTTCGACGTTTGGCCTAGGCCTCAGGCTCACACTAAGGGCGCTTTCCATTTGTCAGAACTGACCGGCCAGACCCTTCTCGTTGTAACGAGAATTTCACTTTTGATCAAAACTATCCAACCAGATAAGTCAAATCCTAAATACTATGCACGAAAGAGATGGTTTTTCAGCAAAAACTCTTGGGAAAAGTCTATTTCATTGTCAAAATCACAGCTCCAGCGATGATCTGGACGGCCAGTTCTAACAAATGGAAAGCGCCCTAAGTCTCGTTGAAACATTTTATGAAAACTTCGTAACTTTCTCAGTAGCTAGCCTAAAATGATGTCTGCGCGGTAGTACAGTCGAAACCCGCTTTACGGATACCTGCAATAAATACGGACATCTCATTATCACGGACAGTTTGCTTTGTCCCTGGGAATAGAAGCCCTTACATTTTCTCTAAATAGAGAGGAGAAATGTGACGTCACGTTACCATGGTAGCACTATTTCTGGATGACAACAAAACAAACGACGACGGCAACGGCAAGGAGATCGGCATCTAATAATATGTCATGTTATATTAACATTCAACAACTTTGCACGTGCATCACGCTATTTTGTACATTTCTTTGCCGTCGTTGCACCACTACGACATGAAACTTTCTAATTTCAAGAGCCCGCTTTAGTGAGTAGGTGAACACATACAAAAATCGTCGCTTTCTTTTTCTTAACTTAGATAAAGATAGATACGGTCCGAAAGAAAATTTCGCAAAGATTTGACAAATTAAATGAAATTGAATAAGATCGGTAAAGTTTAAAATACCGTATTTATTCAAATAAACGCCCAACCTCAAATTAGCGCCCACCTCGAAAAAGCGCCCATCCTAAAGGCAGAAAAAGTTAATAAGCGCCCAGCGTCGAATAAGCACCCACCCCCTCCTCCTTCCAATCAAACTCAAGTAAGCGCTCACCCCCACCCCACCCAATTGAGTGAATAAATTCTAATAAGAGACTTCCCCGAAGACGGAGTTTTCTTCAGAGTATTTTACAGGAACCTTGCTTTGCTACTTCTTCGCGTTTTGTTATTAGCATTTATTGTTTTGTTGCAAAATAAACATACTTCACCTGCTGAAAATGGTGAAAATTTAATAAGCACCCAGCCTCGAATAAGCGCCCCCCTCGAATAAGCGCTCACTCTCAAGGTCCAAAAATTTAATAAGCGCCCAGGGCGGTTAATCGAATAAATACGGTAGTAAGTAACTTTTTAGGAGGGTCTCAATGGGGTGGTGGCTTTTACGGTTATCGGCTAAAATTTTGGCTCTTTTACGGCTATCGGTTAATTTTTTTCAGTTACGGTTAACGAAAAAGTTAAAAATTAACTTCTTTTGTTTCTAAAAGTTAAATATTAACTAACACGTATTTTTTTGTATGTTTAAATCAAAATAAAGGTCTTCGGATCATCTCGGGATGAAATAAACTATTCTTTTGAAAATTTTAACATTTGATAGATCATACTTTTTATAAAGTATTCCACTTCTAATATTATTTTACACATAGAAATGTCATTAGTCAATTTAAAAGTAATCTTTGTGAAAAAGCAAAAGCAGACACGCAAACGCTCAACTCAAGGCCGGGGCGCGACATTCATTATAACAGAAATGGCCGTTTTCACACTAGAGAAGGATTGTTCGTGTGAGACGGATTATCCGTTTGATGATTCGCGTCAGATAGGTAGTACGTCTTTATTTGAAAATGGAATAGTTTTAATTTTGAATGAACAATCCGCCTGACTTTTGAAGACGGAATTATCCGTTCCAGATAGCCTGTGTACAGCCGCCCCCTCCCCCTTGAAAAAATCGGAGAAGCGGTGTCTGTGGGGAGGGCGCGACTGTACACAGGCCAGTCTCAGACGGATGATCCATTTCTAGATTTAGTGTGAAAACGGCCAATAACAAAATTCCCTTGTCCAGTGTTGCCTTGTCCGTAGGCCACATTATTCCGCGCGGCTAATGCGTCTCGGGTCACGTGGTCCGAGCTAGTTCTCCACCGAAATGCCTTGACCGAGATTGCGTGGGAAGACGCCGTACAGGCACTAGGCATAATGTCTACCGTAGCGTCAGAGAAAAACAAGGAAATGTTGTTTATCGGCAACGTGTTTTACAAACAGTGGCATCTCTGCGTGTTGTTTCACTAATGTTTCGAGGGCACGACCTCCAGAAAATTGCAAATATTAATTCCCAGCAAGAAGTCACACTTTCGCTATGGAAAGAATTAGTACCCCGAGAGAGTGCCGGAAATGGAGCGTAGGTCTAGGTTAACACCTAAAAGGCGCTTCGCCTAACGTGCGTATGGAGTCACACTAGCGGCGAAATAAAAAACGCAATCATAAGTGAGTTTAGCACCTTCCTTAAAAGTAGCAAATCTAGGTAACAATTTCTTTTACGATTAACTCTTTTTTACCCTATTTACGGCTTTTACCCTTTTTACTAAATTTTTGGCCGTTTTACGCCTATCGGTTAACCCCATTGAGACCCTCTTTTAGGTTTGTTGTCATGCAAAATTTTTGCTACTATGGCAACGTGACAAAGCGACTTCTCCTCTCTTTTCAAGCCGCTTAATACAAACATTTTCTATGGTCCCCTCTGTGACCGTCTATTAACGGGGATTGACTGTACTGATTACAACCATGTCTGAAACACTGGTGAAACATGCTGTTCTAAGAAAATTATCCTGTGTTAAATTCATGATCATCAACTACCAGTAGCTCTGTTGAACGCATAAGAAAGCCGGTTTTTTGTGGTTTAATTCTGCTGTCTTAAATATTGCTTTCAAGGCTTTGAGTCAAAGCCAAGTGGACCTGACGGAAAGTGGACTGTCTATGTATTAGTGAGCGTCCCTGAGAAATAGTCCTCTAAAAATAGTGCGTTATGGAGCTCCGAAATAAGGAATTGCCAAGTCAACGAAAGAATGGTTCATCGCTCAAAACAGTAAGTCCTGACTCATGGGTTCACAAATTGCTTGGCTGTAGCTGTTGTCTTTGCACAGAGATGATCAAACAAATCAAAGGCCAAATTGTGCATGCACAGCTTAGTTATTAACCTTCCAATGACAACTGTTGACAATTACAGTCGCACCTCGCTTTGCGGACACTCGATTGATACGTCAGACACCTCGTTACTATGGACAGTTTTCTTTGCCCCCGGGGAAAGCCCTTGCATTTTCTCTCAATTGAATCCGCTTGATAAGGACACCCGTTGAAGTAAAATTAATATGTTCACAGCCGGGAACTGCCATTCAAAACAGAAAGAGGAAAATTAATATGTTAATGGCCGGGAACTGCCGTTCAAAAAAAAACAGAAAGAAAGAAACCAGTAATTAAGACTACTGTCTCCCGCCAAAAGTCTCAGGTTTCTTTTTTGAACGGCAGTTCCCGGCCATGAACATATTAATTTTACTTTTTCTGTTTTGAATGGCAGTTCCCGGCCGTGAACATAATAATTTCACTTTTTCTGTTTTGAATGGCAGTTCCCGGCCGTGAACAAATTAGTTTTACTTCTGCTTTTATCTCACTTTTATTATTATTATTTTTCATTTCATAATAAAAATGTTTTGTTTTATTTTGAAAGTTAACAAAATGAATCTATTTCCAGTTCAATGAAATACAAAATAATTTGACGTTTTGCTTTCGCTTTATTTTCCAATACAAAGTAATTTAAGTTCAATCTAAAACTAACAAATTTATGTCGTTTTGACGTATGGCAGTTGTTGCCCACCATACATCTGTAAATTGCTGGGTACAGAAAAACTGTTTTTGAAATACATTTAAACTGAAGAAACAGCTAGCTGTAAACTGATCCGAAGTTTGCTGCTGTTTCTATAAACAACTTGGGAAGTCACAGGCAGATTTTGCGCGGCCCAATACATTTCTTCAAACAGGATTTTCTGTTCTATGGTGTATTTTTCCACATAAATTATTAAAAAGGAGCAAATGTACATTTAAGACTACTTTACAAACTGTCAATAAAACATTGTTAACTGACCTACACATCGAAAACACGGGTGCAAGCAAAGGAAGGCCGGAATCGAGAAGAGAAACCTGTCAGACGCCTTCACTTACGGAAATTAATTTAATCGGTTTCAAACGTCATTTACTCATTATTAAGAACAGTTTATACCTCAGCTGTCTGTACCATTAACTTAATTCCGTGCTGCTTATTAAAGGGGGGACAATTAAGGAAAGGAAACGAGCTAGCAGTGGCTGTTATTGAGCAATAGTTTTTTTGTGTGGCTGTTATTGAGCAATAGTTTTTGTAAAACATTTTCGGCAAATGGGGGTGTGGATTATGTACTGAAACGGTGCTTTTTCTGGAGGAACCTCTGAATCCAACACAGACTTCCTTGACTTCATATGCCTGTCGCAAACTGAACTTTGCTTCGTTTTCAGATCAGTCAGCCATAACAGAACTTATGAGTGAAGGTAAGGAACGACCCCAGTAAGCCGGGAAATCGATGAGAAAGCAACAAAATGTTATAAGCGGCGGTATAATTTAAAAACCGTGATGTGAACAACTACGATAAAACTAAGAAAACCCTTGAATAAGTTTCCAGCGGGCAGCAGAGTTCTCGGATCGTGAAGTTATCTAGTTGCTGAACGGTTTTTAAAAACGCGATTTTTCTCCTTTTGTAAGAGATGCTTACAGTAGCCATCTATCTAAAAGACAATGGACTATGGAGCTCCTACATACACACTTGCGACGTAAGCATGAAATCGAGGCCTAAGAGCCACATCGCAGTTAAATGTGGCAGAAGCGCATCCTAAAACTTCGTCAAAATATACTTCTCACAATGCTACGCTGTTGCGCTTTGTAATAATCGTTCCGATAATAGGAAAGACTTGATGCTTCATGTGTTTCCGAAGGATTTTTGCCGATGGTTAGTTTTTCCACTGACCACTTTCCAAAGCACGTTCATTTCAGGGGCACCCAACATCGGTTTCCACCTAAATACGATTTTTGATAACGCTTTTTAAGCTATCCAGAGTACTTTTAGATGTCTAGAAATGTATTCTAGGTCTCGCTTTCATGCTTACGTCGAAAGTGTGTATTATGTTTAGATTTACTTTTGTTACCTCAAAAACGTTTGTCTACTTGGTTGATTGTTCCAGGTTCTGACACTCAGGAGCTGTGTCTCATTGAAAATTTGAACCTTAATAATTTCAAGTTACACTGAAGATCGATAATATTTAGTAACAACCTAAAAAGGCGCACTTTAAGTCTGCATGCTGATGAAATCTAGCGGCTTCCATTCATATGAATTTTCTTCAGCAGTATTTCTACTTGACACGATTTGATTTTCTTCAATATATTTTAAAGTAAAGACCGGACGTTTTCAAATGTCGAATTGACTTTGACCACTTCTGGAAGTTAAATTGGGTCAGGACTTTGCACATTATTTGTTCTATCAAATATTTGGGTAAAAGAAGAACGACTAATAACAGCCATGCCCGGAATCCGGACGTGGGTACTTGAAAAAAAAAAGTGTTTTCACATTAAGTGCCCAGCAAGTACCTTACTCGGCCACCGTGCCCGGGCACCTTGTCCGTATTGGTAATGGAGATGAAATGCTCGTTAAGGACAGTCCCTCTTCTCTTGTAGTCAGATCGCAAATTTTACAAAAGATATTGGGGCATGCAATTTACCGGGATCTTATGAATAAAGGGTCCTTACCACGAGGTTTTGTTGAACACCGATTAAACTTTGTTGAAAAAAAGGTTTAAGTGTTGAATAAAGAGGTTAGTTTCTCAGAAGTATAACTGTGTGGTTACTATATGTAACAAAATTATATATTTTCCGTCGTTTTCGTAAAGTTTTCAGTTTCAGTTCGGTTGGACAGAACGATTTGTCGCCATAAATTATTGTAGCTGCGAAGCCACCAGGCTTTGCAGTTTTTATCGATCGCCTTCGCGTTGTGCTGCCTTTCATGCGCAGTTATTTAACACTGTTTAGTTAAATATCAACAATAGAAATAAACTGCCACTGATTCAAATTAATTGAAATGCCATGCTTTACTTGCAGCACTTCACTTTCCATTGGAAACTACTAGCTGGAGTCATGAGGTCAAGGAAACTAACTGCTGAGTTCAAGTTTAATTTTATATGAAAAAGGTCGGTCGGGTTGAGGTGAGCGCTCTTTTTTAGTCTATTACAGAACTCGACAAAGTTCCTATTTCACCTTCTGAAATACATTTCTTACCTTATTTCAATTATTTTAGAGGTAGCCGATCAACTGGAAGAAGACGGGAAATAAAAAGGAGCAAAGCGAAAAGAGAAATCCAGGATGCTTTCCTCATCTGAGTGCATTACCTGGTTTGCCGTGGTCCTGATCGTTTCTGTTGCTATAGTAACAGTGAACCTACTATCAATCATCCTTTTCATAAAAAACAGTGATCTTAGAACTCGTGGCATGTACTTGGTTATAAACTTGACTGTAGCTGACACTTTAGTCGGAGCAATTTCCAGTCTTCAATTTCTACGTTTTTCAAGCACCGAATGCAAAAATGCAAATAGTCTGAATGTAAGGTTTACTTGGGAAGGGTACATGATAACTTTGTTTATTTTCTATTGGTTTCCTCTTACTTCTCTTACAAATATTACCGTGATTTCGTTAGAGCGGATGCATGCAACTTTTCTTCCATTCAGGCATCGAGTTATCAAAAAATGGGTCTACGGGGTAACAATTTCTGTCGTCTGGGTTTTAGCTGGGATGATATCAACTGCCATCATGATGCTCGACAAAGAATCGTCACACCGTCAATATTTCTGGCAATCATATTGCTTATTATGTCTTTTAGTTACCTGTGCTTGTTACGCCTCAATTATTGTCAAAATTTGTTGTGGGGCGCGTCCTCAGCACCATGGTGCAGCCCGTAGGCAAAGAAAACTAACTGTAACGTTATTCGTCGTGACTATCGTATCGTTACTTTTGTGGTTACCATTTGCTGTAGTCATCTTTGTTTTCATTCCTACTGATAGTATTCGATCACTCTCTCACTCAAAAATATCACGATTAGACTTGTCTTTGACACTTTCATTTTATACAAACTCGTTTGTTAATCCCGTTGTTTACACAATAAGAGTGCCCGAGTTCAGGAAAGCTCTCCTGTTATTACTTACACGTCGACAAAGGAAAAATGCTGCTGTTATTCCTCTTCATGCAAGGTACTTTGGATAAAACGTTCGATTGCAAGTGATTCCATGTTCAGCTTTAGATGATGATGATTTGCTCCCTGTTACTGAAAAAATTTTTGGTTCGATAAAAATACGATAGTATAGATAAAGAAGATGCTATGATTTGAGTTCCCCATAATACACTGTTTGCCCCGTTTCTGTACAAACTGTTGGGAAGACTGAATATTTCGTGAAGAGCTTTTGAAAACAAGAACTTATGCAAACTTTGAGAACAAACAGAGTATATTATGAGGGATTCGAAAATAGTAAATAGACGTTTAAGCAATAGAAAACGATTTCCGTGTTTACATAGCCTGATATAAACCCGAGAGGGGTTGGCAGAATTCGAGACAATTATGCAAACCCGTGACGAAGACAAGGGTTTGCATAACCGTCGAGAATTCTCCGAACGCCTCGAGTGTTTATATCAGGCTATGCAAACACAGGAAAAATGTTTTCTATTGCTTTTATAAAATAACTTTCCCAAGAAAAAAACGCAAAACTCTTTGTATGGCACTGATTAAAAGAGAAATTCCTACCGGTCGCAAATCTCGTCCACGAAGTCTTGCACGCGTAATCAGTTCTTGTTTTGCAAAAAGATGCTTTGCAAAATACGGATTTTTCTTGCTTAAAATGTCAGCTTAAGCGAAGAAAAATTGACTCACATTCTTTGCAACGATTTTCCATGTTTCAGCCGCCGAAGGAATGGGTAAATAAAGTAAACTTGTCCAGTTTTGAACTCGAAAACTTTTTCAAATTCGTTCTTGCGTGATTAGCGCACGAAAAGCCAAACACCTTGACGCCAGAACCATGTTTACACACTCTCATGCAAACACTCCTCTCGGCCAATCAGAGCGCGCGTACTATCTTAGTTATTTTATAAATCAGTTTTCGTGTATAACTTGTCAAGCTCGTTAATGGTCTATAGCTGGAAATTGAAATGGTTTGAAAAGTGCTTCAGAACTTTGAAGTATATCATGTACAGGTACCGTCGCAATTTGTAATGAGCCGTGTCGCACTTTGTAATATCTGTCGCAATTTGTAATTAACCGTGTCGAGCTTTGCATTAAAAAGCTGTCGCATACAATTTGTAATAAACTAACCTGTCGAGTTTTCCGTTACTATTTTCATTATTCTTAAACCTGGTTTACTTAAACATGTTTTGTTGTTGTAAATGGGGCATAACATGTATTTTAAACCATTCATTGGAGTAGTTATTATTAATCCAAAACATGTCAGGGAGCATTCATTTTTTAGAAGGGGGGTGGGCCGGAGGAATTCAGGGGAGGGTCATTAACTTTTTGCCTGCCCAAAAAGGGAGGGTCAGCATAAATTTGACACAACAAAGAGGGGGGGTCACTTAATTTTTTTTTAATATTATACAAGTTTATACAAACTGATCTTTGAACCCTTAACGTTACAAAGCTAATTTGAGACTCAAATGAACTTTGTGCCACTGAAATGTATAAAAGCCCCAGTCCAGGGGCGGATCTAGGGGGAGGGTGCAGGGGGTGTGCACCCCCCCCCCCCCTGAGATGACCTGCGGTTTTCTAATACAGCTGGTATTTTGCCAAACAAAAACT
>OZ037779.1:18743916-18828916 GCA_964035525.1 Porites cylindrica | reverse complement strand
GACGGCGGTCACCATGATTTTCTCGTCGATAGCCTTGTACAGGTGACAAGTGAAAAGAATCCCTCAATCAGGGCCCGCGCAGCAGTTTTTCAAAAGTGGGAGGACCACTGGATGAAAGTGCGTAAAGAAGCCAAACGGGGGGATTGTCCGAGGACGTCTCTATACTCAACGAAAAAAGAATGTCAAAAGAATCTTGTGATACGATTAACAGATTTCTTCTAGCAAATTAAAGAACGAATTAATATCATCACCGAAAAGCTGAATGCAGTGTGTTTTCCACATTTCGAGAAACAGCCTAAGATTCATGTCGCTCGTTTCCAGCATGCCGATTCACTTCGAGCACCCTAAGATCAAAATTTGAATTCTCATTTGTTATCCCTATTCATTTCCTACAGAAGTAGTGGGGAGAAGTTGATAAAATATCAAGCAAATTGATCTTGTGTTAACATGTCCGAAATTCTCATGACCACTCTGTTTTACAAAGCATTGATATTACAAGGAGAAATTTGATGTTGATCTCTCTTAGGGCTTCGTTTGTTAACGCCCGTTACACGGAGTTTTTTTTGCCCTTCTATGTGACTTATGTTAAAACTAATTTAAGCTGCGACTTCAGCCGCAATTTTATTGAAAGACATTTTTCAAGGTTGCATAACGTAGTGAGAAAACTTTAACCGGCTCAGCTCTACGTCTCGATACGTCATTCCCACCGATCCCACGCATGAAATACATATGAAATCGCTGGTAATTTACAGGCGCAAATATACCCTCTAGGAATATAGTTTTTGTTATTTCGTTCGAAAAGTGGGGGGTGGCCGGGGGGCAAGACAAGCCACCCCCAGCGCAAATACTAATCCTAACTGACTCACTAAGTTAAACGATAAATCAGGATAACTCCTGTAATGGTATGGCAACGATTAACGAATTAAAACGACTGGATTAATTTTTAACTGAGTGATACATTATATCTAATACACGTTTTGTGGCTGGCCTGTTATGGCTCATCACGGTCTTTTAAAAGTCACTTAACAATTTAGTCAGTTCGCTAAAACCGTTAGAAAAGTAGGAAACATTCAGCTTGCAAACATCACGCTCTTTTCTTCTGTCGGCGGGTTATGGGAGGGAGAACTGCTCCTTGTCTGCTCGCTGTTGCCCTCTCTTCCGTCTTGATTCTAATTATTTCAAGGCAGCTGCCTTGTGTCTGTAGGGTGGCGTCTAGAGGAAGCAGTGCAGCTTGCATGGTAACAGCCATACTGGAAGTCAGCGTAGGAAAAGTTTGCGCTTGACTCTTCAGGTTATCCTGGAGAGGTGTCCTGGGATTCCCAGCAGACAAAGAGCGGAGGGGTGGTAGAGTGAAGCGGTTTGCTTCCCTAAAGAGTGCTTGACTTCCTGTTTCAAGACTCGGAGGTTTCCCAGTTGCCAGGACTTCGATCGATGCTAGCCGCTTACATTTGGCCAGGGACGTATTATTCTTGTCAGATGTCTCTTCGCTGTTTTCCACTAGAAAATGCAGAGATGGTGTTATATTGAACTCCTCTTGCAGTGAGGTGTTTTGCTGATTTTTGAGTTGACCTGGCAGATGGAAGAAACCTTTATCATATGCATCTTTCACATGTGCCCAGTGCATCTCAGCTTGTCTCTTGATTAATTCCTCCTGAAGGGATATGTCTGAACCAGTCACCTGACATCCTGTAAAAAGATAGAAAAAGGTATTTAAATTAAGTGGCTGGCAATATTTCTTGTGAATCAGTAGATCAACAGGGGCACCCAATGGATCTGTTCCTCAAAATATCTGTTCTTCATGCAAATTTTTGCTGGCTGGAAGATGTGGAAGAAATAATAGTCCTTGGAAGGAAAGTGTTGCTGGGAAAAAGATAATTCAGGGTGTCAGAGGGGATTTGAAGTCTAGAATAGCTGCTACGGGTTACTTGTATGGGTTGCTTACCACTCAAGATCTGAATTGTGCCCTATGAAACTTCCCAGTAAGTCAGGTTGTAGGTTTTAAGGTTGCTGGCTGGGAACTCTTCCATCAGTCTTGCTGGGAGTGACGAACAGATAATTTTTTTCCAGCAATCTCCCAAAATGCTTAAAATAGTCTCAGAAAACTTTATTCATGCTTTATTGTTGTTTTTAGGTCTTTTTCTCAAAATTTCCCGTTTGGTGCCCCTGGATCAACAAACAATCGTTAGCTATTCGACTGAGTAGAATTAGAACGCCATCAAGTTATACCTAATCGATTTCAATCAGTTCTCTGAAAAAAAAAAAAGAAGTAGCAGGACAACTTGTTTAAAAGTCATTATGACTCAAAAACGGAATGAGCTTCTGTCATTTATTATCATAGAACTCTGCTAAAATTTCAAAGCCTTAAAGCAGAAAGGCCTTAGTTTCAGATTGACGCTATTGTCGATCCAATTACAGCTGATAGGAAAGCAAATTCTACACGTATCCTTGCTTGAAAATCAGCTGCAAATACCCATACTGTCTCCAAAGACTCCCTTCTTAGACGAGGCCCTGGGAAAGAGATTGAGCTGACACCCATTTAATAATCCCAGCTTACTGTTAAGAGAAACAGTTTCTTGCAGAGAGTTTCCAGGGAGAGGACTGTGTCGTCTGGGCTCCTTACCCTCTCCTACTAAGATTGCAAACACTTGGTCATCCTGTAGCACCTTATATACCAGTGAGCTCAAGACCACAGCCACGTATTGCTCCCAAGAAGTGTTTCCATGGTAACGCTGAGTGCCAATCACGCCTACAATTGAGATCCATTCTTTACCCAGGACTTTGCACCATTCAAGTATATTTGCGAAAAGAACGTGTCAGCTTTATAAAATGCAACACTTTTTACGTCAACTTCACGTTTCCTTTTGATTTGGCTCACAATTTCTTTATAAAAATCAATAAAAAGAATGTTTTTGCAACAAAAAGAGACGACAGACTAACTTTAATTCAAAAGGATTTGAATAAACCGTTATGAATTTCACCAAAATCTTTCAGCCTACTGTCTCCCGCTAAAAGTCTCAGGTTTCTTTTTTTTTTTGAACGGCCATTCCCGGCCATGAATACATTAATTTTAGTTTTCCTGTTTTGAAAGGCAGTTCCCGGCCATGAACATATTAATTTTACTTTTCTGTTTTGAATGGCAGTTTCCGGCAGTGAACATGATAATTTTACTTTTTCTGTTTTGGCTGACAGTTCCGGCCGGGAACAAATTAGTTTTACTTCTGCTTTTATTTCACTTTTATTTTTATTTTCATTTCATAATAAAAATGTTTTGTTTTGTTTTGACAATTAACAAAATGAACCTATTTCCAATTCAATGAAAAAAAAAAAAAAAATTGACGTTTTACTGTCGCTTTATTTTCAATACAAAATAATTAAAGTTGAATCTAAAATTAACAAATTTATGTCGTTTTGACGAATGGCAGTTGTCGGCTACCATACATCTGTAAATTGCTGAGTACAGAAAAACTGTTTTTGAAATAGTATATTAAAACTAAAAAAAAAAGACAGCTGTAAACTGATCCGCAGTTTACTGCTTTTTCTATAAACAACTTGGGAAGTTACAGGCCATTTTTGCCCGGCCAAATAATTATGTTTCTTCAAACATGATATTCAGCTCCTGTTCTATTATGTATTTTCCCACATGCATTATTGGAAAGGAGCAAATGTACATTTTAGACTACTTCAGAACCTGTTGATTAAACATTATTAACTGACCTGCACTTCGAAAACACAGGTGCAAGCAAAGGTCAATGCCGGAATCAGGAAGAAAAACCTGTCAGGCGCCTTCATCTTAGAAATTAAATTAATAGGTTTCAAACGTCACAACTCATTACCAAAAACAGTTTATGCTTCAACTGTCCGCATCAATAACTTAATTCTGTGCTACTTATTCAAAGGGTGACAATTAAGAAAAGGAAACCAGTGGCTGGAGTTGAGCAAAAGTCTTTTTTTTTTTCAGCAAATGGGGGTGTGGATTATGCACTGAAACGGTGCTATTCCAGAGGAACTTCTGAATCAAACACAGACTTCCTTTGACTTCATATGCCTGTCGCAGACTGAAGTTGGCTTCGTTTTCAGATCAGTCAACCATGTGATTTGTGAGTGAAGGTAAGAAACGACCCCAGTAAGCCGAAGAATCAATGAGAAACCAACAAAATGTTATAAGAGGCGGTATACTTAAAAAACTGTGATATGAACAACTACGATATAACCGAAGAAAACCCTTAAATAATTTTCCAGCGGGAAGCAGAGTTCTCGGATCGTGAAGTTATCTAGTTGCCGAACAGTGTTTAAAACAAGCGAATTTTCTCCTTCTGTAAGAGATGCTTACACTAGCCAGCTAAAAGACAATGGACTCTGGACCTCCTACATACACACTTACGACGTAAGCATGAATTATAAAGCGAGGCCTAAGGTCCACATCGCAGTTAAATCGGCAGAAGTGCATCCACAGGGTCCAGAGGAGTTTCGTATGAATAAATGAATTACTTACCTTGAAAAATGTCTATACCTGTCGCTTAGCACGATTAATTAGCCCAATGGGATCTTTATAAATCTACTGTGAACGATTTCTTCGCTTCTTATCTGACCCAGATCGACTTTTGAAAATCAATAACCGCAAGCCATATCCTCGCTGGCGCACGGCACGTCGCCCGGAGGGCGACCGAGGCACGAAGTGAAGCCGATCTTGCGAGCCCTCAGTCTCTTGGTTTGCGGTCTATAGAATGTGTAACGAAACCGTAACGCGATCAAAATAACCCGTTTTTTCAGAGGTTTTCGACGGGTGTTGATATTCTAACGACAAACACATCTCCTCTGGACCCTGTGGTGCATCCTAAAACTTCGTCAAAAACTACTTCTCACAATGCTACGCTGTTGCCCTTTGTAATAATCGTTCCGATAATAGGAAAGACTTGACGCTTCATGTATTTTATGTATTTCCGAAGGATTTTTGCCGGAAGTTAGTTTTTCCACTGACCACTTTCCAAAGCACGATCATTACAGGGGCACCCAACAACGGATTCCTCCTAAATACATTTATAACGCTTTTTAGGCTATCCAGAGTACTTTTAGATGTCTAGAAATGTATTCTAGGCCTCGCTTTCATGCTTACGTCGAAAGACGAAATTCAGGCTGTCGAAAATGTGCACTATATTTAGATTTCGTTTTTTTGCCTCTAAAACGTTTGACTACTTGGTTGATTGTCCCAGGTTCTCACTAGAGCTGTGTCTCATTGAAAATCTGAACCTTAATAATTTCAAGTTTCAGAAAACATCGAGAACATTTAGTAACAACCTAAAAAAACGCTTTTTAAATCTACATGCTGATGAAATCTTTCTACTTGACACGATTTGTTTTTTCTTCAATTCATTTTAAAATAAAGACCGGAAGTTTTCGAATTGTCGAATAGACTTTGACCACTTCTGGAAGTTAAATTGGGTCAGGACTTTGCACATTATTTGTTCTATCAAATGTTTTGGTAAAAGTAGAACGACTAATAACAGCCGTGCCCGAATCACGGCGTGGGTACTTGAAAAAAAGGTGTACTATATTCACATTAAGTGCCCAGCAAGTACCTTACTCGGCTACCGTGCGCGGGCACCCCTTCCGTCCTGGTAATGGAGATGAAATGCTCGTTAAGGATAGTCCGTCTTCTATTTGCATGCAGTCATCTCGCAAATATTACAAAAGATATTGAGGCATAGAGCTTACAGGGATCTTATGAATACAGGGTCCTTGCCACGAGGTTTTCTTGAGCACCGATTAAAGTTTGTCAAAAAAAGGTTTAAGTGTTGAATAAAGAGGTTAGTTTCAGTTCTGTTGGACTGAAGCGATTTGTCACCATCAAGTCATAAATTATCGGAGTCTTAAGTCAACGAAATTAACAGCTGAGTTCAAGTTTAATTTTATATTGAAAAACTTCGGTCGGGTTGAGGTGAACGCTCTTTTTTAGTCGATCTCTATTACAGATCTTGACAGAGTTCGTATTTCACCTTCAATTCTTTTAGAGGTAGCCTATCAACTGGAAGAAGACGAGAAATAAAAAGGAGCGAAGCGAAAAGAGAAATCCACGATGCTTTCCTCATCTGAGTGCATTACCTGGTTTGCCGCAGTCCTGATCGTTTCTGTTGCTATAGTAACTGTGAACCTACTATCAATCATCCTTTTTATAAAAAACAGTGATCTTAGAACTCGTGGTATGTACTTGGTTATAAACCTGACCGTAGCTTACACTTTAGTCGGAGTAATTTCCAGTCTTAAATTTCTACGTCTTCTAAGCAACGAATGCAAAAATGCAAATAGTCTGAACGTAAGGTCTAATTGGGAAGGGGACATAATAACTCTGTTTCTTTTCACTTGGTTTCCTCTTACTTCTCTTACAAATATTACTGTAATTTCGTTAGATCGGATGCATGCGACATTTCGTCCATTTAGGCATCGAGTTATCAAAAAATGGGTCTACGGGGTAACAATTTCTGTCGTCTGGGTTTTAGCTGGAATGATATCAACTGCAATTATGATGCTTTTATTATTCGACAAAGAATGGTCACACTATCAGTATTTATGGCCATCATATTCCTTATTATGTCTTTTTGTTATCTGTGCTTGTTACGCCTCGATTGTAGTCAAAATTTGTTGTGGGGCGCGTCCTCAGCATCATGGTGCAGCCCGTTGGCAAAGAAAACTGACTGTCACGTTACTCATCATGACTATTGTATCATTACTGTTGTGGCTACCATTTGCTGTAGCTACCTTTGTTTATTATACAACTGATAGCATTCGATCACTTTCTTACACAAAAAGAACGCGATTGAATATGTTATTACTGCTTTTATTTTGTACAAACTCGTTTGTTAATCCCGTCGTTTACACAGTAAGAATGCCCGAGTTCAGGAAAGCTCTCCTTTTATTATTTACCCGTCGACAAAGACAAAATGCTGCTGTTATTCCTCTTCGTGCTCGTTAAGGTACTTTGGGTAAAACTTTCGATTGCAAGTGATGGCAGGTTTAGCTTCAGATGATGATGATTTTCGCCCTGTTTTGGTTCATTTTCGATAAAAATTCGTTAGTATAGATATATAAGATGCTATGATTTGAGTTCCCCATAATACACTGTTTGCTCCCCTTTCTGCATAAACTATTGGGAGGATTGAATATTTCCTGAAGAGCTTTTGAAAGCAAGAACTTATGCAAATTCGAGAACAAACAGAATGTATTATGAGGGATTCGAAAATAGTAAATATACATATCAGTTTTCGTGTATAACTTGTAAAGCTCGTTAATGGTCTGTAGCTGGAAATTTAAATGGTTGTGCATGTGCTTTAGAACTTTAAAGTATATCATGTACAGGTACCGTCGCAATTTGTAATAAGCCGTGTCGCACTTTGCATTAAAATGTTGTCGCATACAATTTGTAATAAACTAACCTGTCGAGTTTTCCGTTACTATTTTCATTATTCTTAAACCTGGTTTACTTAAACATGTTTTGTTGTTGTAAATGGGACATAACATGTATTTTAAACCATTCATTGGAGTAGTTATTATTAATCCAAAACATGATGAGATGAAAAAATATCATTGTCATGAAACTGTTGACAAAATAGTCAGTTGAATTCATAAGATGTGATAATAAGATCTCATGTGTTAGAGTGATTTCACTAAACCAGTGAAACAGTTTGTAAGTCAACAAAAGAAAACAACGAAACTAAAGAGTAGTAGTTCGTATTACTGCGTCTACTATCTATTTTTTAGTAGCGTAATATAAAAATAGTACAAATATACAACGCAAGGTCAATACCAAAAATTGTGTCAATACAGTAAGAAAAATAAACGTTATGAATTAAAAATGCTTAATTATCATACTTTTTAAACTAGGTGATAACGGGGCTTTTTACATAGTTGTTATGTTGACATAGGAGTCGTCATAGCAACGAAATGACGTCATTATCTATGTTCCTTGCAGCGTTATTTCTCGGCATCGACAGTTTTTTCCTCAATCGTGCACCGGAGCCGATGTCAGCATATAACATTGGTTACAACAATTTTTCATCTTTGTATAATACAGTTGTGGTAATCGTTTTTCCATATCTTTGTTAGTGGCGAGGCAGCTAGTGTTTAAACTTGGGAGGCATTGGCCCCGAAAAAACAACAACGACAACAACAACAACAAAAACAAAACCAATCGAGCCACCTTTGAATCCATTATCAGGACGGCGGTCACCATGATTTTCTCGTCGATAGCCTTGTACAGGTGACAAGTGAAAAGAATCTCCCAATCGGGGCCCGCGCAGCAGTTTTTCAAAAGTGGGAGGACCACTGGATATAAGAGGGTCTCAATGGGGTGGTAGCTTTTAAGGTTATCGGCTAAAATTTTGGCTCCTTTTACGGCTATCGGTTAATTTTTTTCAGTTACGGTTAACAAAAAAGTTAAAAATTAATTTCTTTTGTTTCAAAGAGTTAAATATTACTAAACATGTATTTTTTTAACTTTAAAACAAAATAAAGGCCTTAGGATTATCTAGGGATAAAATAAGCTATTCTTTTGAAAATTTTTAACATTTGATAGATCATACTTTTTATATTTAAGCATAGAAATGTCAATAGTCAATTTAAAACTAATCTTTGTGAAAAAGTAAAAGCAGGTACGCAAACGCCCAACTCAAGGCCGGGGCGCGACATTCATTTTTACCAGAAATGGCCGTTTTCACACTAGAGACTGATTATTCGTGTGAGACGGATTATCCATCGCCTGACTTTATCCGTCAATTTTGACGAAGTTTGAATATGGATTATCCGTTTCAGATACCCTGTGTACAGCCGCCCCCTTCCCTCAGAAATAATCGGAGAGGGAGTGTCTGTGGGTGAGGGGCTGACTGTACACAGGCTTGTCTAAGACGGATAATCTATTTCTAGCGCTAGTGTTAAAACTGCCAATAACAAGTAATAAGTAGCGAAGAACTGTACAGAACGACTCTCTGCCGTTGCCTTGTCCATAGGCCTCATTATTCCTCGCGGCTAATGCGTTTCGGGTCACGTGGTCCAAGCGAGTGTTTTTTTTCTCAGATACGCCACCGAAATGCCTTGACCGAGATTGCGTGGGAAGACGCCGTACAGAGAATAGGCATGGCAATGTCTACCGTAGCGTCAGAGAAAAACAGGGCATTGTTGATAACTTGTTTTACAAACAGTGACATCTCTGCGTTTTGTTTCACTAGTATTTCGGAGGCATAACCTCCTGAAAATCACAAATATTAATTAATTAATCCCCAACAAGAAGCCAGATATTTGCTATGGAAAAAACTTGATTATTCGAGAGAGCAACGGAAATGGAGCCTAGGTCTAGGTCAACACCTAAAAGGCGCTTGGCCTAACCGGTGCGTACGGAGTCAAACGTAGCCGGGAAATAAAAAACGTAACCATAACCTTCCTTAAAATTAACAAGTCTAGGTAACAATTTCTTTTACGGTTAACTCTTTTTTACCCCATTTACGGCTAACGGTTAAAATTTTTCAATTTTTACGGCTATCGACTAAATTTTTGGCCGTTTTACGCCTATCGGTTAACCCCATTGAGACCCTCATATAAGTGCGTAAAGAAGCCAAATGGGCAACCTCGTCCCCAGGGCTTTTCCCTAAAAAAATGGGTGGGGCGGGAACACCTTTTGAGGGGAAAACCCTGGGTACGAGGTTGGCCAAATGGGGGTATTGTCCGAGAACGTCTCTATACCCAACGACAAGAGAATGTCAAAAGAATCTTGTGATACGATTAACAGATTTCTTCTAGCAAATTAAAGACCGAATTGATATTATCACCGAAAAGCTGAATGCAGTGCGTTTTCCACTTTTCGAGAAACAGCCTAAAATTCATGTCGCTCGTTTCCAGCATGCATGCCGATCACTTCGAGCGCCTCGTCGAGTAGATTGGACGCGGGATTTTGTAGGATGTTAGTTGGGGTGCGCATGGGTAATTTTTTCCTTCCCATTAGAATATCTACCAAGTTATCAAAATCCTTTTTATTCACAAAACTGGCGAGAGTGTATGATACAGATAACTTGACCAAAACTGATACAAAAAAGAACAAATAAAGAATACATTATGTTGTTTCGGCTCGTCACCGCTTTTCGCAACTTAACTCAATAACACTATAATATTTGTAGTGTTTTTTCCCGCGAGGTCTGTCACCCAAACACTAAACCTGTGAGAGCAGAGGCTACAAGCAGGGTAATTAATTTCCGTACGCCAGTTCGTATTGCGATAAAGCAGCCTCTGTTCACAAGCCAAAGAAAAATGGCTTTGTTCACCCTTTAAACCTTAAGATCAAAATTTGAATTCTCATTTGTTATCCCTATTCACTTCCTACAGCATCAGTGGGGAGAAGTTGATAAAATATCAATCAAATTCATCTTGTGTTAACATGTCTGTAATTCTCATGACCACTCTGTTTTACAAAGCATCGATATTACAAGGATAAATTTGATGCTGATCACTCTTAGGGCTTAAATCGGGTTAACGCCCGTTACACGGAGTCTTTTTTTTTTGCCCCTTTGTGTGACTTATGTTAAAACTAATTTAAGCTGCGACTTAAGCCGCAATTTTCTTGAAAGCAATATTTCAAGGTTGCATAACAAAGTGTATAAAACTTTAACCGGCTCAGCTCTACGTCTCGATAGGTCATTCCCACGCATGAAATACATATGAAATCGCTGGTAGTTTACAGGCGCAAATATACCCTCTAGGAATAAGTTTTTGTTATTTCGTTCGAAAAGTGGGGGGTGGCCGGGGAGCAAGACAAGCCACCCCCAGCGCAAATACTAATCATAACTCACTCACTAATTAAACGATAAATCAGGATAACTCCTGTAAGGGTATGGCAACGATTGACGAATTAAAACGACTGTATTAATTTTTAACTAAGTGATACATTATATCCACTACCCTTTTGTGGCTGGCCTGTTATGGTATTCACTGAACAATTTAGACAGTTCGCTAAAACCATTAGAAAACTCGGGAACATTCAACTTGCAAATTTCACGCTCTTTTCTTCTGTCGGCGTGTTATGGGAGGGAGAACTGCTCCTTGTCTGCTCACTGTTGCCCTCTCCTCAGTCTTGATTCTAATTATTTCAAGGCAGCTGCCGTGCGTCTGTAGGGTGGCGCCTAGAGGAAGCAGCGCAGCTTGCATGGTAACAGCCATACTAGAAGTCAGCGTAGGAAACATTTGTGCATGGCTCGTCAGGTTATCCTCGAGAGGTGTCCTGCGATTCCCAGCAGACAAAGAGCGGAGGGGTGGTAGAGTGAAGCGGTTCGGTTCCCTAAAGAGTGCTTGACTTCCTGTTTCAAGATATGAAGGTTTCCCAGTTGACAGCGGGACTTCGTTCCATGCTTGTCGCTTACATATGGCCAGGGACATATTATTCTTGTCAGACGTCTCTTCACTGTTTTCCACTGGAGATTTAAGACATGGTGTTATATTGAACTCCTCATGCAGTGAGGTGTCTTGCTGATTTTTGTGTTGACCTGGCAGATGGAAGAAACCTTTATCATATGCATCTTTCACTTGTGCCCAGTGCATCTCTGCTTGTCTCCTGATTAATTCCTCCTGGAGAGAAATGTCTGAACCAGTCAGCTGATATCCTGTAAAAGATAGAAAAAGGTATTTAAAGTGCCTGGCAGTATTTCTTGTGAATCAATAGATCAACAAACACTCCGTTAGCTATTCGACTGAGTAGAATTAGAACGCCATCAAATTACACCTCATCAATTTCAATCAGTTCTCCGAAAAAAAATAAAATAAAATAAAGAATTCGCAGGGCCACTTGTTTAAAAGTCATTATGACTCAAAAACGGAATGAGCTTCTGTCATTTATTATCATAGAAGTCTGCTAAAATTTCAAAGCCTTAAAGGAGAAAGGCCTTAGTTTCAGGGGGACGCTATTGTCGATCCAATTACAGCTGATAGGAAAGCAAGTTTTACACGTATCCTTGCTTGAAAATCAGCTGCAAATACCCATATTGCAGTGGTGGATCCAAACATTCAGATAAGGGGGGGAGGGGTAGGGACGGTCAACGACGAGCTTTATTTGCATGACCATACAAACACCAAGATAAAATTTTTTTGCCCTGGGTGGGGGGGGGGGGGGGGGGGGGGCTTCCCCTAGATCCGCCAAGGTATTGTCCCCAAAGACTCCCCTCTTAGACGAAGTCCTGGGAAAGAGGTTAAGCTGGCACCCACTTGCAATTTATAATGCCAGCTTACTTTTAAGAGAAACTGTTTCTTGCAGAGGGTTTCCAGGGAGGGGACTGTTTCGTCTGGGCTCCCCACCGTCTCCTCCTAAGATTGCAAACACTTGGTCATCCTGTAGCACCTTATTCACCAGTGAGCTCAAGACCACTGCTACGTATTGCTCCCAAGAAGTGTTTCCATGGTAACACTGAGTGCCAATCACGCCTACAATTGAGATCCATTCTTTACCCAGGACTTTGCAGCATTCAAGTATATCTGCGAAAAGAACATGTCAACTTTATAAGATGCAGCACTTTTAGGTTAATTTCACGTTTCCTTTTGATTTGGTTAACAATTTCTTTATAAAAACCAATAAAAAGAATGTTTTTTGCAAGAAAAAGAGACGACAGAGACGCGGAATTTCACCAAAATCTTTCAGCCTCATTGAAGTCTAAGTTTATGAGCACTACTACCCACCTAAGCTTGAAGTTCTCACAGCTACTGCGGTAGCTCTCTCATTCTTTGTGAAATCTCCCATCTGAAATACTTTGCCAACATGGACAGCTTGCTTGCGGTACTTGGGCGGTTTCCATCCATATTTGCCATTTTCGAACACGTTGATCAAACATTCACTACACGCTAGGCTTTCAAGTTTTCCAAGTTTGGGGTTCTTTCGAGCTATCGCTTCTGCCACAATCACGTCCCCGATCTCGTACGGCCTGTTATGAGGACATTTCCCGAACCCGAGAAAGATTCCAGCTTTGGGTTTCAGTGATTTGACGGCCTGGATAACTGCAAATGGCTCGCCTCTAGCTTTGAGTAAAAACACAAGGCGGGAATTAATTCTTCCAAAGTAAACGTACCCAGCCCCTCTTATCAACACGGCCTTCAGATCTTTCAAAATGCTCGCGATTGCGAGAAATATCAACTCGTTTTCGGCGATCAGCAATGCGTTCGTTGGGATGTAAATTTTGCCAACTTCAACTGTCTCGTATGAGAGTTCTTGTGGAAGCAGTGCGCAAACGGAGGGAGGTCTGATTGGCAATCCGGTTCCGGCCATATCACAGATATCAGGCACTGAACGATCCTGGCGAAGAAAAAGACAGGTTTTTTCTTCATCTCCTTCCGTAACCTATACAAAAAGCTTAGTGGCATATACTGATGTACTTATCCGCGAGTTCACAAGATAAACTTCAGTAAGCATTTTAGAAAGTATCCTTAAGAAGCAAAGACAATTCTCTTTTCGTGAGCTAACTTGAAGAATGCGTTCGTTCCACGCTCCCATAACAGATTTTAAAACATATACTCCTCTGGCGCCTGGGGTACTAATTCGGCGCTTTAGAAAGGTTAAAAGAATTTAACCGTGTGTCGCTGTAAGGTTTAAGCAATGTATCAGACGCTGAAATGTAGCGAAACAAATTTCATCTTTTTTTTTTTTAAGAAATCACAGTTATAATTGAAGGGAATAGACTCTAGAACATCTATTGTTCTCTCGAAACAACCCTGTTGAAAAATTACAATATCAAGCTGTTAAAAACCGACCACGGAAGACCAGTTCACCAGAATTTGCTTTATCAGCAACTTCTACTAGGGCCACTCTACTCAGTTACCACAGTAACAAAATATAAATTACAATAACAACTGCGACTTACACCCCTCAGGTTGCCGACAGTGAGGCGTGCCAAGTCTATCACTACTAATATATACAGTTACTAGCATTCCATTGATGGAAAATAGAACAGTTAAAATGTTGTTATTATATACACGCCTTTTCGCAATCAAACGAACAGGTATAATTTCTCGAGCCCAAATTCGTCACCAAATAACCATTTCACGATAATATGTTTATTTTTATTGTCGGATATATTGATAAATCAGCCTTTAGGCACGAGCCTGATGACAACAGCACGAGTTTTTTGGAGTTGAAGGGTGATATACTCAAGAAACTATCCAAATAATCTGTAGAATCCCAAATCGTACTCTTCACTCTATTTCACTTAAAAGAAAATTGAATTTTCACACTTCGTATTAAAACCGGTGACTAAAACGGAACTTCCGCAAGGCGAGACTATTGCACCTGATAAATTCTTGGTTCTCAAAAATAAACGCCGTAACCTATTAGTGAACCAGACGAAGTATGGGGTCCTCAAAAATACTCTTGACGGCGATAAGAAAAGATCAATTTCCTGCCGTGATGAAAAATACGACCGCATTGATATTGACGAGCACTATTTTACTTATATCTCTATTTAACCAATAATGAGGGCATAGTTGTCATAACAGGATAAACGTGCCTCACAATTGACTGACTAAGGCTCCAACTTTTCATGGGCCGTATCTAATAATTACATTTGGTTACTCAAATTTAATCTGCCGGAGCTCATAAGATTACCTGGGTAGGTCCGACCCACTCGTAAAGAATTCGTCACGGTTTTGTAAGATCTGCACCGGAGTCTCCAACCCGCAGCCTTGCACCGCAAACCGACACTGCTTCGCTATGATCCCGAACAAAACCAGTCTTCTGCATAATAATCTATGATTCATCGTTCACCTATGTATTAATCAGCATTTGCGGTTTTTTGCTGCTTATATTACAGGAAGTGTTTACCCGGTTAAACAATGAAAAGGTAGCTTCTTTAGGAAGGGGCTTTCCCTTTTCTTTACATTATTAAGTATTGTTTTATGACATTTACAACGGCCCTTTGTGTTTAGCCAAGGTACCGTTGCAATTGAAAGAGCGTCTTATGCATTACTTTTCTCTTATTAACTAATTAATTTGTTAGCTGTGTTAGGATTTTACATAAACTAGTCTTCGAACATATTTCATAAATTCCTTGCTTAGGGTGAGGTTTTCTTAAATTGACAAAAAGAAAATATCATGGTGAATATTACAAGGGTACCCAACGACTATTTTCTGTAAACTGTTCGGATAAGCAAATATTGTCTTCCTAGCATTTTATATTGCTTGAATACGGCTAAAAATTTCTTGATGAACGCTCCATTCAGGTACATTTTTCGAAGCTTATCTAAAAAAATAATTTTTCGTATTTTATTCCTCATGTTAGGCTACTTTTCGTAAGAAAGGAAACCTAATATTTTCGGATTAAAAAATGTGATGGAGGGAGGAATAAGAAAAATTCTCACTGAAAACGTTCAAAATCTTGCGTCAAGAATTTTCGGAAAAATAACACTGAACCCCTTGCAATTTCGAAAAGCCTCAAGTTCCCTGGGATGACCGAACAGAAACAAATTTTATAGCGCCGGTTAGAGATGCTACTCTGGATAGCCTAAAACGATTATGTATTAGGTTTCCACACATTTCAAGTCGATAAAGAGGTGTCAGGGCATTCATTAATCCTCAAACAACCATGATAAATATTCTTCCTCTTGAATTTCAACACCACTTATTCCGTGAAAATATCATGTTCTTTAATTATTATTTTATTCATATCATTAATAAAAACAATATGTCAAGAAGTCGCTTGGACGATTTTATACGGCGAAAAAGGAGAAGATGCTTAAAATCAACCATCTGAAAAAATGCAAACTTAAGCCTAAGCCAAACGTCGAAGTTTTGGTTTCCAAAATCTGACACGTGAGTTTATCGATGACGCAATTTCGGTAATTCCCTCCGAAATTTGTAGGCGTCTTACAAACGCCGCCAAACATTGCCTGAATGAAAATGGCGAGCAAAAGATTCGTCAAGAGTTTACTGAAGAGGAAATTGCGTAAATTCATTGGAGCCTCACTCTGTTGTTATTAAAGTGGGCCCTTGAGAAATGAAGCTTTGTTGTTTTTAAACTCAGTTTTACAGTTCCTCCAACCCCTTTCCCCTGCTCCTTACAACTGCCACACGTCTTTGAATTCATGGTAAATGGTACGTCAGTTTCTTTATTATGAAGAAATTAAATGGCGTGTAAATTTGAGCCGTGACAATTACTTTTTGGCGAATAAAAATCTATTTTTTATCGATGTCTGACATGTCTTTTAATCTAGGTACACTCTTTTTTTTATATAAGAATATATTTTCTAAGAATATCGAGGCTGAAATTTGCGAAATTTTAAGAATATTTTAAGAATAAAGCCGAGGCTGAGATTTTGAAAAGGATAGATATAATTTTGTGTCTTGAAACATCTGTAAATACAATACAATTTTATGTTTTTAACTTAACCGTATAAAATTATTCCTTTCTCTGAACGGCGAAACTAGCCAACAAAACGAAAAACGCTAATGACAGTTCGATGAACGGTACATGTAATACATATACATATACCCCAATAAATTCTAAAACGGAAATGTCATAAGCTATGATTTAAGAATAATACAAGAATATTTTCAGCCTAAAATCGGCAGAAAAATAAGAATATTCAGCCTGGGCCGGAAAAACAACATTCTTATAAAAAAAAAAGAGTGTAATGAAAAGAACATTACAAGGCGGCTTGAAGATATGAATTTTATTTTTTCGTGGCAAAAACAATATTTCACTCACTCGCTACGCTCGATCCTAAAGCCACTCGAAAAGAAAATTCATATTTTCGCGCCACCGTGTAATATCTTCTATCTCTCTTAGGATATTATGTAGGGCTGGTGTGGCCCAAGATGACATTCTTAACGTTTATCTAAATGCGGGAAGACCTGTATTAGCATGCTCTCCCTGTATGGCAGGCTATTCCGGACTATTTATCCGATGTCATCGAGGGAGTCCAAAGAAGGGGCTTTGGGGATTACTTACCCTGAAACTGAGTCCTATACGGAGGCCTTGCAATTAGTAAACATACCAAGTCTAAAGAGAACTAGTCTGCCACGCAGCCGTTTTTAGAGTTGTCACGCAACGCTCCTCCCCACTATAATGTGGGGAGGAGCGTTGCTTGACGACACTAAAAACGGCTGTGTAGCAGACTAAAAGAGAACCGGATGAGATGACCTTTGTATTAAGTACATGGATAAGATGAAGTCTAAAGACCATCCTTTACACTTCTTATTGCCAAGGCCACTCTTTAATCAGCCCAAGTACAATCTAAAGAAGAACGCAGACAGGTTCTATTTGTTTATTGAGTCTATTACCGGTAGGACAAAGAGGGCAGATAACATTTCTACATTTCGATATTTTAACTAGTATGATTAATTTTTATTATGATCGATTTTTTTTATTGTAGTATTTTGCAATTTATTATAACTCGTTAATTCAGTTTCTTGTACTGCAAGAGAGTTTTAATAAACTATAATTACTACATTACTACTAAATATTACTATTTATTCAAGCAATTTACTACTCGAAAATTAGACAAGTACTGGGCTGAGTGGTATTATTGGGGCTGTAAAATCAGACCCTGACAAATCGCTCGCAAATGAAACCATAAGGTAGTTAAGGGTCTCAAAACGTAGGATCACGACAATGTAAACAACAATTATGTTTATGACAAATTTAAAACATCGCAAATAAAAAAAAAATCCTTATTAAACAGGTAATATCACTTTTAGTCGTACACCCCTTACCCACTTAGCTTTTCTTGACGGAGCAGTCTATTTTTCATCTCAGCTTTTCCTCTAGTTGCCAAAATCAGAGTTCAAGACATCTCATTTTGTAAAATCCTAAATAATGGTGTCGTGTGAAACCCACTGTATATAATGGAAGTCAAAAGAACTTTGGACAGTTGGAAAAATCGTTCCCTGATAATTGTTACTTACGACTGTGCTCCTAATGACAATTTTTTGATCGGCTCTGGGTTCATCCCTTCATCTTCAACTCCCCCAGCAATGTTGCGCCCCAAATATCCACTTTGCTCAAAAGTTATTTTTGTTTGGGTAGGAGGGGTGAGGTCGCCAATTTTACTAATATTACTAGGAAACAGGTCCCAACACTTTTGTCCTCCACTGCAGAAAAAGTTTCACTTGAATGTGCGATCACTTCATACAAATTCATCCACACTGGAGACAAAAGTAACAGCTATGACATTACATGCCTCCATGTCTTCTGTATCTAAGCAACATAGTTACCCCACTCGAAGTACGCCCTTAATGCATAAATCTTAACGTCTCACGTAACACCAAACATCTGACGTTCATCCCATCCAAACTGTTTGTTTTAACACGTTACCAGCGACATCATCATCTTAGTCAAACTCTTCATTTTAACGCCAGACGTTAGTAGTTCCCGGCATTCAGCCCACTCAAACTCTTTATTTTAACGCCGGAAGTCAGCACTCCATCTGGCGTTCAGCCCATTCAAACCCTTTATTTTAACGCCAGACGTCAGCAGTTCCATCTGACGTTCGGCCCATTCAAACTCTTTATTTTAACGCCAGACAAAGGCAGTTCCGTCTGACGTTAGATTTATGTGTCTGGCCCCTGAATCCAGTTCTCCAAGGGGAGGGTCGGAGGGACCGAAGACGTTTCAAAGTACTTAGCTTACTGCTATAAAATTATAAGATAACCCCTGAAATATCCCCAAACGGTCGCTTACGGATTTCATCCTGTAGCCTAAAAATAGAACGTGCGTTTCCTGTTGCTTTTAAACTATGAAGTTTAATATTGAAAAAAGTTATTTTACCCCTTAAGAGAAGAGACGATTGCTTCAAAGCTCGTTTCGTAACGAGTAGAACGTCACATTACTGCGCGTATCATGACGGCATATAGCCTGAGTATTAGGCGTTTCTGGGGAAAAGGGGAAAGATGGAAGCGAAAGAGGGAGAGAGCTGAAATCTCCTCTCCCCTAGCCCCTTGGGAAGGCCTGATACTCAGGCTAGACGGCACAGGTCTACGTAGTACAGATTAATGTGCAACGATCGACGTGGAAGGATTAAAATTATTGGCTTTACCTGGGAGTACAAGTTGAAGCCCTCTGAACTAAAATACCTGGATCAGCCCCTGGAATAAATATAAAAGCTATGACCTTGTCCAACACTTGTTGGATGTTACTTGGAGAGGATAGGACATCTTCTCTTGAAGGTCTTACCGGAATGATATTGCTATAATTAGCTTACACACATTTACGGTATGTCTCACCCTTTTCCATTTATTTCTTACATTGTTATAAAATTAATTGTTATAATTAATACGAAGTGGAGGAAAAGTGCAAATACAGATACTAATGTCTAGAACATAACTGTCTCTGTGAGTTAAAGGATAAATCAGCATAACCCTCGTTTGCACATGGTGGCAATTCAGGAATTTAAACGTCGACTGGATTAATTTCTAACTAACTGAGCCATTGTACTATACTCGCTTTCTGGTTGGGCTGTTATGACATTTATCAAGAACTTTTAAGTTCATTGACAAGTGACTTTGAAAAGTCACTTGTCAACTTTATTGAACTAGTCAGTTCGCTACAACCGTTACTTTAGAAGTCACGGGATCGTTTACTTGCAAACACTACACATCACACCCTTTTCTTCTGCCGGGTTATGGGAGGGAGAACTACTCCTTGTCTGCTCACCGTTGCCCTCTCCTCAGTGTTGACCCTGATTATTTCCAGGCAGCTGCCGTGTGTCTGTAGGGTGGCGCCTAGGGGAAGCAGTGCAGCTTGCATGGTAACAGCCATACTGGAGGTCAGCGTATGACAAGTTTGCGCATGGCTCGTCAGGTTATCCTGGAGAGATGTCCTACCATTCCCAGCAGACAAAGAGCGGAGGGGTGGTAGAGTGAAGCGATTCGGTTCCCTAAAGAGTGCTCGACTTCCTGCTTCAAGATATGGAGGTTTTCCATCTGCCGAGACGTCGTTTGACGCTTGCTCACGTACCCGTATGGCCAATAAGCTATTAGCCTTGTCAGTTAATTCTTCGCTATTTTCTACTGGTGATTTAATAGTTGGTGTTATACTGAACTCCTCTTGCAGCAAGATGTCTGACTGGGTTTTGTGTTGACCTGGTAGATAGAAGAAACCTTTGTCATATGCATCTTTCACTTGTGCCCAGTGCATCTCTGCTTGTCTCCGGATCAACCCCTCCTGGAGGGACAAGTCTGAACCCGTCAGCTGAAATGCTTTAAAAATATGGAAAGTGGTATTTTAAGTGTCTGACAATACTGCTTTGATTAAACAACACGCACACTGTTAACTAGTCGACAGTACAATAACGCCATCAAATAATACCCGATCAATTTCAGTCAGTCTTTTTAAGAAAAGAATTTACACACCTTAATTTTAAACAAGTTTACCTTCAATAACTACAAACGTAGCAACAGTGCCATCTGCTTTAAAGTCCTTATGACTCAAAATTAAAACGGCTTTGTTTTCTGCCATTTGTTTTCAAGAAATCACTATCAACTAACTTTGCTATTTACGAGAACAGCTAATAAGACCGTGAGTTCAACAAAGATCCTTTATTAATTTCTAGATCTTCTTTAGCGATTACTTATCGCAAATATCCAGGGGACAAGTCAAACAAATCATAAAAAAGAGGTTGGAAAAAAAGGAGAGTAGCACCAACCAGACCCTGGGAAAGAGGTTGAGCTGACACCCATTTAATGATCCCAGCTTACTTTTAAGAGAAACTGTTTCTTGCAGAGGGTTTCCAGGGAGGGGACTGTGTCGTCTGGGCTCCCCACCCTCTCCTCCTAAGATTGCAAACACTTGGTCATCCTGTAGCACCTTATTCACCAGTGAGCTCAAGACCGCTGCTACGTATTGCTTCCAAGTAGAGTTTCCATGGTAACGCTGAGTGCCAATCACGCCTACAATTGAGATCCATTCTTTACCCAGGACTTCGCAACATTCAAGTATATCTGCGAAAAGAACATGTCAGCTTTATAAATGCAGCTATTTTGCATCATCTTCACGCTTCCATTTTATGGGGTTCACAGCTTCTTCAAAAACTCCATGAACCTTAAGTAAGAAAATTGTCAATGAACGTAATAAAACCGAAATATTCCAGCTGAATCCGGTGCTAAGACTTTCATTAGCCTGGTAGATTATGATTAGCGATTGTTGTTGTTGTTGTTCCTCGAAAAGGGTATTTATATAGGCGTAGATTGTAACATTGCAATAGCATATTAATGGTTCTAGCTTAATAAAGAGCACGAGTGAAGCTGACGAGATTGTTTGCCCCGCCAATGTAATGACTGTAATGTTCTGTCGACTGTGACACGGACGTAAACAGTAAAGCAATGACATAAAACAGAAATTAGGTCCTCCACGGATGGTCTTCAATGGGGATCCTTTGGCAGTTACACCTCCAAAATTTAACTTTCAGTCGCAAAAAAGTCAACCGTAAAAAATTAAAGTTCGTAACAATTTGTCATTTTCTACTGGTGTTCCGATAAATCGTTAAATGTTTCTTATATCGTCACAGTCTGTTAGTTTCTTCTTTTCATTCTCGAATGGTGCGCAAGCTAGTGAGCGATGCCTTTTATGTTAAAGTCTAGGTTTGTGTGGCACTACACTGACCTAACCTCGAAGTTTTCACAGCTACTGCAATGGTTTTCTCATTCTTTGTGACATCTCCCATCTGAAATACTTTGCCAACATGGACAGCTTGTTTGCGGTACTTGGGCGGTGTCCAGCCATATTTGCCATTTTCAAAAACGTTGATCAAACATTCACTGCACGCTAGGCTTTCAAGTTTTCCAAGTTTGGGGTTCTTTCGAGCTATCGCTTCTGCCACAATTACGTCCCCGATCTCGTACGTCCTGCTATGAGGACATTTCCCGAAGCCGAGAAAGATTCCAGCTTTTGGTTTGAGTGATTTGATGGCCTGGACAACTGCAGATGGCTCGCCTCGAGCTTTGAGTAAAAACACAAGGCGGGAATTGATTTTTCCGAAGTAGATATACCCGGCCCCTCCAATCAGCACAGCCTTTCGATCTTTCAAAATGCTTGCGATCGCAAGAAATATCGACTCGTTTTCGGCGATCAAAAGCGCATTAGTTGGGATGTAAACTTTGTCAACATCAACTGTTTCGTATGAGAGTTCTTGGGGTAACAGTGCGCAAACGGAGGGAGGCCGGTTTGGCAAGCTGGCCATTTCAGTGTCTGAATGATCCTATAGAAAAAAGAAAAGAGTTTCTTCCTTATTAATCCCACTTAGGATCTGGGTAAGCTAGGAAGAACTTGTTGTGGAGACATTAATTTTTACTATGAAACACCTGTTTCCGAAGAAAAATTTTCCGCCTAGGAAGCATAATGTATTTGACTTGATTCAATTAACAGAAATCATTTGTTTCTTGCGGGCTGCTTAACCCTGAAACATTCATGGCAATTACGTCGGCAAAAATAGTCTCTAACCACACATAAAGAAGGAAAGAGCATTCTCTTTTCGAGACTAAACTTAAAGAATGTTTCTCTTCCCAGATCCTTAGGACCAGAGGTCCATTGTCAGGCGCAGCGCCACCCAGCGATTCTCACATCACGGATTTGAAAGATAAAAAACCTTTCGCACCTGTACTAGGGAGAAGCGATGGAGATTTAACTGTTAGGTGCTGATTACATGAGCCGGGCCTGCCCGGTAGCCAGGCTGGCTCGCTTTTCCGTGCTGGAGCTATCCTGGTGTTACATGAAGAAACGTCATGATTACAAAGAGATTGGAAGCAGTACGCATGCGCATTGTGTTATCCGCTCTCCTTTTGCTGGTTTGGTTCCCCGGGCTGGCCCGGCGAGCGTGATTACATGGAAAATTTCCAGCCCAGTTAGCCGGGATCTCGGTATAATCCCAGCTAAAACAGCTAAGAACTCGGCGCGTTAGTTAAACGAAACAAAAATCAACTTTGTGATCACATGATAAACGAGCCTGCCCGGTTCATGTAATCAGTCCCTTAGGGTGATTTCTACTGTCGAGTAATTTTTACGTTCGTGTACATGCACGTAAAATTTATTCACGTAAATAAAAGAGAGGCAAGATACAAAGTGTTGAGCTTAAACGTGAAGTTGAGCGAAAATCAACGAGTAAAATTTGCGTGCGTGTACGCGCAAGTAAAAATTACGTGACAGTAGAAACCCACCCTTAGGGTTAAACAAGGTAGCAGACGCGGAAATGTCTAAATAACAATATTCATTTTTTAAATCACAGTTATAATTAGCTTTCAATAGCAAGTCATTCCTCGTACTGTCACAAGACTAAATGCGTCATTTTTGTGTAGAAAGCTTTTTAGGTTCTCAAAACTTTTAACTTCCTAAATATTGGTAACTATGTATTAATCAACGAGTTCTTGACCTTGAAGGACATTTAGCTAGGAAGTCCTAGTATTTAGGAAGTCAACTGTTTTTATTTTCCCACGCACAATCTTACGCATTATAGCCCTTAACTCTACATTGGCTGTAGACAGTGTCTGATTATTGACTTAAAATATCGACTTAGTTCAGTATAAAGTTATTAAGTTTTCAAACAAATAGAACTTATCATTGTCCCACAGAGTAAGTTCCGGGTGTGATTTTGCGCAAATCTGAAACTTTACTGCTGGGAAATTTTGTCCTCCAAGTTGACAAATAATCTGTCGTTAAACCATCAGTCTTGGTTTCGGAATCATGAATAAGGGCGCTATCTTTGTTTACTTTTATTGCAGTCGGAAACTGTTTTTCCAGCGACATGGATTAAGGTAAGTTTTCCTTAAAGGTGTCAAAACTTATGTGATGTAATTGCAGCATGGTAAAGTTCCTTTGCAATATAGATTCTATTAACCACGAAGAAAAAGATTTGCAAAAGACTTTCGGACATACTGGTGTGTTCATGATAGTAAGAGGTAGTGGAAGCAGAACAAGTAATTAATGGAAGTTATATTAGTAAGAGCCAAGTACATGAAGAAGCTAGACAGGAGGAAAAAAACATTGTGAGAAAAACAAAGAGCAACGGACAATGAACTTTCGTCACAAGTAGCTGCGCAATAACGAAGGTCAGAAAAAATTAGAACAAGGAGGCTGTAAGCGTTAATAAGCCCTTAGTTTGGTGATGAGTCGTCCTGGCTTCCTACTGCAAGTGGCCATCACTTCACACTACACCTTGGGAAGCAACTCTCTCTCAAAAATACAACTATGTTATGTAATTTTTGAAAACCGACTAGAGAAGATGACTTCACCAGAATTTGCTGTATCAGCAGCTCCTCCTGGACGCATTATACTCATATACTCAGTTACCACAGTAACAAAATATATAAGTTGCATAACAAAAGGCACTTGTCAACCATCAGGTTCTCTACAGCGCGTAAGGCGTGTTATGTCTGTTACTACGAATGTAAACAGCGCACTGGGATTCCAGTGATGGAACTAGAACAGTTAAAAAAAGTTGCCACTATAGTCGAGCCTTATAAATACAGTCGAACCCCGTTATTTCGAAGTCCCAAGGGAAATGAAAAAAAAGTTCGAAATAGCGGGGCTTCGAAATAACCGGGGAAGCGTAAAGGGGAAGGGTAAATCCAAGGGCATTCGATCTTCCTTCGAAATAGCGGGGACTTCGAATTAACCGAGTTCGAAATAGCGAGGTTCGACTGTAGTAATCAATTCAACAAGCAGAATTTCTTGAACTCAAATTCATCCCAAAATAATCAGTTCACGAAACAGTAAGACCTTGATATAACGAGTCTCCTTATGGCGAAGTCCTCGGTATAAAGTCAGTAGAACGATATTCTTCGCCCCAGTAACAGTAAATATATGGAAAATAACCTTGATAAAACGAAGACTCATTCATACCGAACATATTTTGCCAGACCGCTTGGCCCTTCGTTATATCGAGGTTCCACTTTACTTTGTTTTGTTACTTAAGGAGAAGTGGTCTTATACAAACAGTGGCTGGTGATAGAGTTAAGAAGCCACCTAAACAATTCACGAACCCAAATCGTTTCCTTCTCTTTGTTTCATTTAAACAGTTAACTTTTGCACAGCAAGAATCTTTCGTATCAATACCTGAACTAAAACGGAAAGCACGGCGCAGCAATACTCCTGATATAAATCTTGGCTCTAAAAAATAAATACAGAATGATAAACAGTAAAACAAATGACGACGAATAGAGTCCTCAAGAAAAAACAAACACTTGAATGCGCAAAGAAAAGATTGATTTCCTGCAGTGATTACAGGGACATTTAGCGGAAACTTTTGCGGAAAAATATGCGACCGCACTGATATTAATAAACCCATCTTTACCAGCTATTTAACCACTAATGAGCAGAATTCCTCATAACAGGATAAACAAATTCCTCGCTATCAACCGACTAAAGCCCGATCTCTTAATATGCCGAATCTAACGATTATATTCGGCACATGAAGTTTAAGTTTAATCTGCCAGCCTTATAAGATTTTTACCTGGGTAGGTTCCTCTTACTTCTAAGGAATTCTTTACAGTTTCAAAATTGTATCTGCTCTTGAGTGTCCAAACTTGTACATGTACCGCAAACACACTGCTCCGCTACGTATTCCCGAACAAAGCTATTACATATCCAATTTATGATTCTTTTTCACTTATGGGTGAATCTTTTTATATAACAGGAAGTGTTAACTGAATGGGGTGTGTTGAGCAATCATGTAGCCTTTTTTAGGAAGGGACTTACAAACTTTGTGTTTGACCAATAGAGAGGAGAAGTCCTTACGTCACGTTGCCATGGTACCAAAAATTTGGGGTGACAACAAACCGAAAAGGTCACTTAAAAGTCTATTCGCACTATTCTAAACTTCACCGACCTTCAATTTCATTTAATTTGTCCAATCTTTACGAAATTTTCTTTCCGACCGTATCTATCGTTATCTAAGTTAAGAAAAAGAAAGCGACAATTTTTGTATGTGTTCACCTACTCCATAAAGCGGGCTCTTCAAAGTAGGAAGTTTCATATCGTAGTGGTGCAACGACGGCAAAGAAATGTACAAAATAGCGTGATGCACGTGCAAAGTTGTGATAGAAATAGTGCTACCGTGGTAACGTGACGTCACACTTCTCCTCTGTATTGAGGGACACAATTGAACCTCTCTCTTGTTTCCCAAAAATTGCAGCTCACGTATCCTACGAGCAGAGGCCCTTCGATCTTCCATTTGATCTCTAGAATTCATGAAAACCCTATATCAGAAAAAAAAGCCAACTTACAGGAAATTATCTGAAGAGCCGTGCTAAGATTGAGGAACCCAAAAATCATTATCAACGAGGTTCAAATTTCCATTATTTAAAAATCAACTTCATTAAGAGATTTTCCCTTAGGCTATGTCTATGTTGTGGTTCAATTTTATACTTGGTTTAAATGTTATTTTCCATTGTTTCAGACTCATTATCCTATATTACCATACCGAGTTAAACCAAGGATAAAACTGAACCACAACATCTATACATAATACGGGATGGCTTTTACACAGGCACGAAAACCGAATCGGATGAGGCTTCATAAGGCTTCTCTTCACACAGTGATTTCGGCGCAGGTTCTGTAACGGAGCCAAGCTGCGTCGCGTTGATCTTGAAAGTGGATCGCCACATATCGGATATGTTTCTGTGCCACTCTCTGGCACAGGAGAATTGGCGGATAAAGACCTTCAGATAGAGGGAAGGGGGAGGGGGGGGGGACGGCGTTCATCGAGACCCTGAGATAAGAGAGGGGCGGGACCCCGGGCTACTCCCCTGGTCTGCCACTGCAGTGTAAACAGTTTTCATACCATGGATACTGACCGCATGGCTGCTCATGTCGACATGATAAACTATCCGAGATATATCAGCTGACATAGTCTAAGGGCCTGTTTACATGGAGGTGGGGGACCCCAGATAGGTAGGGTAAAATGCGGCGGGTCAACCCACCTACCATGTAAACGTGATCAAATTAAAATGAGAGATTATATGGACAGGCGGGTTACCCCGCCTAAACGGTTACCTCACCTTCCTAGGGTCCCCTACCTCCATGTAAACATGAGGACCTTTTGAAAATGTCATTGTTTAGTGTAGACACGTCATTGTTTTAGAAGGTTTAAAATGCCCAAAACTATAGTAGAATTTTTCCCGTTAGCGTTTACGTGGCCCAAACTTGAATTGTTGTAGTTGTTATGAAGGCCATGGCTGTACAATCGTGACTGACAATCAACGAATTAGACAAATAAAGAAATAAGAGTTGCAGGCGACATGGAGGTAATAATAACATGTTTACCTATTAGTTTTAATTGACACAAGCAATGTGGTTGACGTGCGCTCTCCATGAAAGTTCTTAATCAATTCAATATGAGACGAAAGTCTCAAACACAACTGAACTATGTCTCAACCATTATAACTAACACAAATAGCTGATTTTTCCGCATTCTCCCAGTAGGCTACATATTTGAGGTCCATTTATTTATTTCGAGGTTTTTGTGTCTTTTCTGACGTTGGTAAAGATTCTGACAGGATGCTCCATATTATCTGATAAAATTTTTGTGACTAAAAGAGAGAGAGAAAAGTAGGGCATGAGCATCTAAACGAGTTTCATTCACATGTACAAAATGCAAGCTTAGGCTCATACAAGTGTCGTTCAAATAGTTTGGCAAACTTTTGTAAACTTCGTAACTTATGAAGTCTGTCTTAAATATTCCTTCAGGGCCTTGAGTCAAAGCTACACGCCACATCGACGTCTTGCCCCATATATTTTACACCAACTGGGGACCAGCAATGTTCATTTTACCGAGGTCTTCGTTTTAAGGAAGTTCCGGGTTCCGCTTTAACCTGATTTATACCGTATACTGAAAAGTAAAACAACTTACAGTTTTCAGAGTTCACTCTATATGGTGCATATGTCCCAATCAATAAACTGTTAGGTTGCCGTCCATTTTTCTTGAGTGTTTTAGACAATAAAGATGAGAATCTTTGTAACCCACTGCTGAGGGCATCAAAGTTGATCATTGTTGATGCCTGTCTTTGAGATAAGCGTTTCCACTGGAGAAAATAGAAAAAAATAAGGAAATTAAGACATTAAACATAACATCAACATCAAGGTCTGTGTCAACACTTTGCATCTATGGAAGTGAACAAACAAAAGGCACTTTCAAAAGCTTCAAATCTAAATACAACTTTAAATACAGACCATATAACACGGAGCAATGGAAATTAGGGGTGCTTAACATTTACAAAAAAACCAGCCGGGTGGAAATTTTGTGCATAAACATAAAACTATACAATTTGACGAGTGGGAGAACGAACCACCACAAAATATATCAAAATCAGCCGAAGAGGCTAAAAAGAGCTGAAAAGTTGATTTTCCTCAAATCAGAGCCCATATTTTCTGAAGCCTCCCGAATGGAATGGCATGAACCATTTGATTTTCAGACCAGAATTTCTGGTTTTCCATGTCAATGAAAAGAACCCCTAGATCTTTCCTCATTAGTCCTGACTCATGGGGCACATGCCTGTAACTCTATTTGTCCTATAAATATTCCCAAACACATCACAGGCACATTGTACGTGTACTGTTAGTCACTAAGCTAACCTCCCATAAGCCATCACTTGCGGTGGCTTATAATGCAAACTGGATAACGTGAACCTCCACTTTGATGAACAACAAAGTTAAATAGAGACGCCGAGGTTTGTTCGTTTTATTTCTGATTCCCCTTTATTCTCGGTATGAACTATACATGTGAATTGAGTATATGAATTTGCCAATGCTTATCTTGTTACTCAGAAGTTTTATGCCATAAACTGTCTCTGAATGAGTATTTGTGTCAGACATGTTTCACTGATAGAGACACCCTGTTGGTCCATTACTCTTGTAAACGACCACCAAAGCCCAGCATCTACAAAACCTTGATTAGATCAACCCCTGCCATAACCCTATCTCTAACCTATTGTCATTTAGTACCTTACAGGGGTTGATCCAATCCAGGTTTTCTTGACGCCCACCAAACGCCTACCAATCCTTGACATTTTGGGTGGTCCCTTAGCTTATCAGGGTTCTCCAAAAAACTTACGGTAGAAGGAGAAAAAAATCAAGTACGCAGTAAATAGATCAGATCTAAAGGCACACAGCATGTTTCCCACGGTGCAGCCACGTGTGGGGGTAGGTATAGGATTGGTTGCCCCCTTCCACTGTAGGGGGAGTCTGGGAGTTTCCTCCTGGAAAATGTTAATTTGGGGGCCCGGAAAAGGGTATTTCAGTGCAGTTTGAGTGACCACCTTTCACTCACATCTGCTTTATTATCACATGTTTATTTTTAGCGACCAAAAAACTAAATGAACAAACAAATACAATGAAAAAATTCTGCTAGTGACCGGTGCTTCTATGGTGACTAGAAGGCGATTTTCACCAGCTGCTTACAGAGAACCCTGTACCTTATGGAAGGTTTGAATGCATACACGTATAGTTTGCTTGTTACAAATCCCGAGGGTTCTTTTCATTGAACTTATAGCTGATGGTGTCTTTATTAAAAGTATAAATTTTTATTATTGAAAAATACATACTTTATGTACCACGTAAAAATTCACAATGAGTTTGTTTAATGACTTGCTTATAGTCCAAGAGAAATGTCCCATTTTTCGTCTTTCATTATAAGGTGTCTCCTTGTCAACTTGTTTTGCCTCTGGAAACTCTTTGAATATTCTGCGAGCTGTAACTGAAACATAGTAATATTATACAGTGTAATTAATTAGCTCCCTACAGACTTTGTTAAGGCAAGTAAAATTATTTTGCCAAAGTTAGCCTGCAGTACAATTTTTATGTTGGGAAATTCACGTTATGGGGGCAGTGTGGCGGAGCGGTTAGAGTGCTGGACTTGTAATTCGGTGGCCCCAACAAGTTCAAGTCCTGCCCTGACTGCCAGCTGGATTAGTTAGTGGTAGTCTCATGTTCAACTCCTTGGTTATACGCTCGTAAATAGCCAGCTGGTTTGCCCCAGCCAGTTGGGATTCTTAACCCAGTTATATTTGATTTGAATTTTGCTTGGTCCAACTAGCACTATTTCCTCTTGGGATAAACAAAGGACGCTACTATTATAATTTTTTCTTTAAGTTTTCAAATTTTTAATGTTAAATCTGTGAGCCCCAAAATGAAACATTGCAAATTTTGTAACGCAGGATTATAGTGATATTCTGCATGCATATTTTGTGGATGTTTTTTGCTGTTCACCCTTACGGGAACGTGATTTTGTCTTAATTAATAGTTCCTTAGCTCTAGCTATCTTGTTATACTCCATGATGAAGTCTGTGTGATCAGATGAAACCGGTAGGAGAAATAAATCAAGTAAACAAGATCCTTGCATTGGTTTGTGCTGCTCACTAGTGTTCATTTTAAAAAAAATTGAAACAAAAAAAATTTAAACAAATTTAAAAAAATTATTATTATTATTATTATTATTATTATTATAATTATCATGAGTTTGCTCAGTGTTCAGTCCATTGTTTTGCAAAGCATTGTGGACTAGAAAGGAGTTAAAAAAAGGGCAGGGAGGAGAAAGAAAAAAAAATTCCTTTCACTACCCAAACCAGGAAACCTAGATCGCTTCTTTATTAATTTAGCGAGTGTTGGGAATTTGGAAAATTTTGAAAATCAGATCAGCATCCCTTTGCCATTCATAAATGATTAATCCCCTTTTTTTATCGATGTCTTTTTGTCTATCTTCGCGCCACCGTGTAATATCCTCTATATATCAATCGAACCCCGCTTTAGGGATGTTGATAAGTACCAATCGTGGTGATGAGTAACTTACAAGCTGTGCAAGGGTAGATTTTTCCTTTCAAGTAACCAAACTGATCAGCCGGGTTGAAACTCAAATGAACTTGAATGGAATCACCCATGTATAGATTTTATCGCCAAGAAAGCCAGTAAGAAGTTATACTCTCTTAGGATATTATGAAGGGCTGGTGTGGCCCAAGATAACATTCTTAATTAAGGTTTATCTAACTACAGTAAGACCTGTATTAGCATGCTGTCTGTGCATGGCAGGCTATTTCGGACCATTTATCTCATGTAATCGAGGGAGTCCAAACGAGGGCTTTGAGGATTACTTACCCCGAAGCTAAGTCCTATACGGAGGCCTTGCAATTAGCAAACAAACCAAGTCTAAAGAAAACCGGAAGAGATGACATTTGTGTTAAGTACATGGATAAGATGAAGTCTAAAGACCATCCTTTACAGTTCTTATTGCCAAGGCCACTCTTTAATCAGCCAGAGTACAATTTAAGGAAGAGCGCAAACAGATTCTATTTGTTTATTGAGTCTATTAAAGAGGGCAGATAACTCAGTTTTTACATTTCGATATTTTGACTAGTATGATTGATTTTTATTGTAGTACAATGTAATTTAACCCGTTAATTCAGTTTCTTGTACTGCAAGAAAGTTTTAATAAACTATAATTACTATATTACTACTATATTACTATTTATTCAAGCAATTTACAAGGATGACGACTCGAAATTAGACAAGTACTGGGCTGAGTAGAATTATTGGAGCTATAAAATCAGATCCTGACAAATCGCTCGCAAATGAAAGGTAGTTAAGGGTCTATGACAAATTTAAAACATCGCAAATAAAAAAAAAACCTCATTAAACAGGTAATATCACTTTTAGTCGTACACCCCTTACCCACTTAGCTTTTCTTGACGGAGCAGTCTATTTTTCATCTCAGCTTTTCCTCTAGTTACCAAAATCAGAGTTCAAGACATCTCACTTTGTAAAATCCTAAGAAATGGTGTCGTGTGAAACCCACTGTATATAATGCAAGTCAAAAGAACTTGGGACAGCTGGAAAAATCCTTCCCTGATAATTGTTACTTACCACTGTGCTCCTAATGACAATTTTTTGAAGGGCTTTGGTTTCATCCCTTCATCTTCAACTCCCCCAGCAATGTTGCGCCCTAAATATCCACTTTGCTCAAAAGTTAATTTTGTTTGGGTAGGAGGGGTGAGGTCGCCAATTTTACTAATATTACTAGCAAAAAGGTCCCAACACTTTTGTCCCCCATTGCAGAAAAAGTTTCACTTGAATGCGCGATCACTTCATACAAATTCATCCACACTGGAGAGAAAAGCAACAGCTATGATATTACATGCTTCCATGTCTTCTGTATCTAAGCAACATAGTTATCCCACTCGAAGTACGCCTTTAATGCATAAATCTTAACGTCTCACGTAACAGAAAACATCTGACGTTCATCCCATCCAAACTGTTTGTTTTAACACGTTACCAGCTACAACATCATCTTTGTCAAACTCTTCATTTTAACGCCAGACGTTAGCAGTTCCCGACATTCAGCCCACTCAAACTCTTTATTTTAACGCCAGAATTCAGCACTCCATCTGACGTTCAGCCCATTCAAACCCTTTATTTTAACGCCAGACGTCAGCAGTTCCATCTGACGTTCGGCCCATTCAAACTCTTTATTTTAACGCCAGACAGAGGCAGTTCAGTCTGACGTTAGATTTATGCGACTGGCCTCTGAATCCTAGTTCTCCAAGGGGAGGGTCGGAGGGACTGAAGACGTTTCAAAGTACTTAGCTTACTGCTATAAAATTAAAATAACCCCCGAAATATCACCAAACGCTCGCTTACGGCTTTCATTCCGTAGCCTAAAAATAGAACGTGCGTTTCCTGTTGCTTTTAAACTATGAAGTTTAATATTTAAAAAAAGTTATTTTACCCCATAAAAGAAAGAGACGATTGCTTCAAAGCTCGTTTCGTAACGAGTAGAACGTCACATTATATTACTGCGCGTATCATGACGGCATATAGCCTGAGTATCAAGCGTTTCTGGGGAAAAGGGGAAAGATGGAAGCGAAAGAGGGAGAGATCTGAAATCTCCTCTCCCCTAGCCCCTTGGGAAGGCCTGATACTCAGGCTAGACGGCATAGGTCTACGTAGTAGAGATCAATGTGCAACGGCGTGGAAGGATTAAAATTATTGGCTTTACCTGGGCGTACAAGTCGAGGCCCTCTGAACTAAAATACCTGGATCCGCCCATGGAATAAATATAAAAGCTATGACCTTGTCCAACACTTGTTGGATGTTATTTGGAGAGGATAGGACATCTTCTCTTGATGGTCTTACCGGAATGATATTGCTATTTTTAGCTTACACACATTTACGGTATGTCTCACCCTTTTCCATTTATTTCTTACATTGTTATAAAATTAATTGTTATAATTGATACGAAGTGGAGGAAAAGTGCAAATACAGATACTAATGTCTAGAACATAACTGTCTCTGTGAGTTGAAGGATAAATCAGCATAACCCCCACTTGCACATGGTGGCAATTCAGGAATTTAAACGTCGACTGGATTAATTTCTAACTAACTGAGCCATTGTACTATACTCGTTTTCTGGTTGGCCTGTTATGACATTTATCAAAAACTTTTAAGTTCATTGACAAGTGACTTTGAAAAGTCACTTGTCAATTTTATTGAACTAGTCAGTTCGCTACAACCGTTACTTTAGAAGTCACCGGAACGTTTACTCGCAAATACTACACATCACACCCTTTTCTTCTGCCGGGTTATGGGAGGGAGAACTACTCCTTGTCTGCTCACCGTTGCCCTCTCCTCAGTCTTGATCCTGATTATTTCCAGGCAGCTGCCGTGTGTCTGTAGGGTGGCGCTTATTGGAAGCAGTGCAGCTTGCATGGTAACAGCCATACTGGAGGTCAGCATAGGACAAGTTTGCACATGGCTCGTCAGGTTATCCTGGAGAGATGTCCTACGATTCCCAGCAGACGAGGAGCGGAGGGGTGGTAGAGTGAAGCGATTCGGTTCCCTAAAGAGAGCTCGACTTCCTGTTTCAAGATCTGTAGGTTTCCCATCTGCCGAGACGTCGTTTGATGCTTGCTCACGTACACGTATGGCCAATAAGCTATTAGCCTTGTCAGTTAATTCTTCGCTATTTTCTACTGGTGATTTAACAGTTGGTGTTATACTGAACTTCTCTTGCAGCAAGATGTCTGACTGGGTTTTGTGTTGACCTGGTAGATGGAAGAAACCTTTATCATATGCATCTTTCACTTGTGTCCAGTTCATCTCTGCTTGTCTCCGGATCAACCCCTCCTGGAGGGACAAGTCTGAACCCGTCAGCTGAAATGCTTTAAAAAGATGGAAAGTGGTATTTTAAGTGTCTGACAATACTGCTTTGATTAAACAACACGCACACTGTTAACTAGTCGGCAGTACAATAATGCCATCAATTAATACCCGATCAATTTCAGTCAGTCTTTCTAAGAAAATAATTTACACACCTTCATTTTAAACAAGTTTACCTGCAATAACTACAAACGTAGCAACAGTGCCATCTGCTTTAAAGTCATTATGACTCAAAAACGACTTCGTTTTCTGCCATTTGTTTTCAAGAAATCACTATCAACTAACTTTGCTGAACGTTGATTCGTAGCCTTCCAAAAGCGGAAGGCATTAATTTCAGAAGGACGATATTTACGAAAACAGCTAATAAGACCGTGAGTTCAACATCTATCAAACTCTTCCTTAGTAATTACTTATCGCAAACACCCAGGGGACAAGTCAAACAAATCATAAAAAGAGGTTGGAAAAAAAGGAGAGTAGCACCAACCAGACCCTGGCAAAGAGGTTGAGCTGACACCCATTTAATGATCCCAGCTTACTTTTAAGAGAAACTGTTTCTTGCAGAGGGTTTCCAGGGAGGGGACTGTGTGGTCTGGGCTCCCCACCCTCTCCTCCTAAGATTGCAAACACTTGGTCATCCTGTAGCACCTTATTCACCAGTGAGCTTAAGACTGCTGCTACGTATTGCTTCCAAGTAGTGTTTCCATGGTAACGCTGAGTGCCAATCACACCTACAATTGAGATCCATTCTTTACCCAGGACTTCGCAGCATTCAAGTATATCTGCGAAAAGAACATGTCAGCTTTATAAATGCAGCTATTTTGCATCATCTTCACGCTTCCATTTTATGGGGTTCACAGCTTCTTTAAAAATTCCATAAACCTTAAGTAACAAAATTGTCAACGAACGTAATAAAACCGAAATATTCCAGCTGAACCCGGCGCTAAAAACTTTCATTAGCCTGGTCGATTATGATTAGCGATTGTTGTTGTTGTTGTTGTTCCTCGAAAAGGGTATTTATATAGGCGTAGATTGTAACATTGCAATAGCACACCGACAAGGTCTGTTGATTGAGGGATTGTTTGCCCCGCCAATGTAATGACTGTAATGTTTTGTCGACTGTGATACGTACGTAAACAGTAAAGAAATGACATAAAACAGAAATTAGATCCTTCACGATGGTCTTCAATAGGGAATCTGTGGCAGTTAAACCTCCAAAATTTAACTTTCAGTCGCAAAAAAGTCAACCGTAAAAAATTAAAGTTCGTAACAATTTGCCATTTTCTACTGGTGTTCCGATAAATTATTAAATGTTTCTTATATCGTCACAGTCTGTTAGTTTCTTTTTTCATTCTCGAATAGTGCGCAAGTTAGTGAGCGATGCCTTTTATGTTAAAGTCTAGGTTTGTGAGCACTATACTGACCTAACCTCGAAGTTTTCACAGCTGCTGCACTGGTTTTCTCATTCTTTGTAAAATCTCCCATCTGAAATACTTTGCCAACATGGACAGCTTGTTTGCGGTACTTGGGCGGTGTCCAGCCATATTTGCCATTTTCGAACACGTTGATCAAACATTCACTGCACGCTAGGCTTTCAAGTTTTCCAAGTTTGGGGTTCTTTCGAGCTATCGCTTCTGCCACAATCACGTCCCCGATCTCGTACGGCCTGTTATGAGGACATTTCCCGAACCCGAGAAAGATTCCAGCTTTTGGTTTGAGTGATTTGATGGCCTGGACAACTGCAGATGGCTCGCCTCGAGCTTTGAGTAAAAACACAAGCCGGGAACTGATTTTTCCGAAGTAGATATACCCGGCCCCTCCAATCAGCACAGCCTTTCGATCTTTCAAAATGCTTGCGATCGCAAGAAATATCGACTCGTTTTCGGCGATCAAAAGCGCATTAGTTGGGATGTAAACTTTGTCAACATCAACTGTTTCGTATGAGAGTTCTTGGGGTAACAGTGCGCAAACGGAGGGAGGCCGGTTTGGCAATCTGGCCATTTCAGTGTCTGAACGATCCTGTAGAAAAAAAAGAGAGTTTCTTCCTTATTAATCCCGCTTAGGATCTGGCTAAGCTAGGAAGAACTTGTTGTGGAGACATTAATTTTCTGAAGATGCCTTTACTCAGTGAAACACCTGTTTCCGAAGAAAAATTTGCCGCCTGGGAAGTACAGTGTATTTGACTTGACGGAAACATTCAGGGCAATTACGTCCGTAATAGCCCCTAACGCGCACAAAAACCTGAGTGGCCCAAACTAATGTACTTAGCCGCGCGTTCACATGATAAAGTTCTTCCAGAATCTACACATAAAGAAGGAAAGAGCATTCTCCTTTGGAGACTAAACTTAAAGAATGTTTCTCTTCCCAGATCCTTAGGACCAGAGGTCCATTGCCAGGCGCAGCGCCACCCCGCGATTCTCACATCACGGATTTGAAAAATAAAGAACCTTTCGCCCCTGTACTAGGGAGAAGAGATGGAGATTTAACTGTTATTAGGTGCTGATTAAATGAGCCCGGCTGGCCCGGTTGCCAGGCTGGCTCGCTTTTCCGTGCTGGAGCTATCCTGGTGTTACATGAAGAAACGTCATGTTACAAAGAGATTGGAAACAGTGCGCATGCGCATTGTGTTATCCGCTCTCCTTTTGCTGGTTTGGTTCCCTGGGTTGGCCCGGCGAGCGTGATTACATGGAAAATTTCCAGCCCAGTTAGCCGGGATCTCGGTATAATCCCAGCTAAAACAAATAAGAACTCGGCGCGTTAGTTAAACGAAACAAAAATCAACTTTGTGATCACATGATAAACGAGCCAGCCCGGTTCATGTAATCAGTCCCTTAGGGTGATTTCTACTGTCGAGTAATTTTTACGTGCGTGTACATGCACGGAAAACTTATTCACGTAAATAAAAGAGAGGCAAGATACAAAGTGTTGAGCTTAAACGTAAAGTTGAGCGAAAATCAACGAGTAAAATTTACGTGCGTGTACGCGCAACTTAAAATTTCGTGACAGTAGAAACCCACCCTTAGGGTTAAACAAGGTAGCAGTCGCGGAAATGTCTAAATAACAATATTCATTTTTTAAATCATAGTTATAATTAGCTTTCAATAGCAAGTCATTCCTCGTACTGTCACAAGACTAAATGCGTCATTTTTGTGTAGAAAGCTTTTTAGGTTCTGAAAACTTTTAACTTCCTAAATATTGGTAACTATGTATTAATCAACGAGTTCTTGACCTTGAAGGACATTTAGCTAGGAAGTCCTAGTATGTAGGAAGTCAACTGTTTTTATTTTCCCACGCACAATCTTACGCATTATAGCCCTTAACTCTACATTGGCTGTAGACAGTGTCTGATTATTGACTTAAAATATCGACTTAGTTCAGTATAAAGTTATTAAGTTTTCAAACAAATAGAACTTATCATTGTCCCACAGAGTAAATTCCGGGTGTGATTTTGCGCAAATCTGAAACTTTACTGCTGGGAAATTTTGTCCTCCAAGTTGACAAATAATCTGTCGTTAAACCATCAGTCTTGGTTTCGGAATCATGAATAAGGGCGCTATCTTTGTTTACTTTTATTGCAGTCGGAAACTGTTTTTCCAGCGACATTGATTAAGGTAAGTTTTCCTTAAAGATGTCAAAACTTATGTGATGTAATTGCAGCATGGTAAAGTTCCTTTGCAATATAGATTCTATTAACCACGAAGAAAAAGATTTGCAAAAGACTTTCGGACATACTGGTGTGTTCATGATAGTAAGAGGTAGTGGAAGCAGAACAAGTAATTAATGGAAGTTATACTAGTAAGAGCCAAGTACATGAAGAAGCTAGACAGGAGGAAAAAAACATTGTGAGAAAAACAAATTAAAGAGCAACGGACAATGAACTTCCGTCACAAGTAGCTGCGCAATAACGAAGGTCAGAAAAAATTAGAACAAGGAAGCCGTAAGTGGTAATAAGCCCTTAGTTTGGTGATGATTCGTCTTGGCTTCCTACTGCAAGTGGCCATCACTTCACACTACACGTTATGAAGCAACTCTCTCTCAAAAATACAACTATATATTAAGTTTTGAAAACCGACTAGAGAAGATGACTTCACCAGAATTTGCTGTATCAGCAGCTCCTCCTGGACGCATTATACTCAGTTACCACAGTAACAAAATATATAAGTTACATAACAAAAGGCGCTTGTCAACCATCAGGTTCCCTACAGAGCGTAAGGCGTGTTATGTCTATTGCTACGAATGTAAACAGTGCACTAGGATTCCACTGATGGAACTAGAACAGTTAAAAAAAGTTGCTACTATAGTCGAGCCTTATAAATAGTAATCAATCCAACAAGCAGAATTTCTTGAACTCAAATTCATCCCAAAATAATCAGTTCACGAAACAGTAAGACCTTGATATAACGAGTCTCCTTATGGCGAAGTCCTCGGTATAAAGTCAGTAGAACGATATTCTTCGCCCCAGTAATAGTAAATATATGGAAAACAACCTTGATAAAACGAAGACTCATTCATACCGAACATATTTTGCCAGACCGCTTGGCCCTTCGTTATATCGAGGTTCCACTTTACTATGTTTTGTTACTTAAGGAGAAGGGGTCTTATACAAACAGTGGCTGGTGATAGACTTAAGAAGCCATCTAATTAATTCACGAACCCAAATCGTTTTCTTCTCTTTGTTTCATTTAAACAGTTAACTTTTACACAGCAAGAATCTTTCGTATCAATACCTGAACTAAAACGAAAAGCATGGCGCAACTATACACCTGATAAAAATCTTGGCTCTAAAAAAATAAATACAGAATGATGAACAGTAAAACAAATGACGACGAATAGAGTCCTCAAAAAAACAAACACTTGAATGCGCAAAGAAAAGATTGATTTCCTGCAGTGATTACAGGGACATTTAGCTGAAACTTTTGCGGAAAAATATGCGACCGCACTGATATTAATAAACCCATCTTTACCAGCTATTTAACCACTAATGAGCAGAATTCCTCATAACAGGATAAACAAATTCCTCGCTACCAACCGACTAAAGCCCGATCTCTTAATATGCCGAATCTAACGATTATATTCGGCACATGAAGTTTGAGTTTAATCTGCTAGCCTTATAAGATTTTTACCTGGGTAGGTTCCTCTCACTTATAAGGAATTCTTTACAGTTTCAGAGTTGTATCTGCTCTGGAGTGTCCAATCTTGCACATGTACCGCAAACACACTGCTCCGCTACGTATTCCCGAACAAAACTATTACTTATCCACTTTTTCACCTATGGGTGAATCTTTTTATATAACAGGAAGTGTTAACTAGATGGGGTGTGTTGAGCAATCACGTAGCCTTTTTTAGGAAGGGACTTACAAACTTTGTGTTTGGCCAATAGAGAGGAGAAGTCCTTACGTCACGTTGCCATAGTAGCAAAAATTTTGGATGACAACAAACCGAAAAGGTCACTTAAAAGTCTATTCGCACTATTTTAAACTTCCCGATCTTCAATTTCATTTAATTTGTCAAATCTTTAAGAAATTTTCTTTCCGACCATATCTATCGTTATCTAAGTCGATCAAGAAAAAGAAAGCGACAATTTTTGTATGTGCTCACCTACTCCATAAAGTGGGCTCTTCAAAGTAGGAAGTTTCATATCGTAGTGGTGCAACGACGGCAAATTAGAAATAGTACTACCATGGTAACGTGACGTCACACTTCTCCTCTCTATTGAGGGACACAATTAAACCTCTCTTTTGTTTCCCAAGAATTTCAGCTCACGTATCCTACGAGCAGAGGCCCTTCGATCTTCCATTTGATTTCTAGAATTCATTAAAACCCTATATCAGAAAAAAAAGCCAACTTAAAGGAAATTATCAGAAGAGCCGTGCTAAGATTGAGGAACCGAAAAATCATTATCAACGAAGTTCAAATTTCCATTATTAAAAATCAACTTCATTAAGAGATTTTCCCTTAGGCTACGTCTATGTTGTGGTTCAACTTTGCGCTTGGTTTAAATGTTATTTTCCATTGTTTCAGACTCATTATCCTATATTACCATACCAAATTAAACCAAGGATAAAACTGAACCACAACATCTATACTTAATACGGGATAGCTTTTGCACTGGCACGAAAAACATATCGGATAAGGCTTCATAAGGCTTCTCTTCACACAGTGATTTCGGCGCAGGTTCTGTAACGGAGCCAAGCTGGGTCGCGTTGATCTTGGCGCAGAGCAGTGGCGGATAAAGACCTTCAGATAGAGGGAAGGGGGGGGGGGGGGGTGGCGTTCATCCAGACCCTGAGATAAGAGAGGGGCGGGGCCCCGGGCCACTCCCCTGGTCTGCCACTGCAGTGTAAACAGTTTTCATACCATGGATACTGACCGGATGGCTGTTCATGTCGACATGATAAACTATCCGAGATATATTAGCTGAAATAGTCTAAGGGCCTGTTTACATGGAGGCGGGGGACCCCAGATAGGTAGGGTAAAATGCGGCGGGTCAACCCACCTACCATGTAAACGTGATCAAATTAAAATGAGAGATTATATGGACAGGCGGGTTACCCCACCTGAACGGTTACCTCACCTTCCTAGGGTCCCCTACCTCCATGTAAACATGAGGACCTTTTGAAAATGTCATTGTTTAGTGTAGACACGTCATTGTTTTAGGAGGTTTAAAATGCCCAAAACCATGGTAGAATTTTTCCCGTTAGCGTTTACGTGGCCCAAAATTGAATTGTTGTAGTTGTTATGAAGACCATGGCTGTACAATCGTGACTGACAATCAACGAATTAGACAAATAAAGAAATAAGAGTTGCAGGCGACATGGAGGTAATAATAACATGTTCACCTATTAGTTTCAATTGACACAAGCAATGTGGTTGACGTACGCTCTCCATGAAAGTTCTTAATCAATTCAATATGAGACGAAAGTCTCAAACACAACTGAACTATGACTTAACCATTATAACTAACACAAATAGCTGATTTTTCCGCATTCTCCCAGTACGCTACATATTTGAGGTCCATTTATTTATTTCGAGGTTTTTGCGTCTTTTCTGACGTTGGGAAAGATTCTGACAGGATGCTCCATATTATCTGATAAAATTTTTGTGACTAAAAGAGAGAGAGAAAAGAATGCCATGAGCATCTAAACGAGTTTCATTCACATGTACAAAAAGCGAGCTTAGGCTCATACAAGTGTCGTTCAAATAGTTTGGCAAACTTTTGTGAACTTCGTAACTTATGAAGTCTGCAGTAAGCAACGTCCTAAACATTGGTGAAACATGCTCCTCTGAACAAATTATCCTGCTTAAAACTCATCCATTTACCAGTAGTTTTATTGAACGCATGTTTTGTGGTTTAATTCCGCTGTCTTAAATATTCCTTCAGGACCTTGAGTCAAAGCTACACGCTACATCGAGATCTTGTCCCATATATTTTACTCCAACTAGCGACCAGCAATGTTCATAGTACCGAGGTCTTCGTTCTAAGGAAGTTCCGGGTTCCGCTTTAAAACACAGCTGATTTATACCGGATACTGAAAAGTAAAACAACTTACATTTTTCAGAGTTCACTCTATATGGTGCATACGTCCCAATCAATAAACTGTTTGGTTGCCGTCCATTTTTCTTGAGTGTTTTAGACAATAAAGATGAGAATCTTCGTAACCCAATGCTGAGGGCATCAAAGTTGATCATTGTAGATTCCTGTCTTTGAGATAAGCGTTTCCACTGGAGAAAATAGAAAAAAATAAGAAAATTAAGACGTTAAACAAAACATCAACATTAAGGTCTGTGTCAACACTGTGCATCTATGGAGGGGAACAAACAAAACGCACTTTCAAAAGCTTGAAATCTAAATACAACTTTAAATACAGACCATAAAACACGGAGCAATGGAGATTAGGGCTGCTTACCATATACAAAAAACCAGCTGGGTGGTTGCGTAAACATAAAACTATAAAATTTGACGAAAGGGAGAACGAACCACTACAAAGTATATCAACATCAGCTGAAGAGGCTAAAAAGAGCTGAAAAGTTGATTCGCCTCAAATCACAGCCCATATTTTCTGAGGCCTCCCAAACCGAATGGCACGAACCATTTGATTTTCAGACCGGAATTTCTGGTTTTCCATGTAAATGAAAAGTACCCCTAGATCTTTCCTCGTCAGTCATGACTCATGGGACACATGCCACTAACTCTAGTTGTCCTATAAATATGCCCAAACAGATCACAAGCACATTTTGCGTGTACTGTTAGTCACTAAGCTAACCTCCCATAAGCCATCACTTGCGGTGGCTCATAATGCAAACTGGATAATGTGAACCTCTACTTTGGTGAACAATAATGTTAAATGGAGACAGTAAGGCTTGTTTGTTTTATTTCTGATTCCCCTTTATTCTCGGTATGAACTATAAATGTGAATTGAGTATACAAATCTGCCTACCAATCCTTGACATTTTGGGTGGTCCCTTAGCTTATCGGGGTTCTCCAAAAACCTTATTGTAGAAGGAGAAAAAAAATCAAGTACACTGTAATAAATCAGATCGAAAGGCACACAGCATGTTTCCCACGGTGCAGCCATATGTGGGGGTAGGCGATTTTCACCAGCTGCTTACGGAGAACCCTGTACCTTATGGAAGGTTTGACTGCATACACGTATAGTTTGCTTATTACAAATGAGGGTTCTTTTCATTGAACTTATAGCTGATAGTGTCTTTATTAAAAGTATAAATTTTTAGTGATTAAAAATACATACTTTATGTACCACGTAAAAATTCACAATGAGTTTGTTTAATGACTTGCTTATAGTCCAAGAGAAATGTCCCATTTTTCGTCTTTCATTATAAGGTGTCTCCTTGTCAACATGTCTTGCCTCTGGAAACTCTTTGAATATTCTGCGAGCCGTAACTGAAACACAGTAATATTACACAGTGTAGTTAATTAGCTCACTACAGACTTTGTTAAAGCACATAAAATTATTTTGCCAAAGTTAACCTTGCCTTACAATTTTAATGTTGGGAAATACACGTTATGGGGGCAGTGTGGCAGACCGGTTAGAGCACTGGACTTGTAATCCGGTGGCAAACCAAGTTCAAGTCCTGCCCTAACCACTAGCTGGATTTGTTCTTGGTAGGCCCCAGTTCAACTCCTTGGTTACACTTGTAAATAGCCAGCTGGTTTGCCTCTGGCCAGTTAGGATTCTTAACCCAGTTATATTTTATTTGAATTTTGCTTGGGCCCACTAGCACTATAAATTCCTCTTGGGATAAACAAAGGACGTTATTATTATAATTTTTTGTTTAATTTTTAAAAATTTTTAACGTTAAATCTGTGAGCCCCAAAATTAAACATTGCAAATTTTGTATTGCAGGATTATATATAGTCACATCCTGCACGCTTTTTTTGTGGATGTGTTTTGCTGTTCACCCTTACAGGAACGTGATTTTGTCTTAATTATTAGGTATAAAGTTAGTTCCTTAGCTTTATCTTGTTATACTCCATGATGAAGTCTGTGTGATCAGATGAAACCGGTCGGTTGGTCGAAATAAATCAAGTAAACAAGATCCTTGCCTTACTTTGAGTTGCTCACTAGCGTTCATTAAAAAAGAATTTAAACAAAAAAAATTTAAAAAAATAATAAAATTATGATTATTATTATCATGAGTTTGCTTAATGTTCAGTCCATTGTTTTGCAAAACATTGTGGACTAGAAAGGAGTTAAAAAAAGGGCAGGGGGGAGAAAGAAAACAAAGTTCCTTTCACTTCCCAAACTTAATCTTTCAGGAAACCTAGTCTAGATCACTTCTATATTAATTTAGTGAGTGTTGGGAATTTGGAAAATTTTGAAAATCAGATCAGAATCCCCTTGCCATTCATAAATGATTACACCCCTAATGAATTTTTACAAACTGTGGAAAATCATATATTCCTCTCAAAATCATGGACACTGCATTAATTTGTCTTACTGTGTCATTAGTTTTTACAAGTAGGTATATTAATATATGATAATAATTTATTTATTATTACTTATAACTACTACTAATTATTATTTTTGGGCACAATTGATTTCAATGTTGTTCAGCTAGTATACCTACAGTCAGGAGGAACATTATGAAGGCAGTCACAAAAACACAGGATTACATCACAGTCAATGAGGCTTTCATCTTTTGCACTGGGTTCTAGGAAGAAACATAACAGTATGTTGTCTCTTAGGAAGTTTGAGATTGAAAGCATTTAGAACTAAAAATTTGATTGGCTACTGTTAAACAAATGGTACGTTATGGGGACACAGCATCCTCTTCATAACACATTTGGAATATATGACCCAAAACAATAGCAAACTTACACATTGTAAGCAATAACAACATTGATATCTTCAATGTCAAAAACAATGACCGGAAGTTCATCTTTTTTCTCTTTCAGTGCTCTGGTTTAATAATTTCATGCCATAGGAGTAAAAACAGAACCTTCAAAGTTGTCATGCCAGACAGATTAGCACCCTATCAAGATTATAAACACCAAACTTCCAAAACTCATGGTACTGTTCATGATATGCAGGATCATATTAGCATTCTTGTTGTGTATTACTAAGCTTGTGAATAAAAATAACTGCTGATAGCTGACTTGTAGAAAAACGTTGCGATCCGTGTATTGTCTGATTTAAAGAGAAGGCCCCTGAAGAAAACCTCCCTGTACAGTATTATAGGGGTGACATTCTCTCCTTGTTCCCTTTCTTTCTCTATCTATCGTGGCCTTGACTAAAATCAAATGTATCCTGATCGTGATACATTATAATAAGCAATGTACCCCACTGATGGAATACATAATTTATGGCAAGTGATCAAAGCATGGTGGAAAGTGGTGTGACAGAAGATGGGAAAAACACTGCCAATTTTCTTTTCATGAATGAAAACAACAGCACAAACACAAAGCCTCAATTAAGCTAAAAAGCAACTATTTTTAAAGCTATCCCAGAAGAGAACCAGCAGCTAGTGGAGGAAAAGGACGCAGATAATGTAAGGAAAGTACTTTGTAAATCATTGATTCAGTGGTTTTGAGAATTAAATTTGTGTTGTTTTAAGTACCGAGTCAACTGTTTTGGTTCGCTGTGGTTAATCTTTTGTTGCTGTTGAAATGAAAGTCTAGAAATCTAACAAAACACTTAACGTCAGGTCCCTCGGGAAACCAGTTAATTTAAGTTTTGTTTTCCCTCGAGTCCTGATGTTTCCCTCTACTTCGTCTTGGGAAACATCTGGACTCTCAGGAAGACAAAACTAACTGTTTCCCTCAGGATCTGACATTAAGTGTATAATATTTAAACATAAATAAAATACAGATTGAGTCAAGAGCGTTCTTATGAAGTGTTCTATCAAGGAGACGATAAAAACAGAGCTTTTTTCTTCCTTTTCCGTTTTCAAATTTATCGTTCACATTTTAACTAAATTATGACAGTAGTATCCTTCTCTCAATAAACTCTTGAAAACGTTTGTAAAAGTTGTGAAAACTTCTCCTTTGTGCAGAAATCAATATTGCTTTAAAAAAGATGCACCTATAAAACTTATATGAGGTCAATCAGGAGTGGGAATTGCTCTTCGTATGTACCCGGGGGTGGGGAATAGACCACCAAGAAAGAATAAATCTTGCAAATCCCCGGCGGTATGCCCGGGGGTGGGGGGGGGGGGGGGGGGGGGGGCATAGAACCATGAACCATGCATTTTTAACATGTAATTCTAACACTCACCAAGAACGTCATCAATTTTCTCTCTAAAATAGCAGGAAACACGTTCTTCCGGAAGTTCTAGGTTTACCATGAAATGCTCAAGAGGTTTAAATATTTCTTCGTGGTCCCAGAAATGTCTTTTCTCCTCTTCGTTTTTTCTTTCCAACTTGGAGTTCTGCTGTTTCCTCTTCTCTTGTTCAGCTTCCAGTTTTTCCATACTCCCCCATTTTCTTATAGCAACAGATTCCACTTCTGATAACTTGAATATTTTCATGGCGGCTGAAAGAGGATAGGTTCGAAATTGGAATAAAAGGGAAATCCTAGAGATCCAGAAAATGAATCCGTCAAAGGGTTTCCATGGAAGAGGTGTCTGACAGCCTGTACACTCATTTGCACTTACCATAACTTTTATTTACAGGATTATCTTTCAACTGGTATTTCAAGTCCTCTAAATCCTCATCCAGCAGCAAATACTTTCTCTTTGCCACCCCTTTTGACACTGTTTCAATTTGCACTGTGTTGTTCGAAAAATCCGCCATGATGGTTATGATCGCGAGAGACTGGTGATAGTATGGATACCATTCCTCTTTAATATCATTCATCTCGGTCAAGTGGAACGCCTGGAACGTTTTGTACACGCGCGTGTTTTAGGAAAGAGTCTTTCAGGCGAATGATTAAAGGTAGAAATCTTGGAAGTAAATACCCTAAAATACCTTCAGAATGGGAAAAACGCGCAGGGTAAGTGTTTTAGTAAAGTAAGTAGCAAAATTAGGTATAAATAGGTATTTTCTTATACATGTACAGCCGCGCTCGTGTCGTGTAGGTTTAAACAGCCGCACTCGACATAGAACATCCAAACATTTTCTTCCATGGTTAAATCTCAGGACAAATCGTCCTGGAATGTCAAGGTTACTTGTTCTACATGTGGTTGGTTTTCTAGCGTTAGTTCCTGAGTCAAGAAGAAACAATGGAGATGAAAAGATCTAGAGTGATAGCCAGGAGAAGTAATAACTTGTAAGGATTTTTAGGCTGGTGAACTATATACCAAGTGAAAGCATGTCTCGAGTTACATCACAAAGAACTCAACAATGATCCCTAGCCTATACACAATCACACGATAAGCCTCGCACAATAGAACGACTCAAGTTTTATTCCTTGTGCTTATTCAGGAGATAAACAATTTTGTTGCCTCTCCTGTTTGGATTTTTCAGAAAAAGAGGAAGACACACCAAGAAGTCACAGAAGAGGATGTAAACAAAGTTCCGCACAGTTTTGTTATGCACAAGGGTGAGGTTGGGAAATCTGTCTTGCAGCTTGAGATGGACATCAGACATGTTATGGAACCTTATACTGCTACTAAGCTCAAGGTATACAGTTAAAATATGTAATTATGGGGTCTCCAGTCTCCAGAGTATGGCAGAACTCGAGGAGATCTTGTGCATGCAGAGCCAATTTTAGCTGTGTGGAATACGATTTTTTATACCAGAATACAGGTGCACGCCCAAAGAGAGGCTCTGTATTAGAAGAATGCAAGTTTTAGGTGCATTTCCAGCTGTTTTAGATGACCTAAATTTCAAATTTTCCCAGCGGAGCATGCCCCCCAGACTTCCCTAGTATGTTCATGCTTCAGCGTTCAGTTTACTCATAAGAAGGGCTACAAACAAGATTACAGGCAAATTGCCAGTCCATTCATTCATACGTAACCTCACCATACTGATGAGAAAGCAAAAGTGTAAGCAAGGGATGTGGAAATGATGTGGGATAACTGAGAGGTTTTGATAGACTTGGCAGAAAATTATTATCATGTCTCCGCCATTGTAAGTCAGGTGCAAATCTCTTAGGCCCAATGCTGCCGCGTGCAATACTACGATTTTGGTGTACGCAATAAGTTTTTTAGGAAAGGCTCGTGTGTGCACTTGCCATGTATACTGGATGTCAGAAATTAGCTGAAGAGATAGAGATTAGGATGGGACATTGATGTGATTAAAGGCAGGATAATAGCCAAACTGAGTCAGCACTATTTTTTTCCTTATCCAAGTACGTTTAATAATAATTTGTCCAAAATAAATGTTTAAACAATAGGATGGTATGTAACATATCATGTAATAGCTTAATTTTGTTTGAAATTTTGTTATCCTTTGTCCCTGGCTAAAGCAGTGAATTACAAAACTAACAGTAGTAATAAGTAATAGACTGTGGATCAGGAATAAAATCTAACTACAGTAATTATACACTGTCTATACAATGAACTTAAGGTCTAAGCACTCCCAATAAACAGAACCTTCACAATGGAACCTGAGGATATTTATGTGGTAGTTGCTTAACAAAACATATAGGAGGGTGCTCAAAATCAATTTAAAACCTAACAGCTTTCCTGATTTTTGACTTTGTATAGGTTAATAAGAAAAATGTTGTCAAAGATTTTGTGCATGTTGCTGGACCACTTGGTGTAACACACTTAATCATGTTTTCTAAAACTGAGATGGGCACATACCTGGTAAGTCTATAGACACTTCTAATATGATAGAGTTATACCCAGCTAATATTTCTATTTTCAGGGTTATTTGAAGTCCCGGGGATGTGGCTACTCAAGAAAGTTTTATACAGGGAGGCTCTTCCCAGAGGTCCAAACCCCTTACTCTTTTATACACCAATTTTGACCCTTCTTATACCTTCTGTTGACAAAAATGGTACCCCTTTTACATACCTTGTTTCGTTTAACTGCTGTAAATGCACTGTCTTTTAAATATGAATAAATCACAAAACAAGAATGTTTTCTTGACTTTTTTACAGCCAAAAAATGCATCTGTAAGCCCTTTTGGGCCTTCTTACCAACAGAAATGACATACATGTAATTTCCCACCCTTTCATGTAAGCCTGAAAAAGGTACCCCTTTTTGGCCAAGCTACCCAGTAGGGAGTACCTCTCCTTGGGATTGAAGTGTGCTGGTCAACTGTGAGGCTGATTTTTATTTAATAAAAAGGTATCTTAAAATTTATACTGGATATGTGAAATGATGTGACAATATGATCTGACTAACCGTATCAATGGTGGCTTATCTTTTTCATGTACATTTTCATTCACAGAGATTCTGCCGTATCCCCAGAGGACCAACACTGACTTTCAAAATTCAACAGGTACTTAAGATTTTATACGTTCAATAAATCTAAAAGCTATGTTGGAAGTATAAAAAAATTAGGAATTTTACAACATTAGGTGTCAGACCAGAGAAGTGCTTTCTTCTTTGAGCCGGAGACTACATAACGTTTGTCTGTGAAATGTATGTCTGAGCTGGAGATAATATTATTATAATTTATTGAGGATATTTGACGGGTGAAGATTTTGTTTATAATTTTGCAAAGAAAAGGTGTAATATGTTTACAGACCTTTGGCTACTTTTATTACTGTCACTAGGCTTCACTTTTCTTTTCTTAATCATGTTTTGACCCACAGCAGTCAATAGTCTTATGCTGGCACATGCGCTGCATTCAATTATTATTGTATTTCAATGCTCTTTGGGTGTAATATACTAATATTATTGGTACTGACTTTGTTTCTTTCAATTCTAGCTTCTTTACAATTCTGTGTGTCAGATTCTGAGTTTTTATAGAGTATTTGACAGAAAATATTTCTGCTTTCAGACATGACCGAAACATTGTATTGAAATTTATTATTATTGTAGTATTCTCTGATGAAAGATGTGGTGTCTTTGTTGAAGAAACCTAAGACTTTTGGTAGTCAGTTCAAGAAACCACCTCTGGTAAGATCAGACATTCTTTATGTTAGAAAAAAAGTAATCTATTAATAATAAATATTATTACTATTACAGTCAAGCCAGGTCAAGCATACCCCCTCCTCTCCCCCCCCAAGATTCCATTAATGAATTTATTAATGGAAAGTTGAATCCATTGGTAGTTGTGGATTTCAGATTCATCTTTGCATTCTTGGGTGTGCAATAAGCCCTGAAGTCACACGTGAAGCAGTTATGAAATTTCTACCAGCTCAGTCTCCCTGAATATGATGTAAATGTCTCAAAGCTGTTTTATCCATTCAAAGATTTTCAATCTGACCGAATACAGAGAAGTCCTCATTGAAATATTCACTAGTCATCATGCATGCAGGAATGCCGATTCGAATGTGACACTAGTATGGGAACGACTAAAGGATTCATTTTTTAAATGATCAACATTATTTGATAGAATCTTGGGGAGACAGGTACACTTGACCTGCCTTGACTGTAAAATTTTCTTTGATTTTTAATTTTCTAAATCTATAATAAAATTGTAAATAAATTGCTTTTATCTCTTTCAGTTGGTATTGAATGGTTTTTCCACTGACAGCCTGTCAATGAAACTCATGACAACAATGTTTCAGAATCTGTTTCCTTCTCTCAATATCCAAAAGGTGAATTTATTTTTTATTTTTACTTTTTTTGACTACACCAATAACTGCATCTGAAAAGAGTTAAATTCAACCCAAATGCTAAGTGTTTTAAAGAATGAGTACCTGGATTAATGTCGTAATAATAAACTGCTTATATTAGGGACTGGAGAAATGAGTTTGATAATAGAGGAAGTACTTAGTGATAAATGAATCAGTAAAAATTTAAACAAAATTAGTCCTTCTTTAATTTGATGTGTACCAGATAAATAATTTTATTGCATTGATGAGCATTTTTATTGACCAAGCAAGTCCAAGATGGCTGGATATTGGCCATTTCCTCTATTGCTTTGACCAAGATGAACATAAAAACACATAAAACAACTGAGGAAAATAATTAGCCAGTGAAATACACAGCTGCCTCTCATCTCCCTCCATGGCATGCATCAGCCATCCTGACCTAAAACAGCTTGGACAAAACAAAGACTTATTTGGGAGACATAGCAGCCAACCTTGAGGAGGCAAGATACACCTAGCTTACCTGCTTGGGTAGCTAAATTTTAGAACAGAGGATCTACTTCCTCTTAGCCACAGATGAAGCCTGCAGTTATATGATAATACATCTTTGTTGATCTGTATGCTAAGTTAAAGACTTTCCATCCATCTTCTTCTTTTTTTGGAAATTATCTTTTTGGGTATTGTGTCTAGTTGGTATTTAATAGAATCAACCTGAAGGCACACTGCATTTCTATTATTATTTTTTTCCTAACTAAGGTACATCTCTCGGAAATCAGACGGTGTGTGTTATTAAGCTATAACTCAGAGACAAAAACCATTGACTTCAGACATTAGTAAGTTACTCCCGATGTAAAAGTAATTTGTAAAAAATTGCATTATAGTTCTGTTCTGACTATTTAAAGTTTAGCTTAAAAAAGGTTGAAGGACACTGAGAGACATGGCTTTCCTAGAAATCATGAGGATATTAGTTTATTGTACCTTTCAAAAGATGATTTATGACATAAAAATTAATATCACTTTTGGAAATCTTGTTTGCTAAACACCGTGCATATTTATTAAGGATATGAATTTTGCTTGATTTTGTTTAGAAGCCCTATGTGATTTTTGGTCTGGTGGATTAGAATAATTATTCATCCTTTCACTTTAAATCCACCAACTAGGAAGGAGAAACTAGCAGTTCATCAAATGTTGCTTGGGCCTTTGTCCCAGCTTTGTTTAAGCTTTTTTTGTTATTCAATGTTCTGATTAGTATGTGCACAGTAAGAGTATTTTCTCCTATTTACCTTAACAGTAACATCCAAGCTGCTCCCATTGGAATAAGTCGTGGAGTAAAAAAACTGATCCAAACAAAGCTTCCCAACATGTCTCAGCTGAGTGATATCAGTGATTATGTACTAAGGTAACATTTATATGTTTTATTTTTGTAGTTATTTGAAGGGCTACTGCTATATATGCACTAAATAGGTATGTGCTGCTGTGAAGGATACGGTTTTGAAGCAGTTAGGTCTGGGATAGGGTATAGAAATCAGAGAGTTTGAGTCTAGAATAGGATATCTTTTTCCAGGAAACTGATCATTTGGTTGAAGATTTTTGTCTACAATCGCTGCCAAAATATTATCGTTGAGACATTGTCCTCAAATAGGGTAACTTAAGAGAACAAAAAAATCCACATTCCTCCCCTGTCCCCTCCATTCAGAGTTGGAGTGTTTATTTTTTTCTGAAGATAGCTTGAACAGCGGCACAACATTGCATGGAGGGGATGGGGGAGGAAAAGCTATTTTTTTCCCCTTTTGAAGTCAGGAAAACGTCAAAAAGCCCCTTTAGAGGTGGATGACGATTGTAGATTAGGAAAACTGGTAGGGAGGGATTTTGGGAGCTTAGTCAAGTATAGGGTAGCAAAATCTGAGATGTCACTAAGATTTCAAGTTGCTAGTGTAAATAATACAAAAAGTAGGCTGGGAATAAAACAACTAGGGATTCCTTTTGGTTCTATTTCTTTTCTATTTCCTGATGAAAGTAGCCAGGGAAATCCCCCACCCCTGCCTCTTAATGACAGCCCCGAAAATGAAGCCACTCTAGATCTCATTATAGGCTCCCAGCAGCACATCCCCACCCAAAAATTACTCTGGTACCCCTTGCCCCCACCTCCCCTTCAGGGTAAAGCCTTTGCTCTTGGAAATGACAAGAAGCCAAGTTCTAGGTTTTTAAATTTTTTGTTTACTTTTTCCATCTGGCTCCACAACGTATGCCAAACTTACATATAGTTCAGAGCCTGAATATTTTATTCTTGAGTTAAAATTTTAAATGACTAATAGATGCCACTGGGTATGCTGTGATGTTTGTGTTTCAGAGGAGGGTGTGGTTATGGTTCAGAGAGTGAGGGTGAAGAGCCTGCAGACTCTAGGGTAACATTACCACAGGATGTGCCAGGAAGAGGCAATGTCAAGGCTCAGCAGAGTGCAATCAGACTTACAGAGGTATGCATACAGACGTAAGTGATGCTGATTGATTGAAAAAGAGGTAGAGCTATAGGCGAATCTTTGCTGACCTCATTGTTTACATTTTTCCTCATTAGCATACACCCTTTTTGGCTAGCTGATAGAAGCTGTGGCCGTATATATAATCTGAGCTCTAAGTTGAAAGAGCTGATTAACTTGAGCAATTTGTGCAATTTTCATCTCTTTGCAAGCAAAATTGAAGGAAATACTAGCCATGAAAACCGTAAAATTAATGGGTGGCAAAAAAGATAATGAGCCATACATTCTTTGTAAAATTTTGAGTCTTTAAAAGAGAATTTCTCCAAATCCATTTGGTATATCGGGCAAAAATTTTCAGAGATAACTGAAATTGTTATGATCTTTCAATATTCTGAGATTTTATTTTATTAGCTCCATCAGATAATGATTAGCATATGTTAATGAGGAAAAAAATGTGAACAAAGATTCGCCAATCGGTAGTATTATCCTCCTACTAAAAGGTGCTTTGTGCCAACCTGGGAGCATTGCTACTTCCCTCTGGACATCTGCCAGTCTTTTGCAGCTTTACTGACACCTACTGCTACTGTTTCTGATACCCCTATGTCATACTGGGCCAAGTTGTTTTAAAAGACAATTGGCACAAATTCTCTGTTAGTTACCATGACAACTGATATGTTCTGTTTATAGTTAATCCAGGATTACTACGAAGTTTGCTTCAAACAACTTGGCCTTAATTCTCAGACAAGCTGACAACACTCACTGCCTCCTTACTGAATGACATTGCATCATTGAGGTCATTCACTTATGGTATATATCTCAGTGGAAAGAGACAGTTCGGAGAAAGCACAGGCCATCATCGGATCTAAAATAACTCAACACCACTGCACAGCTACAGGCTACAAACGAGCCTATAAAAAAATTATTTTTGGTGGTTTTGACAGTACTGATTCTAGCAGTTTGAGGATTTACACTAATTGTCATCCTTATCATCATCATCATCATCAATCTTTACTTGTACTTGAAATCGTTCTGTAATTACATGGGCTCCCTGGGAGTCATGTGGATTTTTAATACAGCTTAGGGTGGATTAAAGTGGAATAAAACTTATGTGCTCAACATTTTCAATTTATGTGTTAAAAATAATATTTCACGTATCTCACGTGAAGGTAGTAAATGACCTTCAAGTAATCAGAAGACCCATTTTATCTCTCTACTTGATTAAAAAGTTGAAACACTTGCTGGAGGGTTAATGGCTCTTTTATTTTGTTTTATTTTTTTGTTTTGTCCGTGTGACGCCGTTATGACATACCTTACATTCATCAAACATTTTATTGTTTCCAGCTTGGACCTCGGTTGTGCCTTCAGCTAATTAAGATCCAGGAAGGAATGTGTTCCGGAGAAGTTCTTTTTCATGAGTTTGGTGAGATTGACAGTTTTTCCTGAACTTAAGTTGCCTTCACGGCAGGATTAGCTTAGTAGTTAGAGCGCTTGACTGCAGAGCAGGAGGTCGTGGGATCAATTCCCGAGCCAGAACAATACTCGGTCTTAACTAAAATAACTGAGAAATGAAGGTGTACTGCCTTTTCCCACAATCGGCTAGATCCTCACATGGCTCGGATGACCATGTAAAACGGTGGTCCCGTCTTAAGTGGGAGAGATAAAAGTAGTGTCCTCAATTATTACTATTATCCTAAATACATTGACACTCAAATAAAGAGCTTTTTTATCTTAATGGATCGAGAGAAGTCGTTGCGTAAAGTAACCTGAACTGTTTCACGGTTGTACTGTTCATGGCATCCCAGTTATTAGTGCTTCATTCATTATTAATAGTTTCCTTTATTTCTTTTTGTGTCACTAGTAAAAAAGACAGCTGAAGAAATCCGAGAATTGAAAAGACAAAAAGAGGAAAAAAGGTATGATTCCATCAAAATTATCGTCATTTTTAATGTAAGTAATATAACATTCATATCCCGCATGAGGAACAGGCGTTTTACAGGCAACAGCGAAGTGCAAGGAAAGCGATGTGCTTTGATCACGGCCAATACACTCTTCCTCTCCGCTACTTCCAACCTTTTATCAACCACGCCTCAGTCTTGGTGAATTTTTTTGACATTTGACCCTTGAGTTCGGTGAATCCACCATGCCCATGTCACAATTTCATTTTCCTCGATCTGCGTCTTACTAACTAAGCGATTGTTACTTGGCGTTTTGTTTTCTTTAAACGTGTGCTTTTAAGAGTCGCTCACTTGTGCTCTGGATTTTCATTTTGTTCAAAGGAAGTTGAAAGAGCGAAGGAAGAAACAGCAGCGAGAAAACGTGAAGAAAAAAGAAAAGGAGAAGGCGCTCAACAAGTAGGTAGCTTTGAAAAGTCACAATACAGTGTGAGGCAGAGGACCGGGACAGTGAGTCTGGTGAAAAATAGCTTGCGTGGGAGACGCGCGAGAATGTAATGGGCGCGTCACGTTCTCGCACCCCTTATTTGGCCCTTTCCCTTCCCTTTCAAGATTCTGTAACCCAGGCAAAGTAAAGAGGCGGTGTCAGGGGATAGGGGTAGGGGTAAGTGGGTAGGGATTGGGATGTGAGCAGGAGCAGAATCAGGGTATGGCCGCGGAGGCCATATCCCTTGAAAAGTCAGCATTTCATCGCTTTAGCGGTAATGTTTTCCTCCGCTAACTTGTTTGATTTTAGGTCAGTTTATGATTGAGGGCGTTTCTTGTTTGTTCGACTCTAGAGCGCGAAGCATTGAAGGTCAAATGAAGAAGCAGAAGTTAGAGAAACAAGACGAAGAGGCTGATGCAGAAGGTTTGTGTATTGTAGCATCCGCTCTCATTACTCTAACGCCAGTCATATATCAAGTTTATTTCCTTAAGCTTCTCGTTCAGTCCAATCTTGCAGGCACAACTAAGAAAGTTGCAACGACTTTAGGCCATTTCACGGTCGTCGTAGCCAAAGGCAAAAAATGTGTCGGGATAATAAGTTATATTTGTTGCGGCTTTAAGATGAGTATCGAACTTTTATCAACAGGTGATGTAGCCATGACTGCGGATGACGTCATGGACAGTGACGATGCTGATTGGTACAGACAAGAAGTTGGTGCAGAACCCGACCCTGGTAAGTTGCGCCGGAGAAAAATTCAACTTCTGCACCTTTGAACTGCAACTAACCAAACACTTCCAATTATTTTTCTTTTGCAAAAATAAGGGATGTAATTTTAAAATGTGAAAAGTGTCATGAATCCAGTTGGTTGTAGATTAAAACCGTCTTAAATGTGACATGTTGCGCATCGTCGTGGAAACGTTTATGGATATAATTTATAGGGCCACCTTAGTTTTTGCTTTACTTGTGTAATGTTTTTGTACAGAGAGGTGTTATTTCAAGAATCCGTGGTTATGTTTACAGCCAGTTGAGTGGTTTCTTATTTATTTTTCTCTCTAGAACTCTTTCCAAAAACCCGCAAAAAAAGGAATTCCAAGGAAAAGTCGCAACCAGGAAAGAAGAGAAGGCACCCAGACGATAAAGCGGAAACAGCGGAGAAATCTTCCAAAGAAACAAAACATCGAAAATCCCAACAAGACAAAAAAGTAAACAAATCTGTTAAATTCAAAGTAACTAAGAAAGGAGTGAAAAACAGAGGAAAGCATGTTAAATTAAAACGAAAGTCTCGAAAGTGATACAGAACTTCGTGCTTGGCTTCAAAGTCGAGTCAAATCCTGGAAGCATTGCAAATTAAAGAATCCAAGAAGATCCTTAAAAATAAAGACTTCGCTACCATTGACGTACAAATCTATTCATTACGGGGTTTTGAAATCTATCCACTTTGTGGTCATCACTCAAGAACTCAGGCCCGTAGGGAGTGGAGGTGTGACGGGTCCTCCCCTTCCCCCCCCCCCCCCCCCCCTACCCACCCAGGCCCCAGAGGTCCACTTTTTTGTTGACCAGTGATTTTAAACAAAGTGAATTGAGAGTATTTTCTATTCTAATTCACTGATTGTGCAGTAAAATTGAAAATACTGTGAGCTTTCCACCAAACGTTTTTCAAGTTTATAGCCTTCGTGTAAAAGTTTAAAAACGAGGATTTGGTAATTGCCTGTAAGGAATTTACCCCTTGCTAATAAGTCGCTTACTCCTTTATTTTTTCCTTAAGTCTGCTTTGTAGAATTCGTAGTGCGGATTGGGCAAATGTTTTCTTGCCGCTTTTCTTTCACTGGGAGGTTATGTGGTCTTTTACTGCACAGTGGCTGCCTGTGGTTTCTTATCTTTACTCTATCAGAAATTGACCTCTGATTGCTAGCTGAAGGCTTTAGTATTTTCCTTTTTTATTTTCAAAAGTGGCTTTATAACATTTAGTGTATTTTTCCATAGTTTCCTGCAAAGTGGTAGATGTGAATTATTATTTTAACAGTAAGAGGTTCCCCGGTATAGTTTAGACATGCTGGACCCACCTCTTTAGCGTTACTTATAATATATTGAAGCTCGTATTAACCTATTAAAGTTACCCTACTCGTGTAGCGTAAAAAAAATTTCACCGCCAGTCGGTCAACAGTGTTGCTTGCATCAGTCAACTGCAAGCCCTTTCATGGAAATTAAAATAAATACCTGTCCAGTCTTAGGACAGCAGCGAGTCTTAGGACTGCAGCGCGATGTTGTTATCATTTCTCCCTTTGCAGTTGCCAGTTGCTAGCCTGACGGAGTAACATTCCTTTTAACTTTGTTTTGTTTTTGTGGCGAGAGCAGTACAACCGTTCTGACTGGCTTAATTGATCTTACACATTTATAAGGCCGCATGAAGGTTTGAAATTCTCGTTTTTCAATTGCCTGCCAACAGCCAATCACAAAGGGTGGATCTTGGACCCTCTTGTGCTTGAAGGAGATGAAGGTATGCACTGTTCCTTTTTTGTGTAGCCCTTCGTCTTTGAGGATGTTTAAAACATCTGCTGTTTTCTGTGGCCAAAAGGTAGTATATCCGGATGATGCAAACTTAGCAAATAGTGCGGATTTACAACTTCCTTTCTATTTTATTTTTCCTTTTTAATAGTGACATTGACATTCTCCAAACTTGTAAAATAAAGTGGTCCGGCTTTGAAACAAATCACTTTTGAAATTTAACAGTTTGAGAAATACTAACCAATGTTTTTCAAAACGCTCGTACTTTGCTCGTAATACAGTCTTAGACAGCCTAGTCCCCCCCCCCCCCCCCCTACCCCCGCCACTCCCGCTAGGGCCGGGACTCGCGCCTCTGGCCTCGTTTGCGTCTACTCGTTGGATCGAACCTCCCCCACTCCCCCCCCCCCCCCCCCCCAAAAAAAAAAAAAACCTGGCTACGGGCCTAAATACCCGCTCTGAAGGTTGGTTAAGTAAGAATCTTTCATTACAGTGAAATGCGGGAGAGGATGATTCTGTTTTCAGAACTAATAGTTCATAGCCATTGTGTCACAGCGGTCTGTGTGTATTAAAAAAGCGTGGTCAAATAGTTCATCTTCATTCAACTTATGGACCGAATTGGCCATTCTTGTCCCAAAATCCAAAGACATTGGGGTCATTTCACTTCTACATGCGCTGAAAAAAGAGACCTCAAGACTTATTTCCTGTGTTTTATCACGCACCAATCCTGTCCAAATAAATTTTCGCCAGTTTTAATTCAACATATCAATTGAATGAATTTCCCCACAGGTCAATTACCAGCCCATTCTTTTAAATAAAACTATTATGACTCAACAACGCTTTGAAACTAATTGATTGTTTCAACAAACAAACAAGCCTATTTTTCTAAGTACTTTATTTCAACAGAAGTCGCAGTATTCGGTATTTATAGTCTTACAATGATATATCAAAGCCGCTAACACCACTACTAATAATAATTATATAGATTATCTTGACTTTTAAGTTTGACATTGCCCGGCGTTGACATTTCTTACCACTATATAAAATAATATTAGAAGTAAAGTTTAACAACAACGACGTCCACTAACGTGTATACAGCCAATTACTACCAAATTGAGAGCTCTTTCAAACGTGTATGTAGCAAAGAAGGGCGATGAAATGTAACAACTGAGATTATCATAGTTTGCCATAGCCGTGTTGCTCGCAACAAATGTTATGATAGGTTCGATAAGAGTTCGATTAGCTGTGACCAGCACATTTGACAATGGCTTTTGCTGACAACTACACAAGATCTTGTTTGACTAAAAATGAATAGAAATTACTTACGAAAAATAAAAAAGAAAATTAGTTACGCGCTTGTGCAAGTACAAAGAGGTTGCCAGAGCAGACAATCTTGTTCTCAGAGACTGCGATCGTGTTGGTTAGCTAAAACGATCACTAATGTCCGTATCGCTTAACAAGGGCAATGAAGACTTTGGGAAAAGATTTATTGGAGAGTTGGTCAAACAACTTCAACACTTTGCGAACAATATAAATATTGTGCTAATGTGGTTTAAACTTCTCACATCTCACCACAATTTAGGGCCTGTTTACATGGAGTGGGGGACCCCGGTCTGGTGGGGTTGGTTTCTTTTGTTTTCACGCTCTGAGGGATACAAAAAAAGAAACCTACCCCACTAGACCGGGGTCCCCCACTCCATGTAAACAGGGTCTTAGTGATGCGATGGAAGTGTCAAACAGTCAAAATCAGCATTGGACAAAACTACAGTGAGAAGGTTGACCAGGGTGTAAAATTAATTCCTTCTGTGAGAATGTGAGCAAAACATTCGCCACTTTAAAAACAAAAAGGGAAATGGAGATGAAATGTGTTTGGTAATGTTGTTTGTGGGATCGTTACTGGGGATGCACCGGTCGGCTATTGGTCAATTTTTTCCCTGTCTCTAGTAACTGTCCCAGAAGTCTTTGCAATGTTAACTCGGCCCAGTTTCCTTCATGTTTCTAAAGTGGCGAATAGGCCACTTCCGAGTTCCAAAAACCCTCACTTTCAAAATGAGGCCAAGTGTACAACCTTTCTTGTGAAAATGAGTTTTATCTGCATAAGAATGAAGAATCATTTCCATATCAAAGGCTGAGCACATAACCTAGTTTTGACACAAAGGCCGGTGGAACTCGTAAATGGTCTATTGCATGTCCTTTGTATTCTAGCCTGAGTCATCTCCTCTCTTCAACACCATGAACATCTACCACTCAGGTGATAGTACCTGGGGACCTTGGTTAGTGATTGTGATGTACCAAGTAAATACTGAGGGTGGTGTTTGGTGTCTTTTCAGATGCCACCATCCACAACATCGCTTTTGCCGGAAATTCCGTTTGAGCATCCAACTCTGCCCAGTCTCTGGGCTTAAAGGAAATGATTCCACAGTGCTGTTCAGTCTGTACAGTCTAACTACTACACAAACGATTGCACGGGTAATTGTTAAATAGCTTTGAGTACAGTATTTTAAATTCCAAATTGCTGCTACACTAAACTTAACATATTAAACACTTAGTTTTTAACCAGCAGTACATAAGACAACATAATCCGTTGTTGTGTCAAATGGAAACTAAGGGAAAAAACCGAGTCCCATCTGGGGCTGGGATTTTTTTCCTGGACCTTTCCATTTGATGCAAAACATATCATGTTCGTGTACTTCTGCAAAAGACTCACTTAAGTACATGAACCAAAATGGTTATACCAGAATTTAACATCCATGCACCAGAATTTTTTATGACGGTGTCAGTTTACTACAAGCAGCTACCAGAATGCTTCACAACTTTGTTTTCTTGTGCATATTGTATCGCTGTTTAAAATCCAGCAGAATTACTACATGTGATTTGGAAAAGGAAATGGTCATGAATGACATTCTGTCCTGCAATAGTAAAATGATACTGTCGTGTAAATCTCGCCTATTACATAGAGCATGAGCAACGGGTTATAAAATCCACTGAGAGGAAAATGTTATTTTCTTGTAAGAAATTATTGACAATTCTTCTTGGCCATGAAGGTTACACACGGTTTGACAGCCTCATTGCCTACAAAAAAACAACAAGAAAACACAGAAAAATTCATCACTTCATCACATTTCATTCTTTCATCATACACTACAATCTCGACATTGCCAATCCTAGCAGTATGCAGGACGCGTGTCAAATATGAACCTAGTATATGGCCTTGCTCTCCATGAGTTCTCCGTAGCTCAGTAGATAGAGGCCTGCCTGGTGTTTGGGAGGTCATAGGTTCGAATTCTGTCCTCTCCTGCTGATTATTTCATTTTCACCAGAAAGCACAAGTCAAAAACACAAATTTTTTTCATTCTTCGTGACGTCAATAGACCTTACTCACGATACCCGCCTTCTTTGCACACGCTTTAGGATTGACAGGGTAAAGGAAATGTCACATGGTATTTCAGGGGCAAACAAGTGATAAAATTTGTCAATACGAGCAATCTGGGTAGAGTTTGTTTATTCTATCAACACAAGTGTAAAGTTCGGGTTTCGACAAGTTGTACAGCATTATTGCTGGGGGCATCTACGGTCGTTACTGCATCCAAAAAAGTAACAATATTTATGATCACTTACACCTAAAATGTGCCATTATCCTCCTTTAGGGAAAAAGGTTTTCATTTAACTGTTGTCTAGAATAAACAAACTCGACCATGATTTCTTCTATTGGCAGAATTATTTTATCACTTGCTTGTCCCCTGAGAAACCGCGTGACATCAGTCTTTAAGCGCATACAAAGATCGCAGGTATTGTGAAAAAGGTCTATTCAAGAGGTAATAAACAACATCAAAACTAGTTCATGGATTGAAAAATCTGATCCTTTGATTCTTAGTAGGTTTTGCAACAGAATTTCAACCAAAAATGCAAACATCAGAAGTGCAGTTCACGTCAACATAATTCAATCAGAAAAGGGTTTCACTCCTGAGGTCACTCACCTTGCTGATATCAATTCCGGTCAAAGCTTCAACTGATTTGGGCAGGTTGGCCACAATTTCCAGGATTTCTGAAGTGATCTTACTGGCACCGACATCGCACTTGCCATTGGACACCATTACAATCTTCTTACACTGGGAAATAGGAGCTGCAACTTCAGCTGCAATCTGTGAAATTACAATCAGAATGAGTTGAGAGGCACTACTGGCATATTAAACTTGTAGATGTTGTAGGTAAAATCTGTTCTCAGGTCAAACCAGAATTTCCTTTGTCTCCTATAAATAATTAGGGATAGGAAACAAACGGAATTCTGAATCAAACTGAGTTGAATACTGACTTAACCTGAAAATGATTTTACCTACAACAGACACCTGCTTGGAACAGGAGTTAAGTTTCTGTCCCCAGTGTTCTTTCAGACCTACACTTTTTACAAAATGTTTTACACATGGACACGAGGTGTAAGTCTGTGACTATAAAGTACATGTATTAATGACAAACATAAACAGGCTTGTGTAGAAAAAGCCTGGTATATACCTTTGGCATGGTCTCCAACACCATGTCCACGACAGCAGCTTCCCTGTACTCTTTCCATGCATCAGCCTTCTTTGCCATCTGCTCAGCCTCTGCTGTAGCTTTGGCTTCTATGGCAAATGCTTCAGCTTCTCCTTTCACCTGTTAACAAAAATGGAAATCACTACCATTCAGTATCAGCCTTTAAACAAAATGCTGTACACACAATGTTGATGCTAGCAGCAAGCAGGATTTGTGGCAACACATAAAAATGGGAAATGGCCCAATTCTCGCCGTTAGACCAGGTCAACGATGCTGTACAAATGTCCAAACAGTACAAGCATCTTTGGTGTGCCTGCCAATTCTTATGCTTGGCACAAGGCCCATGCCTGCTGATTGAAAACTTTGATTTTAATTTAAGGATGTCACTGAGGACTTGGGCCATGGATTTTCCTGGCTGCTGTGAGCAGGAACCCTACTGGCTACTTTCATAGGAAACAAATGGAAAATTGAACTAAGAATTCCTTAGCTGTTCTTATTCCCTGCCTACCATTTTTTTTTTCTGGCAACTTGAAATCTTAGCCACAGCCATGCCATATGTAAGTGGCATGTATATGTTGTGGTTCAGTTTTATCCTGAGTTCAAATTTTATTTTCCTTTGTTTCAAACTCATTATCATACATTACCATACCCAAAAACAAAGGAAAATAAAATTTAAACCAAAGACAAAATTGAACCACAACATATACCTTGGGTGTCAATGGGTAAAATCATGTCCCACACTCATTGCATGCTTGATACTTTTTGTATCTTTCTCAACAATATTACTAATAACAGTATCTTTCTTTCTTTAAACTCTACTAACCTTTATGGCTTCAGCCTCAGCCTCAGCTTCAAGTATCACACGATTCCTTAGAAAGGAAAGACAAGTAAATAATTGATTTCAGATTCTGTGGGTTAATTACTGACAGCTTAGCTCTAAAGCCAGGGATACACAGCCCAACACTTGTCCAGCACAATACAACTAGCTGAACTGAGAATTGAGACCAATAATCTGTTCAAGAATGTTCAGCATGATAAAAGGCCTATTTTAGCAAATAGTACAAGTTTATCAACAAAAATGTGAAACCCTGTGGCACTGGCAAAGAACAGCATCTTTCATTAACTGCATACCTGTTGGCCTCAGCAAGTTTTTCCACTTTATATTTTTCAGCTTCAGCTGGTCGTTTAATGGTTGCCTCCAATTCACGATCTTTCCGAGCAATTTCCTACAATATTGTCACAACAAACAAAGGTAACTACAAGTACAGAGTGACTTCTCTAAAATCCATACTCTTTTTGGACAGGTTTAGCTGCCTGCTTTGCAATGAAGTAGCAGGCTCATAATGAATAGTAGGCAGAACTCACCCCAAAGGCACAAGTTCTTTAGGGCTGAGGTATCTTGGGATATTTTGAAATTTAGAGTCTTGGAAATGGCATTTCCAGGGGAATTCAAGAGGTATTTTCCACCGTGGACGCCATGTTGTTTCGTCAGAATGCACACAAGACTGGGAACAATGCTATCAAAATATCCCAGACGTTCCATGACATCGCATGGTTCGAATGTTTCACAGAGCTAAACCCGTTTAAATAATATTACATGTTCAATGCCATCCAAAACTGGGAAACGGATGGTTTACAATTTTATTCAATGGTGCTTATTTTTTGTTAGCAGTGTCGCCGGCTAAGGAAGGCTAACTAGCCAGCAGTTTTGTCTACATGTAGATAGTTACACCTGTACCTTTATAGTAAAAGCACCATATCTGGTCTTGCAAGCATGACGCTGAGTTTAAGAGGTCGTGTCATGGCTGTTTAATTCATTTTCCTGATATTGCCAATTACACTTCCTTATGCACTTTGGAACTTAACATTAACAAAGAAATTACTTATAAATGACAAAGATCACAGCTTCTTGTACAGTGACAAGAACCACAACAACAACAAGGTATTACCTGCTCTTGAACATTAATCTGCTGTGCCCTTTCCACAACTTTGATCTGCATCTCTTCTTCCTTAATCTTCTGTTTTGTTATAGAGGCCTGAAGATTGTAAGCCAGTTCTGACTGGGCTTTCTATTATATCAAACAGACCAAAGTATTATTACGTTAGCTAAGTGAACGAGAAAGACATAATAATTATTATATATTTTGTATTATCAAAGTTAAGTTTGACCTTTGTGACCATTTGCCTTTTGTCTGTCATTAGTAAACAATGGCTAAAATAATATAACTACTACGTCAACCAATAAGAGCTCCTAACCAGATACCAGACAGATTTTACATCATCAGCATGGAATTCCTGTTGCTGAGGTGCAGATGTCCCTCTTGGTGAAACATTCCTAGCGGGGACGAATGACGAGAGATAGCTGTTTTTGCAGGCTACCTGTGAAAACTTTTGAATAGTACCTTGGTCTGAACTTCAATGTCATATGCAGCCTTCTTTAACTCATAGTCTCTCTTGGCTTTGGCAATCAGTGTGTCATTCTCAAACTTAGCTTTCATGCGAGCTTCTTCAGCTAATGCTTCCTAACATGGGATAAAATAATTCAGATTTTATCAAGTCAACATGTATACACAAAACATCTATACCCAAAATTACCACATACACTGGTATAAAATTACAAAAAATTAATACTTGGGCTTTAAATCGACAGCCCTTGAAATATTGCTAAGAGAAATGGAGGAGCATGTACATTTTGTACAAGTCAAATTTTCAATTATTACAACATCACTGGCACACAAAAATGAACAAAAATAAAAATTACTTTAAACCAAGACAAAACTTCAACCTCAGCATATACAATATAAAAATCTGACACCCAGATGTGTTAATGTGCACCATATCAATGATAAACTTTTACCTTGATTCCAGAATCTCTCTGAGCCTCTGCTTCACCAATCCTGGCATCTCTTTTGACCTGTGCAGTCCTGGCCATGCCAAGAGCAAGCAAATAGCCCTGAAAAAAGGAGCCAAACACATGCTAGACATATATACACAAGTACCACTAAGAAGCTAAAAATTTGCAGGGAAAAGGCCAGGGTGATATGAACATTAAAGAAATTGCTTGCCATTCAGGTAAGCTGTTGCTAAAGTTTACTAGCACAGAGGAGTTGTGCAGCTGGTTCACCAATCCCCCTTTTCACAAACATTTTTACTCTTTCCTGCAATATTGTTTGTCCACCTGGAAAATGGCAATTAAAAAAATTTAATACTCAAATGGGTTGCTCCAATAACCCAAGGACGTCAGACAGCACTTTTTGTAGTGTCCTGCAGGCAAGTAAAAAGTGGTTCCATGGGTTTATAGTAGTGGTGGTATTGGTGATTTGAAATTAATAATTATTAATCAATTATAGATCTTTTCACATGTTAGTTACCTCATCATCTCTGATATCCTTTATTGTGTAGCTCACAACACTGATTCCCATGTTAACCAAGTCAGATGATGCCACCTTCAATTCAAAACATAGTTGCTTAGTAACGTATATACATTTGCGTGTAGTAAAAAATGATGCTAACAAGAATGAAGACGGCCAAGAATGATTGTTCATTTTTTCCTTAAGGTACAAGTACTAACATTTGCCATAAATAAATTTAATCAATCCTCAAAACCTGAAATGAAAGGTTCAACAAACAATAGTGCTTGTCAACTATAACGTCAGGGAGTCTCATGTATACACAGCGTTCTCCCTGAATTTTAGCTCAGCAGGTAAGGGACCATTCATAGCCTGTAAGGCAAAAACTATGCACCAGAGGTGCACTTTCCTGGGGGTATGCAAGGGGGCATTGGATTATGGGACATGGCCTCGCTCTTGCTGGGAAATTTAAGAGCTAAGTTCTCTGAAATGTCATTCCCTCACTTTAAGACCCATTTTGCACAAATTCGTCATTGTTACCTTTACACAACAATTTAAAACGATTGATTCCAACAAATTTACACTGTCTTCAATGTTCTCTTTCCAAAATGCGTAGCCCATAAAAAGAAAAGCTGTGAATATTTCAGTACAGTGGAACCCCACCTTATGGCCACCTTGGTAATACGGCAAAACGGCCACTCATTTTATAATAAAAAACCCTTGTTAATACGGTCACCCGTTCATGCTCCGGTTACATGGCCACCCTGCATGCTAATACGGCCAATTTTGTTTGATCCATTGGTGACCATGTTAACGGGGTTCCACTGTACTTTTCCATATATTCATTCATTTCCTTGTGGCATGTGAGAATCGGATCAGATCACAACTAGTGTATTTTTTCAAAGCACTTCTTTAATTTTAGTAAACCTTAAGGCCATTGCAGGCGGTAAGAAGTGTTGCTTCAGGCGGTAAATTTTACCGGTTATAGCCTGATAAGGAGAACACTGCATACAACTTGATACTTCCTTGATTGTTATGGTATTAAGTAACGCTCAAACCAAGATAAAATGAAAAAGTTAAAAATGTTTACAAAACAACAGGAACACAAAGCAAGAAGGGCAGGAAATAAAAATACACATTAAAATTACTCTAGAAACTAGTTTAAGCCTATGAAAGAAAAATTCACGAACTTGCATTACTTTACCTCAAATACACTCTTGGAAAACTTCTTACGATCCTTGTAGATTTCCTGTTTTAATTGCAAATTTAAACCATTGGTCATGACAAAAAATTACAAAAAATGACAAATACGATGCAACAGTTACTAGTGCAGTGCATTCTTTCCATTTACCTCAACAGTCATTGTGCCCATGATGGCTCTCTGATGGCCCTCCTATAAAACAGTAAACATTAACATTAATTGCAGAGTCAAAAAAAGGTTAAGGTACATGATTAAAAGGCCTGAAAAGAATGCACATAACTCAACAATCTTCAACCTGCTTATAAAAATAATACACTGTAAATTATCCTGTTAGTCATAAGCAGACAGCACAGGTGATACAGGTGCAACTTAGTCTAAGTTGCACCTGTATCACCTGTGCTGTCTGCTTATGACTAACAGGACAATTTACAGTGTATTATATTTCAGGGCTTCTGATATTTCGCGGGATTTTCAGGGGTAAATTCGCGGAAAAATCGGCCGATTTCGCGGGATTTTCGCGGGAAAAAAGTCAAAATTCGCGGAACAATCGGCCAATTTCGGTTGATTTTCGCAGGAGAAAAGTCAAAATTCGCAGAAAAATCGGCCCATTTCGCAGGATTTTAGTGGAAAAAAGTCAATTTTCGAAGGATTTTCAGGGGCAAATTCTTAGGAAAATTGGCCGATTTCACGGGAAATTTCGGGGGGAAACTTCGCCAAGGAACAATCAGTAAAAAACAGCAGATTTCGCTGGGGTTTTTTATGGCAAATTTCGCTAGAATCGATCACTTTGGCGCCGATATGACCAGCGTTGGTGAATGTTCTTTTTAACAGGGATAATCATTTGCTCTTTCAACAACAGTTCGCTCGAGAAATGAGCGAATGTTAAAGCTATAAACATTATGGTTAGTGCCCAGTTTTTCGCAACGTTCATCTAAAAACGCCTTGTAGTTTTGGGACGTTGTTTACTCGTCGCAGTGACGAAGCTTCAAGCTAAATTTGGACGTTTGGGGTGAATAAAACCGGTCTAATAGCCAAGATAAGTATTAAATATGTTTTGCCGACATGTATTTGGAAATTTTTCTGGCGGATTTCGCGGTATTTCGCGTTCTTGGGGGAATTTCGCGGGATTTTGCGGAAATACCTGAATTTCGCGGGTCCGCGACCGCGCGAATTATCAGAAGCCCTGCTTAGAATGCAAGACTTCTAGCCGGCCACAGACCTGGGTTCAGTTCATCCCCTGAGCACTAGCTGTATTCCAGTCTTATGTTATGTATTTGTGTTCTCAAAAATTTTACTCTGAGAAGCAATCAATTTAAAGAGGATTGTGGGATATGTTGAAGGTGTATTGTACAAAAATTTGTATATAAAGTGTAGTCAAGAAGCCCAATAAAGGGTTGCTAACAAACTAGTATCTGATCTAAACGTCAATAGATGATAGAAATTAACTAGAACCTCACCAGTGTTTCCAAGGCAACAGAACGCACTTCCTCCTGTGATTTGCCTAGAAACTGTTGGCAGGCTGCATACAACATTTCCTGATTTTGGCCTTGAATTTTTACCTGCAAAATGAAAAAGTTCACTATGTGTGATTTACCTTGTTGGTACTTAATTTTGTGATTACTGTGGAGTTTTATTTTCGTTATTTCCACACACAAATATGAAAAAAAGGTATTAAAATTCACGATTTAAGAGTTCTCACCTTCACTTTACTTATTAAAAAAGTCTGAAAGTTTTCAAATTTCTAGTAAAACTGGAAAAGAAATGTGTGAAAGCTTCACAAATTAACGTCATTTCACTTCTGACTGAAGACACAAAACTGAGCTCACCAGTAAAACTAGTTAACAAGCTATATATTGTTGATACATGTCCTGTATACATGTATGTTGTTTCTATACATACATACATACATACATACATACATACATAACCTTTATTAAAGTGTCTAGTCATTCTAATGCCTATTGGCACTAATTGGGGACACCTGTTACAAGTTAATAATTTTTTTTGTGCTTTGAATGTTCTATATGAGGTTTTACTTTTGCATGCTTAAATTTTGGAAGGATTTATTTTTGCAATTTTTTTACAATCACAAAAAACACGAAATTTAAGACCCGTGAAATTAAGTACCAATAAGTTTTATAACGAGCATTTCCAATCTTCGCCTTTCAGTCCAAAAGGAGACTATTCTGTGCTATGTGCATTTTCTAATCCCCTTGTTCTTCATCCTGACCTACACTGTACCAGTCACTGTCGAACCTCAGTTCTTTAAAATTAATGACAACTGTCGTGGGTGTCATGGTATGCCTGTGGTTTTAGGTCACGTGATTAGAAAAACATGTACTTCATTGTTGTTGTATTCTTGGTGGCCATTAAAAGGGTGAATCTATTGCCAGAGTCCTTCATAAGTGAGACCGCTATTGTTACAATGGGGATACCTTTTTTAAAAGTACAAAAGTAGTTAGAAAGAAAGCTAATGGTTTCTGGCTAAAATTAAACCCTCTTCACTTGAACCTAACATACATGTACTAATACATGACCCTCCAAGAGCCAACAGAACAACATATGCTCACAGGTATTTACCTGAGCTATTCCAGTTACAGAGATAGGCACTCCATGGCGGGTATATACACGAGGAGATTCCACATTCAGGGTCATAGTGTTCAGTGATATTCTGTAAAGAAACCATGCATAACATTATAAGGTGAATCATCCAGTATGATGACTGATCAAGAGCAGAGATGTCCACTGAAGCAACAATAATTTCACACAGTCTTAATACTGAACGCATTGATGATCCTTTTAGGGATTACCCCCATAAAGAGGCTACTTTTCACAAAATGTGTGCATGAAGTAGCCAGCTGTAATAACAACTGTCCATTCCTGTCTGGAAAAGTGGACAAATCGATTAAAAATTACTGGCTTCTAACCATTTCAAAACTAGTTTAACAATTGCATCAGCTGGATGTGGTCCTGTGTGGTGTATGAGTTGTGAGCAAAATCTGTTCTCAGGTTAAACTAGAGTTTCCTTTGTCTCCTATGAACAATTAGTGTTATGAAACAAAGACGATTCTGAAACAAACAGGTTAAATACTGATTTAGCTTGAGATCTGTTTTACCTGCAACATATGCACTTTGTATAAAGAGGGTATTACATGGCTGCGCAGACACGTTTCATTCACTGTAGCCATTTAATTTGTATTGGAAGCCAATGGTTTCAACCCATAGCCCCTAACTAGTTAGCCCTGTTAGGAATCAAGTTTGTCCCCAACCTGCCTAGCCTCCCACGCAGGCGTTTTTAGGGGAGCTCGTATTTCTTCCCTCCCCACAAACGCCTGCTCAACAGAGGACAACATTCCTTTCCCACGCTTAGCCAATCACGTTGTACTTTCCAAATTCTGGAAAGTTGACCTTGACCGTAGGGTAACCCGATAATCGCGTGATCTGCATGATTAAGAAACCTTCATGACCTCTAATAAATGTTAGTCTCAGAGCGGCAAAAGTAAGATTTACTCAGTCAGATTTTAGAATTCTCTGTGCACTGCATAACCTTAGCGAACGAAAGAAAAGAAGGAAAAAGGTAACTCAAAGGTCACGTTCTGGGTCACGATTTTTCACTATCACGAGCTTATGATGTCATGTTTAGCCTGTCAACACTTTATTTAAAACCCATTGATTGGTCACTTACCATGCGAATGTATCAATGGGAAAGGAATGTTGTCCTCTGTTGAGCAGGCGTTTGTGGGGAGGGAAGAAATACGAGCTCCCCTAAAAGCGCCTGCGTGGGAGGCTACAACCTGCCAAGTTGCGACCACTTTGGTCACCATGACACCTAAAATTTTGGAGCTGGCAACTTGATTTGTAAAAAAGTCTCCCTAAACCAAAAGAGTTGGCTGCCAAATGGTGACCGAGCAAAAAAATTTAACTTGGAGGGTTGGTCCCATAGTAAATTTTTTTGCAAAAACTATCTGGTTAAAAGAGTCTGAAAGGGTTAAATTTTTATGACAGCCAGACTCAATTCAAACTTTCACAGAGTCCTTCATAGTCATGCTATCAGGTTTTGCCACTCGCTTGGGGCGCTCCAGTCCACGCTTGCTTCACGCTTACTGTAGTCTGAAAATTCTTTACTTCGTATTACTGAACGAATAGAGATAAACTCATTGCAGGTCTGTTCTAGACTCTCTGAAAAGCTGAACTCGGACGCAAGGTGAGACAAGTACATCTATTCGAAAGCGTACAATGTGGTGTTTGCATGCACGGGAAAGCATTAACGAGGCCCTCTTAGGAGGGATGGGGGGGGGGGGGGGGTGGTACGTATGTCCCAAGTCTGAAATATTTCAAATACGGCCTTTTCGTGTTTCAAGGAGTAAGCCATGCCCCTGTTGGTATTTAACCAACGTCGCTTTTTCATCTTGTCTTGTGTCGCTGTTTCAAGGCCATGTTGCTTGTTAGAATTTTACCCAAACAAGGCCTCGTAAATTAAAAGCCTGAATTTTGAAAATTTTCATGTGTAGGCGGAGATGATCAAATGATTGTTACTGTTAACCTGCATTAAACTTTTGGTTATTCATGAATACACAACCACTACTAAGCTATTTTACAAATAGGAAAAAACCTGGGGCTAACTTGCAGGGGGCAAACTCACTCATAATTTGTACATTTAAGTGATTGCAATTTATTCATGAAAGGTAATCTTGACTATAAAAGCCTTCAAATCATTTTGAAGTACATTGTAGGGTTTTCCCAGTAGCGATGTTTTATTCAATATATTTAATGCACGTTCAGACTCAACGTACGTAGGCCTATATCAAAACCAAAACGGGGGTGTGTGATGTTACGGTTTAAAGTCAACTTCTCTAGAGATTGAATATAAGCTACATAAGTTAAACCACACATGGAAAAGACAACGCTAATACAGGTCATAAATTCATCACGTTTTTGTTTTCTATTCCAACATCAGGAAGTTAAATTGCGTTCATACCTTCATCCCATGTAAACGTATTTCCCATGACACCCGTGATCGGTGTCACATTCTCAAACAAATCAACAAACTATTACAAAGCAGATTTTTCAAAATTGCCGCTTCGAATACACGAAATTGTTTGACAAAATGTTACATTTTCTTAACTTTGAGTCCACTCATTACGTTTGCATTTTTAGCGTTGCAAAGATCGGACCACCTCAGCAAAATTCTATTGTGGTACATAGCGTGCGTAAACTGCATGAATTTCCTTGACTCACTTTTGCAGCTTTTGAATCCATGGCCACACAAATATACGGCCACCTGAAACTAGAGCAGGCTTGGTGTGGCATACACCTGCAAAACAGATCAAGAAGACAGGAAATTTAGAGCAGAGATATTCTGATTTCGGGAGATCATTCAAGCGAACTACAGCAAAAAACACCTGCGAAAATGCAATTCCAATTCAAGCTCATTGCTGAGGGATTTTATAAAAGAAAACGTAACATTGATCACGAAGATATTGGGCGAAATACCTGATACCACCATGGCTTCATTTGGACCACAAGTTTCGAAGAAAACCATCGCGAATAGGGAGCAAACCTCGTCAAATTTTCCTCGTTCTTGGGCACAATAAATTCGCAGGGTTATCACGTGACTATTATGTTGACGCCTTCTGCCCAACAACCACAGGTCACCCAATTTCACACAACACTAAAATTAAGTCGATAGTCATCCGAGCTAATCAATATTTTATCGCTTTGGGCCCTTGCTTGTATCGACCTTCGGGTCCACCCCGCCTTTTTACAACACGTGCCCACCGTCGCCCTTTCTCTTCGTTTACCCAAGGTAAGATGGCGGCCATTTTTTTGGTGAAGTTCAGTTTTGGCGCAGAGCGCTTCCTGTGATTGCTTTCCTTAGGCAATCTAATGTCTTTATTAGTGATTGAAATATAGTCCATTCTTTATAAGTCCCAGATGCTAAAATAAACGAGTTTGTTCGACATTCACTAGCGATGTCTTGTAGTTTCAACATTCAGTTGTTCTAATCTTAATCGTGATTTCATCGTCTACTTTGAATTCTGTGACGGTCTATTTGCAGAAACATTGAACACAACATATGCCTTCGTTTAAATGAATATTTGACATTTCCTCTAAATCCACGTTATGGGCACTATTATGTTAGTATCAGCTACTTTAGCCCAGAGACTTCAAAACTCACATGGTTTTCATACCCTTTTTGGTTCAAGTAAGAGGCTATTTTTCTTCATAGAATTGCACAAAACATTACTAACTTGTAACAACAGTACAACATTAGTAACTAGGCGTAGTTTTTTAGGACTATAAGAACTTGAATGTCTTAAAAATTGTCTGTAAAATGAAGACATATACTCCTTGACTCACAAGCATCTGCTGAAATATTATTTGATTTATCTTGGATAAAACAAACACCCCAGGTCAGCTAGACTTAAGTGTACGAGGTGTCTGTCTAATAAGTGTAGCACATGTTAGCCTTCATAACAGGCATTATTATTTCGCATTTTCAGGTGAGCCAAGACAAGCGCAAAGCGAGTGTTATGCATGCTTAGCAGCTGATAAAAATTGTATTCTTTAAGAGCAAAATAACTCCCCTGTCTGTGATACAGGATCAGATGGACCCACATGATTGAAACCCTTCCCAGCGAGTTTCTTGGTGTTACAGCAAAAATTTTTTTAATTTGTTTTTGTTTTTTTTTTTTGGTGTGGGTATTGTTCACTGCCTTATCTCTTGCACCTTATTGGTACTTAATTTTGCGGGTCGTTAATTTCACGTTTTTCACTTTTGTAACAAAATCGCAAAATAATAGTAGACCCACAAAAATGAATCCTCACGAAATTTAATACCCGTATAGAAAATTCAAATAACAATTGACATGTAATAGCAATGATATGTATTGACAAACACAAAATGCTTTCTGGTTTACTAGTAAGCGCCATTTTGTATCTTCCACTGTGAATTGACATTAGTTTGCAAAGATTTCACACATTGCTTGTTCTAGATAGTTTATCTAATTTTTTAAAAGGTTCAGACTTTTTTAAAAAAGAAAATGAAATTGAGAATGCTTAAATCGTGAAATTTGATGCCCTTTTTCATGTTTACTTGTTAAAATTGCAAAAATAAAATCCTGCAAAATACTGTCTCACCAAAATTGCAAATTTAAGTACCCACAAAATTAAGTACCAATAAGGTACATGTATTACATCATTTGGTGAATGCACCTGTCAGCAACACCAAGAAACTACTCTTCTAGCTTTCTAATTAAGCGGGATCTAAGATAGAATACCTTCAGCTGGTTTTTCTCTGGACAAGATGAGAATCAGTTTCTGTTGGAACAAATTTGAAAGTGTGTGTCAGGGTGTCAGTCCCTACCACTCCTATGGTCGTGTGAATTGACTGATTGGTAACAGTGACAATTATTTGAGTGTTCATCTTGCGACTCATCTGCATGTTACAGTTTTCCATTATTTGTCTGAAAGCAGCTCAAGTTATTCTGAATAGTCATAGTATACTTGCATGTAAAATTAGATCTTTTTTCCCAGAAGTAGTTGTTCCCTTCTAACCGTCATTGATTATGGTGCAAGGTGCTTGTAAAGGACTAGTATTTAAGAGTTTTTACGATTTTTGAGACATGAGAGCGTGTAAGATGACTTCCTTTCCCTAATCCATACAGAAAAGGAACCAGATATCATAAAAGATATCATAATCATGATAGTCCAAGTGAGTTAGTAACATTTTTGTTGTTGGTTTTATCTTTTGTAGTGCCATCATGGCTGAGGATTGGGGAGCCGTTGATGATGCTGCACCTGTTGTAGTTGCACCTGAAGTTCAGGATATTAAACTGTTTGGAAAATGGAGCACAGATGATGTTCAAGTCAGTGACATCAGCTTAACTGTAAGTGCTTTCGTCATTACTATAATTATTCATTACTATAATCTCTCTTTTGTGGCTCTGTGTGGAAAGCCCATCTGGAGGTCTACTTAGTTTAAATTTTTGAAAAGAATGTACTTTATGTGTTTATCTTATTTTCTTCTGTAGCTTTTGACATGTTTTATAATTTACAGGACTACATTGCAGTTAAAGAGAAGTACGCCACTTATCTACCCCACACTGCAGGTCGTTATGCTGCAAAACGGTTTAGGAAGGCACAGGTAAATGACAGGAAATAGCTGGAATTCTGCATGGGTTGGTTATCATTTGATAAAGGGGTCTGGTCACTCTATCAACTCTCCTACCAAGGGTATTGCTTTACAGTAGTTGGTAGTCTGTTCAATATTCCAATACAACTCAGTCCTTTATGTGTACTTTTTGTTTAGTTGGGCAATGTTGTTAAGATGAAAAGATACCTTATTTTGGATGATTTTATCCTAAATTCTCATAATTATACTGAATCAGTTATTTATATGTAATAGGGCATTTGCACGATAACGTCTTTTTAATATTAAGACCAGAATGCATTTGGTTTTTCCTTTCCTTTTTTAATTTGGTAATCACAGTGAGGTTGAAATAACAAAAGCCTTAATTTGCACAAGAAAGCAAAACCCTGAAGGATTGTGGTTGAACTTAGTTAAATGATGCCATTGTGTAAATGGGCTGTTGGCAGATTTAGTGATTGAGCATTGATCTATGACTAAGCAAAATGTGATGCTGATCAACAATATAGTGTTTAATTAATGATCTGGATAAGACAGAAAGCAATTTCTTTTGTTGTGGGGCAATATGCTTTCCTCACACAGGATGTTTTTTTATTTCCACACAAAGAATGCATAAAACTGCAAAAAGGCAGTTTACGAAATAATATTCCCTCTTATCTGGACCATTACTTGAATTGGGGGAAGGGTGGGAGATGCATGCAGTAAACAGGGTGCAAAGAAAGTCGCAGTGTGCCATTCGGGCAAGCTGTAGCAAGCATTTACTTGTCCAAAAATCATTTCCAAAAGTTATTTTAAGTAGCCAGAAAAAAAATGTTTGATGAATAGGATTGATTACAGGTCTTCTGTAATTTAAATTCCCCAAAAAGCTTCACTTTCCCATCAGGCAAGTGATGTTGTACTGTCATCTTGTTCCTTGTGTCTATTTTAAAAGTTGTTATTGTTATGGTATCATGTCTAGTGCCCTATTGTGGAGCGTCTTGTGAACTCCATGATGATGCATGGACGTAACAATGGCAAGAAACTGATGACTGTCACAATTGTGAAGCATGCATTTGAGATCATTCATCTGCTAACTGGAGAGGTAAGTCAGAGTAAGAGAAAAAAGTTCTTATCCGCTTGCCCTTCAAACAAGCACTATCTTAAATTTGGTTATGCGAAACCCAAGAGTCTTTGTCCAAAAAGTTTTGCTTAAAACTCAAAGCTCAAAACAATTAGGCATTTAATGTTTTTAATCACATTGTTTATAATCCTTGTAAATAAAATTATTGTTCTTGACTTGAGCCTGAAATGGAGCTCATAAAAACAAATGAAATGGCCACACAATGGAGAAGTTGAAAAGAATATTTAACCTTATTTTTTCAAGTATGAGGTTTGCTTTTATTAGTATAAGATAAATTTTAATTCTACTGTAATCTGAAGTCAATTTTCAACTGTTTCTCTATTTTTTCTACTTAAAAATGTGGTTGTCTCATGGAAAAGTCATGTTGAAGTTTTACATGTCCAAACTAAATTTCTACCCATCCTGGACAATTGGACATAGGTTTTGGCACACCCTATAAGTGTCTGGGCTGTTGGACTTTAAAGGTGATAGCTATTATACAATATTGATTCTGTGGGAATTTAAGTGTAGCTGAAATTGATATTTTATATCCCAAGGTGCCGTCAATCATACATACAAACGTATACTACATAATTTATTACTCACAAACCTTGGAAACAGACAATGACAAGATTTCGCTGGTGCATATCAAGCAAAATTTGAATACTCTGTAAAGAGATTCAACTAGATTCAATCTTAATCATAAACAAAGTCAATGAATAGGTCATCTTCTTCAAAATTAATAACTGACTAGTTTAGTTTGTTCCCAAATTGTTATATTACTTGTCAGTACAGAAATTAATGGTACTGATATTTCTTGATTGCACCTTTATTCTTAAGAATCCCCTGCAAGTGTTGGTGAATGCCATCATCAACAGTGGACCACGTGAGGACTCCACCCGTATTGGCCGTGCAGGTACTGTCCGTCGTCAAGCCGTTGATGTGTCCCCTCTGAGGCGAGTGAATCAGGCTATTTGGCTGCTCTGTACTGGGGCTCGTGAATCAGCCTTCAGGAACATCAAGTCAATTGCTGAATGCCTTGCTGATGAACTTATCAATGCTGCTAAGGTTTGTATAGTTTTAGAAAGAAAGCTTTTTCGTTTTTGCTATGTTGTCAATTATTAATTCTCTCTGTTAACACAGTTTCGCTCAAACTGATGTGCTTTTATAATGCCGCTGGACTCAATGAAACCCCTAGAGTCTCCTGGCCTGAAAGCAAGAGTCTATCCCTTCTTAAAGGTTCTATTTACAGACACTAAATATGGTAGACAGCAGTAACCATTCCTTATTTCTTCAAAGGTGAAGGGATTGTTAGATTTGAAAAAGGTTTGGTGATGAAACTGAATTAAGTGAACACGAACACACCTGATAGTGTCAGTGTACATATTACTTTTAGTCCAACTTTGATATGCTGTATTCTACAGTTTTATAAGGCTCTACTCCCTCCCCATATGATATGTTTTTACAATCTCTTCTTCTTTGCACCTTCAGTGTTAAGAGGCAGTGTCTGTAAAATCGGTCCAGTGCATTCAGGGTCGAAAAATAGTTTGCCCTCAAACTTTGCCTAGTAAATCATCATTCATAAGTAAATGAAATGACCTTCCAGGGCTGTCATTAAGAGGCGGGGGCCGGGGATTTCCCCCAGCTACTATGAGTGTGGTCCCCGGCTACTTTCATTGGAAAATAGAAGAAAAATCGAACCAAAAAAAACCCATAGCTGTTTGATTCCCTGCCTACTTGTTGTATTTCCCCGGCAACTTGAAATCTTAGTGACAACCCTGACCTTCATTTTGGGAAGTACTTCAAAAGACACATGTTAGAGCACTCAACTGTCAAACTGCTAAATCCCTTGAATTTGCGTGTGGCGAAAGCCGAAAAATTACACAAATTACCAAGCTCGTTTCTCCAAATCCACGAAACGTGAGAAAAATTGTTGTTAATTCTAGGTTAAGGTGATTAACAGTGTGGATAATATGTTAATTTTATATTCTGTTGAACTGAATAGTTTATTGCTGGAAATCAGTCTTAGAGCACCTAAACCAACAACAACAACAACAACTGATTTTGGTTGTCTCCCCTCTTATTTCTATGACTGGTGTGCTTTTTTCAGGGATCATCAAATTCCTATGCCATCAAGAAGAAAGATGAGTTGGAACGTGTTGCCAAGTCTAACCGTTAAAGTAAAATCATGACAGAAGAGTACAATAAAATGTGTTTCTGAATAACCAACTTGTTTTTGGTGTTATTACAGCTTTACATTTTACTCTGGTCATCATTTTAGTTCCAATGAATTCATAGATTAAAAACTATTAAAGCCTAAGTTGTTAAACTATTTTTAGAACTATCCTGGCCCTTTATGTTCTATGCTAAGATGGCTCGACCCAGTTTTTTTTTTAGGCTCACCTTTCATCTCAAGCTAATTGCCAGGGTTCTCTCCCTTGCCTCAAGATAGAGAGAGAACCCTGGGAACGAGGTCGCTTCCGTCTTTGAACCTCTTATCCCTGAACAGCTTGACCTTTTATTGGAAATCCATTTTAGAACATGGATTACATGTGGACTAAATTTTAAGGTTTTTTTTAGATGGAATGAATATCACCTGACCATGGCGTCACATTAGTTTTTAGATCTGAATCAAACTTGTGCTTTACCTGCATTTTGTCTTGAAATGCTCTACGCAACGTATACTTAGGGTGCTTACCTCCAGCTGTGCAAGGCATTTTGAGATATCTTCGAACTTCTTTGTAAAGGGTATAATTTTATATGCGTGGACTAAAGACTGGACATCACATCACCGAACAACTTGATCCAAATACAAACCGCTGGAAGCAGATAAACTCGCGCAATGTCCATCCCAAAAATTTTTAAAGGAACTCAGTCTATGAATTGTGATCTAATCGCTGTTTTCGCCAGTGACCTCAGGGCTTGTGAAAGAACTCAGCGTTGTTTCACCCTGATTCATATTGGCCATTTGCACATCTTCCATAATACACCTTGTTTACCCCCAAAACCTGACATAACCTTCGTTTTTTATTTCTCCTGGGTATTGCTGTAGTCCCAAGAGAAATAGAAGAAAATGCTTCTGCAATATTTTGGGGGGCAAACAAGCTGTATTATGGGAGATGTGCAAATGGCCAATATGAATCAGGGTGAAACACCGCTGAGTTCTTTCTCAAGCCCTGAGGTCACTGGCGAAAACAGCGATTAGATCACAATTCATCGACTGAGTTCCTTTAAAAATTTTTGGGATGGAACTGGTATCGTTCTACTCAATTGAATACGCCATTTGCACGATGACGTCATTTTACCGCTTTGACCAGAATCCTTCAGGACTTTCCTTTCTAGTGCAAAAACGAAAAGGATTGTGGTCTTAGTGGTAAAATGACGCTATCCTCCAAATGACCTATTCAATTTTTCATTTCCTCACAACTTACAAGGTGGAAGAAAAAAGGGACGCGCGTGATCTGGGAAAGGGGGCGGCGGCAGGAAGAGAGGGAGAGAGAGACTCCGCCGGCTTATTTCTGCCCAGTCACCGTGCGTTCAGCGCTTCAACTTTTACGATCTCTGCACATAGACCTATGCTGCTAACTCAATTTTGTACCCGATTCAAATCTCCCGGGGTTAAGATTCTTTGTGTATTGTATTTGCATTATAATGTGGCATTCACATTTAAATGATATTGGAAATTCCTGAAACAAAACGTTTCATTACCAAAGGGTTTGAATTGGGTAAAACATTGAGTTAGCCGAATAGGTCTATTACTATCATGGAGCCTGGAACAGGCTAAGTAAACAGATAAGAAATATGCGAGAAACGTAAGACGGTCAAGTTGTAGAAAACAGAGGACAAAGAAAAGAAGGGCTAGAATAGATCCTTGAGGAACATCACATTTGATTTGTTGAGTCAATAAGTAAGTTGTTTTAAACACGTTTTGAAAGAGGGGGACATGCGGGTCTACGGTATTGTGGTATTGGGCTTTTTTTCATGCGGTGTTTCGGTAATTTTAATTTTAACGTGCGGTATTGCGGTATCATCTAGCTCTGCGGTATGCGGTTTTTCATCATTTTGACTGACGGTATTCGGTGAAATAAGATTGTTCACAGTATTACGGTACCGTTTATTTGCACTTTCCTTTCGATACAATACGCAAAACAAAACAATAAAAGTTAATATTTAGAAGTCTTGAGACAACGGTAAATGGGTCATTTTGTGACAGTTAGAGCGCTTTTCGATTGAGTGTCGTAAAACCAAAACCAAAGTAATCACAACGGCCAATTAGAACAAACGAAAATATCAGAGGGAGCCAATGAGAAATCGAAGTAAACGCATGTAACCGGCCTTAAGCGCGGGAAAACACGAGTAACCAAGTCGCGAATGGTTTTAGTTTTGTTTCTGATTGGCTTAAAAGGTGGCGCGAGTTTTCTAGACCACTCACAGAGCACAGTAAAGCAAAACCAATGCAATCCCGGATTACTTTCGACACTCAATTGAAAATTACTCTAATGGTCGCCTACAATGTGATTGTTGTTGCATCCAATGACAATGAGTCGCTTCAAGTTACCTTACCAGGCTTCTCGATCTGTGTACGTGTGCCAGTCTGCTACACAGCCGTTTTTAGTGCCGTCACGCAACGCTCCTCCCCAGTGGGGAGGAGCGCTGCGTGACGACACTAAAAACGGCTGTGTAGCAGACTATACCTGTGCCGGCAATTCGAGGTCTTACACGTTTTCTCACAATGGCTGAGAAGCTGAGACGGCGAAGACGGCGTGGTCATCATTGACTGTGAGGCAATTTTTTATGAAGAGGGCGAAGGAGGCGAACATTATCGCAACAAGAGTAAGTTGGATGTCAGGTTTCGAGAATTGAAAAACGCCTTATAAAGTTAAAAAAGAAAATCTGGTAAGTTTGCCCCTTACCGGCGCGGCGTGTAAGACAGTCGAGATAGTTGACCCCTGAGATACTGACGTACTAGACTATAGACTCATTCAAACTCGCACTAGACGTGCGTGGAAAGGGTTTTGGTTTGTTTGTTTGTTTGTTTTTTTCGCGCTTTCAAGAGTTATTTTTATTGGAGTTAGTTAGCTGTTGGGTCGACCTACCAAAAAGCTTTTTCCGTGAAAATTTGCCAAAAATTTGCCAACTACCAAAATATTAAGAAAGCATGGACATCTGGTGCACAAATGCCTGAGATAATTAAACGCGCTAGATGGAAGCACCCATAAGTATGCGTAACCGATTATGAATGTGATTAAAATATGCGGTATCGGTATTTAGACGATTTTCGACGCGGTATTTCGGTATTTGCCATTTTTTCTTACGGTATTGCGGTATTGGGTACCCCCTAATGTCCCCCTCTTGAAAAGTAGCCTCTGCTCTAATTAAAAGCAAAGCCGTGAATGCCGTGTTGTTCCAATTCTGAAACAGATCTAGGAAAGCACCGGCACTTTAAACTTGGCCCTCATCAAGGTGAATCAGTGATAATGATTTTGATTCAAACTGGAATTTCTACAATATCTCGAGACGTTCTACGTCGGTAGATATTCGATTGTGCATATAAACTCCTTGTAAACGAATTCGAGAAATTCGTTAAGAATGAAATACGGTCATTGATTAATGAAAATTTCAGGCACTCCAGCCTTTAAGACAGGGATGGGCTTGGCAATTTTATTTTATCAAAAAATAATAGCGGGGCTCCCGCGCGCGCGAAGCGCGCGTGGGACAGAGCCCCATACTCATGGAATATGGTCAAGCTCTTTTCGTTTGGTTGTCACGTGATTGACCGAGCGTACGTACATACGTACGTACGTACGCGTCTACAGATTGTACGGGTGGGCTAGGGCAGACTATCAAAAGGAGGGAGGGGTGTCTCAGGCGTGTCTTGGCAAGTCCACATCTTTAAGGACGGTGCCCACTAATGGGAAGTATTTTTTCCAGGATAATGACTATGTGAGACAAGTAGATCATATCAGGGGCTATTGAAATCCAAAAAGAAAACTGGGGGTAACCACGCATTTTTCAGAGATAACTGCGCTTCAATGTGGAGAAAAACGCTGAATAGGCGTTTTTTAGAAAAATGATAAAAAGTCTTTTTTTCCCGAAATTTCAGAGTGTACACGTAAATTGGCACAAATGCAATGATAATTGTAACAAGGTTTCAAAATAGGCAACAAATGATAACATGACAACTGCTCTTTATACGTCTTTTTTTTTAAATATCAGCACAACTTGGAAGTTATAAGCAGTTACCCCTCTCCACGCGTTTGCCTCAAAAATAGTGTAAACGACATTTTCCCCGAACCAAAAATTGATCGTTTTCTGAGTAGGCTTATTACTTTCATTTGGTAAGATAAAAAGTCGGGGTTACCACGCGTTTTTAGAAGTTAAATTGGTTGGTTTCCACCTTAACTTAATCGCTTTGGGGGTTATTTACAATTTTCCCCATCCCCTCCCCGGTCAGTTTCACTATTGCTTCACTCAACGCGGAGTACTCTGGGATATCCACAATGGCTAACAGTCAGAGAAAACAACAACACACGGAGGAGAGCAAAAACAGAAAGTGAAGCAGGGCATTTCATGGACTCTAAGGAAAACAAATTATACTATTTCATTCAACTGGAACTTCTCCGTCTCAAACATTTAACTATTTTTCGTTCCTAAATGTTAATTTTAGACCTAACAGTGCCTGATAAACCTAAGAAAGTCTTAGGGCTAAAATGGAAATACTTTATTTTACCTTCCATCTTTAGTTTGTAAACAGCCAAATGTCTAGATGTCCAGATTACGTGTGGCGTGAAATTGAACCTTAAGAAATACTGTCTACACGACAAACTGCCCAATGAGTCAATAATTCCAATGCTTAGTAATGCCAAAATGCTTAAATAACAATGATAATGGTAAAAGCATAACAATTTTTTACGATTTTTGCCACGATGAAAGCGTTCCCTTTGCGGTCCGCAACTATTTGTGAAGTTGCGATCTCAGCAATGCAGGCGATCTTGTGATAGTTTTTATCTTGTTCTTTCACCAAATAATAGCCTCGGACTCTCAATAAAAGGGAGATCTGTATGAACTCGAACGCTTTAAATCTATCTTCTAGTGAATAATTATAAAAAATCTTACAAAATTAAAGAAATATTCGAGAAAGTGTTTATAGCCGATTAGCCGATTAGCCGATAAAACGCGAAGGTCGCGAGTGAAAGGTAAGCTTGCAGTTTCTCGATTAAGCGGAGGACTTAGAGCTATTTTCCTTCTGATTTACTGATCCTTGCCTATTAAGGGATTTTTTAATACCCAAGCTCTAAGCGTAACATCTTGAAGCAATAACTTTTGATGTTTTAGAATTGACTTTTGTTTGACTATAAAATGTTCCGTCAGATCGATCATACGTAGAAATAGCAACACTCGCATACTTCTTCGGTTTTCAAAGAACTGACAAGGTAAATAGAAATTATTTTTCATCTGTTGAAAAACGACGCATCTTTTCCACAAGAAATGACTCGAACCTCCCCCGGGCCCCAGACTTATAGGGGACAAAACCAGTCCGCGCGTCCTGCGTGTTGCGCATTTCTTTCGCGTCGCGCGCGACCACCTTAGCATGCGCAGAAAATGTGCGCAGTAACAATAGTGGGCACCGTCCTTGATATAGGATTTTAGTGTAGGACATTTACAATATGGTCAATTGACAGCTGTCAAAACAGGATAACCACTGACCAGTATCCCATGACCATATCGCGGGCTCATGTGTCAACTCATCGAGGTGACGTGATTTATTTGGAAGCTGTCCGCTGACCAGTTAATTGTTTTACTAGATCGCGAACAATGTTCAATCTCATACTTTTACTAGTTAAACCGATAATGCACACATATTGGACATCAATATTTTGATCAATTGACAGCTGTCAAAACAAGGTACCCGCTGACCAGTATCACTTGACCGTATCGCGGGCTCAGGTGTCGACCCATCGAGGTCAAGTATTTTTTGAAGTTATCCGCTGACAAGTTACTAGTTTTCAAGTGATCGCAGGCTCAAGTTCAAGTTTTTTCTAAATTCATATGAAATATGTTGTGTTTATGTGCTACGCAATTAAGATTTTGATTGCAAACTGACCTCGGACGCGAAAATTCAGCCAGCTGTTACAGGCAAGGAAGACAGTTGCTTTTGACTTTTCTCACCATGGTCACGCGTTGGTCACGCTCTACGTCCAATTTTTATGCTCTGATTGGTCAAAATTTGACAGGTGAGTTCATGCGGAAAATTTATGCAGCATCTTGAATCTTGTTTACTTTGACAGCTGAAGCTGACAGAGTTTTGTGTCAACTTGTGATGTTTTTAACTATCCTCTGTTATTCATGGCTAGTTTGTTTATTGGGTTTTTGGTTGAGGAATACGTCGCTTGTCAAAGTCGGAAATCCGATTTCGGATGGCATCGTTTTCGTTTTCACCTTGCTTGATGCGTAAGAGGATTGCAAAGTCTGAAGCGATACTGGCTTTTCTTGATACCTTTCAGGAGCTGCATCTCGAATGGTAAGCCAGAGAAATTATTGTATTTGATGTTTGTTTTTTTTGGATCTAATTTAATGAAGTCGAGCGGAGTTTATGCGTGCATTTAGTTTATGTACGTTTGTAAGATTTGAGACAATGATCTGACCGAGTATCAGGTTTGATATAAGCTTACAGAACTTTTAAAAGCCTTTAGACAGTTTCTCACCGCAAATAGAAAGAAAACGTTCCAAAGAATATTTATTTATAATTCTGGCCGGAAAAGAAAGCTTTAAGCGATTTTCTTGCCTCGAGTTCGTCTTTGAAAAAAGCAAACACCGGGAAGCCGGCTTAAAACATAAACTTAAGCTTCAAGCTTGAAGACTCAGGATTTTTAGGGACACTTTAATACTTGTCTTCATGAATGAAAATTGTTGTTTCTGTATATGTTTCATCGAATTATATTTCTTTTATTGATTGTTAGTAATCTCTCCTGTAATTTTAATCGCTGTGCCGAATGTTTTCAGTCGTTCAGTGAACATCGCTTCAGGAGTACTCAAAATGCCGCGCGTTAATAAACCATTAAATAATAAGT
>OZ037779.1:18721416-18741416 GCA_964035525.1 Porites cylindrica | reverse complement strand
TACTGAAAACGCAGAAAACGCTGCAAATCGCATTTCCGAGAGACTTAAGTTCAAAATTTCTCGGGGGGGGGGGGGGGGGCACGCCCCCGAACCCCCCTAGCAACTCCCGCCTGCCTCAGTTGGCCGTTTGGTCTGACTACGGCACTGTATATATTAACTTATCCTACTGGAGACGGGACCGCCATTTTACGTGGTCCTCCGAGTCACGCAAAAGTCTAACCATTTGTAGGGCAAAGGCAATACCTTCAATTCTCAGTTATTTTAAGACCCTGAATTTTACTCCGGTCCCAGGAATCCAACCCGCGACCTCCCGTTCTGCAGTCAAGCGCTCAGTCAAGCGATCTACCGAGACTGAGCTAATCCTGCCGCGGTAATATTTGGCGAAACGACCGTAATTCTCGTTAAGTAAGTCAAACGAGAAAACGACGGAAAAGGGGCGAGAGAAAGAAGGCAGAGAGCTTATTCAATCTCTCCTTTTCCCGCCTCGCTCCCTTCCCCACTGTTTCCTCGTTTGACCTAAGTTCAGCTTTCGCGCGGCTTTGTTTCCTACTTCACGAACCACAAACGAAAAGCACTCCAAAAACCACCTGTTTTGAAACTAACCGAGGTAAATGGATATTTTGTAGGGCATGCCTTTTACTCGAAGCAGAAATTTTTCTTATGTCATATTTTACATCGATCACGAAGTTAGTGTTACACCGATCGCTGTAGATCAAGAGAAGAGAGTAGATGATCACCATCATATTCTGTCTCATGTGCTGAATCAACATCGTATTATAATGGTCTGAATGGGGTTTAGTGTTAAGTGATATTTGCCTATAATTTTAAGCGTTTTATTGTTTTTTCTTTTTGGTTGTTTACTGTTCCCGGAAAAAATAATGTTAAGTGTTTGGAGGGTTTTTCGTGAAAAGCCCGTAGTCTTTTAAGCATTGTCAACTGCTCCTGGGAAATCGGTAACTTGAAAGCTCAAAGGAGCTGTGGCGGTCTCTAGATATCTTCCGTCTTCGGCAATCTTGCGTAGTCTTTGGAAATCTTCTGAAATTATCGGGAATTTTTGGAAAATGGCCGAAAACTCCTTGATATACTAATCAAAATAATATTGGAACCGTTTTTATTTCTTTCTCTGCTCTCTGAAAAAAAATACTGTTTCAGTGAAATTTTATTACCGTTAGTGTTAAAATGCGCAAAATTTAACTGTGTCAAGTATATGTTACAGAGCCAAAACATTAAGTGTTTTCACACTTAGTGTTTTTTTTAATTGACTCTGGTACTCGCATTCAGACACTCCATTATATTCTTAACTTCAACTTCAACTTCAACTTTATTTAAATTTGGAAATATAACAAAAGATACATTGGGACTGGCCTGCAGTTAGCGAGGCTATTCGAGGCAGACCAGGCTACATAATTTACTACAAACTAGACAAATACAAAGAAATTAGACGTTATATAAGTATATATATTTTACATTAAATAGATACTATTCTACTCAAATGCAAGGACAATATTAAAGTGGAATTTTAAAAATAAAGTAAAATGAAAATAAAGGACAAGAGAATTACTTTTTCATTTTCACGATGATCGTATCCACATCAATATAGTAACATTATATCAGGGGAACCCAAAGAGCGAATGTTTCTAAATACGTCAGTAGCGTCTCAAATGGTTTTTCTACGCTTTAGACTGTCACTTTGGTTAATTTGGAGCTTCCCTAAGAATAATTTATTGGCTCGGAAGTGAACTTTGGCCATCTCGAAAGTTTAAGGTGGCATTTTCGTCTCATCCGAAACTGTTAGCTACCCTGATGGGTCCGGTTGAAAGTTAGAGGACATGGATCAGCCATCTGACTTTCATTTGAAAATTCTAGGGGACGTTTTGTCTTCATGCTAAAATTTTTAGGAGCACTTTTTCAACAATAATCGCAATAGTCTTGGTAATAAAATACGAGAAAACCTGTAGTAGAAAACCTCCGAATATCTTTAGACGAACGAAACGGTAGCCTTTCTTAAGCTTCAGAAATTTCTAGGCATTAAAAAGTCGTTGGGTGCCCCTGATCTTAAGAACAAATACAAATGAACATGAAAAGCGGAATTAACTACAAAAAGCATCTATCATAGTGTTCCAAAATTAAAGTAGACAGCCAGTGCAGCTGAAAAGCGTCTTCGTTGTTATTATCCCCTTCCATTTTGTCTGATGTTAAGCAGTTCCATTATAACTTCACGGAGATCTTTCTTTCTCCAGCAGTAAACAAAGGGATTAAGAAGCGAGTTTAGGAAAGCACAAGATAAAACTATATCGCGCAAGATATCTTTCAATATCGAGTACGTAAGTGCTGGCACGTACGAAAGAAACACGAGGGCGATAATTATACTTGTGGTTTTAAAGGCTTTCCTTTCCTCTAAGAATTTAGTCTTCCCTTCGCTTGGAAGCTGTTCTGTTTTTATCCGCTTCATATGTTGGCGTGAAACAAAATATACTGTTGTATGACAGTATACGATAATTAGAATGGCTGGCACGACAGTGACATAAATAAACCATTTGGCAAATAAACGTGTGGCTGGTATTGGATGAAAAATTACAGGAATAACTGAAATAATCCAACTACAAAATACAACAATCGTTAATCTAGGTGTGGTCACTAGGCTAGAATATCTAAGTGAGTATTTCATAGCTATATAACGCTCGATACTCAGTAAAGCTAACATCAGCAACGATTCAACACTTGGAAAAATATAGAAGAAGACCGCCGAATTGTAAAAGGCGCAATAATCCTCCAGCGATGCACCTGAGAGATAGTAAATTTCTTGTGCGATGATTAATGGTTGTGAAACCAAGCCGACTGCCATGTCTGTTGCCGCTAAACAGGCCAGTAGTATGTTGTAGTTAGACTGCAATGGTCGCCGTGTTTTTATCGCAAAGATAACTAACGTGTTCATGAAGATGATAACGGGACATGATCCTAAATTCATCGTGATAACAGGCAGAGCGGCGAGACTGTCTTGCTTTCTCGTCAGGTAACAACTAGCGATAGCATCCTTGCTGGCTGAGGAATTACTGAAATTCATCTTGGCTGCCAGGTACTGACTCTCAATGGTCGACAGTTTTTTAACACCTGTAATGCGTCGACAATGTTCGTTCTTTAACGGTCTCCATTATATGATTCTAAGGATATTAAGCTATGGTAGGAGCATTTTCACTCACCTGGCCAACAGCTATGCAAATTTGACTGGAATGAAAGAAAACTTGTACTGGAACGGCCGCCGTTTTGGCACATCAATTTGGCCGACGTGAAGTCATATGAAAACCCTCTTTATCCGCAAATGACTAATGCACTCTCGAATGTGTGAAAACCAATTGCTAAGAAGTGATATAACTAAAACCCGAAGGGACCACAACTTACCCCTTAATCATTTTTCTTGTTCAACAATAAAAATGCAACCAATGAAAGTCTCAGTTTAAATTTTCTTATGTCTTAACCCAGTTCCGGCATAATTAAAATTAACGGGACACTCTAAAGTGCTCATATACTATTTCATTAGTTAACTTAGAGATGGTTTTTTGGGGGATGTAATCATAGGTATCACAAAGATTCGCCACCGAATTAAAATAGTAATTAACCTATACCTTTTCCTGTCATGAATTCGATGTAAAACAAATGTTTATTTTAATAAGCTTCCGCAGCTACCTTTCTTGTCATAAAATATGCTTCATTAAGGTTTTCAGCAAAAAGGTGTCTAAATTTAAGAGTATTGCATGGTTTAATCTTTCAGCCTTCGCCTGAACTATCGTCTAAAATTTCCACGAAATAACTATTATCAGCTATTATCTTATCCTATTATGTCACTGGTCTAACAAACACCTGTCTTTTTGTGTCTTAGTTTCTAATATTGAACTCTAATTTAAAACCCTTTCTGAGCCTATATTGCGTAGTTTATCCTTTTAGTTAGTTACGTTAAAATTGCCGTGGGTATTTGCCATCAAATGACGTGGATACAGATGAAGTTGATGTTTGATCAGTTAAAAAATAAAACAACAACTCAAAAAAGTGAAGAAACAGCTGCCATAAGAAGTCATGGCCATTTTGCGTATTAAACCTGAGATCAGGCTCTACTTTCGTTTCGCTTTGAAAATAACATTCCGGCGGGTTAGAGAGAATGTGTGAGAACCGCTAAAATTGGGCCTAATCTCAACCGTTAATTTTGCCCGCCCAAATGTATTTCTTCTAAAACAAAACAAATAATACTGAATATTTTGCAAATGTTAAATGTTTGAAGGTTCGAGTTGTGACGTTTGAAACCCCTTTATTATAAGATATTAATTGTTCTCGATTTGTTGTTAGGAAACGATGTTTTCAGTTACAAAGCGGTTCATAGTAAACATTTGCTCCTATAATAACACGCTGACCGCTGGGGTCAGCGGTCAGCGATGAAGATGGCCGCGTCTTTTGAAGCTGGATAGTTTCGTGTTATTTGTTTCCTTTTTGTGTGTTTTAATAATTTAGTTTCTTGTGTAAGAGTTCCTGTTGTCTTTTATTTGAATATGTCAAAGAAAGGAAAGAAGCAAGACGTGAATGACGATAGTTTTGAATCGGAACGATCTCCCCCTTTCTATTCGCAATAAATCATCGAAAATACTGTTCAAAAAGGCACTTAAAAAAATATTATCTTGCTCAATATTGACTTGTGTGCGTGTGTGTGCGTGCGTGCGTGTTTGTGTTTTAATGAATAACAAAGCTGTATTAGAATAAAGTCAATCCTGTTAAAGGGCCATAATTAGTTTTCTATATTGTGCCCTTCTCCATTCTAACTTTCTTTCTTTTTTTTTATTATGTACACGTAGTTTAATCAACCTTGTACTAACTGATATTGTACAACAAATGTATTATCTGTCTACAACAACAAAAAAATTAGCTTCACATCCGTGCTGCTTATTCAAAACGTGGCAAATAAAGAAACGGGAATCAGTCCCTGGAAGTGAGCAAAGGATCACGATATATTTGAACACTTTGAACATACATGTATTTGGCTTATATAAAAAGGCCATCATTTGAGGAGATCATTTTCTGACAGAGTCTCTGAATTAAGCAAAGACGTCCTTGTCCTCTGCCGCGAAAGCTTTCCAGCTCATTCCCAGATCAGTCAACCAACACAGTACTTGTTGAAAAGCTAAGAAAAAGAACCCAGAAGGCAGGGAACTCGGTGAAAAACAAAATTTTTTAGCTGCGCGGTATAACATAACAGGCCAGAGCCCCGATTTTAGTGCGCGCAGGAGGAGGCCTAATCTCTACAGCAACCACCGCAGATTGGTTTCTAATAACAGACAAGCGTTACTTTCGTAATTAGTTTTAAGCATTCCTCCAGACACCTTTGAAGAGCGCCGGACACGTTGCCTGTCAAGGAACTTTGTACTTCTGATTAAATGAACCAGACATCTCAAGGAAACGCGAAATTTGATCAGACTATTTGGGATTATAAATTCATTTCACGGTCGAAGTCGACCTTCGCGGCTGGCTTCGCAATTGATAACTACAGTTTTCTCGCCGCATTTGGATTCAAATAGGCTTGATACGCTTTCAGTGGCTTTTCAAGTGCTCTCTTTTAAGAAAATAGTGCTCCCATGGCTTATTTAACTTCTTTTAAGAGTAGTATGCCGTGTCAACATTGGTGACCTTCGAAGCGAAAACGGCGAGTCGGCGTATCAAGTTTTACTGTGGAGCCACATGTAGGAATACACTCGCTGCTGGCACATCTTTCTCTGGTTTGGAAGGAACTCTGCGTGGAAAAGACCCTGACCAAAGAAATTTTTAAATCTTCTCTATTTGAACGTTTGAGAAAAGCCTTCAACAATGCACATTTTATAGTCGCCGGTGTAAACGAATTCGAGAGCTCGAGCTCTACCTCACATCTCCTTGAGGAACAGCAAAGCCGATTATATGATTCAATGGACGACCTTTTTTACCAAAAGGCGAAGGATTCAAGTCCTTTTTCTCTGGCTTAAGACGATGTAAGCGTCGATGTGCCTCCAAGCACTGTCGAAATCCCGCCAAAATCTTATTCGCTGGCCGGAGCCCAAGACGCTGGATTACTCCAGATATTCTAGCTTCCACTTCAACATCTTCGCGTTCGCTTGGGCGATCTGTATAATCAGCGTCACAGATACAGTATGGTTTCTATATCAGTCATTTTAGCCTCCTTGAAATGGCAATTATAATCCAAAAATTGTTATTACAGGTTACCTTTGTATTGTTACTTGTTTTTTACTTAATAGGCCTCAGAGCTTACAGGCGGCGCGCCCAAGATTCTGAGGTGATGGTAGTCTCTCTTTTAAAATGTCGGTCATTTATCCAAATTATTATTGTAGGTAATTTTTGTAGTGTCATTTATTTGTGAAATAGGCCAAATTAATTATGGGGCTACCCTCTCCCTCAGAGCTTACAGGCGGCGCGCCCAAGATTCTGAGGTGAAGGTAGTCTCTCTTTCGAAATGTCGGTCATAATCCAAATACTTTTGTAGGTGATTTTTGTAGTGTCATTTGTTTCGAAATAGGCCAAATTATGGGGCTACCCTCTCCCTCAGAGCTTACAGGCGGCGCGCCCAAGATTCTGAGGTGATGGTAGTCTCTCTTTTGAAATGTCGGTCATTATCCAAATTATTAATGTAGGTAATTTTTGTAGTGTCATTTATTTTTGAAATAAGCCAAATTAATTATGAGGCTACCCTCTCCCTCAGAGCTTACAGGCGGCGTGCCCAAGATTCTGAGGTGATGGTAGTCTCCCTTTTGAAATTATAATTGTAGGTTATTTTTGTAGTGTCATTTTTTTTTAAATAGGCCAAATTATGGGGCTTCCCTCTCCCTCAGAGCTTACAGGCGGCGCGCCCAAGATTCTGAGGTGATGGTAGTCTGTCTTTTAAAATGTCGGTCATTTATCCAAATTATTATTGTAGGTAATTTTTGTAGTGTCATTTATTTTTGAAATAGGCCAAATTAATTATGGGGCTACCCTCTCCCTCAGAGCTTACAGGCGGCGCGCCCAAGATTCTGAGGTGATGGCAGTCTCTCTTTTGAAATGTCGGTCATTATCCAAATTATTAATGTAGGTAATTTTTTAGTGTCATTTATTTTTGAAATAGGCCAAATTAATTATGGGGCTACCCTCTCCCTCAGAGCTTACAGGCGGCGCGCACAAGTTTCTGAGGTGATGGTAGTCTCTCTTTTGAAATTATAATTGTAGGTTATTTTTGTAGTGTCATTTTTTTTAAATAGGCCAAATTATGGGGCTTCCCTCTCCCTCAGAGCTTACAGGCGGCGCGCCCAAGATTCTGAGGTGATGGTAGTATCTCTTTTAAAATGTCGGTCATTTATCCAAATTATTATTGTAGGTAATTTTTGTAGTGTCATTTATTTTTGAAATAGGCCAAATTAATTATGGGGCTACCCTCTCCCTCAGAGCTTACAGGCGGCGCGCCCAAGATTCTGAGGTGATGGTAGTCTCTCTTTTGAAATGTCGGTCATTTATCCAAATTATTATTGTAGGTCATCTTTGTACTGTCATTTGTTTCGAAATAGGCCAAATTATGGGGCTACCCTCTCCCTCAGAGCTTACAGGCGGCGCGCCCAAGATTCTGAGGTGATGGTAGTCTGTCTTTTAAAATGTCGGTCATTTATCCAAATTATTATTGTAGGTCACCTTTGTACTGTCATTTGTTTCGAAATAGGCCAAATTATGGGGCTACCCTCTCCCTCAGAGCTTACAGGCGGCGCGCCCAAGATTCTGAGGTGATGGTAGTCTCTCTTTTAAAATGTCGGTCATTTATCCAAATTATTATTGTAGGTAATTTTTGTAGTGTCATTTATTTTTGAAATAGGCCAAATTAATTAGGGGGCTACCCTCTCCCTCAGAGCTTACAGGCGGCGCGCCCAAGATTCTGAGGTGATGGTAGTCTCTCTTTTGAAATGTCGGTCATTATCCAAATTATTAATGTAGGTAATTTTTGTAGTGTCATTTATTTTTGAAATAAGCCAAATTAATTATGGGGCTACCCTCTCCCTCAGAGCTTACAGGCGGCGCGCCCAAGATTCTGAGGTGATGGTAGTCTGTCTTTTAAAATGTCAGTCATTTATCCAAATTATTAATGTAGGTAATTTTTGTAGTGTCATTTATTTGTGAAATAGGCCAAATTAATTATGGGGCTACCCTCTCCCTCAGAGCTTACAGGCGGCGCGCCCAAGTTTCTGAGGTGATGGTAGTCTCCCTTTAGAAATTATAATTGTAGGTTATTTTTGTAGAGTCATTTTTTTTTTAAATAGGCCAAATTATGGGGCTTCCCTCTCCCTCAGAGCTTACAGGCGGCGCGCCCAAGATTCTGAGGTGAAGGTTGTCTCTCTTTTAAACTGTCAGTCGTCCACCACAGTATTATTGAATTTTCATTTTCCAGAGTTCATAGTGGTACCTTCTTTATAGTTTTACGTGATCTGTGGCAAAGACAAGACCAGGCTAACAAATTTATTCTAGTTTTTGCGTGGTGCGACAATCACCGTGGCTGACTGGCCTCCAAAGTTCCTTTATAATTTGGACGCTTCTCAGGAGTTTCTTCACTGCTTGTAATCCAGAATTGGTGATTCTCAGCAGCTTGAAGCTCTTGCATTGCATCAGTTGTTCCTTGGACGGCGACCTTTTCTTGTCCCGAGTACAATATCGATTCTCGATTCTCGACTCTCGATTACCGTATCTTGCTCGTGCAAGGTTTCGGCAACGGGACCAGTACTAACACCATTGCAGGAAAACTGTTTGGTAGAAGAAGAGCAAAATGGTGGCTTCGGCGCGTTACCTGTCTGATGCTCGGTATATCACTGCAAAACTGCGCAACAGAATGCGCCAAAAACCCCTCCGGTACTTGAAAAAAAAGAAAAAAAACCTGAGCGATATAATTTAGTAACTTATTCATGGTGTTCAGCTTCCGGTTTATTCAGCTTATTGCCAGTTGTAGGCAAAGTTCACGCGCACATTATCGCACTCTAACTGGGTTGATTGTGAGGAAACTCTTATGTCAGTCATTGACTAAAAACCCCCCCGCGTTAAGCCTTAGTGCGACGGACGTCCCTTAGAAATATAAATTACCCACACTGATCACCAATTCTACTTGCAAAGTGTTGCGGATTGAGTTGTGTAATGTATTCTAGAGTGTAAATTTAGTACTAACCTCGCAGACAAGGATGCAATGAGACATTTATTTGCGTAGTTAGGCCTACTATCCATTAGGCAAGCATCCCTTTTATTTTCTTTCGATAGCCTGTCCATGCACTAACCTTCGGATACAGAAACTAGCTGCCTCTCGCTGTACCAAAACTTGATAGTTTTGGCGTTCAATATTCTTAACGGGTGCTCACAAAACCCCGGGACTGCATCGTGCGCCTTTGGCGCTTTGGTACCCTGCAAGCTTTGGTTCATCGCGTTTTGAAAGATGGAAATTTTGATATTCCCGCGTAAAAGAAGACCGATAAAACGTGTCTTTCATTGACTACAGTGAAACGCCCGGAAATGAAGAATGTTTTGAAAGAAACGGGAAAACTGACGAAAGTAAATATTTTTTGTGATAAGTGAAATTAATGAGAAATAACCATAAACTAGTTTTGTTGTTTTGTTTTTTTAAAAGCGGTTTGTCTGGTACCATATTTGTACAATTACTTTCAATCAAACCTGGATCGGGTTTAGTTAACTATGACAGAATGTAATTAAAAAGCATTATGTTGACAGCTACAAGGCACATGCTTGTCTTAAGCTGCGAGTATCCCGCCATGTTTTAAACAAAGGGCCTCTAACCAAGCCGGCATTCTAATCCGCCACAAATATGTGAAGCACGCGTCTTTCAAAGTCGCCTAGTACTTAAAATCGGGGCTCTGGCCTGTTATGTTAGGTGCAATGGTGAGAACAATTACGATAAAAACTAAGAAAACCCTTAGCTCTTCTTAGACTAGGAGGTAGCAGAGTTCTCGGATCGTGAAGTTATCTTGCTGAACAGTTGAAAACGTGAATTTTCTCCTTCTGCAAGAGATGCTTGAAGCTGCTACATTGTATTCATATTTTCATTTGTCACCGCAAAACTCTAAAACTACCTGGTTCTCAGCTGAGTCTCACTGAAAATTAAAACCTTAATGATTTCAAATTACAGAAAAGGGCATGAACAACAGAATATTTTTAATAAAGTACAACCTTAAGGTGGCCGGAACCTATTTATATGCGCGTTCGGGTGATGTTTTTCAATCGCGTTTTTCGGCAAGAATTAAAGATTTGTCTATAACCGATTTCTATGATTTTTGTCATCCTTATTAAAGAATGGTCGAACGTTAAGAAACTGTTATTTATGTTTTTGTAGGTATAAAAAGGTTTGAGATATCGGCATATGTTGAAAACCACATTTTTACAAAAAATGTCCTCGATAACTTTGAAACCCTAAGAGAGATTTTTCTCTAACTTCAGCAAATAAGCCTCAAAGCTCTCTAGTTTTATATCTGCAAGTTTGAAGTCAATGATCGTGACCGTAGAACTCGCTGCACAAATAGCCTGTCAAATTTAACCTTAAAATGCAACCCTAACACATTTGTGAAAGTTTTGACACGCAAACAGAGGTAAACTGCAGACGGACTATCTCCTATCTGCAAGGGTATTCTTGCCCAAAGCTTTAGTTGCAAGAAACTGGGTAATCAAGAAACCTACGGCGAATACAGTTCGCAATGCAAGAACAACAACTGATCTATGCTGAATGCGGGCAAGATGAACGAACGTCTGTTTATCAAAGTTGCTGAGTATTTGCCCTTCTCTTTTCGAAAAAAAAAATCTCAACAAAGTAAGATATAACATCTACGGAAATCTCCTACAAGTTTTTAATTATAAGCACCGAAGGTTCCCGTCTTGAGGAGAAATAAAGCCACCAACTCCAGTACTTCAACCGATCCAATTTCAGCTGCAACGAAAATCCTATTAGGTAATTTATTCAAGCTTGAAAGATTTGCCATCATATATTCGCACGGACAGTTTGCCACTGAGTTGGTGGCTTTATTTCTCCTCAAGACGGAAACCTGCGACGCTAAAAACTCTTAAGAGTTTTTAGTAGATGATATATTTTGCCTTGTTAAGATAGGTTTCGAAAAGAGAGGGAAAAATACAAAGTAAGTTTGATGAATGGAAGTTTTTTAACTTTTCCCGCATTCAGCTTAAAGTTTTTGTTCTTGTATTGCGAACTGTATTCGCCATAGGTTTCCGATTACCCAGTTTCTTACAACTGAAGCTTTGAGCAAGAATACCCTTGCAGATAGGAGATAGTCCGTCGGCAGTTTTCCTCTATTTGTGCGTCAACTTTCACAAATGTGTTAGCGTTGCATTTTAAGGTTAAATTTGACCAGCTATTTGTGCAGCGAGTTCTACGGTCACGATTGACTTCAAACTTGCAGATAGAAAACTAGAGAGCTTTGAGGCTTATTTGCTGAAGGTAGAGAAAAATCTCTCTTAGGGTCTCGAAATTATTGACACTTTTTTTGTAAAAATGCTGTTTTAAACATATGCCGATGTCTCAATCGTTTTTGTACCTACAAAAAAAAAATAAATAACAGTTTCTTAAAGTTCGATCATTCTTTACTAAGGATGCCGAAGATCACAGAAATCGGTTAAATCTTTCCTGCCGAAAAACGCGATTTAAAAACATAACCATCGCGCATGTAAATAGGTTCGGGCCTCCTTAAAAGCCGCATCTTTAAATTCTATTTTGTCAGCTTGCACCACTTTAATTATGGATCTTTAACCCTTTTATTCCAAGGAGAGCTACATAGTGGACTGTTATAAGGTGGCTCTGAGCATTCTTAACCTGGTGGCTACCATTCAAATGAATTTTCTTTTCTCGGTAATATTTTCACATGGTACAATTTCTTTTCTCCGTTTTATCTGAATGATGATCGGAAGTTTTGTCAATGTGACTTTGGCTACTTCTGTCATGTCAACTCGAAATTAGGTGAAATTGTTTGATATTACTATGTACGTTGAACAGACGTTCGAAGAAGCTGCATAGGTAAGTAGCCGCGACGAATAATAGGCTGCTGCGAAATAATCATGATAATGTAGGTGTCGATCACAAAGGATCGATTTGTCGAGGCGGCGGTGGGCTGATTGAATGAGAAAGTTTACATGATAACTTAACACCAGGCTTAGATCAGCAACACTGATATTTTGAAACACGGTTTTAACTGCCACCAAAACGTTTTTATAAGACATGACTTGTTCCCCTGCTCTTCATACATTCATGATAAATTTGTAAGCCCCGTTAGCCAGGCAAGATAAAATTATGCACTGAATTAATCATGCTTTATAAATGTATGGTTAGATAGTTATTATTAACAGTTTGTTCCCCTGCTGAAGAACGAGATAGACTGCGGCGAAATAATCATTGTATATGTCGATCAGTAAAGGTTAGTTTGTCGAGGGCTAATTGAAAGAGGAAGTTTAAGTTAACAGCAACCTCAAACGTCAACAATATTTTAAAAACTGATTTTAATTACTGCAACAGTTAAGCGTTGTTTAAACTTTGAGGTAAATGGGGGACAAATAGAAAGAGCGGATATTAACTGAGAACACAGAAGATCAACTTGGACCATGGCTTACGACACAGGCTGTGGACCGCTAGATCTTTTCATAAGTGGGTTGTTTTAGGCAGGTAAAGATATAGTGTTTGTAGTCCTCACTATGTATGTTAACATTCTAAGACTGGTTAGCCTGCGGACACAGACGTATTTTCGGTCGTCGAAAAGTTAGGCTCTCTTCAAACAGTGTAGACTGCGAGCAGTCTCCCTTTTTCTTCAGATTTAGTGAGAGCAATGCACGCGCGCGGGAGCAGCGAAGCCGCGAGACGCGCGAGACGAGGGCGGCAGCCCGAGAAGAAAAAAGAGAGACTGCCCGCTTAGCCAGAGCCAATGAATTAAGCGTTGGCCTCATAACGCAAAATACGATTGGCTGATTTGTGAAGCGTTGACAACAAACTGTAAACAATCGAAACCATTGACAAGTTGATGATGGCTGCAGCACTGCAGGAACTTTTTTCGTGCCTCTCCCGTCTCAGTCTCAGTCACACGCGTGGCCATTTGCGTGTCTCGCGTTTTGCTCGACGGACTACAGAAAAAAAGAGACTGCTCGTAGTCTACAAACAGTGTAGGTTATTCAACTAAAATTTTAGCACCGTTAAATAGGTGAATCCTTTCTGACGTCATTATTCATAGAAGACGTAGCCTTTTACACAAGTTTCAGCTCTTTGCAATCAACAACAATGGAACTAGCAGCAATCAAATACCGCGTGATCGCTGGGTGGCAAAAACTAATGACACTGAATTCTCGACTTAGCGATTCGTATAACCGAGCGCCGACTTTTTGAAGTACATTTTTATTAGTTAAATATTAATAAGACGCAACGAGCGAGGTTGAATATAAAAATTTTTCGTTCACAACTTCCTGTCAACCAATTCATCCTATTCTAACCTCAGGCGCTGTTTTTGATTTTTTTTTCAAAGGTGAAAGGAAAACCTTTACTTCAGCTTTTGTGACGACATCAAACAGCTTATCTAGGGTTGAGGTGAGCGCTCTTTCAATGTATCTCCATTCCAGATATCTTTAAGTAATTTTCCAACTAAGCAACCTTACTCGAATCCTTTTTATAGGTAGCCGAGCAACTGAAAGAAGACTGGAATTAAAAGGTGGAAAGCGGACAATCCACAATGTTTTCCTCACCCGAGTGCATCACCTGGTTTGCTGCGTTCCTTACAATGTCCGTTGCTATAGTAACAGTGAACCTTCTATCAATCATCGTTTTTATAAAGAACAGAACTCTTCGCTCTCGTAGTGTGTACTTGGTTATAAACTTGACTGTAGCTGACATGTTGGTTGGAGGAATTTCCAGTTCTAATATTCTCTTTCCAGAAATAGGATGCAAAATTTTAAATGTAAGGTTAACTCGGGGAGGAAAGGAAATAGTGTGGTTTCTTTTCTACTGGTTTCTTCTTACCTCTCTTACAAACATAACTGTAATTTCGTTAGATCGGATGCATGCGACATTTCGTCCATTCAGGCATCGAGTTATCAAAAAATGGGTCTACGGGGTAACAATTTCTGTTGTCTGGGTTTTAGCTGCAATGATATCAACTGCCATTACGATGCTTAATTTCTTCGGCAAAGAATGGTCACACCATCAGTTTTTATGGCAATCATATTGCTTATTATGTCTTTTTGTTATCTGTGCTTGTTACGCCTCAATTATCGTCAAAATTTGTTGTCGGGCGCGTCGTCAGCACCAAGGTGCAGCCCGTAGGCAAAGAAAACTGACTGTCACGTTACTCATCATGACTATCGTATCATTACTGTTGTGGCTGCCATATGCTGTAGCTACCTTTGTTTATCATACAACTGATAGCATTCGATCACTTTTTTTCACAAAGAGAATACGGCTGAATTCTTCTTTATTGCTTTTATTTTATACAAACTCGTTTGTTAATCCCGTGGTTTACACAATAAGAATGCCCGAGTTCAGGAAAGCTCTCCTGTTATTATTTACACGTCGACAAAGGCAAAATGCTGCTGCTATTCCTCTTCATGCTCGTTAAGGTACTTTGGGTAAAAATTTCGTTTGCGAGTGATTAAACGTCAGCTATACACGAATAATGATTTGCGTCCTGTTGGTACTGAAAAAAGTAATTTCAAGCGAAGCTTATTACTAAGTTTTGGTTTGATAAAAATACTATAAATATATAGATAAATAAGATACTATGATTTTATTTTCTATTTTCAAAATCCCCAAAACACTCTGTTTGCCTCTTGTTTGCACAAACTATTGGTTTCACATGAATTTGGGAAGACTGTATATTCCCAAGAGCATTTAAAAACAATGACTTATGCAGAACTTGAGGGAGGGGGAGGGGGGAACAGAGTGTATTATGGGCGATTCGAAAATAGTGAATGCCTATTTTCGAGTATAGCTTTTCAAAGTCGTCAGTGATAAGGTAACTGATTCGAAATATGTGTCAGAACTTTATAGTGTAAACATAGTAAGTAAGTAAGTACTGTTATTTTTCGACTCAGTTAGGCACGAGCTACTATCTAATAAACTAAACTTGCTGCCACTGAATGCCTATATCATCAACTGGTACCACAGTTTCTTAATAATGGATAACAACGTACAGTCCACCACAACCACTTTCACGAGTGGAAAGGAGTAAATAAGGGGACAACGCACTGAACGCAAGGCAGAGTGAGCGGCACTTATCTATGCAACGTGTTTGTGAATGATCTTGAAATCAAGCAAGGTTCAACTCCCGCGCTTTTTACAGTCAAGACAAGTCAAGCGTACCCCCCGCCACCCCACCAAGATTCTATTAACGACTTGATTATTTGAAAAATGAACCTGAATCGTCAAGTCGTTCCTGTAACTAGTGTCAAATTCAAATCGGCATTCCTGCATGTGTCATGAGCAGTGAATATTTTTCGAGACCTTCTCTGTCTCTGGTCAGATTGAAAATCTTTGAACGTTTAAAATTGCTTCGAGGACATTTATATCAAATTCTGGAAAACTTAGCCTGTGTACAGACGCTCCCCTCCCCTCAGAAAGGGAGAGGACGTCTGTATATAGGCTAGCAAAGCCCTTTTTCTTGTAAGGTACTAAGACACCTCGGTACCAGATTATTTAAGTACCTAAAAACCAAAATGTAATCGAGCATTTTCCTTCTTGAAGTTAACCTTCACTAGTCTACCACAAAGAATGTAACATTTGAAGTATTTCTTGGAAGCGTAATCCAAGCTGCCACCACCCTTTGCAACACCCTTCTGAGCTTCACCCCGGGTAGCCTGCGCAACAGACGGAAATTAACTTCTGGTTTAACAGTTACTAATTCTGAATTCTGAATTCCTTTGTCCTTTCTTAGAGTATGAAAACACATAATCGCGAGTTTCGTCCTAATGTTTCCCGTTCGGTCTAAATATCGATCAATCTCCTACGTGAATCTATGATCTGAAGAATTTCGAGGGTAAGGGTGGTAGGTATTTATCAGAGTTGCAGGTTTAGGTCAGTTAATCTTCTGGTATAAATCTCCGCATGTTGATTGTACCACCATCAGAACATGATTCTAACAGACCTGATTCTTTAGGGTGCCATTTCACGCCATTAACATCTGGAGAATGGGCCTGTATCAGGTGAAAAAAAGAAATCTGGTTTATGCTTTTTTATCCAGTAATTAGTTGTTCATAAGACACACCATATATCGTATCGAGGTACCAAACATTAAAAAACGTAACAACCAAACGCTGCGTCTAGCCGTCTAAAAGCCGAGTAAACGAATGAAAGACGCACTCCTTAAGACAACTTGGTTCAGAGAAAAAAATGTATACTTGGTTCAGAGAAAAATATATATACTTGTTCAAAAAGACAAGCTGCTGGCGTAAGACAATGAAGATGTAAAATTGTTCTAAATATTCCATATCCAAGTTATCCCCCCCAGAAATTTGTAAGGAATTACCCGGTCCACTTTTTGCTGAAGCTGCACCCAAACCAAAAGTATGATCAAAATAGCTTAATATTAATCTTCAGACAAAAATGGGGGCATACAAACTTCCTGAAGGGTAAGCCCTTAATTAAAAGGGTTATACAGTCAACTCTCTCTAAGACGGACACCTTTGGGGCCAGCACTAAGTGTCCGTCTTAGAGAGGTGTCCGTCTTATAGAGGGTCAAATAAAGGGAGTCAAGAAAGGCAGAGACCAACTCTAAGTGTCCGTTTTACAGAGGTGTCCGTTAAGAGAGAGTCGACTGTAGAGTAATTTAGTCAGGTTTTCATAGATGCTAGACTGGATTATGCTCAGGATACCAACGAAATTACTGCAAACCTTTCTTTGAACGGCCACTTGGTGAAATGTAGGTTGATTTTTGTCACCAATTGCAACAGAGGGATCCTAATGAATAAAAAAACAATTTATGTACTTAATAAATGTATAAATAAAAAGCAACCTATAATTAATTAGTCTCATAGAAAACTCTACATCGAACTAATTAGTTTTTCTTGCTCAAGAAGTTGGCTAGGTAGTAGTTAAAAGAATCAAAGGCTGAAACTTTTCTGTGGGTTCAGCAAAGGTATGATTCGCTAGTGTAGTGATTTAAATAAAAGCTTCCTAAATTGCGAGGTACCAAACATCAAAAATCTGTAGAACAGTTTGATTGTGAATCACCTGTTGAAAAATTCGTATGCAGTCATCTCCGGAAGATGTCGCTATGGCATCAGTGACAAATGACCTAAGATTTTATAGAAAAACAATTACAAAAGATGCAAAATCTTGGGCAGATCCCATAAATTTGTTGCATTGTCGTAAGCCAATGCGTTTGTAAACATGGTGAAGCTTTGAAGAAGTGAAGGATTCTCTCTTTTTCTCCACATCTACACCCTCGCACGTCTTCATAATCTGCCATTCACTCGTCACTCTTTAAATGGTAGGGACCTTACGATACCGCACAACGGTGACGCTGGTAACAATGTCATTGGAAACTGGCTTCGTATCCCTCTAAGCTTGTTCGTGATTATTTCAACTCGTCCAGTTACTCGATAGTTGGGAAAGTAAGTTGGAGCTTAAGAGAGGGAACCACGTCGGAATATTTATCGTCTTGCCGTTCACCTTCTTGAAGAACCTAAAACTTCGTCATTTTACATCGCAGTTGTCAAAGGACAACAAAGAAATTTACAGAAAAGTATGAAAAGAGTTATTTCGTACTCTAGGAGTGCGGTCCTTTGAGATAATACAGATTAGGATTCAAGATCACTTGGATCATGGTGCATCAAACAAACCTCTACATCCCATCTTGACAAGGGAGACGGATTTATGCCGCGGTTTTGTGTATCCTGTGGGGTCAAAGACATATTTTGAAGAGCTCGGAACGAGGCGAATCGACATGAAGATACGTCCAACATAAAAGCCAGAAAACGAGATACGGTAGATGCACCTAGCCTGATTCCCAGATGTCCGACGGGACAGGGAGAGAAGCGAAGGGGCCCGCTAGGATATGAATAGAATGCAAATTCAAACCGTGGAAACAATAGTTTTTTGGTTGTAACCATGAGGTTAACAGAACAGCGGGCCACAGACTGAATAAAGAATATGAAAAGTAAGTTTGATTACAACTCACCAGCGAACATCATAAACGCTTCGGTCGTGATAGCCAGATAAGACGCAGACTGTCTTCCATTTCGGGTCACTTCCGTGGGTTGGCACACCTTTATTCAATGTAAACACAGGCAGAAAATGTCATCGTTACTAGTAAAGGTTATGGGCCATATGGCTAGGAAAGAGGGAAGTAAACTCCTAGGACTTTACATCATAGCTCTCTTGCGGAAGTGAAGGCCAAACACTCTGTTTTGGCTACGAAGTGGTTGTTGTGCACAACGCAACTTGCTGCAACTGCATTCCCTTTGTTCCGAAAGATTTTTTGCGCGGTATCACGGATAACACGACCGATGGCGGATTAAACACAAGGAATTGAACACAAGAGTCGGAGAGCACGAAGAATTCTTCTGCACAAAAGTCGGTAACGGTTGAAGCTAATTCGCACTTATGCGCTCAATGTAACCACGTCCCGTAATAGAGTTCAACAAATACCTTCCTCATTTCCAGGTTCATAACACTGCCATATTCTTAGCTAGAGTTTTGTCATCGCTACACGAAACTGGGAAAAAAAATCAGGAAAAGGAAACAAACCAAAACGGTTAAAGTGAGGACCTAACCAGCCTGTCTGGCCATTTCCTGGTCAGATTGTTACAATAAATGAGCGGTGAACAAACAGATGTTGAAATATAATATATTTGTCCTTAATATAACATTCAAGGAATTTTCACCTAAGGACGTAATTCTCTTTTATAAGTATTTTTCGACTTCCTAGTTACATATAACAATAACAAAAACGATGGTTAAGGCGTAGGACTACATATGATTTGGGTTAAGTGCGAAAAAAAAAGAGACTAAAAGCTTAAACGTGTACTCTTTTTGCGAGAAAACTGACCTTAACGATGTTTAACTTAAAAACAATATGAAAATTTACATGAAGGACCCCAAAGGTAGATTGAGTGACAGCTGTTGTTTGTTAAAAGATTTCTGTCAAAAGCTGTTGTTTATATCCTTTCAAAAAAAGGTGGAAACAAATGTAATCACAGCAATTCTAAGGCAGTATTCCACGTATCAAAACGTGCGGCTGTGATAACTGACAGAAACCTCAGTGGCACCAACCCATTCCGTCACCAGTTTTGTCAAAACTAATAGCCCACACTGTAGACTCGTGACCTTCTAAAGTATCAAAACAAGACCTGCAAATTAAAAGAACACACAACGTAACGTTATCAATGCTCTTTACTATACCCTTGTAGGTATCATCGTCACTATCATTAAACCTCAGACCACATGCTTAACTAACAAGAAACCGACCACAATTTTCTATTGACAACCCTCTTATGAATCACGGAAATGACGTCAAATGTTCAAAAATATATTTGCGGTGAAACCGCTGAAAATTTTGGGACAATTCATTGAATTGAAGATACAGTCAAGCCTGTATTACAAGGCCACCCTTTGTTATGTGCTCACTTACTAAAGTCTCGAAAAACAATTTCCATAATTACTATCAAACCCATGGTCCGAACAAATTATTTTTTTATTGTCTTGGCCTATACTTAACGGCCACTTTGTCTAGAGGGCATTAAGTTGGCCATGTCTTCATGGTGGCCACTATGTTTCCTATCTTGCGAGACGCAAAATGCTCGGGTGACAGTTAAAAAACGGTCAAAAAATAAGCATATCCTGTACGCGTTGTGACAATTAAATCTTTCCAATTATTCTATTATCAGTAAAGAAATAACTTACCAGTCATCGTCATCTCCTTTGTAAAGTTTTATTGTATCGTCGTAGCTGCACGATGCCAAAATCTGAAATCAAGATAAGGGCCGGT
>OZ037779.1:18658916-18718916 GCA_964035525.1 Porites cylindrica | reverse complement strand
GACTCTGGTCACTCCCATTCAGACACTCCATTATATTCTTAGTAGCATTATATCACGGGAACCCAAAGACCGAATGTTTCTAAATACGTCGGTAGCGTCCCAAATGGTTTTTCTACGCTTTAGAAGTCAGTTTGGTTAATTTGGAGCTTCCCTAAGAATTATTTATTGGCTCGGAAGTGAACTTTGGCCGTCTCCAAAGTTTAAGGTGGCATTTTCGTCTCATCTGAAACTTTTTGCTAACCTGATGGGTCCGGTCGAAAGTTAGAGGACATGGATCAGCCATCTGACTTTCGTTTGAAAATTCTAGGGGACGTTTTGTCTTCATGTTAAATTTTTTAGGAGGAGTTTTTCCACAATAATCGCAATAGTCTTGGTAATAAAATCTGAGAAAAACTGTAGTAAACACCTCCAAACATCTTAGACGAACGAAACGGCGAACCTTTCTTGAACTTTAGAAATTTCTTGGCAGTTAAATTAAGTCGTTGGGTGCCCCTGATCTTAAGAACAAATACAAATGAACATGAAAAGCAGAATTAACTACAAAAAGCGTCTAACATGTTCCAAAATTAAAAGTAGACAGCCAGTGCAGCTGAAAAGCGTCTTCGTTGTTCTTGATTATCCCCCTCCATTTTGTCTGATGTTAAGCAGTTCCACTATAACTTTACGGAGATCTTTCTTTCTCCAGCAGTAAACAAAGGGATTAAGAAGCGAGTTTAGAAAAACACAAGACAAAACTATATCGCGCAAGATATCTTTCAATATCGAGTACGTAAGTGCTGGCACGTACGAAAGAAACACGAGGGCGATAATTATACTTGTGGTTTTAAAGGCTTTCCTTTCCTCTAAGAATTTAGTCTTCCCTTCGATTGGAAGCTGTTCTGTTTTTATCCGCTTCATATGTCGGCGTGAAACAAAATATACTGTTGTATGACAGTATACGATAATTAGAATGGCTGGCATGACGGTTACATAAATAAACCATTTGGCAAATAAATGTGTTGCTGGTATTGGATGAAAAATTACAGGAATAACTGAAATAATCCAACTACAAAATACAACAATCGTTAATCTAGATGTGGTCACCAGGCTAGAATATCTAAGTGAATATTTCATAGCTATAAAACGCTCGATACTCAGTAAAGCTAACATCAGCAACGATTCAACACTTGGAAACATATAGAAGAAGACTGCCGTTTTGTAAAAGTCGCAATAATCCGCCAGCGATGAACCTGAGAGATAGCAAATTTCTTATGCGATGAATAGTGGTTGTGAAACCAAGCCGACTACCATGTCTGTTGCCGCCAAACAGGCCAGTAATATGTTGTAGTTAGACTGCAATGGCCGCCGTGTTTTTATCGCAAAGATAACTAACGTGTTCATAAGGATGATAACGGGACATGATCCTAAATTGATCGCGATAACAGGCAGAGCAGCGAGGCTGTCTTGCTTTTTCGTCAGGCGACAACTAGCGGCAGCATCCTTGTTGGCTGACGAATTACTGAAATTCATCTTGGCTGCTTCGGACTGTCCCCCAATGGTCGACAGTTTTTTAACACCTGTAATGCGTGGACAATGTTCGTTCTTTAACGGTCTCTGTTATATGATTCAAAGGAAATTAAGCTATGGAGCATTTTCACTCACCTGGCTAACAGGCTATGTAAATTTGTTGGAACAAAAGAAAGCTTTTACTGGAACACCAACATGGCCGCCGTTTTGGCACATCAATTTGGCCGACGAGACGTCATATGACCCTCTTTACCAGAAAATGGCTAATGCACTGTCGAATCTGTAAAAACTAATTGCTAAGAAGTGATATAACTAAAACCCGAGGGGACCACAATTGACCCCTTAATTATTTTCCTTGTTGAACAATAAAAATGCGAGCAAAGAAAGTTTCAGTTGAAATTTACTTATGTCTAACTCAGTTCCGGCGTGATTAAAATTAAAGGCACACTCTTAGGTGTTCATATACTATTTGATTAGTTAACTTGGGGTCTGGGATGGTGTTTTGGAGGATGTAATTATAGGTGTTATAAAGAATGGCCACTAAATTAATAAAGCAATTAACCTAAACCTTTTACTGTCATGAATTCGATGTAAAACAACTCAGGTTCTATTTTAATAAGCTTCCGTAATTACCTTTCTTGTCGAAAAAATATGCTTCATTAATGTTCTCAACAAAATCTTGTCTAGGGAGCATAGCATGGTTTGATATATATTTTAGCCTAATCCTGACCTTTCGTCTACAATTTCAACGAAATAACCTTTGTTATCGTTATTTTAGACAATTTTTATCTCATTTTCTCGTGTCAGTCGGGTGAACTCATTTAGTTGGTATGAAAAAATACATGAAGTAGTAATAATATGGGATATCCCGTAATTCTCAGGTTACTGTTAAGACTAACATTTAATTTGTTGCAATTTCTACCCAGTGTTAAAACTCATTAGACGACTGCAACGCAGACTAGCTTGACCTGCGTGCGGCATTTATTTAATTTGTACCCTGAATTTTCCGATCATGTCCGTAGTTAGTTCATTGGAACAATTAGCCAATCATTTTCGATAAAGTAGCCCAGTTATCATCTTCTGAGGATCGATTACTTAACATGATTTCGAGAGCAATTTTGCCTGGTATTGTAGGAAATTCTGTTTTGACGACGCCAATACTTTATAATTTTTATATTGCTCGCCTTGCTCTTTTTTGACTAGACAACCCAGGATTCTTAAAGGCGAAATTTAAGAAAGAAAATTATTTTTATAAAGTAAACAGCTCGAGGGTTCGGTGCTAAGTGTCTTTTAGCCATTAGAGAAGACTTACGTGCGTCAGTAAACATTATAACCCTCGGACGCACATGGAAACTGAGACAAGTTTAGTGATGATCAGTTGCTATGGTTACAAGTTATGACGTCATAAGTAGCAGGTGGTCAATTTTTGAGTAAAAACCTGTTTTTCAACTTCTTTCAACGATAAAAGTAAAGCTTGGGGATAAAAAGAAGCATGTGTCATTTCACATTTCAAGCACAAACAATTACCAATTCTCCCCGTTTTTACCTGATTACTTATTCTTGGTAAAATTCAAGATGGCGACCATGTTTGGTGACGTCACAGGTCTCCAGCAGCGTGACCACCCATAAAATATACCTCATCTTATCCGAAAATATCAAAGGCTTTCCACTGACGGTAAAATCTTTCCGAAATACTGCAACATATCAAAACCTCTAGGGAGGGGTCCCATCACCCCCCTTGTACCACGGTAGGGGTAGCCTGGGGTATGACTTTGCGTGTACGTCCGAGGGTTAATTTGAGTTAAGCAGGTGGGATTTTTGGTAATTATATTAAGGAAGTACCACGGTCTTGATAATGTAAATATAAGAGAGAAGTAAAAAAAATCGTCTTTAAAAGAAGCTGGCGGTTTCCCCATAAAAAGTTCTTTTAACATTTTGTTTGTTTTTGAAACAGTCTTCAGGTCTTCGGCGGGCTCTCTTCATTAGAGTTCACCTGCTTCTAAATCATACCCCTTCATATGATTCTAATTTTCAAATAAATATTTAGCTTCTTGTTTTATGCCATTTTGGTTTCAACTGAGGTTTAAGAATTGGATCAAATAACTTAACATTGTCAAAAGTGGAGGAGCGATTTTTAAACATTTTTCTAACACGTGCAAATTTCTTGTGACATCTTTGTTTGTGTTTCAACGGTTTCAACTGTTATAAATTTACACGCATTTTAATGAAGGAAAAGAGAATACTTAAAATTACTGCCATTGTTCACTCATTTTATCGATGGAAGAGAGGATGCCTAAAATTAACAATTACTGGAAATGTACACAATGTATGAATTTGAACTAATGAACTATGTAAATATAAATTATTTGAAGCTTTTCATAATTCTCAGAAAATTAAAAGTTATAGCGCAGGTCGATTTCCAGATTTCATTGACTTAAATAATTTAAAGGAAAATCGATCATGTGTGATGAACTGGAGCGAGCAACTTCCACGCACTCTTGTCACAGCGTTTTCACGGACCAGTTTATTTTTTGAACGGTTGTGGTGCAGATTTTGAATATCTTTTAAATTCCACAAACCATACACTAAAACCTACAGACCTAAAGTGATATTTGTTGCCTTTTAATAAAGTTTAGTTTTCCTTTGTGATATCTTATACTTCGAATGCGCCCATAGACATGGTGGAGGTTCTATTCTCGAGGGAAAAGGTGTCCTAAATTGTGTCTAAAAATAAACTAGTCCGTAAAAACTCCTTGACAATAGGTCTAGTATGGGAGTCGCTCGCTCTGGGTTATGGGCTCCTGTGATGAATTACTAGCTTTTTTGAAAAAAAAAAATCCTAGTGCAAAAGCAAAATTAAAATAAAATCAATTTTTTTTCTAGAGGAAGTGAATTGGGGTCTAGCTTCATTATCAGGTAAAAGAATACAGTATGATTATGACCTATAAATATACAATAAAAGCAAGTGCTCACAGGAGTCACGCTGAGTAGGCTTAAGTTCTTTGATGAATAACATTAAGTAAACGAGGCAGTCAAATTGACGCAATTTTTTACAGCTAAATGTTTTATAAAGTCGCCTCTTTTTAATGTGACCAGATAAACGCATGTTAACATTTCTTGTCCATTAGGACTGACAAGACTGTAAAATAAGGGAGCAACTGTTAACTGCCAAATAGATATGGTGTCATTTTAAATGGCCACCCAATTTCAGCGACGCATGAACAAGGTGCCCGCTGTCTTTGGTCAAAAATTTTCATTTTCATCAAACTGGTGCTACTGCATGGTCTAACAAACACCTGTCTTTTCCGTGGGTATTTGCCATCAAATGTCCTGGTGAATTTCTGTTTTTCTCTAGAACACATGCTCATTAAAGAAAGCCTTGATGACTAAAAATCCGCATTTGAGTGATTATAAGTACACGCACTAATGCATGCAAAAAACGCTACTGAACAAGATAGCTTTTAAAAACCGAACAACAGAGCCACCATTATAAACCAATGAAACTGATCAAGTTGCCGGATCTATACTTAAATTTTTTTTGCAAATTATTATCATCTGTAAATTACTAGATACAAATAATGTTGTTTCAGTTGTTTGATCTGTCAAAACAATAACAACAACAACAACAACAACAACAACCAAATTAGAGAACCAGCTGAGCTGTTTCTTCAATATAAGAAGTAGCCATTTTGCCCGGCCACACATTTTTTTTTTTAAACACAACAAACAGTACTTTGCAATTTTAAATGTTTCAATTAGCTGTGGCGTTGAAACTACTTTATTATAAGATATTAATATTAATTCATAAGATAAAGACGCCTGTGGGCGTATGGGCTTCTTCCATTAATCTTAACTCGTTATAGCTATCTCAATATTGACATTGACAGTGTCCCGTTCCTCTAACTTGCACCTGTGTTCTCGATTTGTTGGGTCAGATAACGATGAGTATAACAGCAGTTCATAGTTAACATTTGTTCATGTAATAACACGGCGCTGAAACTGTCTACAACAAAAACTTAGCTTCATACTAACTTTCGAGCTGCTTATTAAGAAGGTGGCAAATGAAGAAAAGGGAACCAGTCCCTGGAACTGAGCAAAGAATATTATATTTGAACACTTTTCAGCAAACCGGTATCTCGTTTATATAAAGAGGCCATTATTTGAGGCGATCAGTGTCCGAATTACGCACAGACGTCCTTGCGCTCAGCTCATTTCCAGATCAGTCAACCAGGACAGTACTTGTCAAAAAGGTAAGAAAGGACCCCAGTAAGCAGAGAACTCGGTGAAAAAACAAAATGTTTTAGCTGCGCGGTATAATTTAGGTGGAATGGTGAGAACAATTACGATAATGACTAAGGAAACTCCAAACTCTTCTAGTAGGTAGCAGAGTTCTCGAATCGTGAAGTTGCTGAACAGTTTAACGGGTGAATTTAAAGAGGTGCTTAGATTCGCATCTAGAAGACAGTGGACTTTGAAGCTGCTACATTGTATTTGGAGAATTCTTTTGTTACCGCAAAAACTCTAACACTGTTTGATTGATCAACGAGAGACGCGTCTCACTCCCAGAGTTAATAATGGGATCTTATATGGTGGTTCTAACTTTTGAGTTTGCAAGCCTATGAAATATACGGTGGTGACCATTCAAATGAATTTCTTTCAGCAGTATTTTAACTTGGTACGATTTGTTCCATGAACGGAAGGTTCGGAATTCTTGTCGAATTGACTTCGGCGACTTCTGGGAGTGAAAGGTCTACCAGTGCACATTATTCATTCAGTGAAATTGTTTGTTAAATTTGCTTGTATGTTGAACAGATGGTGCAACATAGTACAACGAAGAACACCATTTACTCAGTACTAATACAGCTTTAGGCTGCATGGGTCCCCAAATGGTAGGCTGCTGAGAAATACAATGGCCCCCTTGTAGGTGTCGATCAAAAAAGGTAGATTTTTCGAGGAGGAAGGCTGATTGAATAAGGAAGCATTCATCAACAACAAACATGATCCTAACTGCAACGAAGAACGTTTAGATAATATGATGACTTGGCCCCCGGCTCTTCGAACCTTCATGATAAATTTAAGCCCCGTTAACCCCCCAGGCAGAATATGTTGCTTTATAAATGTATGGTTAGATAAACAGAGCTTAAAACAGTAGAGCAAATAACATCGATTACTAGTAGCAGTTTCTTCGCCTGAATTGAGAGCGAGACAGACTGCGGAGAATAATCACTGTATACTGTCGATCAAAAGGGTCGATTTGTCGAAGGCCGATTGAAAGTGGAAGTATATATATGGCTCACGACAATCTGTGAATCTTGAGATATTTGCATATGTGGGTTGTTTCACGCAGAAAATAGAGAATATTACATGGCCGCATGGGGGAAAGATAATTGGCCGTCGATGTTTCGTTTCGAGGTAAAAACTGTTTTGAGTTCTGCTGGAGTGGCCGACGGCTAATTGAAATAAATAATAAAGGAAAGGTAGTCTTCCCGTCACTTTAAAGTAAGGTGTAAAGCGCGCACGACGTTAGAAAAGTTATGGTTTCCTTTGCCAGTTTCAGTTCCCAATGGTGCTGAACTCGCTTTCTTTCAAGGAAGTCGCACGCATACTTGAAAAAAGTTCGTCCTGGTAACGGAGATGGAATGTTCATATTTTCATGATCCCAGGATAGGCCGTCTTTTCTTGATCTTGCAGTCAGATCGCAATTTTACGAAAGATATTGAGGCGAGATCTCGAAAACCGGGCCAGCGCAAGCGCTTTACCGGGATCTCATGAGGAGCCATTAGCTGGCGGTTTTGTTCAACACCGACTAGGCTTCCTAAAAAAAATGTTTAACTAATGAATAAAGAGGTTAGTTTCTAAGAAATCGTCGTCAAGCCCCAGTGTGGTTACTAAGAAACAATTATAATCACGTATCATCGCTGTCGTCGTAAAGTTTTCACTTTTTTGTTAGGTACAAGCGATTTGTCACCGAGCCCATTTATCGGAGTCAGTCAACAAAAATAGCAAAGCTCGAGTTTATTTCCATATGAAATTTCTGCGCCCGTTTCTCAGACGTCATCTGGCGGGGAAACCAGTCGTAGCGTCGCTTAATGTCGGCTGTTTTCTCAGGCTAAGATGCAATATTTTCTCTCGCGTCACTCTTGATATCTCAAGATCTCAGAGGACGTTTAATGGTGATCATTTTCATGACACTGCTACAACTGATGACACTGCATTCCTGACTTAGTGATATGATTCATACAAAGCAGCGCCGACTTTTTTAGGTTTACCTTTAATAAGTAAGTAAAATATTCAGCTCCAGTATAAACCGAGGTTGAATATAAATTTTTTGCCCATATTTTCTCCCAACAAATTCATCCTACTCCAACCTTCAGCGCTACTTTTGTTTTTTTTTCCAAAGGTGAAAACAAGACGTTTGATTCAATTTTTGGGACGACGTCAAGGAATAGCTTAATTAGGATTGGGGTGAGCGCCCTTTGAATATATCTCCATTGCAGATCTTTGAGGATTTGTATTCATTCTTTAAAGTTCACCTGTTAACTTTTCTCTTCCAACTAAGCAACCCTTGCTTAGTCAGCGAATTCTTTTCATAGGTAACCGAGCCTGAAAGAAGACGAGAATTAATGGCAATCATATTGCTTGTTATGTCTTTTTATTATCTGTGCTTGTTACGCCTCAATTATTGTCCAAATTTGTTGTGGGGCACGTCCTCAGCACCATGGTGCAGCCCGTGGGCAAAGAAAACTGACTGTCACGTTACTCATCATTACTATTGTATCGTTACTGTTGTGGATACCATATGCTATAGCTACCTTTGTTTTCCATACAACTGATAGCATTCGATCACTTTCTTTCACAAAAGGAATGCGATTGAATTTGTCTTTACTGCTTCTATTTTATACAAACTCGTTTGTTGATCCCGTGGTTTACACAAGAAGAATGCCCGAGTACAGGAAAGCTCTCCTGTCATTATTGACACGTCGGCAAAGACAAAATGCTGTTATTCCTCTTCAAGCTCGCTAAGGTACCTCGCGTAAAACGTTCGATTGGCAGTGATCACAGGTCACAGAAGTGGGCAAAACACCCGGTTGACCTGCATGCATCCAAACCTCTTATTTCAGCCATTGGTGCCTATAACCTGCATTACCTACTGTTTTCAGGGATGAGGGCATTGTTATGTCACCATCCCTATTGTTTTCCTGTTTGGAATAGGTGCAGGTCGGCCCCCTATAACACAACCTAGTTCCTAGGCGTTCTCGGCTCGGTCAATGATTATTTGCCCTGTTAGTGAAAAAAGTAATTTTAGGCATAGAGCGTTTGAAAACAAGAACGTGTGCAAAATTTGGGGGTGGGGGTTGAAGGAAAGGATTTATGGGGTATGAGAAAATAGTCAAAACCTAATTTCGTGTTTAACTTGTCAAGCTCGTCATTGGTCAGTTAATAGAGATGATTCCGTCGAAATGTGCTTCAGAACTTTATAGTATAATACTATGCATGTACGTTCGCAATCATAGTTCTAATAATCATCGCACTTTGTAATACCTGTCACAATTTGTAATAAACCGTGTCGCACTTTGTAACAAATCTGTCAAAATTTTCAGCAACTGTTCATTGCACTTTGTAATAAACTAAACTGTCGCAATTTGTCATAATTCCATTGTACTTTGTAATGAACCAAATTTGTAACAACGGTCCATTGCACTTTGCCATAAACTAAGCGGTCCGAATTTGTCATCATTCCACTCGACTTCCACGTGCCTCCGGTCATGGCTGACGTGTCTCTGAAACCTTAGCTAAATTTTACTTTACCTTTACTTTACATTTCAAACGCTCATTATGCCGCCTAAAATTGACAGGACAGGAGTAATCTGAATATATAGACATACATATTTCTTATGGGCTTAGTTTATAAAATTTGCTATCTACATTATCCACTCCTTTTAAGTCCGCCATACTTTAATACTTTAATTTCCAGTATTGTTTTGTTTTTTCTTTTTCTCTCTTTTAGTTTATTTAGTTCTGTTTGCAGTTGTTCTATTACTAACGAGAACTAATTTGTTCAGTCTATTATTTGTTATTTAAAGTACATGTAGTGTAGTTACCAGATTTAGTGTGTACGTAAATATTCATGGGAACTAGGGGACAACTAGACAACATTAGTTTACTTGGCCTCTAGATACCAAAGATTATATTCTAACCAGTAAAAATAAACAGGAACAGCAATAAGGAATGAAAAATGTACCAGCAAATGTAATGCAGGAAAGGAGGGAATACATATTATCGCACTTACATTCTCTTGTTATGAGATTCGCTTTTGTGAGTTTGATCTCTGTCAAGGGGGTAAGTAAGTGGGGCATAGGTAAAGAAAGTAAGTTAGTATAGAAGTGTGACGTCACAAAAATTTCAATTTTAAGCATTTGTTGAATGAGGCTGAGTATGATCTGAGGGGTTATGAAGATCGAGTTCTCCATAATTCTTCAGATCGTACGAAAGCCGAATCCAATGACTGTTTAATTTGTTATTGATTTCCAGTTTAAAAAGAAGGTAAAACATGCTTACCTCGATCGATGTTAAGTTCCCCTTTTCATTTGCCTGTTTCTCTGCAAGTTCAGGAGAAAAAGGGATGATCAGTTCTGCAGATATTCTCCAAATAGTAAATATCTAGTTGGTATTCTTGCTGTTTTTGGTAGTGGTTCGGCTATTTCGTCTTCAGTTCAAAACGTGTGAAATATCCCGCCATTCTTGTACTGCTCTCCCGAAACAACGACAACCTCGACTCTAGGGCTTCTGAGTTGCTGTGCATTATTCTCACATTTATGCTATACTTATATTGATGTCACTTTCCATACATCGCAAAACGTCTTCCAAATTTTGTCAACGCTGGGTGGTTATGAAGAATTAGCCTTGGGATTTGAGCCAATCAGAAACCGAGAACTATATCTTGAGTGATGAGTGAAATTATGGGATTCCAAATAATAACGACTTGGAGAAAATTCAGGTGAAATTATGGGATTGACTAAGATATTCAGAAAGATGGAGGCTGTCCATCGTGCCAAAAATCAGCTAGTTGGGGTAAGATTAAGCAAAGCTATGCTATGCTGACTCCATCTAATCCTCCTAAAATCAACATGGATCGTAAAATTGAATAATTTCTTAAATGTAGTTTTTGTCATGTCATAACTTCTCTACTTTTAAATTTTAGTAAGTAAGTAAATAATTAAGTAAGTAATGTTATGTAACCAAGGTAGCCCATTCAGCCACGAGGCTGGTATTCAAAGGACCATGGGAAACAAAGATTTATACTATTTTAAAATTCCCTAAAGTACAAGAAGAACTGATAAGAAAACCTAAATAAATTATATACAAGATTACAACAAGCTTAATTTGCACTGATGACTTTAACAAGATATTACTGGATTGCAAAAGTCACCCGCATTTAATTCTTAATTCTTTAATCAACTGATTGTAACAACTTTAAAAAAAGAAAAGATAAAAAATTCAATCATTACTTACATCAATTATTTTTAAGCCATTTGTAGGAGTAGTTATTCCGGAAATAGGTTTTTTTCCTCAATTCACAGCGTGTTGAGATGAATGAAATTACTTGTCATGAATATTTATAAAATAGTCAGTTCAATTCATTAAATGTGATATTAATGAGTCTCAAGTCGTAGTAGCAGTAGAAATGGAAATATATAAAAAAAAGTTGTGTAAGATAGTAAGAAATAAATGTTATGAATTAAAACTGCTTACTCATCATAATTTTTTAAGTATTTGGGGACGGGGCGCTTTTAATACTGACAAAGGGTGAATAGTATTATGGTCTCCCCGCCTACTTGAAAAGTTATTTTGCCAATATTGCGTTCAGGCTTTGGTTGGCCCAGGTTTTTCGTTCTTCCAGTGCCAGGATCGTGCAAAGCCCTTTTTGTTGTAGAGTACTAAGACACCTCGGTACCAGATTGTCTGAGCACTTAAAAACCAAAACGCCTGCGTGGATTTTCGGTTGTGAGCTCTTTGCAACGCCCTTGTGAGCTTCAACCCACGCAACGTCGACAAAGTCAAACAACAGCTGCAGGAATGAAATATATAGTGTTTTGGAGGCTTCGTCGTTAAGCATGATCGTATGCGAGAAAATAGCTACAGTGGAAAACCACCCTAAGGGTCCAGTACATTTATTCAGCGTCTGAATTCGCCGGCTGTCACTAAAAGCGTAAGAATTGAGCGAAAATTTATTTGAATATTTGCAAGCAGTGCCAATGACTTAAAATCGCTGGAGGAATGTCTACATTGTAAACATGAAAGCCCTTAAGTCTGACGTCAGACCAACGATTACTTCCATCGCTAATTAGGGAACTTAAGCAAGATGAAACTTTGTAGGATGCTTTCTTTAGCTTAAAGGCGGGGGGGGGGAGGGAGGGGGACCCTCTCAAGCCTTTGATTCTTAGGATGCCCATCGTCGTTTGGAACTATTGGCCTTTTCTTTACTAATGTTGCCTCTGGCGAAGAGTGTTTGCTCTCAGGAATCGACTGCCTCTGGCGATCATGTTGTGCTATTTGTTGATTGATGATTAAATCTTTTCATATAATTTTCATTTATCTTGCATCTTTTCGTCCTGGAATTCCATTTTCCCTTGAAAAGTCCTTAAATTTCGGTGCAAGTCCTTGAAAGCCATCCTCAGGAGCATAAATATTTCACCCATTATAGCTGATTACCGGATCTTAACGGCGCGACCGTATTAGGTGAACTTGGTCTTCTTTCAGGTTATCACCAGATGCTGTTACACCCCTCATAAACGAAAATCACAACTCTCTCGACTCACCCTTGGGGTCCGTCAATACAGAACTTGAAATCTGCAATACCCAAGGCTGAGTTTCCGAGTCAACACTGCCACCGAAATCTTTCAACACATAATGCAGACCATGAAAGCAAGAGTCAGCAGCTTTCCGAAAGAAAGCGCCAAAGCAGAGGCTGCTGAGGACATGGAATCAGTGTTCACCGAAGAAATCCAGTGGTAAAGAGGAACACGCTCGTCACAAGTTGTAAGTAGAGTCTCTCTGGCCACCATCCCGGAAGAACTCTGAGAGGCTTTGGATAACCAACCAACGATTTCAAAAAAGCAGAAAAAGGCACAAGTTTAGGTCATACTACTACTCATTTTGTCAGCCGATTATAAGCTAGACTGCTTGTGGTCCGCCTTTTCCCTTAAAATCCGTCTAGTTCTTAGCTCATCCAGCGCGATTTCAAAGCCCGACGTTATTACTTCGCGTGCTGAAACTTTGGAAAGAAAAACAAGAGACTGCTCGCAGTCTAATTATACGCTGATAACTTGAACAGTGAAATCAATACGTAAGAACTTTTATTTGGTACTTAGTTAAACACTATCACAAATTTCTGAAAGAGCGTTATATATAATTATTCTACAACTGTATGTCCATAAAATCCTGCTCCAAAAATACTACGCATTCATTTAATATTTCCCATTTATCTTTCCCCGAACGTAGGCACGGTACATGCATAGAAAATGGGTAAATAGGAGCGATGGCCGCGAGGGAAGAGGGTGTGCGCGTCGCCTAGTGCGTATCCTCCACCCTGGCACACCTCGTTTACCTCGTGCCCCCCTTGCTCTCCAGACTAGTATAGTGTCAGTGCAGAAAACTGTCAAGATCATTAGTCGGACAGGGTTACTAAACCGTGTGCAGGCGCCAAACTTTAAACGGTATAAGTTACCCCAATTTCTTCACTATATTATGTAAAACCCAGAGACGTAAAAATTTCGTGGGATCTTATATTTGGGAGTTCTAACGGGGATGTTTGCAGTGATCTGCGAAAATTGCAAATACAATCCCCGCTAAAAAGCTTACATTTCATCGTCACGGTTCTGAATTCCTTTGCCCTTTCTTAGAGTATGAAAACTCATTCCCAGAGAATGTCGCCAGAGTATGCCCCCGATCTCGTGCTAATGTTTTCCGTACGGTCTTCATCTATCAATCTCGTATTTGAATCTATGATCTCAAGGGTACTAGGTATTTATCAGAATTGTAGTTGAAGGTCATTTAATCCTGTGGTATGAATCTCCACATGTTGATTGTACCATCATCAGAACATGAAGCTAAGAGACCTGATTCTTTAGGATGCCATTTCACGCCATTAATGTCTTGAGAATGTGCCTGTATGCGGTGAAAAAAGGAATCCGGTTTATACCTTTTATTCTGTAATTAGTCATTCAAAAGACAGATAATATATCGTACTGAGGTACTAAATATTGGAAACAACCAAACGCTACGTCTAGTCGTTTCAAAGCCGAGTTAAAAAAATGAAAGACTGACTCCTTCAAGGATGGTCAACTTGGTTCAGAGAAAAAAAACTTGTTCAAAAAGACGATGCTGCTGACGTAAGACATTGAAGATGTAAAAGATGTAAAGTTAACCAGTCGGAAATTTGTAAGAAATCACCCGGCCCCGTTTTTGCTGAAGATGCAGCCAATCCTTAATTATCTTTTGAAGACAAGTGATCAAAATAGCGAGCTCTTCAGATAAAAATGGGGACAGTGCAAACTTCCTGGCCTCGGTTGTTGAAAAGATGGATAGCACTATCCAGTGTATAAGTATTTGGAAAACTAATTGCGCTATTCAGTGGATAGAGATTTATTTTGTGGATAGCGCTATCCACCTTCCGAACAACTGGGGCCAGAAGGGTAAGACCTTAATTAAAACGATTATAAAGTAATTTAGTCAGGTTGTCATAGACGCTGGACTGGATTATGCTCAGGATATAAACGAAATTACTGCAAACTTTTCTTTGAACGGCCACTTGGTGAAATGTCGGTTAATTTTTGTCACCAACAGAAGGATCCTAATGAATATTAAATAAACAATTTATCTCCTTGATAAATGTATAAAGAAAAAGTAACCTGTAATTAATTAGTCTGCGAGATAACTCTGTATCGAACTATTTAGTTTTTCTTTCTCAAGAAGTTGCCTAGTAGTTAAAAGAATCAAAGGTTGAAACGTTTCGGTGGGTTCAGCAAAGGAATGATTCGCGAGTGTAGGGATTTAAATAAAAGCTTCCTAAATTGCGAGGTACTAAACATAAAAAATCTGTTGAACAATTTGATTGTGAATCACCTGTTGAAAAATTCGTATACAGTCATCTCCGGAAGATGTCGCTATGGCATCAATGACAAATGACCTAAGATGAGAAAAACAATTACAAAAGTTCAAAATCTTGGGCAGATCCCATAAATCTGTTGCACTGTTGTAAGCCTTTGCGTTTGTAAACATGGTGAAGTTTTGAAGAAGTGAAAGATTCTCTCGTTTTCTCCACATCCACACCCTCACACGTCTTCAGAATCTGCCATTCACTCGTCACTCTTGAAATGGCAGGCACCTTAAGATACCGCACAACGGTGACACTGGTGAAAATGTCTTTGGAAACTCGCTTCGTATCCTTCTAAGCTTGTTCGTGATTATTTCAACTCGTTCAGTTATGCATTAGTTGGGAAAGTAAGTTGGAGCTTAAGAGAGGGAACAACGTCGGAATATTTATATCGTCTTGCCGTTCACCTCCTCTATCTAAAGAACCTAAAACTTCGTCACTTTACATCGCAGTTGTCAACGCACAACAAAGTAAATCTGAACCGTGGAAACAATAGTTTTTTGGTTGCAACCATGAGGTTAACAGAACAGCGGGCCACAGACTGAATAAAGAATATGAAAAGTACGTTTGATTACAACTCACCAGTGAACATCATAAACGGTTCGGTCGTGATAGCCAGATAAGACGCAGACTGTCTTCCATTTCGGGTCACTTCCGTGGGTTGGCACACCTTCATTTAACGTAAACACAGGCAAAAAAAATGCCATCGTTAGTGGTAAAAGTAATGGGGCATATGGCTAGGAAAGAGGGAAGTAAATTCATAGAACTTAACATCGTAGCTCTTTTGCGGAAGTGAATGGTAAACACTCTGTTTTGGCTACGAAGGGTTTGTTGTGCACAACGCAACTTGCTGCGGCTGCATTTCCTTTGTTCCGAAAGATTTTTCGCTCGATATCACGGATAACAAGGCCGATGGCGGATAAGATAGTATAGGGAATTGAACGCAAGAGTCGGAGAGCACGACGAATTCTTCTGCAGAAAAGGCGGTAACGGTTGAAGTATGTTCGCACTTATGCGCTCAATGCAACCACGCCCTGTAATAGAGTTATACAAATACCTTCTTCATTTCCAGGTTCATAACACTGCCATATTCTTAGAGTTTTGTCATCGCTACACGAAACTGAAAAAAAAAAAAAAAAAGGAAAAGGAAATAAACCAAAATGGTTAAAATGCGGATCCTATCCAGCTTATCTGGCCACTTCCTGGTCAGATTGTTACAATAAATGAGCGGTGAAGAAATAGATGTTGAAATATGATATATTTGTCCTTAATATAACATTGAAATAATTTTCACCTAAGGATGTGATTCCCTTTTATAAGTATTTTTAGACTTCCTAGTTGCATCTGACAATAACAAAAACGATAGTTAAGGCGTTGGACCACATCTGATTTGGGTTAAGTGCGAGAAAAAAGAGTCTAAAAGCTTAAACGTGTACTCTTTTTTCGAGAGAACTGACTTAAAACGATGTTTAACTTAAAAACAATATGAAAATTTACATGAAGAACCCCAAAGGTAGATTGAGTGACAGCTGTTGTTTGTTAAAAGATTTCTGTCAAAAGCTGTTGTTTATATCCTTTAAAAAAAGGTGGAAATAAATGTAATCACAGCAATTCTAAGGCAGTATTACACATATCAAAACGTGCGACTGTGATAACTAACAGAAACCTCAGCGGTACCAACCCATTCTGTCACCAGTTTTGTCAAAACTAATAGCCCACACTGTAGACTCGTGACGTTCTAAAGTATCAAAACAAGACCTGCAAATTAAAAGAACACACAACGTAACGTTATCAATGCTCTTTACTATACCCTCGTAGTTATCATCGTCAGTATTATCAAACCTCAGACCACATGCTTAACTAACAAGAAACCGACCACAATTTTCTATTGACAACCCTCCTATGAATCACGGAAATGACGTCAAATGTTCAAAAATATATTTGTAGTTAAACCGCTGAGAATTTTGGGACAATTCAGTGAATTGAAGATACAGTCAAGCCTGTATTACAAGGCCATCCTTTGTTATGTGCTCACTTACCAAAGTCTCCAAAAACATTTCCCATAATTACTGTCAAACCCATGGTCCGAACAAGCTATTTTTTTATTGTCATCGCCTATGCTTAACGGTCACTTTGTCAAGAGGGCATTAAGTTGGCCATGTCTTCAGGGTGGCTACTATGTTTCCTATCTTGCCAGACGCAAAATTCTCGGGTAACAGTTAAAAAACGGACAAAAAATAAGCATATCCTGTACGCGTTGTGACAATTTAATCTTTCCAAAATATTATCAGTAAAGAAATAACTTACCAGTCATCGTCATCTTCTTTGTAAAGTTTTATTGTATCGTCGTAGCTGCACGATGCTAAAATCTGAAATCAAGATAAGGGCCGGTTACCCATGACATAAACTTACAAGACGAATATGGCCCATTCTTATGATTTAAGTTTTCATATGCAGTCTTAAGCGGAATCGGTATGGAATATCAAACAAGTAACATGCTGCTTCTTCGCCGAGAGCTTTTCACTAACAAACAAGACAGAGAAACCCTAGACAGTTGTGCTAAACTCATAATTCATAACTATAGAGCACTCTCTCTGAGCGATTCTTGTCTCGTACGGTTACGTCTGCCTGTGGTGGCCATTCCTTCCACATCATCCTGTTTTAATAAGGTTTAGCGTTTTCGGCAAGATTAATCCTGAAATCCGAGCGTGAGCGGTGATCTGGATACTCTCACCCTCTCACCCAATGCTTCCTGTGACAACGCGGCGTCAGTTTCCGGCTTCACACGGTCAACAAAATGCTTAAGCACTAGGCTGAGCTTGAATATTAAAAACAAAAAGAAAGCTTTGCTGTTGAAGTTTCCTTTTAAGGATGAAAGAGAGTAGTATAGTGCGCAACGGGTACTCCTCCTATAAAGCTGAAATGTTCCTTGACAGGCTCATCAGAGTGAGGTAGGATACTTCATTTCAGGGATAAGGTTCGCTTCAATTTGTTTGTCGTTGACCGGCAACCTAGTTATGCTAGTTCTTTCCGTGCAAATAGTATTAAGGAGGACGCAGGCAAACTATTCTACGAACACTAACCACCACAGACGTTTGTGACGACTTTTCATCCTGCTTTAGCTTGATTTTGTTTTAAAGAAAACAGGCCGTGAAAATGGCACTAATTTATTCTACCCAACAATGATGAGATTCCAACTTAAAAGATGGGAATTACCGGTGCACCCTATACTACTAAGGTGGTGACTTGCAGGCACAGGTACATTATTCTTAATACACTAACCTCCACATGCTTGTGAAGATTTTTCCTTCAGCTGTAGCATGATTTTGTATTTAAGAACATAGGCCGTGACATCATTGGCGTTAATTTATTCCACCAAACAATAATGAGACTCCAAGTTTAAAGATCGGACTCAATCGCTACTTTTCCCCCTCGCTCCCTTCTCCTCTGTTTCCTCGTTTGTCCTCAGTTCAGCTTTCGCACGGCTTTGTTTCCTACTTCACGTACCACAAACGAAAAGCGCTCCAAAAAGCCACCTGTTTTGAAACTAACCGAGGTAAATAGATGTTTTGTAGGGCATGCCTTTAACACGAAGCAGAAATTTTTCTTATGTCATATTTTACATCGATCACGAAGTTAGTGTTACACTGATCGCTGTAAATCAAGAGAAGAGAGTAGATGTTCACCATCATATTCAGTCTCATGTCCTGAATCAACATCGTACTATAAGGGTCTGAATGGGGTTTAGTGTTAAGTGATATTTGCCTATAATTTTAAGCGTTTTATTGTTGTTGTTTTTGTGGTTGTTTACTGTTCCCGGAAAAAATAATGTTAAGTGTTTGGAGGATTTTTCGTGAAAAGTCCCTAGTATTTCAGCATTGTCAGCTGCTCCTGGGAAATCGGTAATAAAAGTTAAAAGGGGCTGTGGTAGTCTCCGGACATCTACCGCGTTCGGCAATCTTGCGTAGTCTTCGGAAATCTTCTGAAATTGTCGGGAATTGTTGGAAAATGGCCGAAAACTCCTTAATATACTACACAAAATAATATTGGCCTTTTAGGAGCCGTTTTTATTTCTTCCTCTGCTTTCTAACGTTTTTATTTAATTCTTTCTCTGCTTTCTAAAAAAAAATACTGTTTCAGTGAAATTTTATTACTGTTAGTGTTAAAATGCGCAAAATTTAACTGTTTCATACATGTTACAGAGCCAAAACATTAAGTGTTTTAACACATAGTGTTTTTTTAATTGACTCTGGTCACTCCCATTCGGACACTCCATTATATTCTTAGTAGCATTATATCAGGGGAACCCAAAGACCGAATGTTTCTAAATACGTCGGTAGCGTTCCAAATGGATTTTCTACGTTTTAGAAGTCAGTTTGGTTAATTTGGAGCTTCCCTAAGAATTATTTATTGGCTCGGAAGTGAACTTTGGCCGTCTCCAAAGTTTAAGGTGGCATTTTCGTCTCATCTGAAACTGTTAGCTAACCTGATGGGTCCGGTCGAAAGTTAGAGGACATGGATCAGCCATCTGACTTTCGTTTGAAAATTCTAGGGGACTTTTTTTCTTCATGCTAAATTTTTTAGGAGGAGTTTTTCAACAATAATCGCAATAGTCTTGGTAATAAAATCTGAGAAAACCTGTAGTAGAAAACCTCCGAATATCTTTAGACGAACGAAACGGTAGCCTTTCTTAAGCTTCAGAAATTTCTAGGCATTAAAAAGTCGTTGGGTGCCCCTGATCTTAAGAACAAATACAAATGAACATGAAAAGCGGAATTAACTACAAAAAGTATCTATCATAGTGCTCCAAAATTAAACAGCCAGTGCAGCTGAAAAGCGTCTTCGTTGTTATTATCCCCTTCCATTTTGTCTGATGTTAAGCAGTTCCATTATAACTTTACGGAGATCTTTCTTTCTCCAGCAGTAAACAAAGGAATTAAGAAGCGAGTTTAGGAAAACACAACACAAAACTATATCGCGCAAGATATCTTTCAATATTCCGTACGTAAGTATTGGCACGTACGAAAGAAACACGAGGGCGATAATTATACTTGTGGTTTTAAAGGCTTTCCTTTCCTCTAAGAATTTAGTCTTCCCTTCGCTTGGAAGCTGTTCTGTTTTTATCCGCTTCATATGTTGGCGTGAAAGAAAATATACTGTTGTATGACAGTATACGATAATTAGAATGGCTGGCACGACAGTGACATAAATAAACCATTTGGAAAATAAACGTGTGGCTGGTATTGGATGAAAAATTATTGTTGTATGACAGTATACGATAATTAGAATGGCTGGCACGACAGTGACATAAATAAACCATTTGGAAAATAAACGTGTGGCTGGTATTGGATGAAAAATTACAGGAATAACTGAAATAATCCAACTACAAAATGCAACAATCGTTAATCTAGGTGTGGTCACCAGGCTAGAATATCTAAGTGAGTATTTCATAGCTATATAACGCTCGATACTCAGTAAAGCTAACATCAGCAACGATTCAACACTTGGAAAAATATAGAAGAAGACCGCCGAATTGTAATAGGCGCAATAATCCTCCAGCGATGCACCTGAGAGATAGTAAATTTCTTATGCGATGATTAATGGTTGTGAAACCAAGCCGACTGCCATGTCTGTTGCCGCTAAACAGGCCAGTAGTATGTTGTAGTTAGACTGCAATGGTCGCCGTGTTTTTATCGCAAAGATAATTAACGTGTTCATGAAGATGATAACGGGACATGATCCTAAATTCATCGTGATAACAGGCAGAGCGGCGAGACTGTCTTGCTTTCTCGTCAGGTAACAACTAGCGATAGCATCCTTGCTGGCTGAGGAATTACTGAAATTCATCTTGGCTGCCAGGTACTGACTCTCAATGGTCGACTGTTTTTTAACACCTGTAATGCGTCGACAATGTTCGTTCTTTAACGGTCTCCATTATATGATTCTAAGGATATTAAGCTATGGTAGGAGCATTTTCACTCACCTGGCCAACAGCTATGCAAATTTCACTGGAATGAAAGAAAGCTTTTACTGGAACACCTGTACGGCCGCCGTTTTGGCACATCAATTTGGCCGACGTAACGTCATATGAAAACCCTCTTTACCCGCAAATGACTAATGCACCGTCGAATGTGTAAAAACCAATTGCTAAGAAGTGATATAACTAAAACCCGAAGGGACCACAATTTACCCCTTAATCATTTTTCTTGTTCAACAATAAAAATGCAACCAATGAAAGTCTCAGTTTAAATTTTCTTATGTCTTAACCCAGTTCCGGCATAATTAAAATTAACGGGACACTCTAAAGTGTTCATATACTATTTCATTAGTTAACTTAGAGATGTTTTTTGGGGGGATGTAATCATAGGTATTACAAAGAGTCGCCACCGAATTAAAATAGTAATTAACCTATACCTTTTCCTGTCATGAATTCGATGTAAAACAAATGTTTATTTTAATAAGCTTCCGCAGCTACCTTTCTTGTCATAAAATATGCTTCATTAAGGTTTTCAGCAAAATGTTGTCTAAATTTGAGAGTATTGCATGGTTTGATCTTTCAGCCTTCGCCTGAACTTTCGTCTAAAATTTCCACGAAATAACTATTATCAGCTATTATCTTTATCAGTAGAGAATTTTATCTTATTTTCTCGTGTTTTCGACCGAACTCATACAGTTAGTAGGTTCTCTAATTAAAATATGGGATATCTCTAAATTATCAGGTTACTATTAAGACTAACATTTATGATGACGTAGTTTATGCTCAAACTTGGGAGGTATTGGCCCTGAAAAACTGTATCGAACCACCTTAATAGTCGGTCATCATCAAAGAATATAGTGATCACAAAGAGTGCAGGCTTGAACTGCACGCGTCTCCTTAGTCAGTTTTCGATGCCTGACTGAGCTCAACCGAGCAGTTGTATATTTGTTCATGCTTTTTTTTTCCCCACGAACCCTAAGCACCCTACGATAATTGCACTTTAGCCACCTAAAAAGTTGGACTCTGAAAAAGAAAAGCAAGAGAAAATTATTTGAACGGACAAGTTTTAAGAAGGTTCAAAGGGTATAAAAACATTATCGTAACTGCATGCAACACTACTTGGATTTTTTGTTGTTGTTGCCTCTCTTTCATTTAATTAAAAGCGGTCAAAATGAGCACCTCGTTTCCATGCGCCACGAAAGAGGGGACTTAGAGGATTCCAATAAATGCCTTTTTGGAGCAACTTCTCCTACTGAGACTTTTTGGGACTTTTGAGGAAAAGAAATGTTGTTTACGTTCTAGGCCTAGTGGTTCCAAAGTTGGATAACGCTTTCCACTGAATAAACCCGATCTCTATCCAGTGGATAAGGCAATTGGTCTTTCCCTAATACTTATCCGCTGGAGACCGCTATCCAATGTTTGAACTACTGGAACCTAGTGAACAGTGTGTCAACACTTTTTGGTCAAACTTCTAAACTTTTATACCACCTACCTGTCAATCTCTGCTCCGAATCCTGCACAGGCGGATATTTTCATATTTTGTTCCTGAGTGGATCCCATTCAGGAAGGGTGCGGGGCGGCCTTATGGGCAAAGAGTTGTTATTTGACCAAAATACATCAATCTTGAGTTTAATATACATGATATTTGCTACAACTGTATTTCGTCTCTTTGTGCCCAGTTATAAACGCATTTAACATTTCTTTTCTGTACCTAATATCTCCGCCCGCCTCGACTAGCACCTGCTATTTGCGGGCGGAAATGGACTTTATGTAAATGGAGCTTGTTACAAGTAATAATAATAATAAAGTGTGTATATGAGAGCAGTATTGTTAACTGCCAAATAGATATGGCGTCATTTTAAAATTGCCACCTAGCCTGCAGTGCAGGCGTTTTCTTTGAGCGCGTAATTTGCTCGCGAAAGCGCCATGTTGAAACTCCCCTCCCCCTCCCCCCTTTCCTTCTTTCGCCCTCTCTCGTACCGTAAGGGTTACTATTTCTACTCTCCCCAATCTTCCACTGTCATAAGATCAAAGATGGCGGCTAAAACAAAATTACGAACACGAAAAAGGTTTCGCTCACCCAAAATACGCCTGCACCGCAGGCTAATTGCCACCCAATTACAGCGACGCAAACGAGCGCCCGCTTGTCTTTGGTCAAAAATTTTCATCTTCATCAAACTGGTGCCACTGGTCTAACAAGCACCTGTCTTTTTGTGTCTTAGTTTCTAATATTAAAGTCTAATTTAAAATTTTAAAATTCTATTAAAGTCTAATTTAAAACCCTTTCTGAGCCTATATTGCGTAGTTTATCCTTTAAGTTAGTTACGTTAAAATTGCCGTGGGTTTTTGCCATCAAATGACCTGGTGAATTTCTGTTTTCTTTCACTTTTAAGAAGGAAATCTAGTACACAAGATCATTAAAGAAAGCCTTGATGACTAAAAATCCGGAATTGAGTGATTATAAGTACAAGCAACTAATGCATGCAAATAACGCTACTGAACCAGATAGCTTTTACAAACCGAACAACAGCGGAGAGCCACGATTATAAACAATTCGGAATGGAGTTGCTGGATCTACAAATAATATTTTTTGCAATCCTCTGTAAATTACTGGATATATACAAATGAAGTTGATGTTTGATCAGTTAAAAAACGAAGCAACGACAACTTTAAAAAAATGAAGAAACAGCGGTAAAGAGCTGTTTCTTATAGGAAGTCATGGCCATTTTGCCTGACCTGAGATCAGGCTCTATTTTCGTTTCGCTTTGAACATAACATTCCGGCGGGTGAGAGAGAATGTATGAGAACCGCTAAAATTGGGCTAGATCTCAGGTTAATTTTGCCCGGCCAAATATGTTTCTTCTAAAACACAACAAATAACACTGAATATTTTGCAAATGTTAAATGTTTGAAGGTTCGAGTTGTGACGTTTGAAACCCTTTTATTATAAGATATTAATTGTTCTCGATTTGTTATTAGGTAACGATCAAACCAGTTCATAGTAAACGTTTGCTCCTATGATAACACGTTGCAACTGTCTACAACAACAAAAACTTAGCTTCACAATTCCGTGCTGCTTATTCAAAACGTGACAAATAAAGAAATGGGAATCAGTCCCTGGAAGTGAGCCAAGGATCACGATATATTGGAACACTTTCAGCATACGGGTATTTCGCTTATATAAAAAGGCCGTCATTTGAGGAGATCTTTTTCTGACAGCTCTGAATTAAGCACAGAACGGTCCTTGTCCTCTGTCGCGAAAGCTTTCCAGCTCGTTTCCAGATCAGTCAACCAGCACAGTACTTGTTGAAAGGGTAAGAAAGAACCCAGAAAGCAGAGAACTCGGTGAAAAATGAAAAATGTTTTAGCGGCGCGATATAATTTAGGTGCAATGGTGAGAACAATTCTGACAGTTACTAAGCAAACCCTTAGCTCTTCGTGGACTCGGAGGCAGCAGACTTCTCGGATCGTGAAGCTAGTTATCTTGCTGCACAGTTTAAAACGTGAATTAATTTTCTCCCTCTTTAAGAGATGCTTGAAGCTGCTACATTGTATTCATATTTTCATTTGTCACCGCAAAAACTCTAAAACTACCTGGTCTCAGCTGAGTCTCACTGAAAATTTAATGATTTCAGACTACAGGAAGGGCATGAACAACAGAATATTTTAAGGTATCAGCCAACCCCTCAGGACCGTCCGCGCGCGGATCGCTGTAGCGTTAGTTGTTTTTATAAAAACCCCTATAAACCATATATTTTTTAAAAGCTTAATAATTCCAGATTATGGATTTGAACTAACAAAAACGATTTACTTAAATGTGTTTCGAAATTGGAACGCTTTGTGTAAAAGTACATGTGTCTATAAATCATGTTCCACTCCCGCCGGAGATAAACGGAAGAAAACAATTAACACCGCATTCGCTTCTCAACACGTTCCACTAAAAAACCGTGTCTCAGATTTTTGACAAGTGCGTTTGTTTTTCTTTTATTAGCAAATGAAGTTGGGGAAGGCAATTAGTCAACACTCCCTGTGGAAAAAAAGCTCTAGCTTTAAAATGAAAAGGAGTATTAAAATTCGCAGACACGGTTTTGTAGAAGAGGTATATGGCATCACTCTGGTCAAATTTTAGCCAAATTGATTGAAAGGCTGCCGACTTGGACTTCAAAACGTACGAGTCGATCGGCAAAATTTGCGTTCGGAGATAAATAGAAAATACATTTTTGGCGGCATCCTACCTGGAATGAGATTATAACACCTAAATGTTTATTCTGATTGATATCAGAGAGGGATCAATTTTCTCTAACAATAGGACTTTGACAGGTAACATGTAACAGGAACAAACTTTTTATTGCTATCAAAATCTTCAAGTGAACAGTTTAATTCTCCGTTGGAAAACTTCCACTCTTTTACACCACGAGAAGCACGGTTTAATTGTTTCTCGAGCAAAAGTTTTGCCTCTCCTTCGATCTTTTTTGTATGATCCGCCCAGGCGTTTTTGTTGATCGGCGCCAGGCCAAGGAAACTAAAAAACTTTGAAGCCGCCGAATGTCCACCACCGATTGCTCGAAGGCCAAACAGTACTGTAGCAGCTATCCTAAGGTCTACTGTGATTGGCTCACAGAGTGTGAAGGGTTGCGAGGGTTTCAAACCAATGATATTGTTCATATGGTGTCACGTTCATTCCGCCTCGTTCATAATTTTCGCGCGTGTGGAGGGAGTGCTGGTTTCAAGCGTTGCAAGGGTATCAAGCGTTGCGAGGGTTTCAAGCATTGCGAGGGTTGCAAGGGTTTCAAGCGTTGCAAGGGTTTCAAGCGTTGCGAGGGTTGCAAGGGTTGCAAGGGTTGCGAGGGTTGCAAGGGTTTCAAGCATTGCGAGGGTTTCAGCTGGTGGATCATCAAACTACTTGAGAACTCTGAGAGACTAATGCCTCTTATTTCCCTTTTTAATTATGTATAGTCTACTTGATGGGTCCAATTCAGATCACTGCTAACATAAACTCCAAGCAGCTTTATAAACTGTGACCCTTTCGATTCTGTTGCCATCAATGTATTCATGCCGATACCCTAAAAGTAACTTCGGGAGCTCTCATTGAAATCACACTATTGTTCTGATACAATACAACAGACAGAAAACCACTCGAGTGTTGGCATTATTGGCCACTTGTCTGAGTGGCAGTTTCACTGATTATCAAACCGATGCATTAGTTAACAACGATAATTCCGAGTGAAGAGAGTTTATAATCTCGTCACGCGGGAATCTATTATAGAGAGATCTAGAGGTTCAAAAAACCCTTCTGATACAAACCATAATTAATCCTTGCCCGCAAAGTAGCCTATAGCTAATCGAGGCAGGAAGGAAAAGTAAAAATGTTACAATAACAGGGTTGAAACATAACAATAAAATTACACAGATACACGAACATCGACATATTGAATCCACTAAACAGTAAATATATACACCTGTATACTTAAAAATAGGTAAATGAAACAAGGTATGAGTGAAATTCATATTTTTACTAAATATGTCAATTAAAGTACGCGTGCCAACATAAGTATCAAAATATCCAGTAGCCTACTGTGTAGGGTATTCTTAAATTTATATTTAGGTAGAGCACGATCACTGTCGGGAATACTATTCGATATTTTTACAACAATTCTTGAAAAGGAGTTCTTCATATGGTTAGTTCTCGAGTGCTTAATATAGAAATTGCCAGCCGCAGAAAATCGTGTATTATGATGATGTACTTTTGAAGAATAGGTAAGTAAGCTGGAAACGTTTGGAGGTGTTACATTATTGGATACATAGTGCATAATAAGGCAGATTGTTTTAAAATAAATCTCATTTAGAGGAAGAACATAAGACAATTTGAACAGAGGTACAGCGTGGAACCTGAAGGGTTTGAAATGAATCAATCGATCTAGAGCAAACCGGTTCCAATAACACCCATTTAAAAATGGCCATAAATCGGCTCGGAAACCACACAGGAAAGACGAAACACACCGGTTTTAAGCAAGGTTAGCCGATTTTTATTTAATCCTTTTACAATCCACGATGCTTTCCTCTCCCGAGTGTATCACCTGGTTTGCTGCATTCCTAACAGTGTCCGTTGCTGTAGTAACAGTGAACCTTCTATCAATCATCATTTTTATAAAGAACAGAACTCTTCGCTCTCGTGGTATGTACTTGGTTATAAACTTGACTGTAGCTGACATGTTGGTTGGAGGAATTTCCAGTAACTGTTCTAATATTCTCTTTCTAAGAATGGGATGCAAAATTTTAAGTGTAAGGTTAACTTGGAAAGGAGACAACATAGTGTCGTTTGTTTTCTACTGGTTTCTTCTTACCTCTCTTACAAACATAACCGTAATTTCGTTAGATCGGATGTATGCGACATTTCGTCCATTTTGGCATCGAGTTATCAAAAATTGGGTCTACGGGGTAACAATTTCTGTTGTCTGGGTATTAGCTGCAATGATATCAACTGCAATTAGCATGCTTCAGTTATTCGGCAAAGAATGGACACACCATCAGTATTTCTGGCAATCATATTGCTTATTATGTCTTTTTGTTATCTGTGCTTGTTACGCCTCAGTTATCGTCAAAATCTGTTGTGGGGCGCGTCCACAGCACCATGGTGCAGCCCGTAGGCAAAGAAAACTGACTGTAACGTTACTCATCATGACTATTGTATCGTTACTGTTGTGGCTGCCATATGCTGTAGCTACCTTTGTTTATTATACAACTGATAGCATTCGATCACTTTCTCTAACAAAAAGAATACGACTGAATTCTTCTTTACTGCTTTTATTTTATACAAACTCGTTTGTTAATCCCGTGGTTTACACAATAAGAATGCCCGAGTTCAGGAAAGCTCTCCTGTTGTTATTTACATGTCGGCAAAGACAAAATGCTGCTGCTGCTATTCCTCTTGATGCTCGTTAAGGTACTTTGGGTAAAACTTTCGATTGCGAGTGATTAAACTTCAGCTATACACGAATAATAATTTGCGTCCTATTGGTACTGAAAAAAGTTATTTCAAGCGAAGCTTATTACTAAGTTTTGGTATGATAAAAATACTATAAACATATAGATAAATAAGATACTATAATTTTATTCTCTATTTTCAAAATCCCCAAAACACTCTGTTTGCCTCTTGTTTGCACAAACTATTGGTTTCACATGAATTTGGGAAGACTGTATATTCCCAAGAGCATTTAAAAACAATGACTTATGCAAAACTTGAGGGAGGGGGAGGGGGGAACAGAGTGTATTATGGGCGATTCGAAAATAGTGAATGCCTATTTTCGAGTATAGCTTTTCAAAGTCGTCAGTGATAAGGTAACTGAGATGATTCGAAATATGTGTCAGAACTTTATAGTGTAAACATAGTAAGTAAGTAAGTACTGTTATTTTTCGACTCAGTTAGGCACGAGCTACTATCTAATAAACTAAACTTGCTGCCACTGAATGCCTATATCATCAACTGGTATCACAGTTTCTTAATAATGGATAACAACGTACAGTCCACCACAACCACTTTCACGAGTGGAAAGGAGTAAATAAGGGGACAACGCACTGAACGCAAGGCAGAGTGAGCGGCACTTATCTATGCAACGTGTTTGTGAATGACCTTGAAATCAAGCAAGGTTCCACTCCCGCGCTTTTTACAGTCAAGACAAGTCAAGCGTACCCCCCGCCCCCCCGCCAAGATTCTATTAATGACTTGATTATTTGAAAAATGAACCTGAATCGTCTAGTCGTTCCTGTAGCTAGTGTCAAATTCAAATCGGCATTCCTGCATGTGTAACGAGCAGTGAATATTTTTCGAGAACTTTTCTGTCTCTGGTCAGATTGAAAATCTTTGAACGGTTAAAATTGCTTCGAGGACATTTACATCAAATTCTGGGAAACTTAGCCTGTGTACAGACGCCCCCACAGGCTAGCAAAGCCCTTTTTCTTGTAAGGTACCAAGACACCTCGGTACCAGATTATTTAACTACTTAAAAAAAAATGTAATCGAGCATTTTCCTTCTTGAAGTTAACCTTCACTAGTTTACCACAAAGAATGTAACATTTGAAGTATTTCTTGGAAGCGTAATCCAAGCTGCCACCGCCCTTTGCAACACCCTTCTGAGCTTCACCCCGCGTAGCCTGCGCTGAGTTCCTTTGTCCTTTCTTAGAGTATGAAAAGACATAGTCGCGAGAGTATGCCTCCGATTTCGTCCTAATGTTTCCCGTTCGGTGTAAATATCGATCTAAATCTCGTACGTGAATCTATGATCTGAAGAATTTCGAGCATAAGGGTGGTAGGTATTTATCAGAGTTGCAGGTGAAGGTCATGAAATCTTCTGGTATAAATCTCCGCATGCTGACTGTACCATCATCAGAACATGAAGCTAACAGACCTGATTCTTTAGGGTGCCATTTCACGCCATTGACATCTTGAGAACGGGCCTGTATACGGTGAAAAAAGAAATCTGGTTTATGCTTTTTTATCCAGTAATTAGTTGTTCATAACACACACAATATATCGTATCGAGGTACCAAACATTAAAAAACGTAACAACTAAACGCTGCGTCTAGCCGTCTCAAAGACGAGTTAAAGAATGAAAGACGCACTCCTCAAGACGGTCTTGGTCAACTTGGTTCAGAGAAAAAAATATATACTTGTTCAAAAAGACAAGCTGCTGGCGTAAGACAATGAAGATGTAAAATTGTTCTAAATCTTACATATCCAAGTTATGCCCCCCCTCCGGGAAATTTGTAAGGAATTACCCGGTCCACTTTTTGCTGAAGCTGCACCCAAACCGAAACTATGATCAAAATATCTCAATATTAATCTTCAGACAAAAATAGGGTAAGACCTTAAAAAAGGGTAAGACCTTAATTAAAAAAGGTTATAGAGTAATTTAGTCAAGTTTTCATAGATGCTAGACTGGATTATGCTCAGGATAGCAACGAAATTACTGCAAACCTTTCTTTGAACGGCCACTTGGTGAAATGTAGGTTGATTTTTGTCACCTACAGAGGGATCCTAATGAACAAAAAAAAACAATTTATGTACTTAATAAATGTATAAATAAAAAGCAACCTGTAATAAGAGGGTCTGAATGGGGGGGTCCACCTGTCGGTTAAAATTCAGTAACTTTGTCGGTAGTCGGTTAATCTTTTCGATTTTCGTCGGTTGTCGGAAAATCTCAGTTAATGAGTAAAAACGCTTGTTAATTATTATTATTATTCATTCAAAATATTTCCCCAATTCTGATTGGCTAAAAGCACACGCATAATTCACCATAACCAGTTACTGGAGACCAAATTTGGAAGAATTTTGTGTTTAACGAGGAAATGACGTCAAAAATGCAGCCTTCTACAGGTTAACCCACCGTCAACCGAGACGACCTGGGGACGAGATTAAGTTGTTTTCGTTGTAAAAACTAAAATGGCAGACACTTTACTCGTTTCAAGAGTAAGCGCTACAGCTGGAACTAGCCGAAATAATGGCTAAAAACATAGTAAAAACAGCAAGAAGACAACTCGGGGGGCGACATCTGCTATTTGGAGAATATTTGCGGAGCTGGACAAATCTAAACTCGGCGTAAACTATCGAAGATAAACTTAACATCGACGCAGGTAAGCTTGTTTTAGCTATGTGTTTAAACTAGGAATTATTTTGAATGAATAATAAAACAATTATTGAATTCGGCTTTCGTATCATATGAAGAATTATGGAGATCTCGGAGGATGTTATCTGCCTCGGCCTACGACCTCCACGAATAACACCCTCCTCGATTTCCATAATTCTTCATACGATACTCAGCCTCAATCATTAATTGTTAAATATTTTTTTATGTATTTTACCCACTTTTGAAGACTTTGATCCCTAAGGAAATAGTAAAACTTGTAAGAATGCATCATTTGATCACACCTAAACCGTTCATTAAATCTTGTTTATTTATGCAACATGATCGTTTATTTCCATTGTTTGCCAAATGAATATGGTACTGATAAAATCACCAAAGATTTATTGTTAACGCAAACTTGGTTTCCCTGTCGACTACAGGGCACAGGAAAAAGTAATTAATTAATTAATTAATTAATTAATTAATGGACTCTAGCCTTTTGGATACTTAAATTATGTTTAGTGAAAAACTGCAAGGGATGACAGGCTGCACATCTATCCCTCTTATGTTTTGGCTCTAACAAGCATGTCCTGTGCCATAATTTTCCTTCCTCAAAGAAATAGCACTTTAGGTGGTTCTTTAAAATTTTGGCAAGGTAGTGGTTGGTTTTGTATGAGATTCCACTTTTTCATTAAAGCATCTTTTATAATAGACACTAAGGGCTGGTATTGTGCCACGAAAGGCATTGTTTCTTTTCCTTCCTTGTTGTTTCGCTTCAGGAGAGCTGCCTTCCTTTCTGTGAGTTTTACTTCTAATAGCAATTTTTCTTTCAAAATTGTGTGGCTAGCCTCTGTTCATCAAGCGCTTTTGAAATCTGAAATACTTAGTCCTCAGAGGAGTTTGTTCGTAGGATTTTCAAGGCTTCTCGCTTGTCAAACAGGCGCTTTAACAACTGGTGGATGATAAGAGGTGAAAATGTAATATACTGACAGTAAGCTAGGTTTCCGTTTGAAATGCGTCTTTAGAGGGTCTGAATGGGGGGATCCACTTGTCGGTTGTCGGTTAAAATTTAGTTACTTTTTCCGAGTAGTCGGTTAAAATTTTCGATCTTTGTCGGTTGTCGGTTTATCTCAGTTAATAAGTAAAAATGCATGTTAATTATTAAATAAATATTTGTTACGCGTTTCACTCAGTTTCCAGATTTTGATCCCTATAAAACGTGTAAAACTTGTAAAAATGCATCATTTGATTGAACTTAAACTTCATTATGCAACATGATTTTTTAATTATTTCACCTTTGTTTGCCAATGTAGTACCAATAAAATCACCAAAGCTTTTATTGCAAATGCGAACTTGGTTTCCCTGTTGATTACAGGGCACCATAAAAAGTAATGAAGAGAGGTTAATTGGACAGAGGGAAACGCCCACTCTAACTTTTTGGATACGTAAATTATTTTAGGTGAAAAACTGCAAGAGGTGACAGGTTGGACATCTATACCGGCCTAAAACCGTGTGTTGACCTTTAACATGTTGGCTCTAACAAGCATGTTCTTTGCCATGGTTTTCCTTTCTTTTTGGAAATAAGGGATGGTTCTTTAAAAAATTAGCAAAGTAGCGGTTAGTTTTTTTTGCGATTTCACTTTTCCATTAAAGCCTCTTTTACGGTAGACACTAAGGGCTGGTATTGCGTTACGAAAGGCAGCTTTCTTTTTTTTCTTCCTTGCTGTTTTGTTTCAGGAGCGCCGACTTCGGTTTCTGTGAGTTTCATTTATTTCTGATTGCAATTTTTCTTTCAAATTGTGTTGGTAGCCTCTGTCCATCATCAACCATCAAGCGTTCTTTTGAATTTGAAACACTTTCCTCAAACTCTTTTGGCAAATCGGTGGGTGACAAGGGGAAAAATGTGTGCTGGAAGGTTTCCGTAGTCTTAACATCAAGGATAACGTTTTCGTTGAATCTTGTGCCTTTGCATACAACTGTGTCTAAAACCATTGTCCCAGTGAATTTCATTGGTAAATTTAATAGTAGGATGATGTAAGTTTGCTTCTTCGAAGATATTACGATTTCTGGTTTAAAGACGTTATAGCTTAGACTTTATGTTTCAACATGACATGAAAATGTTGGCAGAGGAAACTGCTGTCTTCGTGCCCATCACGGTACTGTGGGTTTGTAGGTAGAGCTTTGCATTGAACTGGAAAGAATTTTCTTTGAGGATTAATCTAAGCATTTCTCGCATGTATTAAATGTGTAGGACTAGGCGGGTCGCTTTGTAGAAATTTTCATACGCACTACAAACCGATTTCAATACCCTCGTTTTGTGGTATATTTGTAAAGACTTGTGACGTGGTATCTTTGGTTACTTCCTAGAAAGGTAGAAAAAATACAATATACTCTTCTTTTTGAAAAAAAAAAATATAGGCAATTTCGGTCCATGTTGGTAGTCGGTTAACATTTTTCCTGTCGGTAGTCAGTAATTTTTTTTTTTTTGCCCTTTGTCGATAGTCGGTTAACCCCAGTTACACCCTCTCTTTACGTCAAGGATAACTTTTTCTCATTTTTCGCTGAATGTTGTGCCTTGGTATACAACCGTTTCTAAAAAAAGTGTCTCATTTTCAGATATTTCGGCCGTGAATTTCATAGTAGGGTGATGTAGGTTTACTTGTTCCGCGAAGAAAGCTACGATGTATGGTTTATTTAGGTCCCATAGGGAAAAAATGTCATCTACGTAGCGTTTTCAAACAGTTGGTTTAAAGACGGTTTTGCTTAAACTTTGTGTTTCAATATATGCCATGAAAAAGTTGGAAAGGAATAAACTGCTGTTGTTATATTTTAATTTTTGGACTATTTTTGGACTATTTTAGTTCATTGGAGTTTCGACGACTCATCGCATTAATTTGTCCATGTGAATATTAATATATTCATTCAGTGACACATACTACGTCTGGGCCGCCTGTGGTTCTAACAAGCATGTCCTTTGCCATAATTTTCCTTTCTCAAAGAAATAGCACTTTAGGTGGTTCTTTAAAATTTTGGCAAGTTAGTGGTTGGTTTTGTATGAAATTCCACTTTTTCATTAAAGCTTCTTTTTTATAGACACTAAGGGCTGGTATTGTGTCACGAAAGGCAATATTTCAATCTTTTTCTTCCTGGCTTTTTTTTTTTTTTTCAGGAGCGCTGCCTTCCTTTCTGTGAGTTTTACTTCTAATAGCAATTTTTCTTTCAAAACTGTGGCTAGCCTCTGTCCATCAAGCGTTTTGAAATCTGAAATACTTCCTCAGAGGAGTTTGTTCGTAGGATTCTCAAGGCTTCTCGTTTGTCAAACAGGCGCTTTAACAATTGGTGGGTGATAAGAGGTGAAAATGTATATACTGTAAGGTTTCCGTTTCAAGTGCGTCTTTACGTCAAGGATAGCTTTTCCTCATTTTTTCGCTGAATGTTGTGCCTTGGTATACAACCGTTTCTGAAAAGAATGTCTCATTTTTAGATATTTCGGCCGTGAATTTCGTAGGAGGGCATGTAAGTTTACTTGTTCCGCGAAGAAAGCTACGATGTCTGGTTTACTTATGTCCCATAGGGAAAAAATGTCATTTATGTAGCGTTTTCAAACAGTTGGTTTAAAGACGGTTTTGCTTAAACTTTGTGTTTCAATATGTGCCATGAAAATGTTGGAAAGGAAACTGCTGTCTTTGTGCTCATCGCGGTAACGTGGGTTTGTACTGATAGTTCTTTACATTAAACGGGAAAGAATTTTCTTTGAGGATTAATCTGAGCAAAAAACGTTCGGTTTTTCCACCTTTGACTTTTCAATAAAATTTATAAAGTCGGTAGCATCTTTAAGGAGTGACTTTGTGATTTTGATATTGGCTGTAGCAATGTACCTGTATCAACAACAAAAAAGGAAATTCTTTCCCTTAGGCCATCTGATGAGTCATAAATTTAAAAAGGTTACTTCCTCGAGCTAACGGTTAGAATAGATACAAAATGCTCTTTTTTCTGGAAAAAAATATTGATAATATCAGCCCATGTCGGTAGTCGGTTAGTATTTTTCCTGTCGGTAGTCGGTAATTTTTTACTCATTTTGTCGGTAGTCAGTAATATTTTTCGCCCTTTGTCGCTAGTCGGTTAACCCCATTCACACCCTCTTTTAAAGATTCCCCGTTTTAAAGATTCCCCATTTTAAAGACTCCCCGTTTTAAAGATTCCCCGTTTTAAAGATTCCCGCTTTTCTGAAAGATAACACCTTCCTCGATCTGCTTAATTCTTCATATCCTACTCAGCCTCATTCATTAATTGCTAAATAACGCATTTTGTAAGTAGTTTGACCGAAATGAGCACTTTTCTCCTTTTGATTTTAGCTCGGCAGAATCAATTCAGCTGGTCTAAATAATTTGGGTCGGCCTTAATATTAGAATTAGGTTTGGCTCATGAAAAGTTAGGCATCTGAACCGGGCCTAAGAAAGAAAATTACTTTTCGTCGTTGTCTTTAAGTTTTCAGTTTTCTGTTGGGCAGAAGCGATTTGTCGCCAAGATATTTATCGGAGTCAGTCGACAAAAACAGCTAAGGTCAAGTTTGATTCCACGTGATAAAAAAATTCGAGTGGCACATTGATTCTAGATAAGTTCCTTTTTGTAAAATAAATCTTTGAGTTATGATGACTACAAAATTAATCTCTTTGAAATTGCTGCAAAGAGTTTCCAGATGCAATATTTTTTCCTGCCTCAATCTTGATATTTGACCCCGGGTCATAAAAGAGTTAAATGAACTCTCGACTCAATGCTTAGGTTTACCTTTTGATTTGTAAAATATAGTCAGCCGCGGTATGTGAGGTTGGAGATAAAAATTTTTCGCCCTCAGCGGCCTGTCAACCAATTCATCATCTACTCTAACCTCGTGCGCTACTTTTGATTTTTTTTTGTTTTAAAGGTGAAAGCAAGACCGTTACTTCAGCTTTTGTGACGACTCACGGCTAAGGAATAGCTTATTTAGGGTTGAGGTGAGCGCTCTTTCAATGTGTCTCCATTACAGATCTTGGAGGACTTGAAGTCATTCTTTTTAGTTCACCTCTTAACGTTTCTTTTCCAACTAAGCAACCTTTACTTGAATTCATCTTTGTACAGGTAGCAGAGCAACTGAAGGTGGTAAGCGAAAAGAAATTATCCACGATGCTTTCCACATCCGAGTGCATTAACTGGTTTGCTGCATTCCTTACCGTTTCTGTTGCTATAGTAACAGTGAATCTTCTATGGATCATTCTTTTCATAACAAACAGTAATCTTCGCACTCGTGGCATGTACTTGGTTATAAACTTGACCATAGCTGACATGTTGGTTGGAGGACTTTCTACTATATATATACTCTCAATTAATTCACGCATGGAATGCAAAACTGTGATTGTAAGGCTACCTTGGGACGGGTACATGATAACTTGGTTTCTTTTCTATTGGTTTCCTCTAACCTCTCTTACAAACATAACTGTAATTTCGTTAGAGCGGATGCATGCAACATTTCGTCCATTCAGGCATCGCGTTATCAAAAAATGGGTCTACGGGGTAACAATTTCTGTGGTCTGGGTTTTAGCTGGGATGATATCAACTGCCATTTTCATGCTTAAATTATTCGACAAAGAACGGTCACACAGGCAGTTTTTATGGCAATCATATTGCTTATTATGCCTTTTTGTTATCTGTGCTTGTTACGCCTCGATTATTGTCAAAATTTGTTGTGGGGCGCGTCCACAGCACCATGGTGCAGCCCGTAGGCAAAGAAAACTGACTGTAACGTTACTCATCATGACTATTGTATCATTACTGTTGTGGCTACCATATGCTATAGGTACCTTTGTTTTCTATACAACTGATAGCATTCGATCACTTTCTTACACAAAAAGAACGCGATTAAATTTGCCTTTTCTGCTTTTATTTTATACAAACTCGTTTGTTAATCCCGCGATTTACACAATAAGAATGCCCGAGTTTAGGAAAGCTCTCCTGTTATTGTTTACACGTCGGCAAAGACAAAATGCAGCTGCTGCTGTGTTTCATCTTCATGCTCGCTGAACTACCTCTTGTAAAACTTTCGATTGGCAGTGATCACAGGTCACAGAAGTCGGCAAAACACAGCCTAGTTCCTAGGCGTTTTCGGTTCGGTCAATGATTCATAGTCGGCGGAGTAGGGGGGCAGGGGAGCGGTGCAGAGCCTCCCCACGTTTTGGTGCCGAAAACACTTTTACCGATGTATTTGACAATACCCGTGACATCAGCGACTTTAAGAAGCACAATGAAGCAGGACCGCCTGAACAACTACCTACTGGTGTATTGTCACAAATCGATTACGGACACGCTAGACACTGTGAAGATTGCTTGTGCCAACGAACAACGCAAATGGCATTTTGAAAAAATTGAGGAGGGGTGTGGGTATGTCTGAGTGGAAGATGAGCCCCTCCCCCCGCCTAATCGCCCCCCCCCCCCCCCCCCCCCCCCCCCCACGGTTCAAAACGCTCCGCCGCCTCTGGGATTATTTGCCCTCTTACTGAAAAAAGTAATATTATGCATAGCTTATTAATACTTATTACTTACTTATTACGTAACTTATTAAAATTTGGTTCAATATGGTAAATATATAGGTAAAGGTAAAGGTAACGGCGCACTGGAGACGGGCGAGGCTTGAACCCCGGACCTCCAGATCCGGAGTTCGAGGTGTTAGCCACCCGGCCACACACGCCTCCACAAGGAAGAAGAAGAAGTAATTACTAACGATTTTTTCTCTCTTTGAATCCCTCATAATAAACTCTGTTTGCATAAACTAATAATTGTTTTTAAATGCTCCTGGGAGGACTGCATATTGCCAGGAGCATTTGAAAACAAGAACTTATGCAAAATGTGGGGGTAGGGAGGGGGGTTGAAGAAAGGGATTTATGGGGTTTGCGAAAATAGTCAAAACCTATTTCAGTTTCGTCAATAACTTGTCAAGCCGGTACATGGTCAGTTAATGGAGATGACTCGAAATGTGCATCAGAACTTTATAGTATAATAATATGAATGTACGTTGGCAATCATAGTTCTAATAATAATTGCACTTTGTAATACCTGTCGCATAGTGTAATAAATCCATCGCACTATGTAATACTTGTCGAGGGGGGGGGGGGGGGGGGGTGGGTGGGCTGGTGCAATGTAAAATATGCCATTGACTTTTTTCCAATTGCCCATAATACACTCTGTTTGCCCCCCAAATTTTGCATAACTTATTGTCTTAAAATGCTCTTGGGAAAATGCAATACTCCCAGGAGCATTTAAAAAGAATGGTTTATGCAGAATTTGGGGGGCAAACAGAGTGTATTATGGACAATTGGAAAATAGGGAATGCTTGATTTTCGCTGACCCCCATTTTACTTTAACACGATTTTTGATGACCCCCCCCCCCCCCCATCCCCCCTTGTCCTCCGGCATGCATGAAACAAAAAGTGTGTCAACCTCGTCCCCAGGGCTTTTCCCTTAGTGAGCATTCGGAAGTCAGCCAAGCGTGGTCATTGCACGCGTGCTGAACAAGAATGACAGACTAGAAACAATAGACAACTCCCAAAGCACAAACTCAGCCAAAACGCGAAAAATCTTCAATGTTTACTCAAGTTTGGGCTTATAGAAGATAATGTCACAGTTTTTCAATGACCATGAAATTCAGAATCCGGGTAGTCAGTTAATCAATTGTGGTCCTGAAAAAATTTGAAGGGAAAAAACTACGAATTTTTAAGAAAATGCTTTTTTCGTGAGAAGGACTCTTAAACGCTGACAAACGTCAACAAATAGCTAAAACTATAATTTCTATATGTTTGCTTTGCTCGAAATCGCGCGCATTTACAAGCCCTAAAGCTTTTTGCTGACTTGCAAGGACCCATCTGTTATAACGATCCCCAAAATAAAGGGATAAGTCTCATGGTTTATTAGATATAATCGTGTAAAGTTTGCTTATCATTTTCGCATAAATTATGGAAACCGCTGAATTTCTCGAATTGGGTCTTTGCGATTTTGGTGAAACTCTGTTCAGCGCAAGGCACTAATGCGCACTATGTGTAACCGAGAGATTTTCACGAAAAAATGCCGGCAACAGCAGATTTTCGACTCAGACCTCAAAGGTGCGTGGCATTATAACCACGTGACATTTACTCCGATCGCCAAAAATTTTATGTTATATTGTAGATTGATCTATATGTTATCCATTCTATGTGTTAGACTTACGATAAAAGTAAAGGTGGGGATACCAGAGAGCTTCAAAGTAGGATGGTACCCCCACAAAAAAACTGGGTCGAGTCACCTTAAGCCATGCATAAAAAATGGTGGCCCACCCCCCATTTGCACCATCCCCCCTCTCCCGATAAATAATGACCAGTCCCTGACGTGTCTCTGAAACCCTAGCTAAATTTTACCTTACCAAGCATTTGTTAACATTTCAAACGCTCATTCTGTCGCCTAAAATTCGGATAGGACAGGAGTAATCTAAATATATAGGCATAGTCTTATGGGCTTTATAAACTATATGCTAGGTTATATAATTAGTTATCTATTATCCACTCCTTTCAAGTCCGCCATACTTTAATACTTCAATTCACTTCTTCCGGTTTTGTTTGTTTTGTTTTTTCTTTTCCTCTCCTTTAGTTTATTTATTTCTGTTTCTAGTTGTTCCATTACTTACAAGAATTTGTTTTACTAGTTGTTATTTAAAGAACACGGGGTAGTGTAGTAAATTTACTTAGTGTGTACGTAAATATTTATGGGAACTAGGGGAAAACTAGATAACATTAGTTTACTTGGCCTCTAGATACCAAAAACTATATTCTAACCAGTAATAACTAGATCAATAGGAACAGTATAAGGAACTGAAAATGTACTAGTAAATGTAATAATACGTGACAGGTGTGAATTACGTGTTATCATATTGTCGTACTTTCAAGTAAACTTAGTTTAATATCTGATACATTCTCTTGTTATGAGATTCGCTTTTATGAGTTTGATCTCCATCAAAGAGCAAAGTAAGTAAGTAAGTACAGGGCATAGGTAAAGAAAGTAAGTAAGTAGAAAAGTGTGACGTCATAAAAATTTCATTTTTTAGGATTTGTTGAGTGAGGCTGAGTATAATCTGAAGAGTTATGGAGATCGAGATTACTATAATTCTTCAGATCATACGACAGCCGAATCCAATAACTGTTTAATTTGTTATTGATTCACTGAAAATAATTTCCAGTTTAAAAACAAGCTAAAACATGCTTGCCTCGATCGATGTTAAGTTCCCCTCTTCATTTCATTGTTTCTCTGCAAGTTCAGGAGATAAAGGGATGATCAGTTCTGCAGCGGATATTCTCCAGATAGTGAGCGTCGTCTGTCGAGTTGTATTCTTGCTGTTTTTGGCAGTAGTTCGGTTATTTCATCTTTGCAAAACGTTTGAAATATTCCGCTATTTTTGTACTGCTCTCCCAAGACAATGACAACCTCGACCCCAAGGCTTCTATGCAATAATGCTATGATGACTCCATATAATGCTCCTAAAAATAACATGGATCTTAAAATCTAATAATTTTTTAAATTTTAGTTTTTGTGACGTCATCACTTCTCTACTTTAGTAAGTAAGTACGTGGGAAAGTCATTCAGCCACGAGGCTGGTATTCAAAGGACCATGGGAAACAAAGCGGTGTATTTTAAAATTTCCTATAGTAGAAGAAGAAATGATAAGAAAACCTGAATGTGAAAATATGTTCAAGATTACAACAACAAGCTTATTTTGAATGACTATAACAAAATATTACTGTAGTGCAAAAGCCACCTGCATTTAATTGATTCTTAATTATTTAATTAACTAATTAAAACAACTTTAAATAAAAGAAAAGATAAAAATTTAATCATTACTTACATATAGTATTTTTAGGCCATTCATAGGAGTAGTTATTCCGGAGATAGGTTTGTCTCTCAATTCAAAGCATGTTGAGATGAATGAAATTACTGGTCATGTATATTTATAAAATAGTCAGTTGAATTCATTTACATTAAATGTGATAATAATCAGTCTCAAGTGGTAGTAGCAGTAGACATGGAAAAATATACAACGAAGGTCAATATTTAAAAAAAAATGTGTAAAGATAGTAAGAAATAAATGTTATGAATTAAAAATGATTACTTATCATACTTTTTTTGAGTATGTAGGGACGGGGCGCTTTTAATACTGACAAGGGGAGAATAGTAATATAGTCCCCGCCAACTTGAAAAGTTATTTTGCCCATGTATTGCGTTCAGGCTTTGGTTGGCGCAGTTTTTTTGTTCTTCCAGTGGCAGGATCGTGCAAAGCCCTTTTTCTTGTAGGGTACTAACAAACCAAGGTACCAGATTATATGATCACTTAAAAACCAAAATGCCTTCTTGCATTTTCGGTTCTGAGCTCTTTGCAACATCCTGCTTCAACCCACGCAACTTCAACATAGTCAAACAACGAGCTGCAAGGATGAAATATATAGCGTTTTGGAGGCTTCGTCGTAAAGCATGATCGTATGCGAGAAAATAGCGATAGTGAGATTCTAATACATTTATTCAGCGTCTGAATTCGGTGCTTGCTACGAAGAGAGCAAGAACTGAACGCAAATATATTTGAATATTAAATCTGTTCCTGCAAGACAGCCAGCCACCTCAGTATTTGTCTACTGCCTATTGTCGGAAAGGTACGAAATGTAGCGAAAAACACCATGAGAAGCGAAAAATTAACCATGAAAGTCAATTTTCGTACTTGATTAACAGTCTTCTGTACTAGTCAATAAGTGAAATAATTCGATGGAAGTCCGTTCCACAGGTAAACACGACTTTCTTATCAGTTGGTTACATAGGTGTTCATGAAGTGTTCGTCGAGCGTATTGAACAGCTCTGAGCGTCTTAGGGCCCGCGACTTCACTGCCACTGGTGTGACCCCACTACAGAAAGAACAGCTCCAGCACCACCGATTTCGGAGTTCCAGTGCACAGTTGACTATCAAAGGACTATCAGATTAGTGTTAGATTAGGACAAGAGAAAACACTAACCTCCTGAACCGCAGGTTGGGGCGCAGGAACCACGTTGTCGTAAGCGTTCTGTGCGTTGTTGTCACCGGCAGCGTCGGCTGGAGGCGGAGGCGCTACAACTGGAGGGTCAACGGCCGCTGCAACAGCCCCATCCGCAGGAACAACAGGGACTTGGTCCTGCATGGAAAACGAAGAACGAAGAGAATCTTAGAAGATGGCGCAGCGATGACCGTGCAAGAGAAAAAGAACGCCAAGCTAACGACTGGCGAAGGTTTAACGAAAAGAGAATTAAACAGGCCAAGACAGGCCTATTTATACAAAACCTGTTTGAAACAGAACACCCAGGAGACTACGAGCGCGCGCGAATTTTTATCCTTGAATCCCGAAGAGATTTGGGGCGTTTGTACGAGATGGCCCCGGTGAGAATAGCTCAAAGTTTCGTGCTAAGTATCTTCTAGTCATCAGAGACGACTTACGTCAGTGTAAACATTAATTTGAGTTAAGCAGGTGAGTTTTTGGCATATTACATAAAGGAGGTACCACGGCGTTCATCAGAGAGAATTGTACCAATTGTACTGAATATAAGAGAGCAGTAAAAAAAATCGTCTTTAAAAGAAGCTGGTAGTCCCCCGTTTAAAATTTTGTTTTAACCCTCCGTTTGTTTTTGAAACAGTCTTCTGATCCCCTCGTTGGAGTTATCTCACTCTAAATCTGATACCTCTTTAGTTCTAATTTTCAAAATATTTAGCTTCTTGTAACTTTGCTGAGGTTACCCTGGAGGAAATAAAAAAGTTTTCAAGGAAACCACTATCTAAATCTTGTGAACTTGATCTTCTACCTGCGGTAGTTTTGAAAGGCTACCATATTACTTCCTACTACTACGAGGATCATCAATCTGTCCTCATCGACTGGTGTTGTGCCCGATGCTCTGAAGGTTGCTACACTATCGCCCATATTGAAAAAATCTGATGCTGACTTTGAACAGTTCCAAAACTTTCGTCCTATCTCGAACTTAAAAGTAGTATCGAAGCTTGTTGAAAAGGCAGTTGCCATAAAACTCACAGATCACGTCATGGCGCACCACTTAGATGAAACGTTTCAGTCTGCATATAAGAACTTTCACTCCACCGAGACAGCTTTAGTAAGGGTCCAGAATGACATTCTGTGTGCTATTGACAACAATGAGTCTGTTATACTTCTTTTATTGGATTTGTCAGCTGCCTTCGACACGGTTGATCACTCGATACTGTTATCAAGATTGCATGACCGCTTCGGAGTAAACGGTACTGCAGCTGCATGGTTTGAGTCATACCTGACGTCGCGCACGCAGTTTGTTCGGGTCAATGACTGTAGGTCAACACAGCGCTCTCTAAAACGCGGTGTACCCCAAGGATCTGTTCTGGGCCCTCTTCTTTATCTCCTCTATACAACACCCATTGCTGATATCATAAAGTTCCACAAGTTACAGTATCATTTATATGCTGATGATACCCAGCTCTATATATCGTTTAGAAATGACTGTAGCTATGATCTCTCTTTGGCTATTCGTCGTGTCGAATGCTGTGTAAACGACATTGATTGTTGGATGGTGAACAATGGTCTTAAACTCAACCAGGATAAAACTGAACTTGTTCTCGTCACCTCAAAATTTCGTTGCAGGCCTTCTCTAGAGTTTATCCAAGTAGTTGATGAGAAGATCCAACCCAAACCCTTCGCCCGAAATCTGTGGGTGATTATAGATCAGTGTCTTGATTTAACCGACCATGTTAACAAAATCTGCGTTTCCTGTTAGTATCATTTAAGGAACATAGCTAAGATCAGGAAGTACTTAAGTGAAGATCCTCAGTCTCAAATTTTAGTACATGCGTTTATTAGCTCTATACTCGATAACTGTAACTCTTTGTTATATGGTCTTCCTAAACACCTGTTAAACAGGTTAAGACTGATACAAAACAGTGCTGCACGCATTGTTACATTATCTAAGCGGTTTGACCATATCACTCCTATCCTGTTCAAACTTCATTGGTTGCCGCTGGGTTATCGCATACATTTTAAAATTTTACTCTTAGTTTACCTATCCGAACTTTTACGCTACACTAATGGTCCACGATTACTTCGTTCTAGCTCCCAGAATTTTCTAGCCGTGCCTAGGACTAGGGTAAAGACGTATGGTGATAATGCTTTTTCCGCAGCTGCTCCTACAATCGGCGACAAAATGAGTTGAGACACTTCGCCCAAAACTGGGCTTTTTTACGTTTTATTAACTTCAAAAGGAGGAAATATAGCTTTCCTCCCCCATCCCCTCCGTGCAATGTTGTGCCCTTGTTCTAGCTACCTATAGAAAACAACAAACACCCCAACTTTGAATGGAGGGGACAGGGGAGGGGTGCGAATTCTTTTGTTCTCCGAAATTACCCTATTTAAGTACAATGTCTCAACAATTTTGTCGCCGATTGTCTGAATCTCAAAAGTGGCCGTACGTCCTTTAGAAAGGTAATTGAATTCATTTCTTTATGCTGGGATGTAAGACCCCTGGTGGCTTTTTATTTGTTGTGTTCGACTTCATCATACCTATTTTAGAACAATTAGAATAAGGCGATTTCGTTATATTCAGTGCGTGACATTTCGTGTCACGCTTAACCGTGCCTTGACATCGTGCAATGTGGCGCGTCGCGCACGATTTCTTATTCTCTCCTTTTATCGAAACGCATCCAAAAAAAAAAAAGTGAAAAGGATAGGAAACTTAATAGATTTCTAGTCATTAAAGTAGTTATAATGGCTAAATTTGCTCTTTAGGAGGAATTTCCACGAGTAACCACGATAAGTATAAAATAAAACAAGACGCTGTGTGAGCGTATATTTGGGCGTGATCGTACTACGGTTATGATACTTTGAACATGCCTTATTGCAGCTAAAGAACTGTCATCATATCTTACCAGAGAAGACAAATCCTTTACTCCACTTGTTTGCTGAACCACACAGCTTATACAGTATGTCCCAATCCACAACAAATGTAGTGTCATTTCACGACAATGTTTGAAAATATGCACATCTTCAATGCAGACATGCTTGAAGCCAAATTGCAACATAGGACATAAGTGGTTACAGCCCGGAGAGTAAGGTTTATCTCAGCTCCACTGATACTGACAGATGTGTTTTCACACCCGTCACTTTGTACAGTGTATTCCGGTTACTAACACGGGCAAATAAAGTTCCTTAAGTCCAGTATCCACAAGGATTAAGAAGAGAGTCAGGAGCCCATTGCATAAACTGCTATAGGGCAGCACTGTTTACAGGAACATTGGTAACTGTTAACATTTGATATACTACAATTTTCAACATTGCTTGAGAAAAGATGAGGTTCAAAGGTGGCAATATGTACTCCTTTAAGTTCATATATATTCTCATTCCTATGTAGAGTCTGAAAATATTGTACTAATTTATGCATGGATGGTATTCCCAATAATACAAATGTCCCTTCACTATGACTGTTATGACACATGTCTCTAGCATGAGAATCAAATACATTATATCCCCCAGCCTCAGTGCTGTAGATACCAACACCAATAATTGCCACCGTTAAAACGAATGAGTTGTAGTTCAGTGCCAAGAGTGTTTGAAATGCTGTAGCCTGTGAGTGGCATATACAGTAGTGATGGATGTTACAAGTATAACTGTCACTGTATTCAAGGTGGAAAAATTGCTCAAACACTGTAACCATTCCTGGCAATTCTGTTAACATTGACATAGATTGTCTTGCAAGCAGTGACACACAAGAATATAATTGAATACCAACAATCATTATTTGAGTCATATCATCAACTGAAGTAATCTTTGTTATCTTACTGTAAATTAAACCGGGGGGGAGTACTGCCATATATGGGCTATATAGGTATGTGCAGCTGTGAAGGGTATGGTTTTCAAGCAGTTTACTCTGGGATAGGGTATGTAAACCAGAGCGTTTGGGTCTAGAATAGGGTATCATTTTTCAGGAAACTGATCAGTTGGTTGAAGATTTTATCTAAACTAGGGAAACAGCTCCTCTAGGATAGGGGGGATTTGGGGAGTTTACTGTAGTATAGGGTACCAAAATTTAGCTGAACTAGCTCTGGTATAGGTTAAGGGTTCCAGGGTCTCAGCGGAACATCCCTACCAAGAAATCCCTAAAGTACCCCCCCCCCCCCGGGAAATTAAAGTGCACAGACTCATTGCGACACATCATTGTCCACCATTTTCCCCAAATCCTGTAACATTTCTTTGACAGTATGGAGCATTAATTGTTTTTGTAGCATCTACATAAACTGAAGGCCATTCTTCTCTATATCAGTACAAAGCTTAAATTGGCCAAAATTAACCCGGTGATTCAAACTGTTTTAAGCACTATAAAATAGATAAGGGACTGTGCAATAATTATCAGGAAGGGGGGGTCCTAAAATGAGCTTCACCAAAGGAAAAATTAGATAGGCCCCCCCCCTCCAGCAGCGTCAAGATTAGCTCTGACCCCCCCTCACGTTCTCTCAAAATTATGATGTGCCCCCCCGCCTCTCTAACCCGTACCTTTACTCACCGTACTGCAACGCATTCCACTGCGTCGTCAGGGATGAAGAGCACCTCGAAACTTTGTTCTTCGTTCATAATCGTCAATTTCCGAATCGTCTGATTGTTCATTATCTTCTTGGTCTTCGGAACTGCTAGATTGCTGCTCATCCGGGTTTTCTTTACCTTGAGCTTCCCCATCACCTAGAACACGAGCTACGAGTGCTGGTTTCCCTCCGCTGACGGGTAAACCGTGTTCCTTTAGGTAGAGTTTCTGTTTACTTGCAGACAGCGAGTTGACTTCAACCTCGTCGGACCAATTAATGTCTGGAAGTTTGTTCCTTTCCGTTGCCCGTTTTTTTGCTTTCATTGCAAGGAATTTTTGGTGCTCTATGAAGTGATGACAACTATGAAACAGAAGCATGTGGCATTCCTCAGCTAGAAACTGTAGACCTAGAAACCCTCTCGCTGTTTAAATCAAGAACAGACCTGGCATGTCTGCGGGACCTCTTAAATGCCAAATGTTTTATTAGCAAAGCTCACAACGTGGTTTGTGACTTCTGTGCATGGACGATTGTTTCAATCTATCATATGTTGACATTCTAAATAAGTTAAAACATGTGTTTATGTTGATGCAATATTTAGACATTATGGATAGTCAAAGGAGTGGCATCTGTCTATTTGGAAAATGTTCATTTATTCATTATCGAATTTGTGAAATTTAATTAAGACCCCCCCCTCAACTTACTTGAGAAATCTAATGTAGAGCCCCCCCTCCTTTCCATTATTTTAACTTAAGGCCCCCCCCCCCCCCTCTGGTTTTAGCCCCCCCCCCCTCCTGATAATTATTGCACAGTCCCTAATTGCAAGTACAGAGGGGCAAATTCTTACTTAGAAGTCTATTTGGATATCTCATTCCACCTAAATCGCCTGTGCTCTAATGCTTGGACGATAGATACACCTTCCCTCGTTTACGATCTAGTTTTGGAGTTGCCCCTTAAGTAAAAACCTCACACTGCTACAGTTACTTCTGTACCTGTTTAAGTGTAAACCTTTTCTACTTTTAACGTAACAATGAATTTCAGACGACAATGGGGTATTTTTCCGAATACTCTTCTACACAAAAAGTGTCACTTTCCGTGTTTTCTGTAACAAAGATTTTAATTTGTTCATTGGTAGTCTGCTAGGGACATGACGGTAACCGGTCATTTCGTTGACATCGTTCCAAGTCAGATCGTTCCATAAAATAGTCAGTTCGTTCCACGAAAAAGTCAGTTCGTTCCACATATGAAAAGTCAAGTAAATCTTTCTTAATTTGTTGAGCGAACTTTGTCGAGAAGAAAAAGGTTTCGTTCATACCACAAGCGGATAAAATAATAATCGATCCAAAGTCGATTCGATCCATCCTAAATCGTTTGAAAACAAACAAGAGACGATTTCAACCAGCCACGGGCTTTAACATTTAAACCGCTGCTTTGAGAGTTTTTGAACTAGAATCGATCGATAGTTTTGAAAGATATAGCACAACGAGTAAAAGCTATGCCGTTGTATTTCGAAGCGCTTGTAACCTAAATATTTCTTTGTTGCGCCCGATTTATGCAAATTTTGAAAACAACGCGAGTTTCCAATTACAATCTCGATGGTAATTTGTCATGCCGAAAATATAATGGACTAACCTGATTTAAACCAATGAAATTGTAAGTTCCGTTATAAATAAATTTCCCTCGACGAGATCTCAATTCAAATTCTTTTATTTCCTCCACAACACAATTTTCCGTTTGTACAACTAGCTCATTACCTTCTCTTGTCGTCACCTCGCTGCCATCAAAACACTAACACAAAACTTGCTGATAACGCAAAATCCCGACGCACAGCATCGTATGAAAAAACACAGCATGCAATACAAAAACAAGTACATTAACCGTCATCCTGCTAAACAAAATTGAAATAATAGAAAGAATTGTTGCAGTTATCACAGTAGTTCCAAAAGAAGCCTCAGTTCCTTCTGGTTTCAATTGTTGACAATCGTCTCGGGGCGTCGATAAAACCAGGAACATGGAACATTCCCGAACATGCCGGAACATACCGGAACATGAAAAACTAAGTAATTTTCATGAAAAAAAAATTAATTAAATAAAATGATAATAATAACATAGTTTTTGTAAAAATTGATAATAACAAAATAACATAAAATAAAAAATATATATATATAAAAAAACGAAAAATAAAGAAATGATTAAGAAAAAGAAACATCTCCGAGTGTGAGAAAATAATATTTTGTCGCAAATAATTTGTTGGGCAAGTGAGGGTCCATGCAAATGACCGTAATGAGTGAAGGCTTGCTTCTAAATTCAAAATATATTAAAATGGGTCGCGAGAAGGGGGGTTTTCAAGCTTTACTCACACAGCTACCTCTAAAAATTGTTTTCCATGAGTTAATCATTTGGCGGTTAACCATTTACGGTTCTGCGATGGTCTGAAATGTCGGTGCAGTATGTCATGTCAAGCCGAGTCGGTAATTAAGTTACTAAAGTCCAAAGCAACGAGCCCCTAAGCTCTTCTTACGGTCGCAAAGCCGTAAATGAATAACCGGCAAACATTTACAAGAGGTAGCCGGCTGTGTGAGTAAAGCTTGAAGACCCCCCTCCTCGTGACCCATTTGAATATATTTTGAATTTAGAAGCAAACCCTCACTCATTACTTATCACATTCAACTCGCTGTGTTCCGCAATGCAAAAATCAAAATCACTAGTGTCACACTGATAACCAGCTACACAAATCTTGCGACCCTCAAACTTGTTCAACATTCTTCTATTCAAACTCTTATCCATTTTACACGTACAATCCTGATATTCCGATTTGTTATTACGTCTATGGGGTCTATGAGTCTTTGATGTCATTGAATGTCTTGATAATTTCCTTTGTTTTTCTTTGAGTTCGCTGACCAGCCCATTCCGAAAACACTCAGTGTTATTTTTTAGTGTGGGCCTACCGCGAACAGTGTGTGCATTTGTAAGTTTAACCCGGGATAACCTGATTGAACAATCTATTAACACGTCCCTCGAAACGCCGCGGCCGAATGTTATCCAAACTGCTTCTCACTGCTGCTTCGAAAATTTCGGATCAAACGATATCCAAGTCGTCCCTCACTGGATTATCCACTCGACCTAACTTGAAAATCGACCAATCACAAAAAATGGACATAAAATAAAGAAAACAGCAAATTCAGATGACCTCTTAGGAAACGTGCAATTAAAACTGTCTTTCTATGATTGGTGCATTTCGATCCTCTCGTCAAAAAAATGTCAACGCCATATTTTAACCGTAAGAAGTTAGACCACTATGGTAGCCGACAACTAGACTACGAGTAGTCCCTCATTTTTCCTCAGGGATAGTAGATCGAGCGAAACGCGAGCGGGCGTGTCGCCTTTTCTCGCGTGGGGTGATTTTCACGCGCGCTTGCGTTTTGCTCGCTCTAGCTACTATCCCTGAGGAAAAATGGGGGATTGCTCGTAGTCTAGCCGACAACTGCCATTCGTCAAAACGAAATAAATTTGTTAATTTTAGATTGAACTTTAATTATTTTGTATTGAAAATAAAGCGAAAGTAGAACGTCAAATTATTTTTTTTTCATTGAACTGGAAATAGATTCATTTTGTTAATTTTCAAAACATAACATTTTTGTTATGAAATGAAAATAAAAATAAAAGTGAAATAAAAGCAGAAGTAAAACTAATTTGTTCACGGCCGGTAACTGCCATTCAAAACAGAAAAAGTAAAATTATTATGTTCATGGCCGGTAACTGCCATTCAAAACAGGAAAACTAAAATTAATATGTTCATGGCCGGGAACTGCCGTTCAAAAAAAAAAAAAAAGGAAAGAAACCTGAGACTTTTGGCGGGAGACAGCAGTCTTACGTTTCTTTCTTTCTCTTTTTATTGAACGGCAGTTCCCAGCCATGAATAGGTTAATTTTAGTTTTTCTGTTTTGAAAAGCAGCTAGTTCCCGGCCATGAACATATTAATTTTACATTTCTGTTTTGAACGGCAGTTCCCGGCCATGAGCATATTAATTTTACATTTCTGTTTTTAACGGCAGTTCCCGGCCTGGGCCATGAACATACTAATTTTAATTTACTTTTTCTGTTTTGAATGGCAGTTCCCGACCGTGAACATATCACTTACTTCTGCTTTTATTTCACTTTTATTTTCATTTCGTAATAAAAATGTTTTGTTTTGCGTTGAAAATGATAATAATAAAAAAAGAATCTATTTTCAATTCAATAGAAAAGAAAATAACTTTGCGTTTAACTTTTGCTTCATTTTCAACTCAAAATAATTAAAGTTCAATGTAAAATTAACAAATTAATGTCGTTTTGACGAGTCGGCCACCATAGGTTGTCTCACCTAGCTAAATGCCGCCGTATCGTAGGTTTTTACTGAATACACAATTTGTTAGCAAAACAATCAGCTCTCAGTTCACCTGACTGTGAATATTAAGCCCTTCATGCAGGAAAAAAATAATAAAAGCCGTTATTTTTTGGTAAACATTCAGAATCACATTATAGACTGGCACAACTTTCGCAAAAGAGAACTTCTGTCGGCAAATTCGCGGAAAAGTCGGAAAATATACTTTTTTAGATCAAAATTATGCGCTTATACTTTGTTTAACAAGCTTGGCTCGATCATTTAGACCTTCAAATTGGCTGTCTATATTGCACTCATATGTTATGACATGAAAGCGAGGCATATATAGATGTGGTATGATGAATATTCTAGAATGGTTTAAAAGTACTCAAATCAGCAGGTGACAGATACAATATATTTTTAGCCACCTAAAAAGTTGTGCTCTGAAAAAGAAAAGCAAGAGAAAATTATTTGGACGGACAAGTTTTATGAAGGTTCAAAGGGTATAAAAACATTATCGTAACTGCAACACTACTTGGATTTTTTGTTGTTGTTGTCTCTATAGTTGGGACGCGTGGGACTTGCGTAGCGAGTTGCAGAGGTAGTGAGCGGAGGCGGAGGCCGGGTGGCCTTATGGCAGAAAAGTTTTTATTTGACCAAAATACATCAATCTTTAGTTTACAGTAATATACGTGATATTCGTTGCAATTGTATTTTGTCTCTTTGTGACCAGATAGCTATAAAAAAATGCGCTAAAACTTTTCTTACAAATATTTTAAGAAATCGTTTAAAAAAGTCAAAAACTGTACGACGTTCCGACGTTCTCGGACCTTATTATCAGGTAAAAACATACAGTATGAATGTTCTGTATAAATAGAAAAAAAGCAATAGCTCATTGGAGTCTCTCTGAGTAGGCTTAAAGTCTTTGATGAATAACATTTAGTAAACGAGGCAGTGAAATTGACGCAATTTTTTCTGTTTTTTATAGCTAAATGTTTTAAAAAGTCGCTTCTTTTTAATGTGACCATTTAACATTTCTTGTCCATTAGGACTGACAAGACCGTAAAATAAGGGAGCAGTATTGTTAACTGCCAAATAAATATGATGTCATTTTAAATGGCCACCCAATTTCAGCGACGCATAAACGAGGTGCCCGCTGTCTTTGGTCGAAAATTTTCATTTTCATCAAACTGGTGCTACTGCATGGTCCAACAAACACCCGTCTTTTTGTGTTTCAGTATCTACTAACTCTAATTTTGAACCCTCTCTGAGCCTGTATTGCTTAGTTTATCCTTTTAGTTTAGTTGCGTTGAAATTGCTGTGGGTATTTGTCATCAAATATCCTGGTGAATTTCTGTTTTTCTCTAGAACACATGCTCATTAAAGAAAGCCTTGATGACTAAAAATCCGCAATTGAGTGATTATAAGTACACGCACTAATGTATGCAAAAAACGCTACTGAACAAGATAGCTTTTAAAAACCGAACAACAGAGCCACTATTATAAACCAATGAAACTGATCAAGTTGCCGGATCTATACTTAAATGTTTTTTTTTTGCAAATTATTATCATCTGTAAATTACTAGATACAAATAAAGTTGTTTCAGTTGTTTGATCAGTCAAAACAACAACAAGAACAACAACAACAACAACAACAAAATTAGAGAACCAGCTGAGCTGTTTCTTCAATATAAGAAGTAGCCATTTTGCCCGGCCACACATTTCTTTTTTTAAACACAACAAACAGTACTTTGCAATTTTAAATGTTTCAATTAGCTGTGGCGTTGAAACTACTTTATTATAAGATACTAATTTTAATTCATAAGATAAAGACGCCTGTGGGCGTATGGGCTTCTTCCATCAATCTTAACTCGTTATAGCTATCTCAATTTTGACATTGACAGTTTCCCGTTCCTCTAACTTGCACCTGTGTTCTCGACTTGTTGGGTCCGGTAACGATGAGTATAACAGCAGTTCATAGTTAACATTTGTTCATGTAATAACACGGCGCTGAAACTGTCTACAACAAAAACTCAGCTTCATACTTTCGAGCTGCTTAGTAAAAAGGTGGCAAATGAAGAAAAGGGAACCAGTCCCTGGAACTGAGCAAAGGATATTATATTTGAACACTTTTCAGCAAACCGGTATCTCGTTTATATAAAGAGGCCATTATTTGAGGCGATCAGTGTCCGAATTAAGCACAGACGTCCTTGCACTCAGCTCATTTCCAGATCAGTCAACCAGGACAGTACTTGTCATAAAGGTAAGAAAGGACCCCAGTAAGCAACGAACTCGGTGAAAAAACAAAATGTTTTAGCTGCGCGGTATAATTTAGGTGCAATGGTGAGAACAATTACGATAAAACTAAGGAAACTCTAAACTCTTCTAGTAGGTAGCAGAGTTCTCGAATCGTGAAGTTGCAGAACAGTTTAACGGGTGAATTTAAAGAGGTGCTTAGATTCGCATCTAGAAGACAGTGGACTTTGAAGCTGCTACATTGTATTTGGAGAATTCTTTTGTTACCGCAAAAACTCTAACACTGTTTGATTGATCAACGAGAGACGCGTCTCACTCCCAGAGTTAATAATGGGATCTTATATGGTGGTTCTAACTTTTGAGTTTGCAAGCTTATGAAATATACGGTGGTGACCATTCAAATGAATTTCTTTCAGCAGAATTTTAACTTGGTACCATTTGTTCCTTTTACAACTGAATGAAGGTTCGGAATTCTTGTCGAATTGACTGGAGCGACTTCTGGGAGTGAAAGGTCTACCAGTACACATTGTTCATACAGTGAAATTGTTTGTTAAATTTACTTGTATGTTGAACAGAAGGTGCAACATAGTACAACGAAGAACACCATTTACTCAGTACTAATACAGCTTTAGGCTGCATGGGTCCCCGAATGGTAGGCTTCTGAGAAATACAATCGCCCCCTTGTAGGTGTCGATCAAAAAGGGTCGATTTTTCGAGGAGGAGGGCTGATTGAATAAGGAAGTTTTATAAGTTATCACCAAGCATTGATCAGCAACAATATTTTGAAACATTATGTTAACTGCAACGAAGAAAGTTTAGATAATATGATGACTTGGCCTCCGGCTCTTCAAACCTCCATGATAAATTTAAGCCCCGTTAACCCCCAGGCAGAATATGTTGTGCAGTGAAATTGCTTTATAAATGTATGGTTAGATAAACAGAGCTTAAAACAGTAGAGCAAATAACATCGATTACTAGTAGCAGTTTCTGCGCCTACATTGAGAGCGAGACAGACTGCGGAGAATAATCACTGTATACTGTCGATCAAAAGGGTCGATTTGTCGAAGGCCGATTGAAAGTGGAAGTATATATATGGCTCACGACAATCTGTGAATCTTGAGATATTTGCATATGTGGGTTGTTTCACGCAGAAAATAGACAATATTACATGGCCGCATGGAGGAAAGATAATTGGCCCTCGATGTTTCGTTTCGAGGTAAAAGCTGTTTTGAGTTCTGTTGGAGTGGCCGACTGCTGATTGAAATAAATAATAAAGGAAAGGTAGTCTTCCCGTCACTTTAAAGTAAGGTGCAAAGCGCGCACGACGTTAGCAAAGTTATGGTTTCCTTTGCCAGTTTCAGTTCCCAATGGTGCTGAACTCGCTTTCTTTCAAGGAAAGTCGCACGCGTACTTGAAAAAAGTTCGTCCTGGTAACGGAGATGGAATGTTCATTTTTTCATGATCCCAGGATAGGCCATCTTTTCTTAATCTTGCAGTCAGATTGCAATTTTACGAAAGATATTGAGGCGAGATCTCGAAAACCGGGCCAGCGCAAGCGCTTTACCGGGATCTCATGAAGAAGGGGCCCTTAGCTGGCGGTCTTGTTCAACACCGACTAGACTTCCTAAAAAGATATTTAACTAATGTATAAAGAGGTTAGTTTCTAAGACCCTGTTTACATGGAGTGGGGGACCCCGGTCTAGTGGGGTTGGTTTCTTTTGTTTTCACGCTCTGGGGGACACAAAACAAAAGAAACCTACCCCACTAGTCCGGGTTCCCCCACTCCATGTAAACAGGGTCTAAGAAATCGTCGTCAAGCCCCAGTGTGGTTACTAAGAAATAAAATTATAACCACTTATCATCGTTGTCATAAACTTTTCACTCTTTTGTTGGGTAGAAGCGATTTGTCACCAAGCCCATTTATCGGAGTCAGTCAACAAAAATAGCAAAGCTCGAGTTGATTTTCATATGGAATTTCTGCGCCCATTTCTCAGACGTCATCTGGCGGGGAAACCATTGGTAGCGTCGCTTAATGTCGGCGGTTTTCGCAGGCTAAGATGCAATATTTTCTCTCACCTCACTCTTGATATCTGATGATCTTAGAGGACGTTTAATGGTGATCATTTTCATGACACTGCTACAACTGGTGACTCAGTGATTCATACAAAGGAGCGCCGACGTTTTTAGGTTTACCTTCAATAAGCAAAGTAAAATATTCAGCTCCAGTGTAAACAGAAGTTGAATATAAATTTTTTGTCCATATTTTAGACCAACAAATTCATCCTACTCTAACCTCAAGCGCTACTTTTGTTGTTTTTTTCCAAAGGTGAAAGCAAGACTTTTGATTCAATTTTTGTGACGACATCAAGGAATAGCTGAATTAAGATTGAGGTGAGCGCCCTTTGAATATATCTCCATTGCAGATCTTTGAGGATTTGAAGTCATTCTTTAAAGTTCACCTCTTAACTTTTCTCTTCCAAATAAGCAACCCTTGCTTACTCAGCGAATTCTTTTCATAGGTAGCCGAGCCTGAAAGAAGACGAGAATTAAAAAGTGGAAAGCGAAAAGAAAAATCCTCGATGTTTTCCTCATCCGAGTGCATTATCTGGTTTGCTACATTCCTTGCCGTAACTGTTGCTATAGTAACAGTGAATCTCCTATCAATCATTCTTTTCATAAAAAACAGTAATCTTCGCACTCGTGGCATGTACTTGGTTATAAACTTGACCGTAGTTGACATTTTGGTTGGAGGACTTTCTACTATAAATCTACTCTTAATTATTACACACATTGGATGCAAAACTGGGATTGTAAGGTTACCTTGGGAAGGGCACATGATAACTTGGTTTATATTCTATTGGTTTCCTCTAACCTCTCTTACAAGCATAACTGTAATTTCGTTAGAGCGGATGCATGCAACATTTCGTCCATTCAGGCATCGCGTTATCAAAAAATGGGTCTACGGGGTAACAATTTCTGTGGTCTGGGTTTTAGCTGGGATGATATCAACTGCCATTTTCATGCTTAAATTATTCGACAAAGAACGGTCACACAGGCAGTTTTTATGGCAATCATATTGCTTATTATGCGTTTTTGTTATCTGTGCTTGTTACGCCTCGATTATTGTCAAAATTTGTTGTGGGGCGCGTCCTCAGCACCATGGTGCAGCCCGTAGTCAAAGAAAACTGACTGTAACGTTATTCATCATGACTATTGTATCGTTACTGCTGTGGCTACCATATGCTATAGCTACCTTTGTTTTCCATACAACTGACAGCATTCGATCACTTTCTTACACAAAAGGAATGCGATTGAATATGTCTTTACTGCTTTTATTTTATACAAACTCGTTTGTTAATCCCGTAGTTTACGCTGTCAGAATGCCCAAGTTTAGGAAGGCGTGTCTCCTGTTATTATTTACACATCGACGAAGACGAACTGCTGCTGGTATCCCTCTCAGTCATGCCTGGTACCTTGGCAAGTGATTTCAAGTATGCGAAAAATGTATAATGATTTTCGCCCTGTTACAGAAAAAAGTAATTTCGTGCGTAGCTTATTACTAAGTTTGGTTCGATAAAAGTATACTAGATACATAGATATAAAAGGTACTATGATTTTATTTTTACTTATTCTCTATTTTGGAATTCCTTGTAAAACACTCTGTTTACCCCTCACTTCCTTGCATAAACTATTATTTTCACATGCTTCTGGGAGGACTGTATATTCCCAAGAGCGTTTGAGAAACACAACCTACGCAAAATTTTGGGGGCAAGCAGAGCGTATTATGGGGGATTCGAAAATAGTATTTCGTGTACGCATTTGTCAAGCTCGTCAATGGTCAGGTAATCGAGATGGTTCGAAATGTGCTTCAGAGCATGTACGGTCGCAATCATGGTTCTAATAATCATGATCGCACTTTGTAATACCTGTCGCAGTCAGAAACAAATAGTGTCGCTCTTGTAATAAACTCAAGCTTTCGCAGTTTGTCAAACTGTCCATCACACTTTGCAATAAACGATACTGTCATAATTTGAAATAATTCCATCGCACTTTATAATAAACGTTTTGGGTTTTATTTAACTTATTTGGTTAACATTGAGATGTTCTGAAAAACATGAGTGGTACCCCATAATCGAAGGTGATGAAGTCACGCAACACGTTAAATTACGAAAACTGCTCATATCTCCTTCCTTTAAATTTATGGAATAAAAAATAGAAATAAGTCAACCTCTTGCTCAATGATACAAAACCTTTCTTCTTGACGGAATTACTGATTTTATCAAACTTGACTGTTATTGGACAAAATAATTCAAGGCATTTTTTGTGCCCAATAAGGAGCCGGCATTTTCTTTTCCGTTTGGAAATGGTCTGTTGAGAGTCGGAACCAAGGGACTCTTCCGCCCGTGCTTGAAAACTTTCCTCGTGCCTTTTTTCTCGACCCGACTGACTGCCGCTGGCTCTCCGAGGATGGAGAATGTGATAACTAAAGTTTATTCAAGTGCAATGGACAGTTATTACAAATTGCGACAGGTGTTTCATTACAAATTGCGACAGTACATGTGCGTGTTTAAAGAAGGTGGCAATCATCCATCACTACTTACTCTTGAACTGCCTCGGGCGAATCTTGGATTTATTCTAACGGGGTCGTTGTAGCAGGTGCGGATCTAGGGGGAGGATGCAGGGGGTGCGCCCCCCCCCCCCCCCCCCCCCACTGAGATGTCCTGCGGTTTTCTAATGCAACTGGTATTCTGCAAAAAAAAACTATGTGGTTTATTGGTGTTGAAGTAGAGCAAGAGACGAGTGCACCCCCTCCTAAAAAAAATCCTGGATCCGCCCCTGTGTAGACTACCGCTGACAGCGGAAGTATACTGATAGCAAATTTAATTTTCAGCATTTGCTGAATGAGGCTGAGTATGAACTGAGGAGTTATGAAGATCGAGGTCTCTATAATTCTTTAGATCATAAGAAAGCCGAATCCAATGACTGTTTAATTTGTTATTGATTTCCAGTTTAAAAACAAGCTAAACCATGCTTACCTCGATCGATGTTAAGTTCCCCTCTTCATTTGCCTGTTTCTCTGCAAGTTCAGGAGATAAAGGGATGATCAGTTCTGCAGATATTCTCCAAATAGTAAATATCTTCTGTCGAGTTGTCAGGGTATTCTTGCTGTTTTTGGCAGTCGTAAGGCTATTTCGTCTTCAGTTCAAAACGTGTGAAATATTACGCCATTCTTGTACTGCTCTCCCGAAACAACGACAACCTCGACTACAGGGCTTCTGAGTTGCTGTCCATTATTCTCACATTTATGCTATACTTATATTGATGTCATTTTCCATACATCGCAAAACGTCTTCCAAATTTGGTCAACGCTAATTGGTTTTGAACAATTAGCCTTGGGATTTGAGCCAATCAGAAACCGAGAACTATATCTTGAGTGATAAGTGAAATTATGGGATACCAAATAATAATGATTTGGAGAAAATTCAGGAGAAATTATGGGATTGACTGAGATATTCAGAAAGATGGAGGCTGTCCATCGTGCCAAAATTCAGCTAGTTAGGGTAAGATTAAGCAAAGCTATGCTATGCTGACTCCATATAATCCTCCTAAAATCAACATGGATCGTAAAATTCAATAACTTCTTAAATTTCGTTTTTGTGACGTCATAACTTCTCTACCTTTAAATTTTAGTGAGTAAGTAAATCAGTAAGTAAGCAATGTTATGTAACCAAGGTAGCCTATTCAGCCACGAGGCTGGTATTCAAAGGATCATGGGAAACAAAGATTTACACCATTTTAAAATTCCCTAAAGTACAAGAAGAAATGACAAGAAAACCTAAATAAATTATATACAAGATTACGACAAGCTTAATTTTGCACTGATGACTTAAACAAGATATTACTGTATTGCAAAAGTCACCTGCATTTAATTCTTAATTCTTTAATCAACTGATTGTAACAACTTAAAAAAAGAAAAGATAAAAAATTCAATCATTACGAATGGTTTAAAAATGGTTGATGTAAGTAGGAGTAGTTATTCCGGAGATAGGTTTGTACTTCAATTCAAAGCGTGTTAAGATGAATGAAATTACTTGTCATGAAGATTTATAAAATAGTCAGTTGCATTCATTAAATGTGATAATAATAAGTCTCAAGTCGTAGTAGCAGTAGAAATGGAAATATATAAAAAAAATTGTGTCAAGATAGTAAGAAATAAATGTTATGAATTAAAAATGTTTACTCATCATCATTTTTTAAGTATGTAGGGACGGGGCGCTTTTAATACTGACAAATGGTGAACGGTATTAGGGTCTCCCCGCCTACTTGAAAAGTTATTTTGCCAATATTGCGTTCAGGCTTTGGTTGGCCCAGGTTTTTCGTTCTTCCAGTGCCAGGATCGTGCAAAGTCCATTTTCTTGTAGAATACTAAGACACCTCAGTACCAGATTATCTGAGCTCTTAAAAACGCAAACGCCTTCGTGGATTTTCGGTTCTGAGCTCTTTGCAACACCCTTGTGAGCTTCAATCCACGCAACATCGACAAAGTCAAACGACAGCTGCAGGAATGAAATATATAATGTTTTGGACGCTTAGTCGTTAAGCATGATCGTATGCGAGAAAATAGCGTCAGTGGAAATCCACCCTAAGGGTCCAGTACATTTATTCAGCGTCTGAATTCGCCACCTGTCACTAAAAGCATAAGAATTTAGCGACAATTTATTTGAATATTCGCAGGCAATGGGAATGCCAATGACCTAAAATCGCTGGAGGAATCTCTACATTGTAAAGATGAAAGCCCTTAAGTCTGACGTCAGACCAACGATTACTTCCATCACTAATTAGGGACCTTAAGCAAGATGAAACGTTATAGGATGCTTCCTATAGCTTAAAGGCGGGGGGGGGGGGGGGGGGAGGGGGAGGGAACCTCTCAAGCCGTAGCTCTCTTAGGCCTTTTAAAGGAAGAAGGGATTTATTTTGGGTCGGAGGTTCCCTTCGATTCTCAGGATGCCCTTCGTCGTTTGGAACTACTAGCCTTTTCTTTACTACGTTTTGTCTTCATGCTAAATTTTTTAGGAGGAGTTTTTCAGCAATAATCGCGATAGTCTTGGTAATAAAATCTGAGAAAAACTGTAGTAAAACACCTCCAAACATCTTAGACGAACGAAACGGCGAACCTTTCTTGAGCTTTAGAAATTTCTTGGCTGTTAAAAAGTCGTTGGGTGCCACTGATCTTAAGAACAAATACAAGTGAACATGAAAAGCAGAATTAACTACAAAAAGCGTCTAACATGTTCCAAAATTAAAAGTAGACAGCCAGTGCAGCTGAAAAGAGTCTTCGTTGTTCTTGATTATCCCCCTCCATTTTGTCTGATGTTAAGCAGTTTTCTTTCTCAAACAGTAAACAAAGGGATTAATAAGCGAGTTTAGAAAAACACAAGACAAAACTATATCGCGCAAGATATCTTTCAATATCCCGTACGTAAGTATTGGCACGTACGAAAGAAACACGAG
>OZ037779.1:18601416-18653916 GCA_964035525.1 Porites cylindrica | reverse complement strand
ACGCCTCTGGGCGTATGGGCTTCTTCCATTAATCTTAACTCGTTATAGCTATCTCAATATTGACATTGACAGTGTCCCGTTCCTCTAACTTGCACCTGTGTTCTCGATTTGTTGGGTCCGATAACGATGAGTATAACAGCAGTTCATAGTTAACATTTGTTCATGTAATAACACGGCGCTGAAACTGTCTACAACAAAAACTCAGCTTCATACTTTCGAGCTGCTTAGTAAAAAGGTGGCAAATGAAGAAAAGGGAACCAGTCCCTGGAACTGAGCAAAGGACATATTTGAACACTTTTCAGCAAACCGGTATCTCGTCTATATCAAGAGGCCATTATTTGAGGCGATCAGTGTCTGAATTAAGCACAGACGTCCTTGCACTCCGCTCATTTCCAGATCAGTCAGTCAGGACAATACTTGTCAAAAAATAATAATAACAATCTTTTAATAGGATGCTCCATCACAAGAGTGGTTTACATAGAGGTCCTAATTACGAGATGTATATTATATAATACAATTAAAATATAAAAAGGTTAAGCTAAAATCGATATATATGATACAAAAAAAAAAAAAAAAAATTCAAGCTAAAATCGAGTTACAGAAATAATTAAAACATATACACTACAAGTACTCAATTATAAAAAGCAGAAAAAAGACACTTCTTAAAAATTGGAAAACTTGCTGAGTTTCTTACAGTTCTCTCTAATTCATTAAAGTCTTTGAAACAGTGGTACCGCGAACGTTGTTTTCCCCAATTATATTTAATTTTGGGGAGCTTCATAGTATCGTTATTGCGCGTATTGTAGGAATGTATATCACTCTTTCTTACAATGTCCAAAGAATGATTAAGTTGGCCATTAATACACTTGTATGCATATATACATCGATGACATTTCCTACGTTCTTCAAGATTCAGCCATCTCAAGACAATCAATGCATCGGTGGATGAGGAGTGAGGTGATCTATCTAATATCAATTTAGCTGCTTTGTTTTGGAGAATTTGCAATTCCTTCATAAGTGAGACATTGTCCTTGTCACCCCAGACTAAATCAGCATAATCAAAAATAGGTAGCACTAAGCTATTATAAAAAAGTAACCGGGCATCATAAGGTAAATAATACTTAATCCTACGTAGAAGACCAAGGTTTTTATTAACCTTACATGAAATATACTCAATATGGTCGGACCATGTGAAAGTTGAAGACAACATAACTCCCAAATATTTAAAACTACTTACAGAATTTATATCAGTGTCAAAAATAGATAACGTGAAAGAGGAAATACCAACAAGTTTCCTATTACTGCCGATAATCATGGATTTCGTCTTAGTAAGATTTAAAGTTAACTTATTTCCATGTAACCACTGGGCAACTTTCAAGAGATCATCATTCAGTGCCTCTTCTAACAGGTGTGGCTCTTTAGCAAAGTAGTACAGGACCGTGTCATCAGCATACAAAGTCACTTCGCAATTCTTTATAACCAGCGGAAGGTCATTAATATAAACCAAGAAGAGAAGCGGTCCTAGAAGGCTCCCCTGTGGCACCCCAAAGGTCATCGGGAGAGGGTCAGACACAGCATCGCTACAGGCAGTCCGCTGTTTACGATGATTCAGGTAAGACTTGAACCACTGTAGAGTGCTGGGCGAGACACCGATAGCCGACAATTTAGATAGCAAGATCGTATGGTCAACGGTATCGAATGCCTTGGTCAGATCTAGGAACACTGCACCGCACAGTTCTCCACTCTCCATATGCAATAGGACCTCATCTGCAAAACTGGTGAGAGCCAATGTTGTAGACAGTTTGGGACGGAAGCCAAATTGTTTGCTTGAAAGGAGATTATTTGAATTTAGAAAGTCATAGAATTGGGAATGGACGACTTTTTCCAGAATTTTACTCATTGTTGGCAGAATAGAAATTGGGCGATAATTTGACGCATCTCTCCTATCTCCAGTTTTGAAAAGTGCAGCCACTTTCGAGCATTTCCATATTTCAGGAAAATTGCCAGTGCGAATAGAGAGATTCAGTAACTTGGTAAGAAAGGTAAGAAAGGTAAGAAAGGACTCCAGTAAGGTAAGAAAGGACTCCAGTAAGGTAAGAAAGGACTCCAGTAAGCAGAGAACTCGGTGAAAAAACAGAATGTTAAAGCGGTGCGGTATAATTTAGGTGCAATGGTGACAACAATTACGATAAAACTAAGGAAACCCTAAACTCTTCTAGTAGGCAGCAGAGTTCTCGAATCGTGAAGTTGCTGAACAGTTTAACGGATGAATTTAAAGAGGTTCTGAGATTCGCATCTAGAAGACAATGGACTTTGAAGTTGCTACCTTGTATTTCGATACTTCTTTTGTATCAACGAGAGGTGTCATTTCTTCCAGGCTGAGTCTCAACGAAAAATTTGAACCTTAATAATGTTATGTTACAGAAAAAGGCATCACTCCCAGAGTTTATAAAGGGATCTTATATGGTGGTCCTAACTTTTGAGTCTGCATGTTGATGAAATACGATGGTGACCATTCAAATAAATTTCTTAATTCGACAGTATTTTAACTTGTTACGATTTGGTTTTCTCCATTTTACAAAATGAAGATCGGAAATCTTGTCGAATTGACTTCGGCAACTTCTGAGAGTGAAAGGTCTACATAACACATCATTTCTTCAGTGAAATTGTTTGTTTAATTTATGTATGTTTAACAGAAGCGCAAGATAGTTCAACGAAGAACACCATTTACTCAGCACTAAAAAAATACAGCTTTTAGCGAATAGTAGCTGTCGATCAAAAAGGGTCGTATTTTCGAGGAGGAGGGCTAATTATAATTGAACGAGGAAGTCTATAACTAGAATTAATTTCAGCAAAAGATCAGTAGCATGTAGAATGTCAGAGAATGTAAAGAGAGGTTTCAGTTTGCTACAAGCGAAGTGCTTTGAATTCGTTCAAATTAAGAGACTGGATTATTTAGAACAATGAATCCTATAAATGTCACATTTTCTTATGCCCGCTGTTTTCAGGGAGCGATCTTAAGTATTTAAGCTCTATTGCAAAACCTGAACTTACTTACTAACCATTTTGGTTAAATTGCTTTGGGGGTCAATATAAGAGCTAACATCATTCGAATGGAGAAGCAAATCATTACAATCAACGAGTGTTCTGGCTGCCGCACTCAATTTTACTCACCTCGTAGCGAGTTTACAGTATTTACGACATAATCGAGATCTCGCAAGTGCTAAAATAAATGGAAAATTTCATCTTTCTTTCTGTGGTTCAACTTTTGAACAAAATTCCCTCCCCGTGACAATAGGCCTAGTATGGGAGTCGTTCGCTCTGGGTTATGGGCTCCTGTGATGAATTACTAGCTTTTTTTAAAAAAAATCCTAGTGCAAAAGCAAAATTAAAAAACGAAGTGAATTGGGCTTTAGCTTCATTATCAGGTAAAAAAATACGGTATGATTATGATCTATAAATATACAATAAAAGCAAGTGCTCATGCACGGGAGTCACTCTGAGTAGGCCTAAGTTCTTTGATGAATAACATTAAGTAAACGAGGCAGTCAAATTGACGCAATTTTTTATAACTATTAATGTTTCAAAAAGTCGCCTCTTTTTACTGTGACCAGATAAAAGCATGTTAACATTTCTTGTCCATTAGGACTGACAAGACTGTAACATAAGGGAGCAGTATTGTTAACTGCCAAATAGATATGGTGTCATTTTCAGTGGGCACCCAATTTCAGCGGCGCATGAACAAGGTGCCCGCTGTCTTTGGTCAAAAATTTTCATTTTCATCAAACTGGTGCTACGGCATGGTCTAACAAACACCTGTCTTTTTGTGTCTCAGTATCTAATAACTCTAATTTTGAACCCTTTATGAGCCTGTATTGCTTAGTTTATCCTTTTAGTCAGTTGCGTTGAAATCGCCGTGGGTATTTGCCATCAAATGTCCTGGTGAATTTCTGTTACTAGTAGCAGTTTCTTCGCCTGCATTGAGAGCGAGACAGACTGCGGAGAATAGTCACTGTATACTGTCGATCAAAAGGGTCGATTTGTCAAAGGCCAATTGAAAGTGGAAGCATATATGGCTTACGACAATCTGTGAACCTTGAGATATTTGCATATTTGGGTTGTTTCACGCAGAAAATAGAGAATATTACATGGCCTCATGGAGGAAAGATAATTGGCCCTCGATGTTTCGTTTCAAGGTAAAAACTGTTTTGAATTCTGCAGGAGCGGCCGACGGCTAATTGAATAAATATAAAGGAAAGGTAGTTTTTTCCCGTCACTTTAAAGTAAGGTGTAAAGCGCGCACGACGTTAGTAAAGTTATGGTTTCCTTTGTTTCAGTTCCCAATGGTGATGAACTCGAATTCGTTCAAGGAAGTCGCGCACGTACTAGCCTCCCACGCAGACGTTCTTAGGGGTTCGTGACGAACCCCTAAGAACGTCTGCGTGGGAGGCTACACACGTACTTGCAAAAGTTCTTCCTGGTAACGGAGATGGAATGTTCATTTTTTCTATCCCAGGATAGGCCGTCTTTTCTTGATCTTGCAGTCAGATCGCAATTTTACGAAAGATATATATTGAGGCGAGATCTTGAAAACAGCGCAATCGCTTTACTGGGATCTCATGAGGGGCCCTTAGCTGGCGGTTTTGTTCAACACCGACTAGACAGGGTCGGCTGGGGGGCGCTGGTAGTGGTATACCAGTTTACCCGAAAAGAATTCGCCAAAATACCCAAAAATACTCAAAATTGATCCAAATATACCCAAAATTATACCCAGGTATACTTTATACCTGAAATTCAAAGAAAGTGATATACCGAATACCCGTATTTAAGCTACAATATACCGCAACCGATTTAAAAAAATTATAATCACTTATCATCGTTGTCGTAAAGTTTTCACTTTTTTGTTGGGTAGAAGCGATTTGTCACCAAGCCCATTTATCGGAGTCAGTCAACAAAAATAGCAAAGCTCCAGTTTATTTTCATATGGAATTTCTGCGCCCGTTTCTCAGACGTCATCTGGCGGGGAAACCAGTGGTAGCATCGCTTAATGTCGGCTTTTTGTCAGGCTAAGATGCAATATTTTCTCTCACCTCACTCTTGATATCTGATGATCTTAGAGGACGTTTAATGGTGATCATTTTCATGACACTGCTACAACTGGTGACACTGAATTCCTGCCGGACTTAGTGATTCATACAAAGGAGCGCTGAGCTGAATATTTTAATATTCAGCTCCAGTATAAACCGAGGTTGAATATAAATTTTTTGCCCATATTTTCTCCCCAACAAATTCATCCTACTCTAACGTCAAGCGCTGCTTTTGTTCTTTTTTTTCCGAAGGTCAAAACAAGACTTTTGATTCAATTTTTGTGACGACATCAAGGAATAGCTTAATTAGGATTGAGGTGAGCGCCCTTTGAATATATCTCCATTGCAGATCTTTGAGGATTTGAAGTCATTCTTTAAAGTTCACCTCTTAACTTTTCTCTTCCAAATAAGCAACCCTTGCTTACTCAGCGAATTCTTTTCATAGGTAGCCAAGGCTGAAAGAAGACGAGAATTAAAAAGTGGAAAGCGAAAAGAAAAATCCACGATGTTTTGCTCATCCGAGTGCATTATCTGGTTTGCTGCATTCCTTGCCGTAACTGTTGCTATAGTAACGGTGAATCTCCTATCAATCATTCTTTTCATAACAAACAGTAATCTTCGCACTCGTAGCATGTACTTGGTTATAAACTTGACCGCAGTTGACATTTTGGTTGGAGGACTTTCTACTATAAATCTACTCTTAATTATTACACACATTGGATGCAAAACTGGGATTGTAAGGTTACCTTGGGAAGGGCACATGATAACTTGGTTTATTTTCTATTGGTTTCCTCTAACCTCTCTTACAAGCATAACTGTAATTTCGTTAGAGCGGATGCATGTAACATTTCGTCCATTCAGGCATCGCGTTATTAAAAAATGGGTCTACGGAGTAACAATTTCTGTGGTCTGGGTTTTAGCTGGGATGATATCAACTGCCATTTTAATGCTTAAATTATTCGACAAAGAATGGTCACACAGGCAGTTTTTATGGCAATCATATTGCTTGTTATGTCTTTCTATTATCTGTACTTGTTACACGTCAGTTATTGTCAAAATCTGTTGTGGGGCGCGTCCTCAACACCATGGTGCAGCCCGTAGTCAAAGAAAACTGACTGTAACGTTACTCATCATGACTATTGTATCGTTACTGCTGTGGCTACCATATGCTATAGCTACCTTTGTTTTCCATACAACTGACAGCATTCGATCACTTTCTTACACAAAAGGAATGCGATTGAATATGTCTTTACTGCTTTTATTTTATACAAACTCGTTTGTTAATCCCGTAGTTTACGCTATCAGAATGCCCAAGTTTAGGAAGGCGTGTCTCCTGTTATTATTTACACGTCGACGAAGACGAACTGCTGCTGGTATCCCTCTTAGTCATGTCTGGTACCTTGGCAAGTGATTTCAAGTATGCGAAAAATGTATAATGATTTTCGCCCTGTTACAGAAAAAACACCCATTAAGCTAATGGCTTAATGACATTTTTGTGAAGGGCTAATTTCCTGGTTGTTTGTCTGATCTGCATCTGGGATGGAGATAGGGAAATAGTTAGAATTCCTTGCGGGCTCAAATCATGCAATCAATGCTTTGTGATTCATTGTTGGTTCAGATAGCAACGCAGGAACATCGTCAGTCTTTGACTCAATTTCTACGCACCGTGCTAAGGCAAGTACGCTACTTTGTTATTTCTTCGTAGCATGCGTAGCGCTTACGTGTAGTTTTCTCTCTCGATGTGTAGTTATGGCTGAACCTCGGGTTTTGATTTTGGGGCACTCCTTCATCAGGCGTTTGCATGAGTTGGTATGTCTGCCTACAAACGCTTTACGGGAGGATTTTGACATCACCACCCCTATGAACCTGCGCTGGCATGGAGTAGGGGGACGAACTGTGGCCAAAGTCATACGCTACGATTTGGAGATAGTCCGACAATTTTCGCCTGACATTGTTATTCTACAGTTGGGTACGAACGATATCAGTGATCGTTCAATCCGTTCTGCTCTAACTGTCGGTTCACAGTTAGAGGACCTAACAAAGCTATTACATGAACAATTCGGCGTAGCCGTGGTTTGCGTGTGCCAAACTATACTAAGAGAGAACGCGCACTTAAACGTACGCATTCGCACGTTGACGGATTATTTGCGCGTTGTCCTACAGCCCCTTCCATTTGCATTTTACTGGAGACACAGGGGATTTTGGAGGACAACACAGTCATTCTTATTGCACGATGGAGTTCATCTGAACCAACGTGGACAGTTTAAACTTTATCGAAGTTTGAGGGGGGCTTTGATCCAATCACTTAAAGTGTTTAATGATGTACAAAGTTAGAGTCTTAGATCTGTACTATAGCTCATTATTTCCTCTTTATTGGACATACCGCCAAATTAAATATTCTTTTTGCGTTGGTACTTGGTAGTGTAATTCGCCATTGTACTCACAACGTATTGTTTGTCCTTGAGCCTTGTTTGGCCGGTCACGGTCGATTTTATGCTTTGTCTCCAAATGAGTGGGCCGCCTGTGTTGCGTGCCATAGCACTCGGAGTCCCAAGCTGTTTGTATGTATTTGAGGATACGAGCGTACGATCTAATGACAATTCTTAATTTTAATACCGCATTTATTTGACCTGTGGCAGTTATTGCGATACAACTACAGATTACGAGTTACACGAGAACATTAATACGTTTGGATAAATTAACACTCTCTATTCTTTACAAGTATGCCTCCACGAAGTAAGCGTCCAAGACGTTCTGGCCCTTCTGCCTCTACAGTAAACAGCATGGCACCCAGTACCGCTAGCACGTCGAGCAGCTTGTCAAATAGTACCTCTGATCAACAAGACGGCAAGATGCAAGTACATGTTACAGCGCTGTCCAGTGCCCTTTCTCTGGCTGTCCAAAAGGCCGTCCAGGACGCGCTACGACCACCACCGTCAGTAACAACGTCAACTAACGCAGCATCAACGTCGACCGTGGTGTCCGCCCACGTGCCTACTACAGCCTCGATAGTCCAGGATTCTGTTGTGCAAGCGACGCAAGCTATTGCCGGGACTTCTGGAGGTAATATTGTATCACCTAACGTGCAGAGTATGCCCACCACACCCCTTTGGAAGTGCAGTTAGCGACAAAATCAAATCCAAAATTTGGGCTAACGAATTTGTACACCTTGGAGCACTGCTCCAAACCGCGGTTCCACACGAGCGTTTTGCTCTTGGGCTTTCGGCTACAGGCAATGGCAATAAGCCGCAGATTACATTAGAGCCAGCTAGCGCCCCACGTAAATTGAATAGTATTCAGCAGTGGGTCACGGCGTTCCACACGTTTATGGCCATTTATTGCCAGAAGTTCGCGGGGGACACGGCCGCTTTGCTAAAATATTGTGAGACCGTTCGTGCCATTGCAAACAAAAACGGAAACTGGGCTTACTATGATGAGCAATTTAGATATTTGCGCCAGTCCGCCCCCGATAGGTACCCTTGGGAGGAAGTCCAGTGGGAGTTATGGCTCGAAGCCACCTCAGTTAACTTGCCTTTTCGTCCCCAGAGAGGTAACTTTCCCGCCGGGCGAGTTGGAAAATCACGACACATCCCTCTCGTTAAAGGAACATGCTTTAACTTTAATAACGGGAGGTTCTGTTCCGGATGTTCCTTTACTCACATCTGCTCCCGATGTGGAGGTAAGCACGCAGCCAGAAATTGTTCAGAGGGAGGGGAGCAACCAACCTCGAGCATTAAGCCTAGTGGAACAACAGCGGCTAGCGCGTCTACTAGAGAGCAATCCAGTCACCCCCGTAAGAATTGACCGTCTCACTTCAGTTCTGCGTGATTACGACCCCTTATTAACAAACTTTTTGATACAAGGCTTCTCATATGGGTTTCATATTCATTACTCTAATTTAAGATCAAGCTTCGAATCTCCAAATTTGCTTAGTGCCAACGATCAACCAAACATCGTAACGGATAAATTACACAAGGAAATCGAAGCCGGTAGGGTTGCAGGCCCATTTAGCGCCCCGCCGTTCGATAATTTTGTCGTGTCACCATTAGGAATCGTCCCTAAGAAAGCACCCAATGAGTTTCGACTTATACAACATTTGTCATATCCGCATGAGAATTCGGTAAATTCAGGAATTCCGGTAGACTTTTCTTCGGTACGCTATGCGTCCATTCAAGATGCAATAGTGTTTGTAAAACGTTTAGGAGTTGGCTGTTATCTCGCTAAAACTGACATCAAATCTGCCTTTAGAATTATTCCTATTCATCCGGGGGACTATCCGTTACTGGGGATGAAGTGGCAAGGGAATTATTACTTCGATCGCTGCCTCCCGATGGGCTGTAGGTCATCGTGCGCCATTTTTGAGCGATTTAGTACGGCACTCGAGTGGGCCGCCAAGCAAATCTTTCAGGCCGACGAGATAATACACGTTTTGGATGACTTTTTGTTAATAGCCAAAAGTAAGCAGTCTTGCGAAAATCTACTGTCACGGTTCATTTCACTTTGTAACTACTTAGGCGTTCCCATTGCGCCCGAGAAAACCGTAGGACCCGAGACCGAATTGCCTTTTGTCGGGATTACTCTAGATTCTATTCGCATGGAAGCTCGATTGCCGGAGGACAAACTCGAGAAATGTCGCACGATGCTGCTGGATTTTTATAAGCGGCGTAAAGTCACGCTACGCGAACTTCAGTCATTAATTGGCCTCTTAAACTTTACATGTTCAGTGGTTTTGCCGGGTAGAGCCTTCTTACGGAGGCTAATCGATCTTACGAGAGGAATTCGAAGGCCCCATTTTAAAATCCGTTTAAACAAAGACGCCAAAAGTGATTTAATCGTTTGGCTATCGTTCTTGGAGCAATACAATGGTCGCACATTTTTTCTGGATGAAAGACTGTCCGCTTCACGATATGAAATTACTTCAGATGCAGCCGGTTCTAAAGGATACGGGGCTTTATTTAAAACACATTGGTTTTATGGTAGTTGGCCCGAGTCTTGGCAATCACTGAACATCACGGTATTAGAATTGTTTCCTATCGTAATTGCGTTACATATATGGGGGGATCAGTTGGCGGATAAATGTGTGACGTTCGTGACCGATAACGCTGCCTTAGTGGACATAATCAATAAGCAGACGTCTAAACATAAGATAGTTATGATTCAGGGATATGGTGTTAACTACTCTTAAATTCAATATTTTCTTTACGGCTCGTCATCTTCCAGGGAAGCTTAACGAGCGCGCCGACTTAATCTCCCGTTTTCAGATAGAGCGGTTCAAGGCAATATCCCCTGGAATGGACGAATTCCCAACGCCAGTTCCCGAGAACCTTCAGCCCAGGAATTGGTCGCTCAGTTGAACGAACTTCTCAATTCTAGTCTAACAGCCGGATCTCAAAAAGCGTATCAGCGTGCGTGGACGTGTTATCGGCAGTTTCATGCTAGATTCTACAGTGGTTGCGAAACCCACCTAATCCCTGTGTCAATTGACGCCTTAGCCTTATTCATTTCGTACCTTAGCTCCAAAAAATTTGCCGTTGCTACTATTCACTCATATGTCTCGGCCATCGGCTATGTTCACCGTCTTAGGGGTATTGGTGACCCAACGAAATCCTTTTTGATACAAAAGCTGTTGACGGCAACTAGCCGAAATAGAGTTTCCGATATCCGACTGCCAATATCGCGTCCCTTACTTCACCAGTTAGTAAGTTCGCTGAGTTCGACTCATTCCTCGGCGGCTCAAAGGAAGCGATATGCTGCAATGTTTATGACGGCTTTTTATGGTTTCTTTCGCATCGGAGAGCTAGCGGCCAAAAATGTGGATTCGGGCGGGGATGTTCTGCAATATGACGATCTTTGTTTTATATCATCAAACGGGCGCATAAGTATGTCCAAGTTGACAATACGCAAATTCAAACACAACACAGCGAATAAAGCCTTTGAAATCCTAATCGCAAGAGAGAATTCTGTGTTAGTTTGCCCAGTCCAAACACTACTTGATTACTGTGGCATGAGAGGCGCTGCTCCTGGTCCTCTGTTTTGTGAAAGTGATCTGCGCCCGGTCACCATCAGCTCGTTCAATACTGCATTAAAACGTTGCCTTGTTTTTTGTGGTTTAGACACGAGCCGTTACAAAGGCCATAGTTTCCGCATTGGAGCCGCAACTCACGCTTCCGAGCAAGGTTTCTCTGATTCCCAAATTCGCAGACTTGGTCGCTGGCAATCTGATGCGTTTAAATCGTACCTCCGTTCAGGTGCTTTGTCGGCTAATGCCCAAAACGATTTAAGCTGCTAATTTTGACGTCCCTGATCTAGTTCAGACAAGGGCTGCTATTTCATGGGCACGCGAATTTATCCTTTCTAAACCCTTTAGAATAGTTCAGTCATGGGCTGCTATTCTTGCTAGATTAGGGCTATCAATCATTTGCTTAAGGCGTAGTGTTAACTGTACACAGTATTAAGCCACACGTTGCAAGGCAAAGGTTTGTTCAGACATGGGCTGCGGACTAACTGTCTTGTTCACGGGTGGCTAAACTATCCGCGCTTGGATCTAAGTTAACGTTACGATTTTACAAAGCATAGGTCTGTTCAGACATGGGCTGCAGGCCGCTACTTTTCTATACGATAGTCCTATTTGTACATTTCGTTCAAGCATGGGCTGCGACGTCCTTTTGCATTTATTTGCCAGTAATCGCTTTTCGCGTGATCTGTTTGTTTGCCGGTGGGGTGGCCACAGGTTTGTGGCTTATGGCGGGTTTTTCCCCCACCTTTGATGTTTGAGATCTAACAAGTTACAGTTTCTGTATATTCAATGTTTATCATTTATTAAACCGTCACGCTGGTGGCATATTTACTCCAAATCCTAGTAGTTGTCATCTCTCTGCGCATCAAACTAGGCGCCAACAAACAGATCACGCAATTAGCTTTGTACACGATGATTGGCCCTAAACAAAAAAGTAATTTCGTGCGTAGCTTATTACTAAGTTTGGTTCGATAAAAGTATACTAGATACATAGATATAAAAGGTACTATGATTTTATTTTTACTTATTCTCTATTTTGGAATTCCTCGTAAAACACTCTGTTTACCCCTTACTTCTTTGCATAAACTATTATTTTCAAATGCTTCTGGGAGGACTGTATATTCCCAAGAGCGTTTGAGAAACACAACCTACGCAAAATTTGGGGGGCAAGCAGAGCGTATTATGGGGGATTCGAAAATAGTATTTCGTGTACGCATTTGTCAAGCTTGTCAATGGTCAGGTAATCGAGATGGTTCGAAATGTGCTTCAGAGCATGTACGGTCGCAATCATGGTTCTAATAATCATGATCGCACTTTGTAATGCCTGTCGCAGTCAGAAACAAATAGTGTCGCTCTTGTAATAAACTCAAGCTTTCGCAGTTTGTCAAACTGTCCATCACACTTTGCAATAAAGGATACTGTCATAATTTGAAATAATTCCATCGCACTTTATAATAAACGTTTTGGGTTTTATTTAACTTACTCGGTTAACATTGAGATGTTCTGAAAAACATGAGTGGTACCCCATAATCGAAATTGATGAAGTCACGCAACACGTCAAATTACGAAAATTGCTCATATCTCCTTCCTTTAAATTTATGGAATAAAAAATAGAAATAAGTCAACCTCTTGCTCAGTGATACAAAACCTTTCTTCTTGACGGAATTACTGATTTTATCAAACTTTGCTGTTATTGGACAAAATAATTCAAGGCATTTTTTGTGCCCAATAAGGAGCCAGCACTTTCTTTTCCGTTTGGAAATGGTCTGTTGAGAGTCGGAACCAAGGGACTCTTCCGCCCGTGCTTGAAAACTTTCCTCGTGCCTTTTCTCTCGACCCGACTGACTGCCGCTGGCTCTCCGAGGATGGAGAATGTGATAACTAAAGTTTATTACAAAGTGCAGTGGACAGTTATTACAAATTACAACAGGTGCTTCATTACAAATTGCGACAGTACATGTGCGTGTTTAAAGAAGGTGGCAATCATCCATCACTACTTATTCTTGATTTGCCTCGGGCAAATCTTGGATTTATTCTAACGGGGTCGTTGTAGCAGGTGCGGATGTATGGGGAGGATGCAGGGGGTGCGCACCCCCCCCCCCCCCCCCCACTGAGATGGCCTGCGGTTTTCTAAACGTGTGAAATATTCCGCCATTCTTGTACTGCTCTCCCGAAACAACGACAACCTCGACTCCAGGGCATCTGAGTTGCTGTTCGTTATTCTCACATTTATGCTATACTTATATTGATTTCATTTTCCATGCATCGCAAAACGTCTTCCAAATTTGGTCAACACTAAGTGGTTATGAACAATTAGCCTTGGGATTTGAGCCAATCAGAAACCGAGAACTATATCTTGAGTGATAAGTGAAATTATGGGATACCAAATAATAATGATTTGGAGAAAATTCAGGAGAAATTATGGGATTGACTGAGATATTCAGAAAGATGGAGGCTGTCCATCGTGCCAAAATTCAGCTAGTTAGGGTAAGATTAAGCAAAGCTATGCTATGCTGACTCCATCTAATCCTCCTAAAATCAACATGGATCGTAAAATTCAATAATTTCTTAAATTTCGTTTTTTTGACGTCATAACTTCTCTACCTTTAAATTTTAGTGAGTAAGTAAGTCAGTAAGTAAGCAATGTTATGTGGTATTCAAAGGATCATGGGAAACAAAGATTTACACCATTTTCAAATTCCCTAAAGTACAAGAAGAAATGACAAGAAAACCTAAATAAATTATAAACAAGATTACAAGCTTAATTTGCACTGATGACTTTAACAAGATATTACTGTATTGCAAACGTCACCTGCATTTAATTCTTAATTCTTTAATCAACTGATTGTAACAACTTAAAAAAAGAAAAGATAAAAAATTCAATCATTACGAATGGTTTAAAAATGGTTGATGTAAGTAGGAGTAGTTATTCCGGAGATAGGTTTGTACTTCAATTCAAAGCGTGTTAAGATGAATGAAATTACTTGTCATGAATATTCATAAAATAGTCAGTTGCATTCATTAAATGTGATAATAATAAGTCTCAAGTCGTAGTAGCAGTAGAAATGGAAATATATAAAAAAAATTGTGTCAAGATAGTAAGAAATAAATGTTATGAATTAAAAATGTTTACTCATCATCATTTTTTAAGTATGTAGGGACGGGGCGCTTTTAATACTGACAAATGGTGAACGGTATTAGGGTCTCCCCGCCTACTTGAAAAGTTATTTTGCCAATATTGCGTTCAGGCTTTGGTTGGCCCAGGTTTTTCGTTCTTCCAGTGCCAGGATCGTGCAAAGTCCATTTTCTTGTAGAGTACTAAGACACCTCAGTACCAGATTATCTGAGCTCTTAAAAACCCAAACGCCTTCGTGGATTTTCGGTTCTGAGCTCTTTGCAACACCCTTGTGAGCTTCAATCCACGCAACATCGACAAAGTCAAACGACAGCTGCAGGAATGAAATATATAGTGTTTTGGACGCTTAGTCGTTAAGCATGATCGTATGCGAGAAAATAGCGTCAGTGGAAATCCACCCTAAGGGTCCAGTACATTTATTCAGCGTCTGAATTCGCCACCTGTCGCTAAAAGCATAAGAATTTAGCGACAATTTATTTGAATATTCGCAGGCAATGGGAATGCCAATGACCTAAAATCGCTGGAGGAATCTCTACATTGTAAAGATGAAAGCCCTTAAGTCTGACGTCAGACCAACGATTACTTCCATCACTAATTAGGGACCTTAAGCAAGATGAAACGTTATAGGATGCTTCCTATAGCTTAAAGGCGGGGGGGGGGGGGAGGGAACCTCTCAAGCCGTAGCTCTCTTAGGCCTTTTAAAGGAAGAAGGGATTTATTTTGGGTCGGAGGTTCCCTTCGATTCTCAGGATGCCCTTCGTCGTTTGGAACTATTAGCCTTTTCTTTACTACGTTTTGTCTTCATGCTAAATTTTTTAGGAGGAGTTTTTCAGCAATAATCGCGATAGTCTTGGTAATAAAATCTGAGAAAAACTGTAGTAAAACACCTCCAAACATCTTAGACGAACGAAACGGCGAACCTTTCTTGAGCTTTAGAAATTTCTTGGCTGTTAAAAAGTCGTTGGGTGCCACTGATCTTAAGAACAAATACAAGTGAACATGAAAAGCAGAATTAACTACAAAAAGCGTCTAACATGTTCCAAAATTAAAAGTAGACAGCCAGTGCAGCTGAAAAGAGTCTTCGTTGTTCTTGATTATCCCCCTCCATTTTGTCTGATGTTAAGCAGTTTTCTTTCTCAAACAGTAAACAAAGGGATTAATAAGCGAGTTTAGAAAAACACAAGACAAAATTATATCGCGCAAGATATCTTTCAATATCCCGTACGTAAGTATTGGCACGTACGAAAGAAACACGAGGGCGATAATTATACTTGTGGTTTTAAAGGCTTTCCTTTCCTCTAAGAATTTAGTCTTCCATTCGCTTGGAAGCTGTTCTGTTTTTATCCGCTTCATATGTCGGCGTGAAACAAAATATACTGTTGTATGACAGTATACGATAATTAGAATGACTGGCGTGACGGTTACATAAATAAACCATTTGGCAAATAAATGTGTGGCTGGTATTGGATGAAAAATTACAGGAATAACTGAAATAATCCAACTACAAAATACAACAATCGTTAATCTAGGTGTGGTCACCAGGCTAGAATATCTAAGTGAGTATTTCATAGCTATATAACGCTCGATACTCAGTAAAGCTAACATCAGCAACGATTCAACACTTGGAAACATATAGAAGAAGACTGCCGTTTTGTAAAAGTCGCAATAATCCGCCAGCGATGCACCTGAGAGATAGTAAATTTCTTGTGCGATGAATAGTGGTTGTGAAACCAAGCCGACTACCATGTCTGTTGCCGCCAAACAGGCCAGTAATATGTTGTAGTTAGACTGCAATGGCCGCCGTGTTTTTATCGCAAAGATAACTAACGTGTTCATAAGGATGATAACGGGGCATGATCCTAAATTGATCGCGATAACAGGCAGAGCAGCGAGGCTGTCTTGCTTTTTCGTCAGGCGACAACTAGCGGCAGCATCCTTGTTGGCTGAGGAATTACTGAAATTCATCTTGGCTGCCAGGACTGTCTCCCGATGGTCGACAGTTTTTTAACACCTGTAATGCATCGACAATGTTCGTTCTTTAACGGTCTGTGTTATATGATTCTAAGGATATTAAGCTATGGAGCATTTTCACTCACCTGGCTAACAGGCTATGTAAATTTGCTGGAACAAAAGAAAGCTTTTACTGGAACACCAACATGGCCGCCGTTTTGGCACATCAATTTGGCCGACGAGACGTCATATGAAAACCCTCTTTACCCGAAAATGGCTAATGCACTGTCGAATCTGTAAAAACTAATTGCTAAGAAGTGATATAACTAAAACCCAAGGGGACCACAATTGACCCTTAATTATTTTCCTCGTTGAACAATAAAAATGCGAGCAATGAAAGTTTCAGTTGAAATTTACTTATGTCTAACTCAGTTCCGGCATGATTGAAATTAAAGGCACACTCTTAGGTGTTCATATACCATTTGATTAGTTAACTTACGGTCTGGGATGGTGTTTTGGGGGATGTAATTATAGGTGTTATAAAGAATGGCCACTAAATTAATAAAGCAATTAACCTAAACCTTTTACTGTCATTAATTCGATGTAAAACAACTCAGGCTAGGTTCTATTTTAATAAGCTTCCGTAGTTACCTTTCTTGTCGAAAAAATATGCTTCATTAATGTTTTCAACAAAATCTTGTCTAGGGAGCATAGCATGGTTTGATATATATTTTAGCCTAATCCTGACCTTTCGTCTACAATTTCAACGAAATAACTGTTATCGTTATTTTAGACAATTTTTAACTCATTTTCTCGTGTTTTCGGCTGTACTCATTTAGTTGGTATGAAAAAATACATGAAGTAGTAATAATATGGGATATCCCGTAATTCTCAGGTTACTGTTAAGACTAACATTTAATTTGTTGCAATTTCTACCCAGTGTTAAAACTCATTAGACGACTGCAACGCAGACTAGCTTGACCTGCGTGCGGCATTTATTTAATTTGTACCCTGAATTTTCCGATCATGTCCGTAGTTAGTTCATTGGAACGATTAGCCAATCATTTTCAATAAAGTAGCCCAGTTAGTTATCATCTTCTGAGGATCGATTACTTAACATGATTTCGAGTGCAATTTTGCCTGGTATTGTAAGAAATTCTGTTTTGACGAAGCCAATACTTAATAATTTTTATATTGCTCGCCTTGTTCTTTTTTGACTAGACAACTCAGGATTTTTAAAGGCAAAATTTAAGAAAGAAAATTATTTTTATAAAGTAAACAGCTCGAGGGTTTGGTGCTAAGTGTCTTTTAGCTATCAGAGACGACTTACGTGCGTCAGTAAACATTATAACCCTCGGAAGTACATGGAGACTGAGACAAGTTTAGTGATGATCAGTTGCTATGGTTACAAGTTATGACGTCATAAGTAGCAGGTGGTCAATCTTTTGAGTAAAAACCTATGTTTTTCAACTTCTTTCAACGATAAAAGTAAGGCTTGGGGATAAAAAGGAGCATGTGTCGTTTCACATTTCAAGCACAAACAATTACCAATTCTCCCCGTTTTTACCTGATTACTTACTCTTGGTAAAATCCAAGATGGTGACCAAGTTTTTTGACGTCATAGGTCTCCAGCAGCGTGACCACCCATAAAATATACCTCATCTTATCCGAGAATATCAAAGGCTTTCCACTGACGGTAAAATCTTTCCGAAATACTGCAACATATCAAAACTCCCCTCTCGGGAGGGGTCCCATCACCCCCCTTGTACCACGGTGGGGGTAGCCTGGGGTATGACTTTGCGTGTACGTCCGAGGGTTAATTTGTGTTAAGCAGGTGGGATTTTTGGTAATTATATTAAGGAGGTACCACGGCCTTGATAATGTAAATATAAGAGAGAAGTAAAAAAAATCGTCTTTAAAAGAAGCTGGCGGTTTCCCCATAAAACTGAGTTCTTTTAACATTTTGTTTGTTTTTGAAACAGTCTTCAGGTCTTCGAATCTCTTCATTAGAGTTCACCTGCTTCTAAATCATACACCTTCATATAATTCTAATTTTCAAAAAAATATATATAGCTTCTTGTTTTATGCCATTTTGGTTTCAACTGAGGTTTAAGAATTGGGTCAAATAACTTAACATTGTGAAATGTGAAGGAGCGATTTTTAAACATTTTTCTACCACAAAAATTGTTATCGTGCAAATTTCTTGTGGCATCTTTGTTTGTGTTTCAACGGTTTTAACTGTTATAGTTACACGCATTTTAATGAAGGAAAATAGAATACTTAAAATTACTGCCATTGTTCACTCATTTTATCGATGGAAGAGAGGATGCCTAAAATTAACAATTAATGGAAATGTACACAATGTATGAATTTGAACTAATGAACTCTGTAAATATAAATTATTTGAAGCTTTTCATAATTCTCCGAAAATTAAAAGTTATAGCGCAGGTCGATTTCCAGATTTCATTGACTTAAATAATTTAAAGGAAAATCGATCATGTTTGATGAACTGGAGCGAGCAACTTCCATGTACTCTTGTCACGGCGTTTTCACGGACCAGTTTATTTTTAGAACGGTTGTGGTGCAAATTTTGAAAACCTACAGACATAAAAGTGATATTTTTTGCCTTTTAATAAAGTTTAGTTTTCCTTCGTGATATCTTATACTTCGAATGCGCCCATAGACATGGTGGAGGTTCTACTCTCGCGGGAAAAGGTGTCCTAAATTGTGTCTAAAAATAAACTAGTCCGTAAAAACTCCTTGACAATGGGTCTAGTATGGGAGTCGCTCGCTCTGGGTTATGGGCTCCTGTGATGAATTACTAGCTTTTTTAAAAAAAAAAATCCTAGTGCAAAAGCAAAATTAAAATAGAATCAATTTTTTTTTCTAGAGGAAGTGAATTGGGCTTTAGCTTCATTATCAGGTAAAAAAATACAGTATGATTATGATCTATAAATATACAATGAAAGCAAGTGCTCACATGAGTCACTCTGAGTAGGCTTAAGTTCTTTGATGAATAACATTAAGTAAACGAGGCAGTGAAACTGACGCAATTTTTTACAGCTAAATGTTTTAAAAAGTCGCCTCTTTTTAATGTGACCAGATAAACCCATGTTAACATTTCTTGTCCATTAGGACTGACAAGACCGTAAAATAGGGGAGCAGTATTGTTATCTGCCAAATAGATATGGTGTCATTTTAAATGGCAACCCAATTTCAGCGACGCATGAACAAGGTGCCCGCTGTCTTTGGTCAAAAATTGTCATTTTCATCAAAAATGGTCTAACAAACACCTGTCTTTTTGTGTCTCAGTGTCTAATAGCTGTGGCGTTGAAACTACTTTATTATAAGATACTAATATTAATTCATAAGGTAAAGACGCCTCTGGGCGTATGGGCTTCTTCCATTAATCTTAACTCGTTATAGCTATCTCAATATTGACATTGACAGTGTCCCGTTCCTCTAACTTGCACCTGTGTTCTCGATTTGTTGGGTCCGATAACGATGAGTATAACAGCAGTTCATAGTTAACATTTGTTCATGTAATAACACGGCGCTGAAACTGTCTACAACAAAAACTCAGCTTCATACTTTCGAGCTGCTTAGTAAAAAGGTGGCAAATGAAGAAAAGGGAACCAGTCCCTGGAACTGAGCAAAGGACATATTTGAACACTTTTCAGCAAACCGGTATCTCGTCTATATCAAGAGGCCATTATTTGAGGCGATCAGTGTTTGAATTAAGCACAGACGTCCTTGCACTCCGCTCATTTCCAGATCAGTCAGTCAGGACAATACTTGTCAAAAAGGTAAGAAAGGACTCCAGTAAGCAGAGAACTCGGTGAAAAAACAGAATGTTAAAGCGGTGCGGTATAATTTAGGTGCAATGGTGACAACAATTACGATAAAACTAAGGAAACCCTAAACTCTTCTAGTAGGCAGCAGAGTTCTCGAATCGTGAAGTTGCTGAACAGTTTAACGGATGAATTTAAAGAGGTTCTGAGATTCGCATCTAGAAGACAATGGACTTTGAAGTTGCTACCTTGTATTTCGATACTTCTTTTGTATCAACGAGAGGTGTCATTTCTTCCAGGCTGAGTCTCAACGAAAAATTTGAACCTTAATAATGTTATGTTACAGAAAAAGGCATCACTCCCAGAGTTTATAAAGGGATCTTATATGGTGGTCCTAACTTTTGAGTCTGCATGTTGATGAAATACGATGGTGACCATTCAAATAAATTTCTTAATTCGACAGTATTTTAACTTGTTACGATTTGGTTTTCTCCATTTTACAAAATGAAGATCGGAAATCTTGTCGAATTGACTTCGGCAACTTCTGAGAGTGAAAGGTCTACATAACACATCATTTCTTCAGTGAAATTGTTTGTTTAATTTATGTATGTTTAACAGAAGCGCAAGATAGTTCAACGAAGAACACCATTTACTCAGCACTAAAAAAATACAGCTTTTAGCGAATAGTAGCTGTCGATCAAAAAGGGTCGTATTTTCGAGGAGGAGGGCTAATTATAATTGAACGAGGAAGTCTATAACTAGAATTAATTTCAGCAAAAGATCAGTAGCATGTAGAATGTCAGAGAATGTAAAGAGAGGTTTCAGTTTGCTACAAGCGAAGTGCTTTGAATTCGTTCAAATTAAGAGACTGGATTATTTAGAACAATGAATCCTATAAATGTCACATTTTCTTATGCCCGCTGTTTTCAGGGAGCGATCTTAAGTATTTAAGCTCTATTGCAAAACCTGAACTTACTTACCAACCATTTTGGTTAAATTGCTTTGGGGGTCAATATAAGAGCTAACATCATTCGAATGGAGAAGCAAATCATTACAATCAACGAGTGTTCTGGCTGCCGCACTCAATTTTACTCACCTCGTAGCGAGTTTACAGTATTTACGACATAATCGAGATCTCGCAAGTGCTAAAATAAATGGAAAATTTCATCTTTCTTTCTGTGGTTCAACTTTTGAACAAAATTCCCTCCCCGTGACAATAGGCCTAGTATGGGAGTCGTTCGCTCTGGGTTATGGGCTCCTGTGATGAATTACTAGCTTTTTTTAAAAAAAATCCTAGTGCAAAAGCAAAATTAAAAAACGAAGTGAATTGGGCTTTAGCTTCATTATCAGGTAAAAAAATACGGTATGATTATGATCTATAAATATACAATAAAAGCAAGTGCTCATGCACGGGAGTCACTCTGAGTAGGCTTAAGTTCTTTGATGAATAACATTAAGTAAACGAGGCTGTCAAATTGACGCAATTTTTTATAACTATTAATGTTTTAAAAAGTCGCCTCTTTTTACTGTGACCAGATAAAAGCATGTTAACATTTCTTGTCCATTAGGACTGACAAGACTGTAACATAAGGGAGCAGTATTGTTAACTGCCAAATAGATATGGTGTCATTTTCAGTGGGCACCCAATTTCAGCGGCGCATGAACAAGGTGCCCGCTGTCTTTGGTCAAAAATTTTCATTTTCATCAAACTGGTGCTACGGCATGGTCTAACAAACACCTGTCTTTTTGTGTCTCAGTATCTAATAACTCTAATTTTGAACCCTTTATGAGCCTGTATTGCTTAGTTTATCCTTTTAGTCAGTTGCGTTGAAATCGCCGTGGGTATTTGCCATCAAATGTCCTGGTGAATTTCTGTTACTAGTAGCAGTTTCTTCGCCTGCATTGAGAGCGAGACAGACTGCGGAGAATAGTCACTGTATACTGTCGATCAAAAGGGTCGATTTGTCAAAGGCCAATTGAAAGTGGAAGCATATATGGCTTACGACAATCTGTGAACCTTGAGATATTTGCATATTTGGGTTGTTTCACGCAGAAAATAGAGAATATTACATGGCCTCATGGAGGAAAGATAATTGGCCCTCGATGTTTCGTTTCAAGGTAAAAACTGTTTTGAATTCTGCAGGAGCGGCCGACGGCTAATTGAATAAATATAAAGGAAAAGTAGTTTTTTCCCGTCACTTTAAAGTAAGGTGTAAAGCGCGCACGACGTTAGTAAAGTTATGGTTTCCTTTGTTTCAGTTCCCAATGGTGATGAACTCGAATTCGTTCAAGGAAGTCGCGCACGTACTAGCCTCCCACGCAGACGTTCTTAGGGGTTCGTGACGAACCCCTAAGAACGTCTGCGTGGGAGGCTACACACGTACTTGCAAAAGTTCTTCCTGGTAACGGAGATGGAATGTTCATTTTTTCTATCCCAGGATAGGCCGTCTTTTCTTGATCTTGCAGTCAGATCGCAATTTTGCGAAAGATATTGAGGCGAGATCTCGAAAACCGGGCCAGCGCAAGCGCTTTACCGGGATCTCATGAAGAAGGAGCCCTTAGCTGGCGGTTTTGTTCAACTCCGACTAGACTTCCTAAGAAAAATGTGTGACTAATGAATAAAGAGTTTAGTTCCAAAGAAATTGTCGTCAAGCCCCAGTGTGGTTACTAAGAAACAAAATTATAATCACTTATCATCGTTGTCGTAAAGTTTTCACTTTTTTGTTGGGTAGAAGCGATTTGTCACCAAGCCCATTTATCGGAGTCAGTCAACAAAAATAGCAAAGCTCCAGTTTATTTTCATATGGAATTTCTGCGCCCGTTTCTCAGACGTCATCTGGCGGGGAAACCAGTGGTAGCGTCGCTTAATGTCGGCTGTTTCTCAGGCTAAGATGCAATATTTTCTCTCACCTCACTCTTGATATCTGACGATCTTAGAGGACGTTTAATGGTGATCATTTTCATGACACTGCTACAACTGGTGACACTGAATTCCTGACTTAGTGATTCATACAAAGGAGCGCGGACTTTTTTAGGTTTACCTTTAATAAGCTAAGTAAAATATTCAGCTCCAGTATAAACCGAAGCTGAATATAAATTTTTTGCCCATATTTTCTCCCAACAAATTCATCCTACTCTAACCTCAAACGCTACATTTGTTTTTTTTTTTCCAAAGGTGAAAGCAAGACTTTTGATTCAATTTTTGTGACGACATCAAGGAATAGCTTAATTGGGATTGAGGTGAGCGCCCTTTGAATATATCTCCATTGCAGATCTTTGAGGATTTGAAGTCATTCTTTAAAGTTCACCTCTTAACTTTTCTCTTCCAAATAAGCAACCCTTGCTTACTCAGCGAATTCTTTTCATAGGTAGCCGAGCCTGAAAGAAGTCGAGAATTAAAAGGTGGGAAGCGAAAAGAAAAATCCACGATGTTTTCCTCATCGGAGTGCATTATCTGGTTTGCTGCGTTCCTTGCCGTGGCTGTTGCTATAGTAACAGTGAATCTCCTATCAATCATTCTTTTTATAAAAAACAGTAATCTTCGGACTCGTGGCATGTACTTGGTTATAAACTTGACCATAGCTGACATGTTGGTTGGAGGAATTTGTACAGCATATATGCTCTTATTTAATACAAGCATTGGATGCAAAACTGTGAATGTAAGGTTACCTTGGGAACTGAACATGATAACTCGGTTTATTCTCTGTTGGTTTCCTCTAACCTCTCTTACAAACATAACTGTAATTTCGTTAGAGCGGATGCATGCGACATTTCGTCCATTCAGGCATAGAGTTGTCAAAAAATGGGTCTACGGGGTAACAATTTGTGTGGTCTGGGTTTTAGCTGGAATGATATCAACTGCAACTACCATGCTTTTGTTATTCGACAAAGAATTGTTTAGCAATATTTATTTATGGCTATCATATTCCTTATTATGTCTTTTTGTTATCTGTGCTTGTTACGCCTCAATTATCGTCAAAATCTGTTGTGGGGCGCGTCCTCAGCACCATGGTGCAGCCCGTAGGCAAAGAAAACTGACTGTAACGTTACTCATCATGACTATTGTATCGTTACTGTTGTGGCTGCCATATTCTGTAGCTACCTTTATTCTTTATACAACTGATAGCATTCAATCACTTTCAAGAGCGCGATTAACTTGGTCTTTAGTGCTCTTATTTTATACAAACTCGTTCGTTAATCCCGTCGTTTACTCTTTCAGAATGCCCGACTTCAGGAAAGCTCTCCTGTTATTATTTACCCGTCGGCAAAGACAAAATGCTGCTGTGTTTCATCTTCATGCTCGCTAAAGTATGTACCTCGTGTAAAACTTTCGATTGGCAATGATCACAGGTCACAGAAGTCGGTAAAACACTAGGCGATCTCGGCTCGGTCAATGATTCATAGTCGGCGGGGTAGGGGGGGCAAGGGGGGGGGGGACGTCAATGGTCAGTTAATAGAGATGATTGGAAATGTGCATCAGAACTTTATAGTATAATAATATGCATGTACGTTCGTAATCATAGTTCTAATAATCATTGCACTTTGTAATACCTTTCGCAATTTGTAATAAATCCATCGCACTATGTAATACTTGTCGCAATTTAAACCGTGTCACACTTTGTAAGAAATCTGTCAAAATTTCTGTCAAAGCAACTGTTCATTGCACTTTGCAATAAACTAAGTTGTCGTAATTTGTCATAATTCCATCGCACTTTGTAATGAACCAAACTTGTAACAACTGTTCATTGCACTTTGTGATAAACTAAGCTGCACCCCAATTTGTCATAATTCCATCGACTTCTGGCCACGTGCCTTCCGACGTGTCTCTGAAACCCTAGCTAAAGTTTACCTTACTAAGCATTTGTTAACATTTCAAACGCTCATTCTGTCGCCTACAATTGACAGGACAGGAGTAATCTAAATATATAGACATAGTCTTATGGGCTTTATAAACTATATGCTTGGTTATAAAATTAGTTATCTATTATCCACTACTTTCAAGTCCGCCATACTTTAATACTTCAATTCACTTCTTCCGGTTTTGTTTGTTTTGTTTTTTCTTTTCCTCTCCTTTAGTTTATTTATTTCTGTTTCTAGTTGTTCCATTACTTACAAGAATTTGTTTTACTAGTTGTTATTTAAAGTACACGGGGTAGTGTAGTTAATTTAGTTAGTGTGTACGTAAATCTTCATGGGAACTAGGGGAAAACTAGATAACATTAGTTTACTTGGACTCTAGACATCAAAAACTATATTCTAACCAGTAATAACTGGATCAATAGGAACAGTATAAGGAACTGAAAATGTACTAGTAAATGTAATAATACGTGACAGGTGTGAATTAAGTGTTATCATATTGTCGTACTTTCAAGTAAACTTAGTTTAATATCTGATACATTCTCTTGTTATGAGATTCGCTTTTATGAGTTTGATCTCCGTCAAAGAGCAAAGTAAGTAAGTAAGTACAGGGCATAGGTAAAGAAAGTAAGTAAGTAGAAAAGTGTGACGTCACAAAAATTTCATTTTTTAGGATTTGTTGAGTGAGGCTGAGTATAATCTGAAGAGTTATGGAGATCGAGATTACTATAATTCTTCAGATCATACGACAGCCGAATCCAATAACTGTTTAATTTGTTATTGATTCACTGAAAATAACTTCCAGTTTAAAAACAAGCTAAAACATGCTTGCCTCGATCGATGTTAAGTTCCCCTCTTCATTTCATTGTTTCTCTGCAAGTTCAGGAGATAAAGGGATGATCAGTTCTGCAGCGGATATTCTCCAGATAGTGAGCGTCGTCTGTCGAGTTGTATTCTTGCTGTTTTTGGCAGTAGTTCGGTTATTTCATCTTTGCAAAACGTTTGAAATATTCCGCTATTTTTGTACTACTCTCCCAAGACAATGACAACCTCGACCCCAAGGCTTCTATGCAATAATGCTATGATGACTCCATATAATGCTCCTAAAAATAACATGGATCTTAAAATCTAATAATTTTTTAAATTTTAGTTTTTGTGACGTCATCACTTCTCTACTTTAGTAAGTAAGTACGTGGGAAAGTAAGAAATGTTATTTAACCAAGGTAGCCCATTCAGCCACGAGGCTGGTATTCAAAGGACCATGGGAAACAAAGCGGTGTATTTTAAAATTTCCTATAGTAGAAGAAGAAATGATAAGAAAACCTGAATGTGAAAATATGTTCAAGATTACAACAACAAGCTTATTTTGAATGACTATAACAAAATATTACTGTAGTGCAAAAGCCACCTGCATTTAATTGATTCTTAATTATTTAATTAACTAATTAAAACAACTTTAAATAAAAGAAAAGATAAAAATTTAATCATTACTTACATATAGTATTTTTAGGCCATTCATAGGAGTAGTTATTCCGGAGATAGGTTTGTCTCTCAATTCAAAGCATGTTGAGATGAATGAAATTACTTGTCATGTATATTTATAAAATAGTCAGTTGAATTCATTTACATTAAATGTGATAATAATCAGTCTCAAGTGGTAGTAGCAGTAGACATGGAAAAATATACAACGAAGGTCAATATTTAAAAAAATGTGTAAAGATAGTAAGAAATAAATGTTATGAATTAAAAATGATTACTTATCATACTTTTTTTGAGTATGTAGGGACGGGGCGCTTTTAATACTGACAAGGGGAGAATAGTAATATAGTCCCCGCCAACTTGAAAAGTTATTTTGCCCATGTATTGCGTTCAGGCTTTGGTTGGCGCAGTTTTTTTGTTCTTCCAGTGGCAGGATCGTGCAAAGCCCTTTTTCTTGTAGGGTACTAACAAATCAAGGTACCAGATTATATGATCACTTAAAAACCAAAATGCCTTCTTGCATTTTCGGTTCTGAGCTCTTTGCAACATCCTGCTTCAACCCACGCAACTTCAACATAGTCAAACGACGAGCTGCAAGGATGAAATATATAGCGTTTTGGAGGCTTCGTCGTAAAGCATGATCGTATGCGAGAAAATAGCGATAGTGAGATTCTAATACATTTATTCAGCGTCTGAATTCGGTGCTTGCTACGAAGAGAGCAAGAACTGAACGCAAATATATTTGAATATTAAATCTGTTCCTGCAAGACAGCCAGCCACCTCAGTATTTGTCTACTGCCTATTGTCGGAAAGGTAAGAAATGTAGCGAAAAACACCATGAGAAGCGAAAAATTAACGATGAAAGTCAATTTTCGTACTTGATTAACAGTCTTCTGTACTAGTCAATAAGTGAAATAATTCGATGGAAGTCCGTTCCACAGGTAAACACGACTTTCTTATCAGCTGGTTACATAAGTGTTCATGAAGTGTTCGTCGAGCGTATTGAACAGCTCTGAGCGTCTTAGGGCCCGCGACTTCACTGCCACTGGTGTGACCCCACTACAGAAAGAACAGCTCCAGCACCACCGATTTCGGAGTTCCAGTGCACAGTTGACTATCAAAGGACTATCAGATTAGTGTTAGATTAGGACAAGAGAAAACACTAACCTCCTGAACCGCAGGTTGGGGCGCAGGAACCACGTTGTCGTAAGCGTTCTGTGCGTTGTTGTCACCGGCAGCGTCGGCTGGAGGCGGAGGCGCTACAACTGGAGGGTCAACGGCTGCTGCAACAGCCCCATCCGCAGGAACAACAGGGACTTGGTCCTGCATGGAAAACGAAGAACGAAGAGAATCTTAGAAGATGGCTCAGCGATGACCGTGCAAGAGAAAAAGAACGCCAAGCTAACGACTGGCGAAGGTTTAACGAAAAGAGAATTAAACAGGCCAAGACAGGCCTATTTATACAAAACCTGTTTGAAACAGAACACCCAGGAGACTACGAGCGCGCGGGAATTTTTATCCTTGAATCCCGAAGAGATTTGGGGCGTTTGTACGAGATGGCCCCGGTGAGAATAGCTCAAAGTTTCGTGCTAAGTATCTTCTAGTCATCAGAGACGACTTACGTCAGTGTAAACATTAATTTGAGTTAAGCAGGTGAGTTTTTGGCATATTACATAAAGGAGGTACCACGGCGTTCATCAGAGAGAATTGTACCAATTGTACTGAATATAAGAGAGCAGTAAAAAAAATCGTCTTTAAAAGAAGCTGGTAGTCCCCCGTTTAAAATTTTGTTTTAACCTTCCGTTTGTTTTTGAAACAGTCTTCTGATCCCCTCGTTGGAGTTATCTCACTCTAAATCTGATACCTCTTTAGTTCTAATTTTCAAAATATTTAGCTTCTTGTAACTTTGCTGAGGTTACCCTGGAGGAAATAAAAAAGTTTTCAAGGAAACCACTATCTACATCTTGTGGACTTGATCTTCTACCTGCGGTAGTTTTGAAAGGCTACCATATTACTTCCTACTATTACGAGGATCATCAATCTGTCCTCATCGACTGGTGTTGTGCCCGATGCTCTGAAGGTTGCTACACTATCGCCCACATTGAAAAAATCTGATGCTGACTTTGAACAGTTCCAAAACTTTCGTCCTATCTCGAACTTAAAAGTAGTATCGAAGCTTGTTGAAAAGGCAGTTGCCATAAAACTCACAGATCACGTCATGGCGCACCACTTAGATGAAACGTTTCAGTCTGCATATAAGAACTTTCACTCCACCGAGACAGCTTTAGTAAGGGTCCAGAATGACATTCTGTGTGCTATTGACAACAATGAGTCTTTTATACTTCTTTTATTGGATTTGTCAGCTGCCTTCGACACGCTTGATCACTCGATACTGTTATCAAGATTGCATGACCGCTTCGGAGTAAACGGTACTGCAGCTGCATGGTTTGAGTCATACCTGACGTCGCGCACGCAGTTTGTTCGCGTCAATGACTGTAGGTCAACACAGCGCTCTCTGAAACGCGGTGTACCCCAAGGATCTGTTCTGGGCCCTCTTCCTTATCTCCTCTATACAACACCCATTGCTGATATCATAAAGTTCCACAAGTTACAGTATCATTTATATGCTGATGATACCCAGCTCTATATATCGTTTAGAACTGACTGTAGCTATGATCTCTCTTTGGCTATTCGTCGTGTCGAATGCTGTGTAAACGACATTGATTGTTGGATGGTGAACAATGGTCTTAAACTCAACCAGGATAAAACTGAACTTGTTCTCATCACCTCAAAATTTCGTTGCAGGCCTTCTCTAGAGTTTATCCAAGTAGTTGATGAGAAGATCCAACCCAAACCCTTCGCCCGAAATCTGTGGGTGATTATAGATCAGTGTCTTGATTTAACCGACCATGTTAACAAAATCTGCGTTTCCTGTCAGTATCATTTAAGGAACATAGCTAAGATCAGGAAGTACTTAAGTGAAGATCCTCAGTCTCAAATTTTAGTACATGCGTTTATTAGCTCTAAACTCGATAACTGTAACTCTTTGTTATATGGTCTTCCTAAACACCTGTTAAACAGGTTAAGACTGATACAAAACACTGCTGCACGCATTGTTACATTATCTAAGCGGTTTGACCATATCACTCCTATCCTGTTCAAACTTCATTGGTTGCCGCTGGGTTATCGCATACATTTTAAAATTTTACTCTTAGTTTACCTATCCGAACTTTTACGCTACACTAATGGTCCACGATTACTTCGTTCTAGCTCCCAGAATTTTCTAGCCGTGCCTAGGACTAGGTTAAAGACGTATGGTGATAATGCTTTTTCCGCAGCTGCTCCTACAATCGGCGACAAAATGAGTTGAGACACTTCGCCCAAAACTGGGCTTTTTTACGTTTTATTAACTTCAAAAGGAGGAAATATAGCTTTCCTCCCCCATCCCCTCCGTGCAATGTTGTGCCCTTGTTCTAGCTACCTATAGAAAACAACACCCCAACTTTGAATGGAGGGGACAGGGGAGGGGTGCGGATTCTTTTGTTCTCCGAAATTACCCTATTTAAGTACAATGTCTCAACAATTTTGTCGCCGATTGTCTGAATCTCAAAAGTGGCCGTACGTCCTTTAGAAAGGTAATTGAATTCATTTCTTTATGCTGGGATGTAAGACCCCTGGTGGCTTTTTATTTGTTGTGTTCGACTTCATCATACCTATTTTAGAACAATTAGAATAAGGCGATTTCGTTATATTCAGTGCGTGACATTTCTTGTCACGCTTAACCGTGCCTTGACATCGTGCAATGTGGCGCGTCGCGCACGATTTCTTATTCTCTCCTTTTATCGAAACGCATCCAAAAAAAAAGTGAAAAGGATAGGAAACTTAATAGATTTCTAGTCATTAAAGTAGTTATAATGGCTAAATTTGCTCTTTAGAAGGAATTTCCACGAGTAACCACGATAAGTATAAAATAAAACAAGACGCTGTGTGAGCGTATATTTGGGCGTGGTCGTACTGCGGTTATGATACTTTTAACATGCCTTATTGCAGCTAAAGAACTGTCATCATATCTTACCAGAGAAGACAAATCCTTTACTCCACTTGTTTGCTGAACCACACAGCTTATACAGTATGTCCCAATCCACAACAAATATAGTGTCATTTCACGACAATGTTTGAAAATATGCACATCTTCAATGCAGACATGCTTGGAGCCAAATTGCAACATAGGACATAAGTGGTTACAGCCCGGAGAGTAAGGTTTATCTCAGCTCCACTGATACTGACAGATGTGTTTTCACACCCGTCACTTTGTACAGTGTATTCCGGTTACTAACACGGGCAAATAAAGTTCCTTAAGTCCAGTATCCACAAGGATTAAGAAGAGAGTCAGGAGCCCATTGCATAAACTGCTATAGGGCAGCACTGTTTACAGGAACATTGGTAACTGTTAACATTTGATATATTACAATTTTCAACATTGCTTGAGAAAAGATGAGGTTCAAAGGTGGCAATATGTACTCCTTTAAGTTCATATATATTCTCATTCCTATGTAGAGTCTGAAAATATTGTACTAATTTATGCATGGATGGTATTCCCAATAATACAAATGTCCCTTCACTATGACTGTTATGACACATGTCTCTAGCATGAGAATCAAATACATTATATCCCCCAGCCTCAGTGCTGTAGATACCAACACCAATAATTGCCACCGTTAAAACGAATGAGTTGTAGTTCAGTGCCAAGAGTGTTTGAAATGCTGTAGCCTGTGAGTGGCATATACAGTAGTGATGGATGTTACAAGTATAACTGTCACTGTATTCAAGGTGGAAAAATTGCTCAAACACTGTAACCATTCCTGGCAATTCTGTTAACATTGACATAGATTGTCTTGCAAGCAGTGACACACAAGAATATAATTGAATACCAACAATCATTATTTGAGTCATATCATCAACTGAAGTAATCTTTGTTATCTTACTGTAAATTAAACCCGGGGGGGGGAGTACTGCCATATATGGGCTATATAGGTATGTGCAGCTGTGAAGGGTATGGTTTTCAAGCAGTTTACTCTGGGATAGGGTATATAAATCAGAGCGTTTGGGTCTAGAATAGGGTATCATTTTTCAGGAAACTGATCAGTTGGTTGAAGATTTTATCTAAACTAGGGAAACAGCTCCTCTAGGATAAGGGGAATTTGGGGAGTTTACTCTAGTATAGGGTACCAAAATTTAGCTGAACTAGCTCTGGTATAGGTTAAGGGTTCCAGGGTCTCAGCGGAACATCCCTACCAAGAAATCCCTAAAGTACCCCCCCCCCCCCCGGGAAATTAAAGTGCACAGACTCATTGCGACACATCATTGTCCACCATTTTCCCCAAATCCTGTAACATTTCTTTGACAGTATGGAGCATTAATTGTTTTTGTAGCATCTACATAAACTGAAGGCCATTCTTCTCTGTATCAGTACAAAGCTTAAATTGGCCAAAATTAACCCGGTGATTCAAACTGTTTTAAGCACTATAAAATAAATAAGGGACTGTGCAATAATTATCAGGAAGGGGGGGTCCTAAAATGAGCTTCACCAAAGGAAAAATTAGATAGGTCCCCCCCTCCAGCAGCGTCAAGATTAGCTCTGACCCCCCCTCACGTTCTCTCAAAATTATGATGTGCCCCCCCCCCCCCCCCCCCCTCTCTAACCCGTACCTTTACTCATCGTACTGCAACGCATTCCACTGCGTCGTCAGGGATGAAGAGCACCTCGAAGCTTTTTTCTTCGTTCATAATCGTCAATTTCCGAATCGTCTGATTGTTCATTATCTTCTTGGTCTTCGGAACTGCTAGATTGCTGCTCATCCGGGTTTTCTTTACCTTGAGCTTCCCCATCACCTAGAACACGAGCTACGAGTGCTGGTTTCCCTCCGCTGACGGGTAAACCGTGTTCCTTTAGGTAGAGTTTCAGTTTACTTGCAGACAGCGAGTTGACGTCAACCTCGTCGGACCAATTAATGTCTGGAAGTTTGTTCCTTTCCGTTGCCCGTTTTTTTGCTTTCATTGCAAGGAATTTTTGGTGCTCTATGAAGTGATGACAACTATGAAACAGAAGCATGTGGCATTCCTCAGCTAGAAACTGTAGACCTAGAAACCCTCTCGCTGTTTAAATCAAGAACAGACCTGGCATGTCTGCGGGACCTCTTAAATACCAAATGTTTTATTAGCAAAACTCACAACGTGGTTTGTGACTTCTGTGTATGGACGATTGTTTCAATCTATCATATAATAGACAAATCAAACATCAAGCAGTGTTGGCGTGACAGTCTGGCAGTTTATTTATTGACAGGTGATGATTAATTTCGAAACCCGCATGCAATCACAAATATAATCACAAACCTCTGCCGAAGGTGACAAACTACAATGATGCAATATACAATAAAAACAAAAATAAGAAAGAAAATAAATGGGTGGGTGGGAAGGGAATCAAGAACTAGATCGAGCTGGCGTAGAGCGCGAGGCGAACCGAGACTGATTGACCCGTGGCGCGGCGGGTTAGTGAATGTTACACAATCAAACGGAAGTTCGTCACTTAAGTGTCAATTATACCCAGATAAACCTAGTCGTTTTATCTTAATCATAATAGACAAATCAAACATCAAGCAGTGTTGGCGTGACAGTCTGGCAGTTTATTTATTGACAGGTGATGATTAATTTCGAAACCCGCCAAAAGAGGATCACGCCAACACAGTTCAAACACAGTGTTTGGTATAAGTTTCGTTATAAAGGAAGGCCGTCAGGATCGGGGAAGGACGGAGAGGAGGCAATTTGAGTAGCAACTTGCGCGGCCAAGGTGTAGCGCTGTCGGAGTGGTCTCGCAAGGTACTCGAGGTAAGCAGTGGAGGCCCAGTCGCCTTGAAGTTGAATTAATTCGTGGGAGATACCTAGGGAGCTTGCATAGGTGGCTCTGCCACGGCGAAATGAATGTCCGGAATAATCGTCGGGGGTGAAACCTGCAAGGCCAAGGAGATCTTTTAGGTGTTTGGTGAACGAGTTGTAAGAGAGGGAGCGAAGACTATGCGCTGTGGGGATAACAAAAGCAGGACTGGAGGCCGGAGCTGGACACGTGTCGAAGAACTTGCGGAGAGCCTGAACTGGACATAAGGCATGAGACGGTATGGAAACTAAGGGAATGAGGAGCGTCCGCTAGCGAAATTGGTTGACTTTAGACCATTTGACAGAAAAGATAAGGCCCCACGAAGTGAAGTAAAAGTCAGAGCGTGAAAGGTGCTTGTTCGGTGAAAACTGCGAGTGACTTGGAGGGATGATATTTGACTTGCGAAAGAAGCTGAAGAAACCAAGAAGGAAAGCCGCCCAGAGAGCGAGGTGAAGTGGCAGGGAGAGGTCCATGACATCACGAAGAGCCAAGAGAATAGTCGGTGTGATCGGGAGCTTGCGTTTAACCGACGCGGAGAGAAGACGTTTCAGGCCTCGTAGCGTAAGTTGCACGCGACAATGGGAGATAGGAGGAGGTGGGTAGTCGAACATGACGTGGAGCCAGCGGAGACCATCCAAATAGTTAGCGATGGACGAATACTTTAGTGTGCGGCTCAGGTACACACAGTAGCGACAAAGGTTCCTGACTGAAATAGGGAATGGGGACGTCTGAAGCAGGCGGCAAAATCGGAGGTATTTCAGGGCTTGAGACTTGCGAGTGGCGAGAGTGGAGGAGGCATAAGCGTTGGAAATAGCCAAGGCAACGGCGTCGTCGAGAGAATCGCCAACATCTAGGAGAGAAGGAGAAGGGGCCCAATTAGACCACATATAGCAAAGGCGGTATTCAGGGGGTATAGATTTCTGTAACACGAGATAAGCGGTCGGCAAAGACGTTTGCGAGGCCAGTAATATGGCGAGAAGTCAGGCGAAAGTTGTAGATGGCTGATAACCAGAATATTTCACGTAACCAGTCCATAGCAGTAGGGTTTTTGCACGAACCCTTATTCAGGAAAGCCAAGGCCTGTGTATTATCTTTGTGTAAACAAACGTGACAGTTCGCCCAATGCGGAGACCACCTAAGGATTGCTTGTAACGCCGCGTACAGTTCAAGGTAGTTTATGTTCGTTTTGAGGGGGAACGGAATTTCGTGACCAGTCTTGTGAACCCAATTTCCGGACATGCGAAGACTCGGGAGCACCGAGTTGTCGGAGGACCAGACGCCAGCAAGCCAATGAGATCGCCAGTGAGCACCAAAACCCGAAAGGGACGCATCGGTGTAAGCATGTTCAACAATAGGCGAGTAGTAAATGTTAATAGCCTTGCCGTTAAACACACGACAAAAGTTTAGCCACCAACAGAAGTCCTTTCGGAGGTCTGAAGTAATACGAGCTTTATAAAAGGGGCGTTTCAAGCGAATAATAAAGTCAAGAACGCGACGCAAAAAGGTGTGCCCCCCTTTAACGACTTTAGCTAGAAAGTTCATGAGCCCGGCGACTCGCTGTAAGTCCCGCTTGGAAGCTTTGCGATGAGAAATGAGGAAAGTGAGTTGATCTTCTAAGGCTGAAATCTTGTCCTCGGGGACAAAGGCCTGCATAGCAATTGAATCGAGAATAATTCCGAGGAATTTGACACTTTGTGAGGGGCCAGAGAGTTTAGACCAATTGACTTGAAAACCGAGGGAGTGGAGAAGATGAATAAGGGTTAGTTGTGCACGAAGGCACTCTTCGCGTGAAGAAGCAACAATGAGAAAATCGTCCAAATAATTAACAATGTTACTGAAGCCGTTTCGAGCCATCATACGCGTGAGCGCACGGGAAATCCGGTGAAAAATACTTGGCGCATTTTTGAGACCAAAACAAAGAAAATTGTCTGTAAAGTATTTGTAAGAACCATTAAAAGCCCAGCGGAATCCTTGAAGTGTGCGATGAGGGGGATAAACGGGAACCCATCGATAGGCAGATTTAATGTCAACTGTGGCGAAGAAGCAGTCTGGGCGCATGAGAGCAATGGCATCATCAATAGATTTGTAGCGATAAGATTCACAGGATATATAGTCATTGACAGAGTTATTAAGAGGGCGGCTCATGTCGGTGATAGGTCGAGGCTCGCCAGTGTCCTTCTTTGTAACACTCCCGATAGCGTTAACACGAAGTGGTTTGTTGAAAACTTCCTCGATGCGCTGGAAACAGAGTTCGTCCTGAAAGAGTTTATCGAGGGCAGATTTTACGGCAGGATTTTCGGCGCTCCGATAATTGTGACAATCCGCTGGCGAAACAATAGAAAGATCGTTGACAAGATGAAAGCCATGCGCGATGCCCGAAAGAATAAAGGCTTTATCCGGGTCAGAGTCCATTTCGCGACACCAAGTATCAAAATGTCTCGTAGGCGAGCAGATGTTGAGCAGATCTGGATCTGGAGAGTACGATGCAGAAAAGTAGGCTGATGACGATGAGTAGGCCGCTGCCATAGGTGAATTAGCTGGTCAATTAGAGGAAGATTTTTTTCCCAGAAGGAGGTTGAGAGCGATGAAACACAGCGCCATGTTGCGTGGAATCGCACACGAGACACGCGTGGGTGTAATTGCATCCGCCACAGTTTTTAGAATCTTCGTTCCATTTGTAACAGTGTTTTCCGAAAGACTTGGAGCTGCCAGCTTGAGAATTACTTGAGTGAATGCGACTGCGATCTCGCGGCCGAACGTTAGGTGCATTTACTGCCGAGGAGTCGAAGTGGTGGGCTTGCAGATCGTTGAGAGAGGTATGATCGTCGTAAGCGGCCTCTCCACGCGCAACCATGCCACGAACCTCGTCGTCAAATTGGAGAATAGCCGTGGTAGAAAACGCGATGGCCTTTTTGGACAGGAATTTCAAGTAACGGCAGAGCTGCTGAGCCTGGGCGTGTTCACCACCTTGTAACAAACCATCCAGGATCGAAAAGTAACCAGCAGTAAACTCCGAGTACGTCAAATCAAGAGGGTTGACCTTGGAATCTGACTTGCCGCTACGCGGTTTTATGTAGATAGCCTCGTGAGCACGTGGTATTGATTTTGAGGGCTTACCTTCCCCAGTCTTGGTCGATTCGGTAGGGGCGTCCTTTTGTTGGGCTAGGGCCAAGATAGACGATTCTAGTACGTCGAGATCATTGGCCATTTGGTCTGCATCCTTAGTTGTGGACGTTGGTACAGGTGGAGGCAGAGGCGGAGGTGACTGAGACTTTAGAACAGCTTTCCTCAGTAGACAGCGTTGTGCAGAGGATAAAGAGAAACTCGCAATAACATCGGCCGTCATGGCCCTTATAGCTTGCATAGAGACGAATTCTTTAGTAATAAGTGCTTTGACGGTGTGGCCGGTAAAGCCATTGGCCTCGCACCACGCTTGTGTTTCCTCGTCCATGTTTCTCAAAAATCAAGAACTAGATCGAGCTGGCGTAGAGCGCGAGCCGAACCGAGACTGATTGACCCGTGGCTCGGCGGGTTAGTGAATGTTACACAATCAAACGGAAGTGCGTCACTTAAGTGTCAATTATACCCAGATAAACCTAGTCGTTTTATCTTAATCATGTTGACATTCTAAATAAGTTAAAGCATGTGTTTATGTTGATGCAATATTTAGACATTATGGATAGTCAAAGGAGTGGCATCTGTCTATTTGGAAAATGTTTATTTATTCATTATCGAATTTGTGAAATTTAATTAAGACCCCCCCTCAACTTACTTGAGAAATCTAATGTAGAGCCCCCCCTCCTTTCCATTATTTTAACTTAAGGCCCCCCCTCTGGTTTTAGGCCCCCCCCCCCCCCCCTCCTGATAATTATTGCAAAGTCCCTAATTGCAAGTACAGAGGGGCAAATTCTTACTTAGAAGCCTATTTGGATATCTCATTCCACCTAAATCGCCTGTGCTCTAATGCTTGGACGATAGATACACCTTCCCTCGTTTACGATCTAGTTTTGGAGTTGCCCCTTAAGTAAAAACCTCACACTGCTACAGTTACGTCTGTACCTGTTTAAGTGTAAACCTTTTCTACTTTTAACGTAACAATGAATTTCAGACGACAATGGGGTATTTTTCCGAATACTCTTCTACACAAAAAGTGTCACTTTCCGTGTTTTCTGTAACAAAGATTTTAATTTGTTCATTGGTAGTCTGCTAGGGGCATGACGGTAACCGGTCATTTCGTTGACATCGTTCCAAGTCAGATCGTTCCATAAAATAGTCAGTTCGTTCCACAAAAAAGTCAGTTCGTTCCACATATGAAAAGTCAAGTAAATCTTTCTTAATTTGTTGAGCGAACTTTATCGAGAAGAAAAAGGTTTCGTTCATACCACAAGCGGATAAAATAATAATCGATCCAAAGTCGATTCGATCCATCCTAAATCGTTTGAAAACAAACAAGAGACGATTTCAACCAGCCACGGGCTTTAACATTTAAACCGCTGCTTTGAGAGTTTTTGAGCTAGAATCGATCGATAGTTTTGAAAGATATAGCACAACGAGTAAAAGCTATGCCGTTGTATTTCGAAGCGCTTGTAACCTAAATATTTCTTTGTTGCGCCCGATTTATGCAAATTTTGAAAACAACGCGAGTTTCCAATTACAATCTCGATGGTAATTTGTCATGCCGAAAATATAATGGACTAACCCGATTTAAACCAATGAAATTGTAAGTTCCGTTATAAATAAATTTCCCTCGACGAGATCTCAATTCAAATTCTTTTATTTCCTCCACAACACAATTTTCCGTTTGTACAACTAGTTCATTACCTTCTCTTGTCGTCACCTCGCTGCCATCAAAACACTAACACAAAACTTGCTGATAACGCAAAATCCCGACTCACAGCATCGTATGAAAAAACACAACATGCAATACAAAAACAAGTACATTAACCGTCATCCTGCTAAACAAAATTGAAATAATAGAAAGAATTGTTGCAGTTATCACAGTAGTTCCAAAAGAAGCTTCAGTTCCTTCTGGTTTCAATTGTTGACAATCGTCTCCGGGCGTCGATAAAATCCGGAACATGGAACATTCCGGAACATGCCGGAACATGCCGGAACATGCCGGAACATGCCGGAACATGCCGGAATTATGAAAAACTAAGTAATTTTCATGAAAAAAAAATTAATTAAATAAAATGATAATAATAACAGAGTTTTTGCAAAAATTAATAATAACAAAATAACATAAAATAAAAAAATATATATATATAAAAACGAAAAATAAAGAAATGATTAAGAAAAAGAAACATCTCCGAGTATGAGAAAACAATATTTTGTCGCAAATAATTTGTTGGGCGAGTGAGGGTCCATGCAAATGACCGTAATGAGTGAAGGCTTGCTTCTAAATTCAAAATATATTAAAATGGGTCGCGAGAAGGGGGGTTTTCAAGCTTTACTCACACCGCTACCTCTTGTAATTGTTTTCCATGAGTTAATCATTTGGCGGTTAACCATTTAAGGTTCTGCGATGGTCTGAAATGTCGGTGCAGTATGTCATGTCAAGCCGAGTCGGTAATTAAGTTACTAAAGTCCAAAGCGACGAGCCCCTAAGCTCTTCTTGCGGTCGCAAAGCCGTAAATGAATAACCGGCAAACATTTACAAGAGGTAGCCGGCTGTGTGAGTAAAGCTTGAAGACCCCCTCCTCATGACCCATTTGAATATATTTTGAATTTAGAAGCAAACCCTCACTCATTACTGTCATTTCCATAGACCCTCGCCCCACAAATTATTTGCGACAAAATATTGTTTTCTCATACCCGGGGATGATACGAGTTTCTTTTTCTTTATTTCTTTCTCTTTTGGTTTTTTGTTATTTTACGTTATTATTAATTTTTATAAAAATTATTTAATTATTATTATTATTTTATTTATTTATTTTCATGAAAATTATTTATATTTTTTCATGTTCCGGGATGTTCTGGAATGTTCCGGCACGTTCCGGAATGTTCCATGTTCCTGGTTTTATCGACGCCCATCGTCTCGTCCTTCATTGGAACAGATTTTTATCACATTCAACTCGCTGTGTTCCGCAATGCAAAAATCAAAATCACTAGTGTCACACTGATAACCAGCTACACAAATCTTGAGACTCTCAAACTTGTTCAACATTCTTCTATTCAAACTCTTATCCATTTTACACGTACAATCCTGATATTCCGATTTGTTATTACGTCTATGGGGTCCATGAGTCTTTGATGTCATTGAATGTCTTGATAATTTCCTTTGTTTTTCTTTGAGTTCGCTGACCAGCCCATTCCGAAAACTCTCAGTGTTATTTTTTAGTGTGGGCCTACCGCGAACAGTGTGTGCATTTGTAAGTTTAACCCGGGATAACATGATTGAACAATATATTAACACGTTCCTCGAAACGCCGCGGCCGAATGTTATCCAAACTGCTTCTCACTGCTGCTTCGAAAATTTCGGATCAAACGATATCCAAATCGTCCCTCATTGGATTATCCACTCGACCTAACAAAATCGACCAATCACAAACAATGGACGTAAAATAAAGAAAACAGCAAATTCAGATGACCTCTAAGGAAACGTGCAATTAAAACTGTCTTTCTGTGATTGGTGCATTTCGATCCTCTCGTCAAAAAAATGTCAGACGTCAATCATCTTAGCGGACCTCTTAGGAAACAAAAGTTTTCTTCAACGGGTCCAAAAGGTCATTGTTTATGATTTGTGATTGGTGGATTTCGATCCGTTTTTTGAGTTTCTGTATTTCAAGGTTCGTTGCTTGTGATCTTATTGTGACCAAAACCCGACGTTAATATTCCAAACATTTTTGATAGATTTCATCCCTGGACTTCAGACTTCCAAATTTCGATGAGGCAAAAATACTGAAGATTCAGATTAACTTTTGAGATCGTAAAAGTGCGATTAAGTGCTGTGTGAAAGCAGAGCTTTCTTTCCCACATGCCTCTTACCTTGTACATGACGTTCGCATGGCAGACATTCGCCTCGCTTGGCTTGTTTACTTGCCTTGTTTACGTTAGCACGTATTGCGTGCCTATTGCACATTTGCGTCAAAACAAGCCGTTTGCATTACTCTATTTGGGCCACGCCCAAATAATAATCTGATTATCTTTTAAGAACAAAGTTGGTTACTCGTGGTTACTCGTGGCTAGCCCCTTCCTGACCTCATAGTTTCTACTGTAAAGTACATTCTTCAAAGACCCTTATGGGTATATGGGCAACGAATCTGCTGCACAGATTTAGCGATGCTATGCAGCTTTGCTGTGCGTTAGAAGTTGGAACATTTTTCGTGAAAATTCTCCTGCGCATAGCAATCATGGCTATTTTATCGTCCATCCCACCCTTATTAAATAGCCGAACTTCGAATGAACACTTCGAACTTACTAGGGATATTTAACAATTATTCCACGAGGGCGCGTTGGATATGAGATGATAGATAGCCAACGAGGCGCATAGCGCCGAGTTGGCTATAATCATTTCATATCCAACAAGCCCGAGTGGAATAATTGTTTTATTAAAAACGCCCACAAAATCTCGTTGAATCGCCCCGACTAGAACAAACCGGAAAAGACAAGGGACTTCCGCTATTGACATTTCACACGTCTATCAAAACTGTCAACGCGCGAACCGGGCTCGCCTAGACTGCATGAATGAAAAATCAAAACATTGTGCGATGAAAATTAGTTTTTTAAAAACTCATCGTGATTCTAGGATTTTACACAGCAGAACAGCTTAAAAAACCTGGCAGATAATGTGAAGGAAAGGAATTTTTAAGTGACAGCCGTCGAAATTACTATGAATTTGGATTTTCGGTGCAGCTATAAAAGTAAGAACAACGGAGAAAAACTACCGGTATTACCTCGGTCGCTTGTTATGAAGTTGTTTGAAGCCACACGCTGGTTTTGCTGAACGAGAAAAGAAGCTATACTGCCGCCTCGATTGCTCTAGTGAATGGCAGTATAGCCTGTATTTGTAGCTGGTTACTTGTGATTTATATTCTTGATGTCGGATAAACAAGCTGCAGTTATCTATCGGCGAGTGACTCAATCGGCGAATGGCTTGGCGATCATGAAGAAACAACAATTGTCTTCTTTCGTAGCTGGTCAAGGTACTTTAGTTCCATGTGTTTTCATGTGTTTTCCGACAAACTTTCAAACAAGCTCTTGTGGCTTTTTTGTTTGTTTTTGTCTTTTTTCTTTCGTTGAAATTGCATTTCTAGTATTCTAAGAAATGAATTAAAACGATTTGCTTCGGGCGCCGTTCTATCCTTCGCGAAAAAAATTTCAGCTAGCTTCCAATTTTAAACTGACACGCACACCGACCATATATGGAGAACATGGTATATTAGCTCATATACCATAACGGCTAAGCCAATCAAAATGCTAGAATTGCATTATCCAATGATTCAGTTTTTAATAAATTCAGATACAATATATGACCTGCCATCGATTCCTACCGATCACACTTAGTTACCAGAGGAAAATCAATCATTCGGTACGTGGGTATGCTGCGTAATTACTTGAAAACACTACCGAGTACAAAGATTGTCAAAACTAATTTTCCCTCAAAAAACACAGGAAAGGGATTATATGGGTATCTTATCTATCTTCTGAAAAACGACCCGGTGTATATAGTAATCTCAACTAGTTACCGTCTCCTAACTGGTGCTAATAAGACAACAGCGCGTAGATTTCGATTCAGACAATCGGCGACAAAATGAGTTGAGACACTTCGCCCAAAACTTCAACTGAGTTTTTTAGAATTGAATCAAATAACTTAATATTGTGAAATGAGGAGAGTTTTAAAAACACTTTTTTCACAAAAATCGCCATCGTGCTCATTTATCATGATTTTTCATTTACGTCTTTTATTGTTTTTTAACGGTTTTATAACTGATATTTATTACACTCATTTTATTAATGGAAGAGAGAACAGTAAAACGCGCGAAGAAGAACCTAGTTTTTTGGAAGTTTGGCAAAATAGATTCTTATAGTTAGTAAAGTAAAGTAACGTAAACTAAAACTTTATTTACACAGGGTAGCCCATTCAGCTCTAACGCTGGTCTCCATAGGGGCACTGTATCTTGAAAAATTAATTTACATCAAGAATTTGGGAACTATTACATTTAAAAAGCCTAATAAAAATACAATAATAGAATTTAAGAACTTCATTAAAAAGCCTAAAAATACAATGCAAAATCACATTTAAAGCCTAATGCTTATTTCGAGCGAACTCGAACTCCATTAACTAGCTTCATCCATTCCTTCCGGTTTTCCATGATGTTCTTCAGTTCAGCTATGCTCAAACCAGTATCATTTTGCAGCTGGTCTACGTATGTTAATGCTGGTCTTCCTCTCTTTCTTGCGCCGTGCTTTGGTTCCCAGAGTAGTAAATCACTTATCACCTCGTCCTTTTTTCTCCAACAGTGTCCTATAAACCGCAGCCTCCTGATCATCAGTGTATCTGTATAAAATATAATAAAATATCAAGGTTATGATAAAAAGAAATGTCTTGCTCGGCGGCAGAACGTTTGAATGTTTTCATTCTTCACAATGTTTAAAGGGAGTTTGTTAAAAATTTTTGCGCCAATAAAAAGAAAGGTCCTTTTCCCAAAACTCCCTTTAACGTTTGGTAAGGGCAGCCTTAAACTTTGCCTTGTGGAATAATTGTGAATGTTCGAAAATCTAGTAAAATGTAATAAAAAATAACTAGGAACTAATGAGTGAAGACAGAGAAAGACGAGTTCGGCTTTGTGGTAAGAGCGTCTGTTGGAAAGAGTCGGCCAATGCCACTGCGCTATTGCTTCAGATGAGCGAGAGCAACGTGTGATAATCCGTGCAGATCTATTCTGTAGGCGCTGTAGTCGATCTATATGTTCCTGTAGAAGATTACTCCAGGCAATGTCACAGTAATCAAATAATGGAAAATCTTAAAGCGTTGCATTGTTAACAGGTACTAGTGTTGCTGCCTCTTTTGTGACGAAATTTCTAACACGGCCCAGGATACTAACTCTTGACGCCATTTTTTTACACACACACACACATAGTTTGGAGTACTTATTGAAAGTTTAGGCTAAATAGGTTCTTAGTAAGGTTCTTAATTTTTATGAAGAAGGATACCGTTGTTGATTACAAGAAATTGCTATAAATGGTATTTGCCCTTCATAATAGACAGTTATTTACCAAAAATCTAACAAAACTACTCAAGGAAATTAAGGCATGACAGGAGGCGATTTTCCCTCAAAAAGTCGAGGGGTGGTCTATATTTTGAGGATTAAGGCTTATAGGGACAAAACTTGAGTAAAATAATGACTCTCGAAAGTTTATGCGATTCCGAGTAAAAAAAATATCTAAATTAGGTCACGTGACCTTTAACGGCCATTTTGCATGAGAAAAACTTAAATTAGAAATGGCACCATTTAATTAATAATAGCAGTCAATCAAAGAAACTGCAACCAAACATGTCCCTAGATGAACGACTAGACATCTGTGTCCGGGCTTTGTACGTTGAATAAATTATTGCAAGTGTAAATAAATGGAATTTTTGCACTAGTACCCAGTCCCCTTGTCAAACGATTTTTGAATTTCGCTGCTGTCTAAAATATTAACTTAAAAAGGCCGGACACAGAAATAATATACTCACTAGTCTCATAACTATGACGATAAGTGCAACTTCCAGAAAGCAATTAAAAATGGTGCCATATTGCTAAAAAGACTTTTGTGCTAAAAATAGCCTTAATAGGTCACGTGACAATTAGTGACTCCAATCATCATTCAAAGTTATTAAACTTATACCCAGGAAGTTTGTTTTTAAGTTGTTTTGCGCTATATTTTAACCTTAAGAAGTTAGACCACTATGGTGGCCGACAACTAGACTACGAGTAGTCCCTCATTTTTCCTCAGGGATAGTAGAGCGAGCGAAACGCGAGCGGGCGTGTCGCCTTTTCTCGCGTGGGGTGATTTTCACGCGCGCTTTGCGTTTTGTAAATTTTAGATTGAACTTTAATTATTTTGTATTGAAAATAAAGCGAAAGTAGAACGTCAAATTATTTTGTTTTTCATTGAACTGGAAATAGATTCATTTTGTTAATTTTCAAAACATAACATTTTTGTTATGAAATGAAAATAAAAATAAAAGTGAAATAAAAGCAGAAGTAAAACTAATTTGTTCACGGCCGGTAACTGCCATTCAAAACAGAAAAAGTAAAATTATTATGTTCATGGCCGGTAACTGCGATTCAAAACAGGAAAACTAAAATTAATATGTTCATGGCCGGGAACTGCCGTTCAAAAAAAAAAAAAAAGGAAAGAAACCTGAGACTTTTGGCGGGAGACAGTAGTCTTACGTTTCTTTCTTTCTCTTTTTATTGAACGGCAGTTCCCAGCCCATCCTCGGAGACCCAGGGGCAGATAAAGGGGGCGAGGGAAAGTCTAAACGGGCGGACAAATATATATGGAACGAAGAAAAGTAAGGAACGGCGAGAAGAGCCCCTGGGGACAATGTCTTACCAGACCAGTTCCAAACGGCCGCCGCCGTTCTGGCTTCTGATTGGTGCCAGAAACCTTGTGTTTTTCTGGCACCAATCAGAAGCCAGAACAGCGGCGACCGTTTAGAACTGGTCTGGTAAGACATTGTCCCCAGGGGCTCTTCTCGCCGTTCTTTACTTTTCTTCGTGCCACATTTTCCCGCCCGTTTAGACTTTCCCTCGTCCCCACTATCTGCCCCTGGGTCTCCGAGGATGTTCCCGGCCATGAATAGATTAATTTTAGTTTTTCTGTTTTGAAAAGCAACTAGTTCCCGGCCATGAACATATTAATTTTACATTTCTGTTTTGAAGGGCAGTTCCCGGCCATGAGCATATTAATTTTACATTTCTGTTTTTAACGGCCTTTCCCGGCCTGGGCCATGAACATACTAATTTTAATTTACTTTTTCTGTTTTGAATGGCAGTTCCCGACCGTGAACATATCACTTACTTCTGCTTTTATTTCACTTTTATTTTCATTTCGTAATAAAAATGTTTTGTTTTGTGTTGAAAATGATAATAATAAAAAAAGAATCTATTTTCAATTCAATAGAAAAGAAAATAACTTTGCGTTTAACTTTTGCTTCATTTTCAACTCAAAATAATTAAAGTTCAATGTAAAATTAACAAATTAATGTCGTTTTGACGAGTCGGCCACCATAGGTTGTCTCACCTAGCTAAATGCCGCCGTATCGTAGGTTTTTACTGAATACACAATTTGTTAGCAAAACAATCAGCTCTCAGTTCACCTGACTGTGAATATTAAGCCCTTCATGCAGGAAAAAAATAATAAAAGCCGTTATTTTTTGGTAAACATTCAGAATCACTTTATAGACTGGCACAACTTTCGCAAAAGAGAACTTCTGTCGGCAAATTCGCGGAAAAGTCGGAAAATATACTTTTTTAGATCAAAATTATGCGCTTATACTTTGTTTAACAAGCTTGGCTCGATCATTTAGACCTTCAAATTGGCTGTCTATATTGCACTCATATGTTATGACATGAAAGCGAGGCATATATAGATGTGGTATGATGAATATTCTAGAATGGTTTAAAAGTACGTAAATCAGCAGGTGACAGATACAATATATTTTTAGCCACCTAAAAAGTTGTACTCTGAAAAAGAAAAGCAAGAGAAAATTATTTGGACAGACAAGTTTTATGAAGGTTCAAAGGGTATAAAAACATTATGGTAACTGCATGCAACACTACTTGGATTTTTTGTTGTTGTTGCCTCTATTTCATTTAATTAAAAGCGGTCAAAATGAGCACCTCGTTTCCATGCGCCACGAAAGAGGGGACTTAGAGGATTACAATAAAGCCGTTTTGGAGCAACTTCTCCCACTGAGACTTTTTGGGACTTTTGAGGAAAAGAAAAGTTGTTTACGTTCTAGGCCTAGTGGTTCGAAAGTTCGATAAGGCTTTCTACTGGATAAACCCGATCTCTATCCAGTGGATTAGGCAATTGGTCTTTCCCTAATACTTATCCGCTGGATAACGGTATCCAACGTTTGAACAACCGACGTCTAGGGAATGCAGTGTGTTAAGGGTTTTTGTCAAACTTCTAAACTATTATACCAACTATCGGTCAATCAGCTCTGAACCCTACATAGGGGGATATCTTCATATTTTGTTCCCGAATCGTAGTTGGGACGCGTGGGACTTGAGTGGTGAGTTGCAGAGGTAGTGAGCGGAGGCGGAGGCCGGGTGGCCTTATGGCAGAAAAGTTTTTATTTGACCAAAATACATCAATATTTAGTTTACAGTAATATACGTGATATTCGTTGCAATTGTATTTTGTCTCTTTGTGACCAGATAGCTATAAAAAATTGCGTTAAAAAAGTCAAAAACTGTACGACGTTCCGACGTTCTCGGACCTCATTATCAGGTAAAAACATACAGTATGAATGTTCTGTATAAATAGAAGAAAAGCAATAGCTCATTGGAGTCTCTCAGTCTTTGATGAATAACATTTAGTAAACGAGACAGTGAAATTGACGCAATTTTTTCTGTTTTTTATAGCTAAATGTTTTAAAAAGTCGCTTCTTTTTGATGTGACCATTTAACATTTCTTGTCCATTAGGACTGACAAGACCGTAAAATAAGGGAGCAGTATTGTTAACTGCCAAATAGATATGATGTCATTTTAAATGGCCACCCAATTTCAGCGACGCATAAACGAGGTGCCCGCTGTCTTTGGTCAAAAATTTTCATTTTCATCAAACTGGTGCTACTGCATAGTCCAACAAACACCTGTCTTTTTGTGTCTCAGTATCTAATAACTCTAATTTTGAACCCTCTCTGAGCCTGTATCGCTTAGTTTATCCTTTTAGTTAGTTGCGTTGAAATTGCCGTGGGTATTTGCCATCAAATATCCTGGTGAATTTCTGTTTTTCTCTAGAACACATGCTCATTAAAGAAAGCCTTGATGACTAAAAATCCGCAATTGAGTGATTATAAGTGCACGCACTAATGCATGCAAAAAACGCTACTGAACAAGATAGCTATTAAAAACCGAACAACAGAGCCACTATTATAAACCGATGAAACTGATCAAGTTGCCGGATCTAAGTAATTTTTTTTTGCAAATTTTTATCATCTGTAAATTACTAGATACAAATAAAGTTGTTTCAGTTGTTTGATCTGTCAAAACAACAACAAGAACAACAACAACAACAACAACCAAATTGGAGAACCAGCTGAGCTGTTTCTTCAATATAAGAAGTAGCCATTTTGCCCGGCCACACATTTTTTTTTTTTAAACACAACAAACAGTACTTTGCAATTTTAAATGTTTCAATTAGCTGTGGCGTTGAAACTACTTTATTATAAGATACTAATATTAATTCATAAGATAAAGACGCCTGTTGGCGTATCGGCTTCTTCCATCAATCTTAACTCGTTATAGCTATCTCAATGTTGACATTGACAGTTTCCCGTTCCTCTAACTTACACCTGTGTTCTCGATTTGTTGGGTCAGATAACGATGAGTATAACAGCAGTTCATGGTTAACATTTGTTCATGTAATAACACGGCGCTGAAACTATCTACAACAAAAACTTAGCTTCATACTTTCGAGCTGCTTATTAAAAAGGTGGCAAATGAAGAAAAGGGAACCAGTCCCTGGAACTGAGCAAAGGACATATTTGAACACTTTTCAGCAAACCGGTATCTCGTCTATATCAAGAGGCCATTATTTGAGGCGATCAGTGTCTGAATTAAGCACAGACGTCCTTGCACTCAGCTCATTTCCAGATCAGTCAGCCAGGACAATACTTGTCAAAAAGGTAAGAAAGCAGTAAGCAAAGAACTCGGTGAAAAAACAAAATGTTTTAGCTGCGCGGTATAATTTAGGTGTAATGTTGAGAACAATTACGATAAAACTAAGAAAACTCTAAACTCTTCTACTAGGTAGTAGAGTTCTCGAATCTTGAAGTTGCTGAACAGTTTAACGGGTGAATTTAAAGAGGTGCTTAGATTCGCATCTAGAAGACAGTGGACTTTGAAGCTGCTACATTGTATTTGGAGAATTCTTTTGTTACCGCAAAAACTCTAACACTGCCTGATTGATCAACGAGAGACGCGTCTCACTCCCAGAGTTAATAACAGCGCCGTAGCTAGTATGAGGCCAACCGAGGCACTCGCCTCGGTAAAATTTTGACGAATTTCGCCGATCATTTTTATTTGACATAAGCGATCATCGGAGCCTCTCAGAAAAGATTTCGTGGCGAAAATATAACAGTTAAAATATATATATATATATAACCAAAATTTTCGCCGTATTAATACTGAAAACGCAGAAAACGCTGCAAATCGCATTTCCGAGAGACTAAAGTTCAAAATTTCTTGGGGGGGGGGGGGGGTGGGGGGCATGCCCCCGAACCCCCCTAGCAACTCCCGCCTGCCTCAGTTGGCCGTTTGGTCTGGCTACGGCACTGAATAATGAGATCTTATATGGTGGTTCTAACTTTTGAGTTTGCAAGCTTATGAAATATACGGTGGTGACCATTCAAATGAATTTCTTTCAGCAGAATTTTAACTTGGTACGATTTGTTTCTTTTACAACTGAATGAAGGTTCGGAATTCTTGTCGAATTGACTTCGGCGACTTCTGGGAGTGAAAGGTCTACCAGTACACATTATTCATTCAGTGAAATTGTTTGTTAAATTTACTTGTATGTTGAACAGAAGGTGCAACATAGTACAACGAAGAACACCATTTACTCAGTAGTAATACAGCTTTAGGCTGCATGGGTCCCCGAATGGTAGGCTGCTGAGAAATACAATCGCCCCCTTGTAGGTGTCTGTCAAAAAGGGTCGATTTTTCGAGGAGGAGGGCTGATTGAATAAGGAAGTTTATAAGTTAGCACCAAGCATTCATCAAAGAATGTTAAGATAATATGATGACTTGGCCCCCGCGGCTCTTCATACCTTCATGATAAATTTAAGCCCCGTTAACCCCCCCGGCAGAATAGTTGGGCAGTGAAATTGCGTTATAATTGTGTGGTTAGATAAACAGAGCTTAAAACAGTAGAGCAAATAACATCGATTACTAGTAGCAGTTTCTTCACCTGCATTGAGAGCGAGACAGACTGCCGAGAATAATCACTGTATTCTGTCGATCAAAAGGGTCGATTTGTCGAAGGCCGATTGAAAGTGGAAGTATATACGGCTTACGACAATCTGTGAATCTTGAGATATTTTCATATGTGGCCATTGGTTGTTTCAGGCAGGAAATAGAGAATATTACATGGCCGCATGGAGGAAAGATAATTGGCCCTCGATGTTTCGTTTCAAGGTAAAAACTGTTTTGAGTTCTGCTGGAGTGGCCGACGGCTAATTGAAATAAATATAAAGGAAAAAGGTAGTTTTCCCGTCACTTTAAAGTAAGGTGTAAAGTGCGCACGACGTTAGTAAAGCTATGGTTTCCTTTGTTTCAGTTCCCAATGGTGCTGAACTCGAATTCTTTCAAGGAAGTCGCACACGTACTTGAAAAAAGTTCGTCCTGATAAGGGAGATGGAATGTTCATTTTTCCTATCCCTGGATAGGCCGTCTTTTCTTGATCTTGCAGTCAGATCGCAATTTTACGAAAGATATTGAGGCGAGATCTCGAAAACCGGGCCAGCGCAAGCGCTTTGCCGGGATCTCATGAGGGGCCCTTAGCTGGCGGTTTTGTTCAACACCGACTAGACATGACTAGACTTCCTAAAAAAAATGTTCTTCTAATGAATAAAGAGGTTAGTGTCTAAGAAATCGTCGTCAAGCCCCAGTGTGGTTACTAAGAAACAAAATTATAATCACTTATCATCGTTGTCGTAAAGTTTTCACTTTTTTGTTGGGGAAAAGCGATTTGTCACCAAGCCCATTTATCGGAGTCAGTCAACAAAAATAGCAAAGCTCCAGTTTATTTTCATATGGAATTTCTGCGCCCGTTTCTCAGACGTCATCTGGCGGGGAAACCAGTGGTAGCGTCGCTTAATGTCGGCTGTTTCTCAGGCTAAGATGCAACATTTTCTCTCACCTCACTCTTGATATCTGATGATCTTAGAGGACGTTTAATATTGATCATTTTCATGACACTGCTACAACTGGTGACACTGAATTCCTGGCTTAGTGATTCATACAAAGGAGCGCCGACTTTTTTCGGTATACCTTTAATAAGCTAAGTAAAATATTCAGCTCCAGTATAAACCTAAGTTAAATATAAATTTTTTGCCCATATTTTCTCCCAACAAATTCATCCTACTCTAACCTCAGGCGCTACTTTTGTTTTTTTTTTTTTTCCAAAGGTGAAAGCAAGACTTTTGATTCAATTTTTGTGACGACATCAAGGAATAGCTTAATTAGGATTGAGGTGAGCGCCCTTTGAGTATATCTCCATTGCAGATCTTTGAGGATTTGAAGTCATTCTTTAAAGTTCACCTCTTAATTTCTCTTCCAAATAAGCAACCCTTGCTTACTCAGCGAATTCTTTTCATAGGTAGCCGAGCCTGAAAGAAGACGAGAATTGAAAGGTGGGAAGCGAAAAGAAAAATCCACGATGTTTTCCTCATCCGAGTGCATTATCTGGTTTGCTACATTCCTTGCCGTGGCTGTTGCTATAGTAACAGTGAATCTCCTATCAATCATTCTTTTCATAAAAAACAGTAATCTTCGCACTCGTGGCATGTACTTGGTTATAAACTTGACCGTAGTTGACATTTTGGTTGGAGGAATTTCCACTATAATTCTACTCTCAATTAATAGATACATTGGCTGCAAAACTCTGATTGTAAGGTTACCTTGGGAAGGGAACATGATAACTTTTTTTATTTTCTATTGGTTTCCTCTAACCTCTCTTACAAACATAAATGTAATTTCCTTAGAGCGGATGCATGCAACATTTCGTCCCTTCAGGCATCGCGTTATCAAAAAATGGGTCTACGGGGTAACAATTTCTGTGGTCTGGGTTTTAGCTGGGATGATATCAACTGCAATTATGATGCTTTTGTTATTCGACAAAGAATGGTCACACCATCAGTATTTATGGCAATCATATTGCTTATTATGCCTTTTAGTTGCCTGTGCTTGTTACGCCTCAATTATTGTCAAAATTTGTTGTGGGGCGCGTCCTCAGCACCATGGTGCAGCCCGTAGGCAAAGAAAACTGACTGTAACGTTACTCATCATGACTATTGTATCATTACTGTTGTGGCTACCATATGCTATAGCTACCTTTGTTTTCTATACAACTGATAGCATTCGATCACTTTCGGACACAAAAAGAATGCGATTGAATATGTCTTTACTGCTTTTATTTTATACAAACTCGTTTGTTAATCCCGTGGTTTACACAATAAGAATGCCCAAGTTTAGGAAAGCTCTCCTGTTATTATTTACACCTCGGCAAAGACAAAATGCTGCTGCTATTCCTCTTCAAGCTCGCTAAGGTACCTCGCGTAAAACTTTCGATTGGCAGTGATCACAGGTCACAGAAGTCGGCAAAGCACCCGGTTGACCTGCATGCATCCAAACCTCTTATTTCAGCCATTGGTGCCTATAACCTGCACTACCTATTGTTTTCAGGGATGGGGGCATTGTTACGTCACCATCCCTATTGTTTTCCCAGTCAATCACAAACCTTGTTTGGAATAGGTGCATGTCGGCCCCCTATAACACAACCTAGTTCCTAGGCGTTCTCGGCTCGGTCAAGGATTATTTGCCCTGTTAGTGAAAAAAGTAATTGTATGCATACAGGGGCGGATCCAGGATTTTTTTTAGGAGGGGGTGCACTCGTCTCTTGCTCTACTTCAACACCAATACACCACATAGTTTTTTTTTTTTTTGCAGAATACCAGTTGTCAGGACCTGCAGTTGTATTAGAAAACCGCAGGTCAACTCAGAGGCGGGGGGGGGGGGGTGCGCACCCCCTGCACCCTCCCCCTAGATCCGCCCCTGGCATAGAGCATTTGAAAACAAGAACTTGTGCAAAATGTGAGGGTGGGGGTGGGGGTTGAAGGAAAGGATTTATGGGGTATGAGAAAATAGTCAAAACCTATTTTCGTGTATAACTTGTCAAACTCGTCAATCGTCAGTTAATAGAGATGATTCCGTCGAAATGTGCTTCAGAACTTTATAGTGAAATAATATGCATGTACGTTCCTCATCATAGTTCTAATAATCATTGCACTTTGTAATACCTGTCGCAATTT
>OZ037779.1:18548916-18596416 GCA_964035525.1 Porites cylindrica | reverse complement strand
AAGGTTAAGACCTTAATTAAAACGATTATAAAGTAATTTAGTCAGGTTGTCATAGACGCTGGACCGGATTATGCTCAGGATATAAACGAAATTACTGCAAACCTTTCTTTGAACGGCCACTTGGTGAAATGTCGGTTGATTTTTGTCACCAACAGAAGGATCCTAATAAATATTAAATAAACAATTTATCTCCTTGATAAATGTATAAATAAAAAGCAACCTGTAATTAATTAGTCTGCGAGATAACTCTGTATCGAACTATTTCGTTTTTCTTTCTCAAGAAGTTGCCTAGTAGTTAAAAGAATCAAAGGTTGAAACGTTTCTGTGGGTTCAGCAAAGGAGTGATTCGCTAGTGTAGGGATTTAAATAAAAGCTTCCTAAATTGCGAGGAACCAAACATAAAAAATCTGTAGAACAATTTGATTGTGAATCACCTGTTGAAAAATTCGTATACAGTCATCTCCGGAAGATGTCGCTGTGGCATCAGTGACAAATGACCTAAGATAAGAAAAACAATTACAAAAGATGCAAAATCTTGGGCAGATCCCATAAATCTGTTGCACTGTTGTAAGCCTTTGCGTTTGTAAACATGGTGAAGTTTTGAAGAAGTGAAGGATTCTCTCTTTTTCTCCACATCCACACCCTCACACGTCTTCATAATCTGCCATTCACTCGTCACTCTTGAAATGGTAGGGACTTTACGATACCGCACAACGGTGACGCTGGTGAAAATGTCTTTGGAAACTGGCTTCGTATCCTTCTAAGCTTGTTCGTGATTATTTCAACTCGTTCAGTTATTCAATAGTTGGGAAAGTAAGTTGGAACTTAAGAGAGGGAACCACGTCGGAATATTTATATCGTCTTGCCGTTCACCTCCTCTATCTAAAGAACCTAAAACTTCGTCATTTTACATCGCAGTTGTCAACGCACAACAAAGTAAATCTGAAACGTGGAAACAATAGTTTTTTGGTTGTAACCATGAGGTTAACAGAACAGCGGGCCACAGACTGAATAAAGAATATGAAAAGTACGTTTGATTACAACTCACCAGTGAACATCATAAACGGTTCGGTCGTGATAGCCAGATAAGACGCAGACTGTCTTCCAATTCGGGTCACTTCCGTGGGTTGGCACACCTTCATTTAACGTAAACACAGGCAAAAATGCCATCGTTAGTGGTAAAAGTAATGGGGCATATGGCTAGGAAAGAGGGAAGTAAATTCATAGAACTTAACATCGTAGCTCTTTTGCGGAAGTGAATGCCAAACACTCTGTTTCGGCTACGAAGGGTTTGTTGTGCACAACGCAACTTGCTGCGGCTGCATTTCCTTTGTTCCGAAAGATTTTTCGCTCGGTATCACGGATAACAAGGTCGATGGCGGATAAGACAGTATAGGGAATAGAACGCAAGAGTCGGAGAGCACGACGAATTCTTCTGCAGAAAAGGCGGTAACGGTTGAAGTAAATTCGCACTTATGCGCTCAATGCAACCACGTTCTGTAATAGAGTAAAACAAATACCTTCTTCATTTCCAGGTTCATAACACTGCCATATTCTTAGAGTTTTGTCATCGCTACACGAAACTGAAAAAAAAAAAAAAAAAAAAAACAGGAAAAGGAAATAAACCAAAATGGTTAAAATGCGGATCCTATCCAGCCTATCTGGCCACTTCCTGGTCAGATTGTTACAATAAATGAGCGGTGAACAAATAGATGTTGAAATATAATATATTTGTCCTTCATATAACATTCAAGGAATTTTCACCTAAGGACGTGATTCCCTTTTATAAGTATTTTTAGACTTCCTAGTTACATCTAACAATAACAAAAACGATAGTTAAGGCGTTGGACCACATGTGATTTGGCTTAAGTGCGAGAAAAAAGAGTCTAAAAGCTTAAACGTGTACTCTTTTTGCGAGAGAACTGACTTTAACGATGCTTAACTTAAAAACAATATGAAAATTTACATGAAAAACCCCAAAGGTAGATTGAGTGACAGCTGTTGTTTGTTAAAAGATTTCTGTCAAAAGCTGTTGTTTATATCCTTTCAAAAAAAGGTGGAAATAAATGTAATCACAGCAATTCTAAGGCAGCATTACACATATCAAAACGTGCGACTGTGATAACTGACAGAAACCTCAGTGGTACCAACCCATTCTGTCACCAGTTTTGTCAAAACTAATAGCCCACACTGTAGACTCGTGACCTTCTAAAGTATCAAAACAAGACCTGCAAATTAAAAGAACACACAACGTAACGTTGTCAATGCTCTTTACTATACCCTTGTAGGTATCATCGTCACTATCATTAAACCTCAGACCACATGCTTAACTAACAAGAAACCGACCACAATTTTCTATTGACAACCCTCTTATGAATCACGGAAATGACGTCAAATGTTCAAAAATATATTTGCAGTGAAACCGCTGAAAATTTTGGGACAATTCAGTAAACTGAAGACACAGTCAAGCCTGTATTACAAGGCAATCCTTTGTTATGTGCTCACTTACTAAAGTCTCGAAAAACATTTCCCTTAATTACTATCAAACCCATGGTCTGAACAAGTTATTTTTTTATTGTCTTCGCCTATACTTAACGGTCACTTTGTCAAGAGGGCATTAAGTTGGCCATGTCTTCAGGGTGGCCAATATGTTTCCTATCTTGCCAGAAGCAAAATGCTCGGGTAACAGTTAAAAAACTGACAAAAACTAAGCATATCCTGTAAGCGTTGTGACAATTTCATCTTTCCAAAATATTATCAGTAAAGAAATAACTTACCAGTCATCGTCATCTTCTTTGTAAAGTTTTATTGTATCGACGTAGCTGCACGATGCTAAAATCTGAAATCAAGATAAGGGGTTACCGATGACATAAACTTACAAGGCGAATATGGCCCATTCTTATGATTTAAGTTTTCATATGCAGTCTTAAGTGGAATCGGTATGGAATATCAAACAAGTCACATGCTGCTTCTTCGCCGAGAGCTTTTCACTAACAAATTGTGGACAGAGAAACCCTAGACAGTTATGCTAAACTCATAATTACTAACTATAGAGCACTCTCTCTGAGCGATTCTTGTCTCGTACGGTTACGTCTGCCTGTGGTGGCCATTCCTTCCACATCATCCTGTTTTAATAAGGTTTAGCGTTTTCGGCAAGATTAATCCTGAAATCCGAGCGTGAGCGGTGATCTGGATACTCTCACCCTCTCACCCAATGCTTTCTGTGACAACGCAGCGTCAGTTTCCGGCTTCACACGGTCACCAAAATGCTTAAGCACTAGGCTGAGCTTGAATATTAAAAACAAAAAGAAAGCTTTGCTGTTGAAGTTTCCTTTTAAGGATGAAAGAGAGTAGTATAGTACGCAACGGGTACTCCTCCTATAAAGCTGGAATGTTCCTTTACAGGCTCATCAGAGTGAGGTAGGATACTTCATTTCAGGGATAAGATTCGCTTCAACTCGTTTGTCGTTGACCGGCAACCTAGTTATGCCAGTTGTATTTCTTTCCGTGCAAATAGTATTAAGGAGGACGCAGGGAAACTATTCTACTAACACTAACCACCACAGATGTTTGTGACTTTTTATCCTGCTCTGGCTTGATTTTGTTTAAAAGAAAACAGGCCGTGAAAATGGCACTAATTTATTCTACCCAACAATGATGAGATTCCAACTTAAAAGATGGGACTTACCGGTGCACCCTGTACTACTAAGGGGGTGACTTGCAGGCACAGCTACATTATTCTTAATACACTAACCTCCACCTGCTTGTGAAGATTTTTCCTTCAGCTGTAGCATGATTTGGTATTTAAGAACATAGGCCGTGACATCACTGGCGTTAATTTATTCCACCAAACAACAATGAGACTCCAAGTTTAAAGATCGGACTCAATCGCTACTTTTCCCCCTCGCTCCCTTCTCCACTGTTTCCTCGTTTGTCCTCAGTTCAGCTTTCGCACGGCTTTGTTTCCTACTTCACGTACCACAAACGAAAAGCGCTCCAAAAAGCCACCTGTTTTGAAACTAACCGAGGTAAATAGATGTTTTGTAGGGCATGCCTTTTACACGAAGCAGAAATTTTTCTTATGTCATATTTTACATCGATCACGAAGTTAGTGTTACACTGATCGCTGTAAATCAAGAGAAGAGAGTAGATGTTTACCATCATATTCAGTCTCATGTCCTGAATCAACATCGTACTATAAGGGTCTGAATGGGGTTTAGTGTTAAGTGATATTTGCCTATAATTTTAAGCGTTTTATTGTTGTTGTTTTTTTGGTTGTTTACTGTTCCCGGAAAAAATAATGTTAAGTGTTTGGAGGATTTTTCGTGAAAAGCCCCTAGTATTTCAGCATTGTCAGTTGCTCCTGGGAAATCGGTAATAAAAGCTAAAAGGGGCTGTGGCGGTCTCCGGACATCTACCGTGTTCGGCAATCTTGCGTAGTCTTCGGAAATCTTCTGAAATTGTCGGGAATTGTTGGAAAATGGCCGAAAACTCCTTGATATACTACACAAAATAATATTGGCCTTTTAGGAGCCGTTTTTATTTCTTTTTCTGCTTTCTAACGTTTTTATTTCATTCTTTCTCTGCTTTCTAAAAAAAATACTGTTTCAGTGAAATTTTATTACTGTTAGTGTTAAAATGCGCAAAATTTAACTGTTTCATATATGTTACAGAGCCAAAACATTAAGTGTTTTAACACATAGTGTTTTTTTATTAATTGACTCTGGTCACTCCCATTCAGACACTCCATTATATTCTTAGTAACATTATATCAGGGGAACCCAAAGACCGAATGTTTCTAAATACGTCGGTAGCGTCCCAAATGGTTTTTCTACGCTTTAGAAGTCAGTTTGGTTAATTTGGAGCTTCCCTAAGAATTATTTATTGGCTCGGAAGTGAACTTTGGCCGTCTCCAAAGTTTAAGGTGGCATTTTCGTCTCATCTGAAACTGTTAGCTAACCTGATGGGTCCGGTCGAAAGTTAGAGGACATGGATCAGCCATCTGACTTTCGTTTGAAAATTCTAGGGGACGTTTTGTCTTCATGCTAAATTTTTTGGGAGAAGTTTTTCAACAATAATCGCAATAGTCTTGGTAATAAAATCTGAGAAAAACTGTAGTAAAACACCTCCAAACATCTTAGACGAACGAAACGGCGAACCTTTCTTGAGCTTTAGAAATTTCTTGGCAGTTAAAAAGTCGTTGGGTGCCACTGATCTTAAGAACAAATACAAATGAACATGAAAAGCAGAATTAACTACAAAAAGCGTCTAACATGTTCCAAAATTAAAAGTAGACAGCCAGTGCAGCTGAAAAGCGTCTTCGTTGTTCTTGATTATCCCCCTCCATTTTGTCTGATGTTAAGCAGTTCCACTATAACTTTACGGAGATCTTTCTTTCTCCAGCAGTAAACAAAGGGATTAATAAGCGAGTTTAGAAAAACACAAGACACAACTATATCGCGCAAGATATATTTCAATATCCCGTACGTAAGTATTGGCACGTACGAAAGAAACACGAGGACGATAATTATACTTGTGGTTTTAAAGGCTTTCCTTTCCTCTAAGAATTTAGTCTTCCCTTCGCTTGGAAGCTGTTCTGTTTTTATCCGCTTCATATGTCGGCGTGAAACAAAATATACTGTTGTATGACAGTATATGATAATTAGAATGGCTGGCATGACGGTTACATAAATAGACCATTTGGCAAATAAATGTGTGGCTGGTATTGGATGAAAAATTACAGGAATAACTGAAATAATCCAACTACAAAATACAACAATCGTTAATCTAGGCGTGGTCACCAGGCTAGAATATCTAAGTGAGTATTTCATAGCTATATAACGCTCGATACTCAGTAAAGCTAACATCAGCAACGATTCAACACTTGGAAACATGTAGAAGAAGACTGCCGTTTTGTAAAAGTCGCAATAATCCGCCAGCGATGCACCTGAGAGATAATAAATTTCTTGTGCGATGAATAGTGGTTGTGAAACCAAGCTGACTACCATGTCTGTTGCCGCCAAACAGGCCAGTAGTATGTTGTGGTTAGACTGCAATGGCCGACGTGTTTTTATCGCAAAGATAATCAACGTGTTCATAAGGATGATAACGGGACATGATCCTAAATTCATCGCGATAACAGGCAGAGCAGCGAGGCTGTCTTGCTTTTTCGTCAGGCGACAACTAGCGGCAGCATCCTTGTTGGCTGAGGAATTACTGAAATTCATCTTGGCTGCTTCGGACTTTCCCCCAATGGTCGACAGTTTTTTAACACCTGTAATGCGTCGACAATGTTCGTTCTTTAACGGTCTCTGTTATATGATTCTAAGGATATTAAGCTATGGAGCATTTTCACTCACTCACCTGGCTAACAGGCTATGTAAATTTGTTGGAACAAAAGAAAGCTTTTACTGGAACACCAACATGGCCACCGTTTTGGCACATCAATTTGGCCGACGAGACGTCATATGAAAACCCTCTTTACCCGAAAATGGCTAATGCACTGTCGAATCTGTAAAAACTAATTGCTAAGAAGTGATATAACTAAAACCCAAGGGGACCACAATTGACCCTTAATTATTTTCCTTGTTGAACAATAAAAATGCGAGCAATGAAAGTTTCAGTTGAAATTTACTTATGTCTAACTCAGTTCCGGCATGATTAAAATTAAAGGCACACTCTTAGGTGTTCATACACTATTTGATTAGTTAACTTAGGGTCTGGGATGGTGTTTTGGGGGATGTAATTATAGGTGTTATAAAGAATGGCCACTAAATTAATAAAGCAATTAACCTAAACCTTTTACTGTCATGAATTCGATGTAAAACAACTCAGGTTCTATTTTAATAAGCTTCCGTAATTACCTTTCTTGTCGAAAAAATATGCTTCATTAATGTCCTCAACAAAATCTTGTCTAGGGAGCATAGCATGGTTTGATATATATTTTAGCCTAATCCTGACCTTTCGTCTACAATTTCAACGAAATTACTGTTATCGTTATTTTAGACAATTTTTATCTAATTTTCTCGTGTTTTCGGGTGAACTCATTTAGTTGGTATGAAAAAATACATGAAGTAGTAATGATATAGGATATCCCGTAATTCTCAGGTTACTATTAAGACTAACATTTAATTTGTTGCAATTTCTACCCAGTGTTAAAACGCATTAGACGACTGCAACGCAGACTAGCTTGACCTGCGTGCGGCATTTATTTAATTTGTACCCTGAATTTTCCGATCATGTCCGTAGTTAGTTCACTGGAACGATTAGCCAATCATTTTCGATAAAGTAGCCCAGTTAGTTATCATCTTCTGAGGATCGATTACTTAACATGATTTCGAGTGCAATTTTGCCTGGTATTGTAAGAAATTCTGTTTTGACGAAGCCAATACTTTATAATTTTCATATTGCTCGCCTTGTTCTTTTTTGACTAGACAACTCAGGATTTTTAAAGGCAAAATTTAAGAAAGAAAATTATTTTTATAAAGTAAACAGCTCGAGGGTTCGGTGCTAAGTGTCTTTTAGCCATCAGAGACGACTTACGTGCGTCAGTAAACATTATAACCCTCGGACGTACATGGAGACTGAGACAAGTTTAGTGATGATCAGTTGCTATGGTTACAAGTTATGACGTCATAAGTAGCAGGTGGTCAATCTTTGAGTAAAAACCTATGTTTTTCAACTTCTTTCAACGATAAAAGTAAAGCTTGGGGATAAAAAGGAGCATGTGTCATTTCACATTTCAAGCACAAACAATTACCAATTCTCCCCGTTTTTACCTGATTACTTATTCTTGGTAAAATCAAAGATGGCGACCAAGCTTGGTGACGTCACAGGTCTCCAGCAGCGTGACCACCCATAAAATATACCTCATCTTATCCGAGAATATCAAAGGCTTTCCACTGACGGTAAAATCTTTCCGAAATACTGCAACATATCAAAACTCCCCTCTAGGGAGGGGTCCCATCACCCCCCCCCCCCCCCTTGTACCACGGTGGGGGTAGCCTGGGGTATGACTTTGCGTGTACGTCCGAGGGTTAATTTGAGTTAAGCAGGTGGGATTTTTGGTAATTATATTAAGAAGGTACCACGGCCTTGATAATGTAAATATAAGAGAGAAGTAAAAAAAATCGTCTTTCAAAGAAGCTGGCGGTTTCCCCATAAAAAGTTCTTTTAACATTTTGTTTGTTTTTGAAACAGTCTTCAGGTCTTCGACTCTCTTCATTAGAGTTCACCTGCCTCTAAATCATACCCCTTCATATAATTCTAATTTTCAAATAAATATTTAGCATCCTTGTTGGCTGAGGAATTACTGAAATTCACCTTGGCTGCTTCGGACTGTCCCCCAATGGTCGACAGTTTTTTAACACCTGTAATGCGTCGACAATGTTCGTTCTTTAACGGTCTCTGTTATATGATTCTAAGGATATTAAGCTATGGAGCATTTTCACTCACCAGGCTAAAAGGCTATGTAAATTTGTTGGAACAAATAAAAGAAGCTGGCGGTTTCCCCATAAAAAGTTCTTTTAACATTTTGTTTGTTTTTGAAACAGTCTTCAGGTCTTCGACTCTCTTCATTAGAGTTCACCTGCTTCTAAATCATACCCCTTCATATAATTCTAATTTTCAAATAAATATTTAGCTTCTTGTTTTATGCCATTTTGGTTTCAACTGAGGTTTAAGAATTGGATCAAACAACTTAACATTGCGAAATGTGGAGGAGAGATTTTTAAACATTTTTCTAACACAAAAATTGTTATCGTGCAAATTTCTTGTGACATCTTTGTTTGTGTTTCAACGGTTTTAATTGTTATAAATTTACACGCATTTTAATGAAGGAAAAGAGAATACTTAAAATTACTGCCATTGTTCACTCATTTTATCGATGGAAGAGAGGATGCCTAAAATTAACAATTACTGGAAATGTACACAATGTATGAATTTGAACTGATGAACTATGTAAATATAAATTATTTGAAGCTTTTCATAATTCTCAGAAAATTAAAAGTTATAGCGCAGGTCGATTTCCAGATTTCATTGACTTAAATAATTTAAAGGAAAATCGATCATGTGTGATGAACTGGAGCGAGCAACTTCCACGCACTCTTGTCACAGCGTTTTCACGGACCAGTTTATTTTTTGAACGGTTGTGATGCAAATTTTGAATATCTTTTAAATTCCACAAACCATACACTAAAACCTACAGACCTAAAGTGATATTTTTTGCCTTTTAATAAAGTTTAGTTTTCCTTTGTGATATCTTATACTTCGAATGCGCCCATAGACATGGTGGAGGTTCTATTCTCGAGGGAAAAGGTGTCCTAAATTGTGTCTAAAAATAAACTAGTCCGTAAAAACTCCTTGACAATAGGTCTAGTATGGGAGTCGCTCGCTCTGGGTTATGGGCTCCTGTGATGAATTACTAGCTTTTTTAAAAAAAAATCTTAGTGCAAAAGCAAAATTAAAATAAAATCAATTTTTTTTTCTAGAGGAAGTGAATTGGGATCCAGCTTCATTATCAGGTAAAAGAATACAGTATGATTATGACCTATAAATATACAATAAAAGCAAGTGCTCACAGTAGTCACTCTGAGTAGGCTTAAGTTCTTTGATGAATAACATTAAGTAAACGAGGTAGTCAAATTGACGCAATTTTTTACAGCTAAATGTTTTAAAAAGTCGCCTCTTTTTAATGTGACCAGATAAACGCATGTTAACATTTCTTGTCCATTAGGACTGACAAGACTGTAAAATACGGGAGCAACTGTTAACTGCCAAATAGATATGGTGTCATTTTAAATGGCCACCCAATTTCAGCGACGCATGAACAAGGTGCCCGCTGTCTTTGGTCAAAAATTTTCATTTTCATCAAACTGGTGCTACTGCGTGGTCTAACAAACACCTGTCTTTTCCGCGTGGGTATTTGCCATCAAATGTCCTGGTGAATTTCTGTTTTTCTCTAGAACACATGCTCATTAAAGAAAGCCTTGATGACTAAAAATCCGCATTTGAGTGATTATAAGTACACGCACTAATGCATGCAAAAAACGCTACTGAACAAGATAGCTTTTAAAAACCGAACAACAGAGCCACCATTATAAACCAATGAAACTGATCAAGTTGCCGGATCTATACTTAAATTTTTTTTTGCAAATTATTATCATCTGTAAATTACTAGATACAAATAAAGTTGTTTCAGTTGTTTGATCTGTCAAAACAATAACAACAAGAACAACAACAACAACAAAATTGGAGAACCAGCTGAGCTGTTTCTTCAATATAAGAAGTAGCCATTTTGCCCGGCCACACATTTTTTTTTTTTTTAAACACAACAAACAGTACTTTGCAATTTTAAATGTTTCAATTAGCTGTGGCGTTGAAACTACTTTATTATAAGATATTAATATTAATTCATAAGATAAAGACGCCTGTGGGCGTATGGGCTTCTTCCATTAATCTTAACTCGTTATAGCTATCTCAATATTGACATTGACAGTGTCCCCTTCCTCTAACTTGCACCTGTGTTCTCGATTCGTTGGGTCAGATAACGATGAGTATAACAGCAGTTCATAGTTAACATTTGTTCATGTAATAACACGGCGCTGAAACTGTCTACGACAAAAACTTAGCTTCATACTTTCGAGCTGCTTATTAAGAAGGTGGCAAATGAAGAAAAGGGAACCAGTCCCTGGAACTGAGCAAAGAATATTATATTTGAACACTTTTCAGCAAACCGGTATCTCGTTTATATAAAGAGGCCATTATTTGAGGCGATCAGTGTCCGAATTAAGCACAGAAGTCCTTGCACTCAGCTCATTTCCAGATCAGTCAACCAGGACAGTACTTGTCAAAAAGGTATGAAAGGACCCCAGTAAGCAGAGAACTCGGTGAAAAAACAAAATGTTTTAGCTGCGCGGTATAATTTAGGTGGAATGGTGAGAACAATTACGATAAAACTAAGGAAACTCCAAACTCTTCTAGTAGGTAGCAGAGTTCTCGAATCGTGAAGTTGCTGAACAGTCTAACGGGTGAATTTAAAGAGGTGCTTAGATTCGCATCTAGAAGACAGTGGACTTTGAAGCTGCTACATTGTATTTGGAGAATTCTTTTGTTACCGCAAAAACTCTAACACTGTTTGATTGATCAACGAGAGACGCGTCTCACTCCCAGAGTTAATAATGGATCTTATATGGTGGTTCTAACTTTTGAGTTTGCAAGCTTATGAAATATACGGTGGTGACCATTCAAATGAATTTCTTTCAGCAGTATTTTAACTTGGTACGATTTGTTCCATAAACGGAAGGTTCGGAATTCTTGTCGAATTGACTTCGGCGACTTCTGGGAGTGAAAGGTCTACCAGTGCACATTATTCATTCAGTGAAATTGTTTGTTAAATTTGCTTGTATGTTGAACAGATGGTGCAACATAGTACAACGAAGAACACCATTTACTCAGTACTAATACAGCTTTAGGCTGCATGGGTCCCCAAATGGTAGGCTGCTGAGAAATACAATGGCCCCCTTGTAGGTGTCGATCAAAAAGAGTAGATTTTTCGAGGAGGAAGGCTGATTGAATAAGGAAGCATTCATCAGCAACAAACATGATCTTAACTGCAACGAAGAACGTTTAGATAATATGATGACTTGGCCCCCGGCTCTTCAAACCTTCATGATAAACTTAAGCCCCGTTAACCCCCCAGGCAGAATATGTTGCTTCATAAATGCATGGTTAGATAAACAGAGCTTAAAACAGTAGAGCAAATAACATCGATTACTAGTAGCAGTTTCTTCGCCTGAATTGAGAGCGAGACAGACTGCGGAGAATAATCACTGTATACTGTCGATCAAAAGGGTCGATTTGTCGAAGGCCGATTGAAAGTGGAAGTATATATATGGCTCACGACAATCTGTGAATCTTGAGATATTTGCATATGTGAGTTGTTTCACGCAGAAAATAGAGAATATTACATGGCCGCATGGGGGAAAGATAATTGGCCGTCGATGCTTCGTTTCGAGGTAAAAACTGTTTTGAGTTCTGCTGAAGTGGCCGACGGCTGATTGAAATAAATAATGAAGGAAAGGTAGTCTTCCCGTCACTTTAAAGTAAGGTGTAAAGCGCGCACGACGTTAGAAAAGTTATGGTTTCCTTTGCCAGTTTCAGTTCCCAACGGTGCTGAACTCGCTTTCTTTCAAGGAAGTCGCACGCATACTTGAAAAAAGTTCGTCCTGGTAACGGAGATGGAATGTTCATATTTTCATGATCCCAGGATAGGCCGTCTTTTCTTGATCTTGCAGTCAGATCGCAATTTTACGAAAGATATTGAGGCGAGATCTCGAAAACCGGGCCAGCGCAAGCGCTTTACCGGGATCTCATGAGGAGCCATTGGCTGGCGGTTTTGTTCAACACCGACTAGGCTTCCTAAAAAAAATGTTTAACTAATGAATAAAGAGGTTAGTTTCTAAGAAATCGTCGTCAAGCCCCAGTGTGGTTACTAAGAAACAAAATTATAATCACGTATCATCGCTGTCGTCGTAAAGTTTTCACTTTTTTGTTAGGTACAAGCGATTTGTCACCGAGCCCATTTATCGGAGTCAGTCAACAAAAATAGCAAAGCTCGAGTTTATCTCCATATGAAATTTCTGCGCCCGTTTCTCAGACGTCATCTGGCGGGGAAACCAGTCGTAGCGTCGCTTAATGTCGGCTGTTTTCTCAGGCTAAGATGCAATATTTTCTCTCGCCTCACTCTTGATATCTCAAGATCTCAGAGGACGTTTAATGGTGATCATTTTCATGACACTGCTAAAACTGATGACACTGAATTCCTGACTTAGTGATATGATTCATACAAAGCAGCGCCGACTTTTTTAGGTTTACCTTTAATAAGAACTAAAATAAAATATTCAGCTCCAGTATAAACCGAGGTTGAATATAAATTTTTTGCCCATATTTTCTCCCAACAAATTCATCCTACTCTAACCTTCAGCGCTACTTTTGTTTTTTTTTTTCCAAAGGTGAAAACAAGACGTTTGATTCAATTTTTGGGACGACATCAAGGAATAGCTTAATTAGGATTGGGGTGAGCGCCCTTTGAATATATCTCCATTGCAGATCTTTGAGGATTTGAATTCATTCTTTAAAGTTCATCTGTTAACTTTTCTCTTCCAACTAAGCAACCCTTGCTTACTCAGCGAATTCTTTTCATAGGTTAGCCGAGCCTGAAAGAAGACGAGAATTAAAAGGTGAGAAGTAAAAAGAAAAATCCACGATGTTTTCCTCATCCGAGTGCATTATCTGGTTTGCTGCATTCCTTGCCGTGGCTGTTGCTATAGTAACAGTGAATCTCCTGTCAATCATTGTTTTCATAAAAAACAGTAATCTTCGTACTCGTGGCATGTACTTGGTTATAAACTTGACCGTAGTTGACATTTTGGTTGGAGGACTTTCTACTATAAATCTCCTCTTAATCATTACACGCATTGGATGCAAAACTGTGATTGTAAGGTTATCAGGGGAAGGGAACATGATAACTTGGTTTATTTTCTATTGGTTTCCTCTAACCTCTCTTACAAACATAACTGTAATTTCGTTAGAGCGGATGCATGCAACATTTCGTCCATTCAGGCATCGCGTTATCAAAAAATGGGTCTACGGGGTAACAATTTGTGTGGTCTGGGTTTTAGCTGGGATGATATCAACTGCCATTTTCATGCTAAAATTATTCGACAAAGAAGAATCACACAGTCAGTTTTTATGGCAATCATATTGCTTGTTATGTCTTTTTATTATCTGTGCTTGTTACGCCTCAATTATTGTCCAAATTTGTTGTGGGGCACGTCCTCAGCACCATGGTGCAGCCCGTGGGCAAAGAAAACTGACTGTCACGTTACTCATCATTACTATTGTATCGTTACTGTTGTGGATACCATATGCTATAGCTACCTTTGTTTTCCATACAACTGATAGCATTCGATCACTTTCTTTCACAAAAGGAATGCGATTGAATTTGTCTTTACTGCTTCTATTTTATACAAACTCGTTTGTTGATCCCGTGGTTTACACAAGAAGAATGCCCGAGTACAGGAAAGCTCTCCTGTTATTATTGACACGTCGGCAAAGACAAAATGCTGTTATTCCTCTTCAAGCTCGCTAAGGTACCTCGCGTAAAACGTTCAATTGGCAGTGATCACAGGTCACAGAAGTGGGCAAAACACCCGGTTGACCTGCATGCACCCAAACCTCTTATTTCAGCCATTGGTGCCTATAACCTGCATTACCTACTGTTTTCAGGGATGGGGGCATTGTTATGTGACCATCCCTATTGTTTTCCCAGTTAATCACAAACCTTGTTTGGAATAGGTGCAGGTCGGCCCCCTATAACACAACCTAGTTCCTAGGCGTTCTCGGCTCGGTCAATGATTATTTGCCCTGTTAGTGAAAAAAGTAATTTTAGGCATAGAGCATTTGAAAACAAGAACGTGTGCAAAATTTGGGGGTCGGGGTTGAAGGAAAGGATTTATGGGGTATGAGAAAATAGTCAAAACCTAATTTTGTGTTTAACTTGTCAAGCTCGTCATTGGTCAGTTAATAGAGATGATTCCGTCGAAATGTGCTTCAGAACTTTATAGTATAATACTATGCATGTACGTTCGCAATCGTAGTTCTAATAATCATCGCACTTTGTAATACCTGTCACAATTTGTAATAAACCGTGTCGCACTTTGTAACAAATCTGTCAAAATTTTCAGCAACTGTTCATTGCACTTTGTAATAAACTAAACTGTCGCAATTTGTCATAATTCCATTGTACTTTGTAATGAACCAAATTTGTAACAACGGTCCATTGCACTTTGCCATAAACTAAGCTGTCCGAATTTGTCATCATTCCACTCGACTTCCACGTGCCTCCGGTCATGGCTAACGTGTCTCTGAAACCTTAGCTAAATTTTACTTTACCTTTACTTTACATTTCAAACGCTCATTATGCCGCCTAAAATTGACAGGACAGGAGTAATCTGAATATATAGACATACATATTTCTTATGGGCTTAGTTTATAAAATTTGTTATCTACATTATCCACTCCTTTCAAGTCCGCCATACTTTAATACTTTAATTTCCAGTATTGTTTTGTTTTTTCTTTTTCTCTCTTTTAGTTTATTTAGTTCTGTTTGCAGTTGTTCTATTACTTACGAGAACTAATTTGTTCAGTCTATTATTTGTTATTTAAAGTACATGTAGTGTAGTTACCAGATTTAGTGTGTACGTAAATATTCATGGGAACTAGGGGACAACTAGACAACATTAGTTTACTCGGCCTCTAGATACCAAGGATTATATTCTAACCAGTAAAAATAAACAGGAAGAGCAATAAGGAATGAAAAATGTACCAGCAAATGTAATGCAGGAAAGGAGGGAATACATATTATCGCACTTACATTCTCTTGTTATGAGATTCGCTTTTATGAGTTTGATCCCTGTCAAGGGGGTAAGTGGGGCATAGGTAAAGAAAGTAAGTTAGTATAGAAGTGTGACGTCACAAAAATTTCCATTTTAAGCATTTGTTGAATGAGGCTGAGTATGATCTGAAGGGTTATGAAGATCGAGATCTCCATAATTCTTCAGATCGTACGAAAGCCGAATCCAATAACTGTTTCATTTGTTATTGATTTCCGGTTTAAAAGCAAGCTAAAACATGCTTACCTCGATCGATGTTAAGTTCCCCTCTTCATTTGCCTGTTTCTCTGCAAGTTCAGGAGATAAAGGGATGATCAGTTCTGCAGATATTCTCCAAATAGTAAATATCTAGTTGGTATTCTTGCTGTTTTTGGTAGTAGTTCGGCTATTTCGTCTTCAGTTCAAAACGTGTGAAATAATCCGCCATTCTTGTACTGCTCTCCCGAAACAACGACAACCTCGACTCCAGGGCTTCTGAGTTGCCGTTCATTATTCTCACATTTATGCTATACTTATATTGATGTCATTTTCCATACATCGCAAAACGTCCTCCAAATTTGGTCAACGCTAAGTGGTTATGAAGAATTAGCCATGGGATTTGAGCCAATCAGAAACCGAGAACTACATCATGAGTGATAAGTGAAATTATGGGATTCCAAATAATAATGATTTGGAGAAAATTCAGGAGAAATTATGGGATTGACTGAGATATTCAGAAAGATGGAGGCTGTCCATCGTGCCAAAAATCAGCTAGTTAGGGTAGGATTAAGCAAAGCTATGCTATGCTGACTCCATATAATCCTCCTAAAATCAACATGGATCGTAAAATTCAATAACTTCTTAAATTTAGTTTTTGTGACGTCATAACTTCTCTACCTTTAAATTTTAGTGAGTAAGTAAATCAGTAAGTAAGCAATGTTATGTAACCAAGGTAGCCTATTCAGCCACGAGGCTGGTATTCAAAGGATCATGGGAAACAAAGATCTACACCATTTTAAAATTTCCTAAAGTACAAGAAGAAATGATAAGAAAACCTAAATAAATTATATACAAGATTACAACAAGCTTAATTTGCACTGATGACTTAAACAAGATATTACTGGACTGTCACCTGCATTTAATTCTTAATTCTTTAATCAACTGATTGTAACAACTTAAAAAAAAGAAAAGATAAAAAAATTCAATCATTACGAATGGTTTAAAAATGATTGATGTAAGTAGGAGTAGTTATTCCGGAGATAGGTTTGTACTTCAATTCAAAGCGTGTTAAGATGAATGAAATTACTGGTCATGAATATTCATAAAATAGTCAGTCGAATTCATTAAATGTGATAATAATGAGTCTCAAGTGGTAGTAGCAGTAGAAATGGAAATACATAAAAAAAGTTGTGTAAGATAGTAAGAAATAAATGTTATGAATTAAAAATGCTTACTCATCATAATTTTTTAAGTATGTAGGGACGGGGCGCTTTTAATACTGACAAAGGGTGAATAGTACTATGGTCTCCCCGCCTACTTGAAAAGTTATTTTGCCAATATTGCGTTCAGGCTTTGGTTGGCCCAGGTTTTTTCGTTCTTCCAGTACCAGGATCGTGCAAAGCCCTTTTTCTTGTAGAGTACTAAGACACCTCGGTACCAGATTATCTGAGCACTTAAAAACCAAAACGCCTTCGTGGATTTTCGGTTCTGAGCTCTTTGCAACACCCTTGTGAGCTTCAACCCACGCAATATCGAAAAAGTCAAACAACAACTGCAGGAATGAAATATATAGTGTTTTGGAGGCTTCGTCGTTAAGCATGATCGTATGCGAGAAAATAGCGACGGGGGAAAACCACCCTAAGGGTCCAGTACATTTATTCAGCGTCTGAATTCGCCGCCTGTCGCTAAAAGCGTAAGAATTGAGCGAAAATTTATTTGAATATTTGCAGGCAATGGGAATGCCAAGGATTTAAAATCGCTGGAGGAATCTCTACATTGTAAACATGAAAACCCTTAAGTCTGACGTCAGACCAACGATTACTTCCATCGCTAATTAGGGACTTTAAGCAAGATGAAACGTTGTAGGATGCTTCCTATACCTTAAAGACGGGAGGGGGAGGGGGGGGGGGGGGGGGGGAGGGGGAACCTCTCACGCCGTAGCTCTCTTAGGCATTTTAAAGGAAGAAGGGATTTATTTTGGGTCGGAGGTTCCCTTGCTCTTGAGAATCGACTGCCTCTAGCGATCATGTTGTGCTATGTGCTGATTGATGATGAAACCTTTTGATATAATTTTCATTTATCTTGCATGTTTTCGTCCTGGAATTCCATTTTCCCTTGAAAAGTCCTTAAATTTCTGTGCGAGTCCTTGAAAGCCATCCTCAGGAGCATAAATATTTCATCCATTATAGACGATTACCGGATCTTAACGGCGCGACCGTATTAGGTAAACTTGTTCTTCTTTCAGGTTATCACCAGATGCTGTTACACCCCTCATAAACGAAAATCACAACCTTCTCGACTCACCCTTGGGGTCTGTCAATACAGAACTTGAACTCTACAATACCCAAGACTGAGTTTCCGAGTCAACACTGCCACCGAAATCTTTCAACATATAATCCAGACCATGAAAGCAAGAATCAGCAGCTTTCCGAAAGGGGAAGCGCCAAAGCACAGGCTGCTGAGGACATGGAATCAGTGTTCACCGAAGAAATCCAGGGGTAAAGAGGAACAAGCTCGTCACAAGTTGTAAGTAGAGTCTCTCTGGCGACCACCCCGGAAGAACTCTGAGAGGCTTTGGATAACCAACCAACGATTTCAAAAAAGCAGAAAAAGGCACAAGTTTAGGTCATACTACTACTTATTTTGTCAGCCGATTGTAAGCTGATAACTTGAACAGTGAAATCAATACCTAATAACTTTTATTTGGCACTTAGTTAAACCCTATCACAAAGTTCTGATATAGCGCTATATATAATTATTCTACAACTGTATGTCCATAAAATCCTGCTCCAAAAATACTACGCATTCATTTAATATTTTCCATTTATCTTTCCCCGAACGTAGGCACGGTACATGCATAGAAGAATATGGCGTAAATAGGAGCGACGGCCGCGAGAGAAGAGGATGTGCGCGTCGCCTCGTGCGTATATCCTCCACCGTGGCACACCTCGTTTACCTCGTGCCCCTCCTGCTCACGAGACTAGTATAGTGTCAGTGCAGAAAACTGTCAAGATCATTAGTCGGACAGGGTTACTAAATCGTGTGCAGGCGCCAAACTTTAAACGGTATTAGTTACCCCAATACTTCACTATATTATATAAAACCCAGAGACGTGAAACTTTCGTGGGATCTTATATTTGGGAGTTCTAACGGAGATGTTTGCAGTGACCTGCGAAACTTGCAAATACAATGCCCGCTAAAAAGCTTACATTTCACCGTCATTGTTCTGAATTCCTTCGTCCTTTCTTAGAGTATGAAAACACATTCCCAGAGAATGTCGCCAGCGTCTACCCCCGATCTCGGGCTAATGTTTTCCGTACGGTCTTCATCTATCAATCTCGTATTTGAATCTATGATCTCAAGGGTACTAGGTATTAATCAGAATTGTAGTTGAAGGTCATTTAATCCTGTGGTATAAATCTCCACATGTTGATTGTACCATCATCAGAACATGAAGCTAAGAGACCTGATTCTTTAGGATGCCATTTCACGCCGTTAACGTCTTGAGAATGTGCCTGTATGCGGTGAAAAAAGGAATCCGGTTTATACTTTTTATTCTGTAATTAGTCATTCATAAAACAGATAATATATCGTATTGAGGTACTAAACATTGCAAACAACCAAACGCTACGTCTAGTCGTTTCAAAGCCGAGTTCAAAAATGAAAGACTGACTCCTTCGAGGATCTCGGTCAACTTGGTTCAGTGAAAAAAAAAACTTGTTTAAAAAGACGATGCTGCTGACGTAAGACATTGAAGATGTAAAATTGTTCTAAATCTTCCATATCCAAGTTACCCCGTCGGAAATTTGTAACAACTTACCCGGCCCCCTTTTTGCTGAAGATGCAGCCAGTTCGTAATTATCTTTTGAAGACAAGTGATCAAAATAGCGAGCTCTTCAGATAAAAATGGGGACCGTGCAAACTTCCTGGCCCCGGTTGTTAAAAAGATGGATAGCACTATCCAGTGGATAAGTATTTGGAAAACTAATTGCGCTATTCAGTGGATAGAGATTTATTTTGTGGATAGCGCTATCCACCTTCCGAACAACTGGGGCCAGAAGGGTAAGACCTTAATTAAAACGATTATAAAGTAATTTAGTCAGGTTGTCATAGACGCTGGACTGGATTATGCTCAGGATATACACGAAATTACTCCAAACCTTTCTTTGAACGGCCACTTGGTGAAATGTCGGTTGATTTTTGTCACCAACAGAAGGATCCTAATGAATATTAAATAAACAATTTATCTCCTTGATAAATGTATAAATAAAAAGCAACCTGTAATTAATTAGTCTGCGAGATGACTCTGTATCGAACTATTTAGTTTTTCTTTCTCAAGAAGTTGCCTAGTAGTTAAAAGAATCAAAGGTTGAAACGTTTCGGTGGGTTCAGCAAAGGAATGATTCGCTAGTGTAGGTATTTAAATAAAAGCTTCCTAAATTGCGAGGTACTAAACATAAAAAATCTGTTGAACAATTTGATTGTGAATCACCTGTTGAAAAATTCGTATACAGTCATCTCCGGAAGATGTCGCTATGGCATCAGTGACAAATGACCTAAGATAAGAAAAACAATTACAAAAGATGCATGGGATCTTGGGCAGATCCCATAATTCTGTTGCACTGTTGTAAGCCATTGCGTTTGTAAACATGGTGAAGTTATGACGAAGTGAGGGATTCTCTCTTTTTCTCCACATCCACACCCTCACACGTCTTCATAATCTGCCATTCACTCGTCACTCTTGAAATGGTAGGGACCTTACGATACCGCACAACGGTGACGCTGGTGAAAATGTCTTTGGAAACTGGCTTCGTATCCTTCTAAGCTTCTTCGTGATTATTTCAACTCGTCCAGTTATTCAATAGTTGGGAAAGCAAGTTGGAGCTTAAGAGAGGGAATCACGTCGGAATATTTATCGCCTTGCCTTTCACCTTCTCCATCTAAACAACCTAAAACTTCGTCATTTTACATCGCAGTTGTCAACGGACAACAAAGAAATTTACAGAAAAGTGCGAAAAGAGTTATTTCGTACTCTAGGGGTGCGTTCCTTTGAGATAGTCAAGATTAGGATTAAAGGGGGCGTTTACATGAGAAAACTCGCACCGGCGCGAGTTTCATACTAGGATGACTTTTTGATTTCGTATCGCGTTTACATAACGACTGGGTCATTTCATATCTCGTTATTTAAAGGTACATTTCATGTTGATAAAATACACTTGTGGTTCAAAATCGCAAACATTATGCATGCGCTACCCGTTCCACTCTACCGGCAGACCGATTTCACACCGAAACGGGTGGTCGTTTCGCGTTTACATGATACCGTTGCCACATTTTGTATCGGAGTGAAATTCTCGCCCCGGTACAAGAACCGGGGTGAACTCACGCCGGGGTGACTCGCGCCGGCATAACATTTTGTGGTGGTATCATGTAAACAAATATAGAGCCATGAAAGGGAACCGGAATGAACTCGCTCCGGGGCGACTTGAAAGTTGCCCCGGTGTCATGTAAACACCCCCTAAGTTCACTTGGTTTATGGTGCATCAAACGAACAGCTACATCCCATCAGGACAAGGGAGATCACATTATGTCGCGGTTTTGTGTATCCTGTGGGGAGCTCGGAACGAGGTGAATCGACATGAAGATACGTCCAACATAAAAGCCAGAAAACGAGATCAGGTGGATTCACCTTGCTCTGATTTCATAAAAATATGAATACGAATGTAAATCCAAACCGTGGAAACAACAGTATTTTGGTTCTAACGATGAGGTTAACAGAACAGCGGGCCACAGACTCAAAAAATAATATGAAAAGTAAGTTGATTACAACTCACCAGTGAACATCATAGACGGTTCGGTCGTGATAGCCAGATAAGACGCAGACTGTCTTCCATTTCGGGTCACTTCCGTGGGTTGGCACACCTTCATTTAGCGTAAACACAGGCAGAAAATGTCATCGTTAGTAGTAAAAGTAATGAGACATATGGCGAGAAAGAGGGAAGGAAACTCATTGAACTTTACATCATAGCTCTTTTGCGGAAGTGAAAGCCAAACGTTTTGTTTTGGCTACGAAGCGTTTGTTGTGCACAACGCAACTTGCTGCGACTGCATTTCCTTCGTTCTGAAAGATTTTTCGCTCGGTATCACGGATAACAAGGCCGATGGCGGATAAGATAGTATAGGGAATTGAACGCAAGAGTGGGAGAGCACGAGGAATTCTTCTGCAGAAAAAGCCGGAAGCGGTTGAAGCAAATTTGCACTTATGTGCTCAATACAACCACGTCCTGTACTAGAGTTAAACAAATACCTTCTTCATTTCCAGGTTCATAACACTGCCATATTCTTAGAGTTTTGTCATCACTACACGAAACTGAAAAAAAGGAAAGGAAATAAACCAAAAAGGTTAAAATGCGGATCCTATCCAGCCTAATTCGCCACTTCCTGGTCAGATGGCTACAACAAATGAGCGGTGAACAAAAATATATTGAAATATAATACATTTGTCGTTAATATAACATTCAAGGAATTTTCACCTAAGGACGCTATTTCCTTTTATAAGTATTTTTAGACTTTGTAGTTACATCTAACAATAACAAAAACGATAGTTGGGGCGTTGGACTACAAATTATTTGTGTTAAGTGCGAAAAAAATAAAGATTCTTTGTGTACTATTTTCTCGAGAGAACTGACTTATAACGATGTTTAACTTAAAAACAAAATGAACAGCTACATGATGAACCCCACAGGTAGATTGAGTGACAGCTGTTGTTTGTTCATCAATTGCAATAAATGAAAAAAAAAATAAAAGAATTTCTGTCATAAGCTGCTGTTATTCTTTCAAAAAAAGGTGGGAATAAATGTAATCACAGTAATTCTAATGCAAAATTCCACATATCAAAACGTGCGACTGCGATAACTAACATAAACCTCATTTATCATAGTACAGTAATTTTTTTAAAATACGCTTATCAAGTAATATCTTGAGCTCTAGTGGTACCAACCCATTCTGTCACCAGTTTTGTCAAAACTAATCGCCCACACTGTAGACTCGTGACCTTCTAAGGTATCAAAACAAGACCTGCAAAATAATACACAACGTAACGTTATCAATACTCTTAACTATACACTCGTAGTTATCATCGTCACTGTCATCAAACTTCAGACCTCATGCTTAATAATTAACAAGAAACCGACCACATTTTCTATCGAAAACTTTCATATGAATCATGGAAATAAAGTCAAATGTTCAAAAATATATTTGCGGTGCAACCACTGAAAAGTCTGGAATAATTCAGTAAATCGAACATACAGTCCAACTGTATTACGAGACCACCCTTCGCTATGTGCTCTTTCGACAATCTCCCTAAAAACAATTCCAATAATTACTGTCAAACCCATGGTCCGAACAAGTTATTTTTTATTGTCTTTACCTATACTAAACGGTCTCTTTGTCAACACGTAACATAATTATAACGTCGCGTTTACGATCCAGTCCACTTTTAGAAGGATTTATATGGAATCATCGGAACATAACGTGGCACCAACAGGCTGATCGTTTGGGAAGGGGGCTTTTTTTATCTTGTTCTTTCTGAATATGCCGACCAATTGCATAATTTCACAAATTTAGTTTTTGTGACGTCTCACCTCTCTTCTCTATTAAGAGGGCATTAAGTTGGCCATTTCTCAAGGGTGATCAATTTATACAGATTTGACCAAGTCTTTTTCCTCTATGTGAAACGCATAATGCTCGGGCTTATCCTGTACGCGTTGTGAAAATTAAATCTTTCTAAAAACATCATTAGTAAAGAAATAACTTACCAGTCATCGTCATCTTCTTTGTAAAGTTTTATTGTATCATCGTAGCTGCACGATGCTAAAATCTGAAATCAGGATAAGGGATTACTCATCACATAAACTTTAATACAAGGCGAATAAAGACATTCTTATGATTTAACTTTCATATGCAGTCTTGAGTGGAATCAGAATGGAATATCAAAATAGTCACATGCTGCTTCTACACAGAGATCAAAAACTCTAAACAGTTATGCTAAACTCATAATTCATAACTATAGAGCACTCTCTCTGAACGATTGTTGCCGTACGGTTACACCTGCCTGCGGTGGCCATTCCTTTCACACCATCCTGTTTTAATAAGTTTTAGCGTTTTCGACAAGATTAATCCTGGAATCCGAACGTGATCGGTGACGTCTATACTCTCACCCTCTCACCCACTGACTCCCATGACAACGCGGCGTCTGTTTCCGGCTTCGCACGGTCAACAAAACGCCTAAGCACTAGGCTGCGCTTGAATATTAAAACAAAAAGAAAGCTTTGCTGTTGAAGTTTCCTTTTAAGGATGAAAGAGAGTAGTATAGCGCGCAACGGCTCCTCCCCCTTTAAAGCTGGAATGTTCCTTGAAAGGCTTATCAGAACGAGGTGGGATACATTTCAGGAGCAAGATTCGCTTCAACCGCCGCCTGGTTGGCTCAGTTGGGAGAGCGCCGGTCTGCTGAGCGGGAGGTCACGGGTTCGAACTCCGGCCGGACCAACACTCAGGGTCTTTAAATAAATGAGAAGAAAGTGCTGCCTTTGTAATGACATCTGCAAACGGTTAGACTTTCTAGTCTTCTCGGATAAGGACGAAAAACAGTAGGTCCTGTCTCACAGCACTTACACTTATCTGGTTCTTGTGGGACGTAAAAGAACCCTCACTACTGTTCGAAGAGAGTTGGGGACGTACACCCCTGTGTTGTGATCAACCATCACACATTACATTATTTATATCATGGGGTGGGTGGGTACAGTAAGCTCATAAATGGACTGAGAGCGGCTGCCAGTGGCGCCTTTGTATGATGACGTCCGAGCTTACTCTTCACATGTTAATGTATTGTAAAGTGGGCACGTCTGTTGCCCTCTCATCCACGGCTCTTCTTCAACTCGTTTGTCGTTGACCTGCAACCTAGTTACGCAAATTGTACTTCTTTCCGTGCAAAGGGTATTAAGGAGTACGCAGGCAAACTACATTGTATTCTACTAACACTAACCACCACAAATGTTTGCGAGGTCTTTTCATCCTGCTCTAGCTTGATTTTGTTTTAAAGAAAATACTCCGTGAAAATGGCGTTAATTTATTCCATCCAGCAACGATGAGATTCCAACTTAAAAGATGGGGCATACCGGTGCACCCTATATTACTAAGGTGGTGACTTGCAGGCACAGGTACATTATTCTTAAAACACTAACCTCCACATGTTTGTGAAGATTTACTTCAGCTGTAGCATGATTTTGTATTTAAGAACACAGGCCGTGACATCTGTGGCGTTCATTTATTCCACGAAGTTAAAAGATCGGACTTACCGGTGTGCCCTGTTCTACTAAGGTGGTGATTTGGTTTTGTGTTTAGCCTGGCTAAGTACATGGAAACTTCAAAAAGATACTACATGGCCATGGCCGAATTTAGGGCCTGTTCGATTAACAGTATCCCAGAATAAGAATACATTAAGGAAATAAACTCTTGAAATCATTCATTTTGGCGTTCGCTGCATTGCGATAACTAAGAAATCTGCTTGAAATAAGATATTTGATGATTATAGCGTTTAAATGGCCCAAGAAGGACGGTGCAAGTGTTTTGCAACAAAACAGTTCCGTATTCTTATTCCGAAATACGATCAATCGAACGCAACCTTAGTTTTGGTGAAAGAATAAGAAGATAACGTCTAAAAATCCCTTGTGTGATGTGCACGCGTTCTGTGTAGGATGTACCGTCTAAATAGAAATGTTGACTACCTTCCAGTAAGAAACGTTACGTTTATTGTAAAGTGGTGATGTTAGGATGAGAGAAAAGAGAGAGTTGTAAGTAGCTGTATGTACAAATTATCCTTGGAAGACAAGGAACAGTTAACGGAGACATCGTTATCAAGTTTACAAGGAGGACAAGAGGGCCTCAGAGAAGTATCTCTTATAAAACCAGTCCAAGAAAAATTCAAACTTTCGGCTCTGGGGACAAGATATATTCTCACTAATCGGGGGCAGTTAATTCAAATATTCTTCGGGAGGGTTGTTAGTGCCCAAGGATTTTCAAGGTTCTTCGCGTAAACCCTGCCTGCAGCGTTTTATGTCTACATCAGCTAGCACAAAGCTTTGTACAGACCTCTTTGTTTGGATGCCACGTGACCCGCTTAACGTCTTGTGAATGACTATGAAGAACACTTGCGCATTCATATTCATCATCTTCCTGAACTGTAAAACATTTGAAGAAAAACACTCAAAAGAATGAAATGTTACTGGAGACTTGCGGGTATCGGAATCAAACAAACGTATGGTAACCGAAGTCTTGGGCATATCTTCCAATTTCCAGTGAAAACTGTGTTTAATAGCTCTTACATATATGCTTCATCCGCACAAGGAGGGCAAAGAAACAACCTCTTCTTCATATGGCGTATTTAACATCTATTCGTCACTTTAGAAACGAGAAAGGAACTGGGGCCGACATGCGTCCCGCGATTGTTTCTGGGATAGTTACTATGGACGCGCCTGCCAATTTTTGTCCCTGTCTCTAGTAACAGTCCCAGGGGTCTTTGCAAAAGTCAACTCGGCCCGGTTTCCCTCTCGTTTCTAAAGTGCCGAAATGTTGCATGCAGATACTCGTGCAGAAACTGCAGCTGATCGATGACAACATTTAATCTATTAACAACACGGCGGCTTCTTAGCAAGTACGGCAAAGGTAAGCCAGAGAACTAGAATATTCCCTTAAGACAAACATGTATCTTTATTCGTATGTTTATGCATTTTTCCGCAAAAGGAAAAAGCTACTGAGACCTTTTCTTTGCCAGTTTGGGTTCTACAGGTAGAGAGTTCACAATCAAAAAAGGAAAATAAACAGAACCACCTATAATTGTGACCTAGTTTTTCCTCTCAAAGGGAATTCATTTGATTAACAGCCTACCTTCCCATACCCAGACACTCTTGTCTCTTCCACAAGTAGCAATCAGTGATCCAGACGGTGAATATGCCACAGACTTCACTTCATTTTCATGTCCTTCAAGTGTTGCGTTGCATTCAAACTCTGAAATGCGACATCATTCTCAGTTCGTTTAGTCCAAATAGTGGTTGTTTACCATTGACAAAGAGGGTTTCGGAAAATCAGTTTGGAAGATAAATGGTACAGGAAATTACCGAAACAGGGAACGTCTTTAAAGGTAGTGCCTTCTTCCCCGTTGGAATGTACCACACGAAAATTCATGTTCCATTTCTTAAAACCTATCTTTTACACTAACTTCTCTCTTGGCAGACGTTTCTCTGTAAATGGAACGGTAAAAGCGATTCCCAAATGGTATTTCACCGGTAAGCCCGAGTAATGAAATAGTAGACAACCAACAGCTCCGTATCTGAGCGACGTGTTCCTACAAAAAACGGAAACCTTGTACACAAACCGAATCAGCAGAGCATAGCAGATTCAATACAGACCTCGTCAAGCGTTCCTCCCGTCCAGATAACAGGCAATTATAACAGTGTCACGTCACTTTCTAGCTCCGCTTATTTTCCAAATAGTTTGTTCTCAAAAGATATGACAATAACCTTACCAAAACAAATATAATCCTTTTTGTACGTAAAGAGGAATTTCGTTGGTTACTGGGAAATCGCCTATACTCCTGCTTTTACTGAAACACTCCCTTACTTTCAAGCGCTGACATTTGTTGATATAAAGTAGCTTTCCGTGGACATTAAAGAGTGGTTTCCGCAAGTGTTAGCAACTTTCCAGTTACAAGGACTCTTGTACTTATGGAGCTCTTATTATCAGATTGACCCATGGACATTTTCGCCCCCAGTCCACTCCGTTGATTCTTTCTTCTACCCCAAGAAGCCGAGCATGTCTTCCGCCCCCGTTCGAATTATTCCTTTCTCACTAAAAAACGTAGAGATGTGGAAAACAAAGCAAAGAAATAGCATAGCTTGGTTTATACCTCCACTGGTCTTGTCCCAGATACATACAGTTGCATCAAAGCTGGCGGATGCAAGGTACATTCCATTGGGCGACCAGTCAACTGAAACAGAAAGACAGAAGTTCAATTCGCCAGTTTAGGAACCAGAAGGAAACTGGGACGAGTTAACTTTCGGAAAGACCTGGGACTGTTACTGAGGACCGACAAAATTGGCCAACAGCAGACCGGCGCGTCCCTAATAACGATCCCAGAAGCAATTAAGGGACACATTCTAACCCCAGTCCCATCATCGTTTCCTAAGTGGCGTATTACAGTGCATCGTTTTTGTCATGGTTCTAAATAAAAAGAAGCTTGCTAATTAATGGTTCTCTTAGAAAGAAGGGTCACAAAAATAATACAGAATTAACTTTTTTTAACGTTAAGGAGTAAAGATTAAGTAGTTTATTTGGGACAAACAAAGCACGTTTTCGTGAATTCAAGTTGGGTAAACAAAGTCTTGTTTTCAAATGTTCGCATCAAAAATGTTTAGGTAATCGAGGGTAGTATTCTAACTGGTTTGTAACAAAAGAATTTGGCCACTATGGTCAACTTGGCGCGTGACTCATAGAAACGCGAACTTGTTGTCCAATAGGTCCTTTGCACGAAACGGTCAAATAGAACAAAAACTCCTTGCTGAATGACAAACGACTCAGGAGAGCCTGCGGGCAAGCTCTCCCGGGTGTTCTGGCGGTGCGGCGGGAAAAGGACGGAGAGCTTGCAACTACGTATCTGGAATTTGAATTCCAGCTCCAATTCCCCTGTGGCTCCCGATCTACTGAGCTGTCAGATTTCCGCCAATCAGCGTGAAGCGGAAACGAGCGCGAACGTAAACAAACATTGAAAAAACACGTGGCAAGGGTAATAACGTCATTACTAATGTCATCTCCGCCAGTCAGCATTTCGCATCGACTTTTTCGATGCAGATATTCAAATTCCAGAGACGTAGTTGCAAGCTCTCCTTCCTTTTCCCGCCTCGCCGCCAGAGCGCCCCGGAGAGCTTGCTCACAGGCTAGACTCAGTGGAAAAAGATAAACAAAGATATACCATCATTCAAAAAGCTATTATAATTTCTTTTCAAGGTGCCATTGCGTTGTTTGCCCTCCAGCAAGGTGTTTTTGTACCATGTGACCGTTTCGCGCAATACAATTCTGAATGGCTACTTGCTTGGAAAGTTTTCACCCGCCCGAGAATGGCGTCGGGTATGCAATTACTAGGTTTACTTCTAATGAGCTATTTGTTAATCTACGAAGATAAATGTCAGTCACGTCAGGGTATCAAACAACCTCCTCAAACTCATCAATAATTCATAAAGAAAATACAAAAGAAATTAATGTTTAATGAGTGTTTGGAAATGAGATGAAAAACTGGTCATTTTTGCATCCTTAATTTCTCCTTCTAAAGTCATTTTGTTTGAGAAGTAATATGAAGCATTCGACACAGTGTTTCATCACCAGATGAATCACCTAGAGGTTCGTCAAAAATACTCCGCTGCGCGTCGTATTCTCAACTCTCTTCTCGGTGTTTGCAGTTGATGAAACACTGCGTCTCATGCTTGTGTTTGCAAGTGATGAAACCCTGCGTCTTATGCTTGATATATTACATCAAGAGCAGTTGCAACGAACCTCGCATTCTCATATTTTTTCTCTCATCCTTGAAAGGGGAGGGGGAAAACAAATGTCGCACATAGCCATGCTTTGACCGCCTATCCTAGCAAGCGTCCGAAAGGGAAGCTAACGGGATTAGGAAATTTGGGCTTTACTAAACATTTGTCACGGACACTAAGAAATCTCCAGCCATCTACTCATTACAGGTAGCTATTAGTACCTATAGGACAATTGCACGATGACGTCATTTTACTACAACTACCAGAATCCTTGAGTTTGTTGTTTTCTTGTGCAAATTAAGGCTATTGTTCCTTAATCCTCAGCGGGATTGACAAATTTAAATAACAAAGCAAAACCGAATTGAATTCTGGTAGTTGTAGTCAAATGTCGTCATCGTGCAATTGTCCTATTGTTATAACTACACCGTCAGTAGTTATAATTCAACAATAATCAGAAGGATACAAACCAGGAAACAGCAGTTTCATGGATTTTTCATTTAGGAGCAAATACGCAAAAATACTACCAAGATGTTCACGATCACTTTCCTCTCGATAACTTTATCACACCTCAGTTCAGAGTTGACAGTAATTAGTTTTCTTTCTCTAGCTACGTCATACTGTCAAGTTATTGTACAGAAGAATAAAGAGATGATGTGTCGATAATATTTTATGAAACCCTTGCTAACTCATAAGGAAATTTAAAGTGGCGTCACACAAATGTATATTTACACAAACTTGGTACTTATTCGTCTTCGTCGATACAAGTGCAAGAAACATTTTAGACATTTCTAATCTTATCCTGATTTGTCACAGCATTGAGGTATCAACCAATGACCCACCATGGCCTTCTGCAACGGTAAACGTTTAGCCGGTTGTAAAGTAAAATGCCGTACTCGGTCGATAGTGGTCACTGAAGACTATGCGTGTGGTGCACGAATGGCTAACCATGAGTTTCCTCGGTCACCAAGGCTTTTAACAAGTTCTTCACCTTGATTCTCCGAATTAGTTACACGCTGCATGCGATTCCTTACCGACAGTAAGCAGTCTTGTTCGTTGCATTTAGGCTAGAAATGAAATTAGCCTAAATAAACGTCTTTGAAATAAGTTGAAACAGAACAGAGGAGACATGTTTGTCAACCCGGAAGTATTGTTCCGAATGACTGCGCTTAAAATTAATAATCGTCACATTCAGCATTTTACTGATTTGGAGACTTTGCAAACAAGGTACAAGGGCTCAAGAAATCGGAAAGCCCCATCGCCGCAGTAACGGTAACGAATAGAAAAATATAACGCCGGACACTGTTCTCCATTTTAAGACAGCCACGAGTTTCAGACCTTGCTTCCGGCTGACTGTTGTTTTGGCGTCGTTTCTCACCTTCACAAACCCCTCCCTTAGTAAGGCAGATTCTATTTCCTTTGCAGTCGATTTACGCTAACCTTTGCCTCCATTAAGCCGGTCAGATTTTGTCACGAACAACAAGCGCCAGCGCACATTAAAAACACAAAGTGGTTCAGATTCATCCAATCCAAACCGTTATCGAGAAATACAGATTAAAAGTCACAAAAGTTAGAGTTCAATAAAATTCTTAATTCTCGTAAGCAAACCACAAATTCCTTGTTTGAATTACGCAGTGCCTCGAGGATCGGGGCCGTGAGAAAAAAAAAACAGGGAACTGCATGTTTTCTTGGTCGTCTCTTTTAATAGCAGTCATCAACATAAAATAGTAACCCGACATTCCATATCATCAGCAGATTCATATGTCGGTGTATAAATAGATACTTTGAAAGAAAATTTTAAAAATACCAATTGTGTGCAGTTGAAAGCTAATGATACATGCAAAGTACTTAGGTCCATGATCTTTGGAAAAATCACTTGCAAATCAATCAGTGATTATTGGGTGAAAATGAAGAGATATAAAAGGAAGACTTTTAAAACCAAGTTCAATAAACTCGCAGTCCTGTTTAGCGAGATACCCCTGCTTGTTTATTGAACTATACAGAGTAATAATTTCATATTAATGCCTGAATACGCTTAAACCCCTTAACATGCTAAATCTAAACACATAATCTCTCTCAAGGAATGCAAATGTTTCCTAAGAAAATTTTACACGCAACCCGCTTGTATTAAGGATTCTCGCCATTGAAGACTGCACACCAACTCGCGGGTCCCCGGAGAGTGTCCGCAAAGGTGTTGACAGTGTTCACAACAATGTAATTCTTCATCTTCCCAGCTAATTACTACACTGACCTTGCTCCATCTCGGCTCAAACACTTTCTTTAACATTTTTTTTAACTAAAGCACAAAAAGTTCCGACGGACAGGAGAAATATACAGCATATCATTTAAGTCCGCCCAAACCAAACATTCTGGTTTCAAGAATCCTCACATCTTCAAGATAACCCTTATACATGTAAAAGACCAATCGACACAGGAAAACTTCTCTAACATCATCATCATCATCGTCATTATCATCATCGTTATCATCATCATCATCATCATCAACAAAAACAACGACAACAACAACATGCAAATGAGATTTAAAATGAATTTCTAATAACAAAGACTATGAATAGCATTTAAAAATGTCCAGTCCTTCGCTTCTTGTGCAGACGCTGATGTCGACATAACTAGGCTTACGTTAAACGCGCAAGTATATATCCAAAGTTACTTTTTCCTACTCTAGCTTTGAGACTTTTAAGACTAATAGTATTCCAGTTTTCCGCAAAAATAAGGCACAGAGTTTTTTATCTCCGCGTAGTTTAAGGTTTTAGAAAATCCGCACATCATTCGCCGTGAAAGGACATCTTGGTAACACTAATGTCAGACACCGCTGTTTTCAAGGTCATCATACCACAAATGTGAAAACACCTACTACCCACGCAATTTTACGAGCGCAATCTGTGTCACATACACAGACAGCATGTTAGGAAAGGTACGGAGCCGATCAAGTCAGATTCTTGTGGAAAACCAGGATCAGTCAGTCTGATAACTCCTTTACACAGGCACACAAAATACGACAGTACCGCCTGTGCTCTCACTTGGTCTATCCGAAGGTGACACTGAGTTGTCTGAAGAGTTGGCCTGGAGCCAGCACAGACAACCACAGACAGCAATTATCCACGGAATGGAGAAGATGTAGCCGAAAGCCATCAGAGCTTTAGCAGAATCGTCGTTGTGAATATTTTTGCAATCACTTTTATGTTTAGCTCTTTCTCCAGCAGATGTGCATTTGTAACTATAGTAAAGGCATGGAATCCCTGTCGCTAGAGACACGATAACAATAAGAAAAGCACAGCACCCTAACTGCCAGTCTTCCATGCTAGGAGAACAAAGCTGTTGCTCAAACTTGCCTTGCTTCTAGTTGTGTTTTGTCTCTACGTCGTAGTTACACGTCGTTTACTGACGCCGAGTCATGCCCTCAACTCAAACAATGTCGCTCAATTGACGGACACATCGCATAGTGATCAGTTAACCGATAAGGAGCCCTTTGCCAAGGCCACTGGCGTGTAATAAATAGGGCTTTAAGATAAAATGGGAACAGTTCTTCTGAAGTCACGAAGATCATTATGATTATTTGCCGGCATATGCCTGCGCCTCACTGGTTCTTTCCACGGTTGTCATACAAAACAGCCGATGAGAACAAGTTAATCACCACTGACGAACGAGACAGTTTTGGAGACAATTTTTCTTAATTTTGATTATATCAACAAGCAGTGATCTTTTATGAAGGGAATTACAAAACATTGTAGAATCATTGTACAGGCATCGTGACCAAGGGCGCTGAAAAGTTTGAGAAGGGTACACTATAAAAGGTTAACCTGCAAGAAAAAACGCTATACAACGTCATGACTGCATCTAGACGTCTTCTCTTTTTTTCTTAGAAAGAACATCCTTACCAGACTATACCGGCCTGATTAATAAGACTGTAACAAATCAATAAATCAATGTTGCAAACTACACTGGCATTTCAAACATTTCAACACGTTTTCCTTTTCACCTAGAGCAAGATGTTCGATGTCAATTAAAACTGTTATGAGTACAAAAAGGGAGGCTTTTCAAGGATTAATAAAAATATATAAATTAATTTTATACGTGCGGATGATCGCCGCGGAGGAACCCGGAAGTGTAACTGTTTTTGTAAGTTCTAGTCGTAAGGTGGCCTGCGTGACAGACGCCGACTATTTTTTTTGTTGTTATTTCTTAATAGAGCGCGCGCGCGTGTCTATGAATTTTCTCCCGGTGCGTGCTACGGAGAATAACTAACCAGGTGATTGCAGTTTAACTGTGGTCGTTCCGGAAGACAATTTATATGATTTGTTTTATGGTCTCATAAAATATGGAAGTAACACCATAACATGTCCAACATTTTTGTCTACAAGATTGTAACCCAACAGTCACTTTATACTTCCTAAAGAGAATGTTTATTCACTCGCACTCAGGTTAACGAAACTAAAAGTACCTTAGTTCTGGTTAAAATATTTTACATTTGTTACATGAAATGTCACTAGGAAGTCGTTTATTTGTTAACCTCGAAAATTCAATAAGTAGCTTCTCTACCACCCTATAAACTGGCTCTCTTACACTATACCTAACATCAGATCCTCTGTAATTTGATCCCAAAACGGCTTGGCGACCGTTTACTTGGCTGACGTTCTACTTGGAGAACAGAAGGTCCTTCCCTTAGGAGCATCTGCCATGCAGCTATCTTTTACTTGTTGTCTCCAACTTATGTACGCTCACAGCTATCATTATAAACATTCCATGATAAACAGCTGTTGAACACACATTCAACTCCATGAACTAAATTGTACACTCAGAAATTTATATTAATAGCACGGACTTTTTAAAATAAAATTTAGAAAAGTCAAAACAACAACTATACACGCAAATAGTACCAAGGAGATTGCCTATACACGCAAAGTTATCCAATAAAACACAGTCAATGCAGCCAGTACGATAACAGGCGGGTCGGCAAGCGATGGTTTCCCGCGCTAAAAAGCCTGAACTGCAAGCGTAAATACAAACAAAAGAAAAGGCAATAGGGGGTACTATTGCGATCACGACTGCACTTTAAAAAAAAACGTTTTGTTCAGTCTAACATTTTACACCTAATATTTAAAAAGTTTAGCAGTCTCAAGCTACAGTGTCGCGCAGTTTTCCATGGAGCACGTCATTGTCTTGAACGCTTCGTCAATAAACAGTGACATTTGGGAAAAAGGTTGCATCTCAGACTTCCACGTCAACTGTCACTCCTCCAGGACAACATTTCGAAACGCAGTAGCCTAGAGCCACAAGCCAAGGAATGGACAAGATCCAACCAAATATTTGTAGAGCTAGAGCCGAAGCATCATTAGAAAAATTTTTGCAAAGGTCTTTACGTTGAGCTCGTAATGCAGCATTTTTGCACTTTTGACCATAATAAACAGTTGGAAACCCGGTTGCAAAGGAGATGATACAAATTAGGAACAAACAGCAAATAATACTGTCATCATCCATGTTGGGGCCGGGATACGCGTGGCGCGAACAGCTTCTGGTTGACTGTTGCTTTCGTGTTGTTAGGCGGCCTTCGAGGCTCTAGTGCATGTTGTACTCTAGCCCATGCAAACACTCCCTTAGTATCCTTAAGAATGCGAAACATTCCAGGGCATTTAAGTTAACCAATCATGGGAGGTTATTCTACACTGGCGATAAGCGATTGGCTCAAGAATGTCTGTCCCACACCACACTCCACCGCCGTCCCCCACAGCCTAATTAAGGAGGCGTAGGTGAGCGTTCGCGTGCAAGCGACAGTGAGAATGAGCTTCCGACAGTCAGAACAAAGAGCAAAGCTTAAATGAGGTCAAAGTATACTGTTAAAACCATTCAAAGTACCATTTCTACGGAAATGAAGTTTCAATTCCACCGCCCAAATTAGGTCCAAAGATACGCCAATTTATTACCACGCTTCTGACATCAAGAGCTTTCAAGAAGCCAAGTTGACTTTCTGCCCAAGAATTTGAAGCTCCAAACGCGGAAGTAGAAGACATTGGCATTGACATTGTGTCCATGGGACCACGTCAAATCGACAAGGAAGTACTTATCAGTGACGCCTCAGTAAACTATGTAAATTTTCAAACTCCGCTGACGCGAGGTCAAGTATACTACTGACATTTAACTGTCGCTGCTTTACGAAAATATCTCAAATTGACTGCATGATTCAATAACATACGATGAAGTCAACTAAGTGTTCTTTTTATGCATAAATTACAGACGTCTTCCTTACATAAAATTCCCTGTGCCTCGGCCGGGGGTGTATAAGGCGGAAAGGCGTCAGAGTAAACGTATCCCCCGCTTTATTGTGCGCCATGCAGTCAAAGATGACGAAGAAAACTATCGGGAATTTAAGAATACTCTCCTTAATTCCAAGGAAGGTGACTGCATTTTTCTATAAAAAGAAATCGTCCTACAAGGTAAAGGGTTATCCTTTCACTCCCAAGGGCGCCAAAAGTCAAAATTTCAGTAAAATCCTAAAATTTATTTGATAAAAGGATTGAAAATATACAGCAATATGCGACACTAATGTCGAAGACGTTTCAGCTGAATAGTAGAAACAGGGTGTCCAGCCTAAAATCTTGAGAGAACTTGTAAGTTAACCCGCTCATCCTAGATCAGCCGTGATTGCTGATCTACAAGCAACGAATTAATTGATTAGTTAAAGTTCCATTTACAGAAAAGGGAGGGAGGCTTTTATGTTGGCTCGATGAGAGTGTCAGGCAAGGTGTGTTTCTTAGAGGAAGAGGCAACAACAGTTCATTAAGAGAGGCCAGATCACACATCAGTGCTGCATGCGATATTGACGATGCACTGGTCCTATAAAAAACGTCAAGACCAGAAAGAAAACCTCATTTGGAAAAACCTCCCACGAAACTCAAGTCATGTATAGTTAACATGCGGGATCCATTTTTAAAGGTTGTAATTTTGGGTTGAGGCTTGACGACTTCAAAGCATGTCAACGAGTAAAAGTATCTGCTGCTGGCCAGCATCACGACCTTGTATGGAAGAAACTATGGACTGCCATTTACGTTACGCCGCTGCCTGGAAACATTCGGGAAAGGAAATCCGATCAGTCAGAGAAGACCAAGTCTAGAAATCCTCTGAAATCCTTCTACCAAAACTGGACAAATGGTTGCGAAGCTCTGGGTTCGAACAAGAAAGATCCGTCTCACGCAACATCTTGCAGACAGGCTCAGGACACACAAGGAATCAAGGAGACGAGCCAACAAATATTGGAACAAGCTCTGCTCTGAATATCAGGGGGTTGATAACAGATGTGCCATAAAAACCACCTACAAAAACGCCAAGGTGGCTCTTAGACCACAAGTTAACAAAGTAGCGCCTATCAGATCCAAATCTGCGGAAAGTATTTACAACAAGAACCAGGAAGTGAACTGTTGGAGAGAACACTGTTCTGAGCTATACTCAGTAGAAAGCTACTTTGATGGCACCATCCGACCTCCCACCTTGTCCTGATCGACAGAACTGGAGTCAAGTATAGCCGAGCAACTGATGGCCTTTCAAGTGGCAAAGCACCTGGCGAAGATGTCATACCAGTGTAACAGTTCAAGCTGAATGAAGCAGGAACCACCTATTAGCATACCTCCATCAACACCTACAGTGTAACTATGTACTAGGTCTCCTCGACTGGTAAAACAAGAAGAAGTCACCACCCATTGGAAAGAAATTTTGGACCTATATCAAGTTCAAAAGAAAAGACAATACTGACGTACCTGATAACAAAGCTAAGGCAGAAACCCTAAGCAACCAATTGAGGATGTAGACACGATCCGAGATATGGACAGCACTGGTGTTTCAAATATATTTCAGACCAAAGGCATAGTGTCCCTGCTCAAGAATATCAACACAAAGAAAGCCACTGGTCCCGAAGGCATTTCATGCTGGGTGCTGAAAGAAGCAGCGGAAGAAATTGCCCCATTTCTGCAATTTACATTCAATCAATCATTAACAACAGGTCAAGTCCCAGGAGACAGGAAATGTGCCAATGTGTCTCTTGTGTTTAAAAAAGGCAGTACGAAAGAAGCTTGCAACTACAGACAAGTATCTCTGATTTCTGTGCCATGTAAGATCATGGAGCATATTATCTTCCATTATATTATGGGTCACTTGGATGCGCATCATCTACTGGTCAACTACCAGCATGGATTTCACCAGGCCCACTCATGTGAAAGCCAGCTAATCACAATAGTCGAACACCTAGCCAGAAACTTAGACCATGGCAGACAGACTGATGTATTATTGCGGGACTTCTCCAAGACATTCGATACGGTCCCACACAAACGTCTCCTTAAGAAATTTGATCACCATGGAATCTGTGAACAACTGATCAAATGGATAGAATCCTGGCTTTGTGGAAGAATTTAGACAGTTGTTGTTAATGGTACACAGTCTTCTCCAGTGACCGTAACATCAGGAGTTCCACAGGGCACCATCCTGGGCCCACTAATGTTCTTACTGTACATTAATGACATTGGTCTTAAAATAACCCCAGAATTGAGACTGTTTACAGATGACAGCATCCTATATGGGGTTGTTAACAACATTAACAGTGCCGAGGTGCTTCGAAGTGACCTCGACAAATTGGCAGTCTGGTCAGAGAAATGGCAGATGGCTTTCAATGCCAGTAAGTGTTTTCTGCTCAGAGTCACTCACTCCAGAGACAATGTGGCTAACTACACCTATACCAGGATGGGAGAGCCCATAACATCAGTCACACAACACAAGTACCTGGGTGTAGAATTATATAGCAAAACATGGAATGAACATATATCTTCTATTAAAGGGAAAGAGAACTCTTCCCTCACCTTCGTGAGACGAAATCTATATAACTGCCCCAAACAGATCAAGACACAGCTGTACTATTCTTTAGTAGACCCCACTTGGAGTATGCATGCTCGTTGTGAGACCCACATACACAAAAGAACCTTCAATCAATTGAGAAAGTCCAGTGCAGAACGACTCATTTTGTTAACAAGTGCAATCAGCGCACACCGGGTACAGTCACAAGTTTACTAGAGGACCTAAAATGGCCATCATTGGAACAGGGAAGGAAACAAACAAGATTAACAAACTTGTACAGGATTGTAAATGGCACCATAACAGTAGAAATTCCAAAACAGAAGGAATGCTAAACAAGAAATTAGGACCCACTTCAATTTGTAAGTGCTTGTTGCAGTACTAATACAATAATATAGCTTTTTTCCCAGGTCTGTTAAAGGAGCTGTGTCGCGAAATTAGGAAATTACAAAATTCCCGCTAAATTAAGAAAAACATAAAAAATAACCGCTAAAACTTTAAAGGAAGGTTAAAATAACATAACAGAAACAACAGATGCCACGGATGGGCAAAACTGAAGAAGATTGGAACAGATTGAAATTAGGATTTTTGAAAACTGTTCAGCCTAACAGTTTTTCAAAGTTGATCCCTGCTGCTTGCAACTTCAAAAATAATGCTCAGTAGACATATTTGCTTGTCTCGGATCTCTGATTTTGTCATTTTCATGTAATTTCTTTGCAGTTAGCTTAAGTTCCATAGCGATTGAGGGCGAGTCATTGGCAAACTTAGGCATAATGAACTGGACTGCCATGACACAGCCCCTTTAAAGAATGGAACGAACTTCCCAAAACAATTATTGAAGCTGCCAACAAAGAGGCCTTCAAGCTTGCCTTGAGGGCCCTGACCGGACCCCATTGAACATTTGAACATTTTTTATTCTTTTTTATCACCAGCACAAATTCACTGCACGGTTTTTTAGCCCACACAGCACAAGCACAGCACCTATCTGCTGAAGATGCTACACTGCCCTTTGCTGATCAGACATTTAGATTTAGAACACCTAATCTACTGCTGACATCAGAATGTTTTACTGCACCATAACCATGATCATACTTACTCTCTGAAAGATTATAAAAGATGAAACAGATGCAACAACAACAACAAGGTTACTCCCTTTTGAGCATAACAGGGAAAACATTGGCTTGCATTATCTTGAAGCACTTGCAGAGGCCAGCAGTTAGAGTGCTTTATGAAAGTCACTGCGTCAAGTGACAGAGAACTACAATTGACATAATATTCTCTCTTTGTCAACTGAAACAGAAGCGTTGTGTGCAAAGTTGATCTCAAAAAGGTTTTTGACACAAATTATGTGCAAGAAAGCACGACTTTGGAAAAACAGAAGTAAGCCTTGCAAGTGACCATATGTGATTATCTATTTTCCAATGATATGTACAGCAGTTGTTAGTCAGCCAAGATATTCTATTTGGTCCTACTCATACTCGCGGCTAGTGGCATTTTAACATGGCCCACAACCAACATTGCAGAGAAAAAGACTTCAGTCAATCTTTTTAATATTCATTGTCTCTATTGTATCCTGACAAGAAAAGGGATCACAATGACATGCAACCTAAGAGTCAGACTGATCAGACCCTAGCGCCTCCGCCTTTGAAATCCAGAAGGCAAGATAGGCTCTGCATTGTGCAATGAATTGTTCAGGAAACTGGCTAACTGCCACTTTGTGTTGGAGAAATTTTCATTTCTAAATTCTCTGAAGTTTTTTTATGCAGATCTGAGAGAGTAGGCAAACACCACTTCCTCTTCCCCCAAACCTAACTGTGTGTTTGATTTTTTTTAAAAATAAATCATGTTCTCCTATATTCTAGATGACATAAAGATCACATAATATCACATGATTGACAGACTATCATGTATCCATCTCAGCAATTTATTTGAAATACACGTACTAAATTGTATACCTTAACCGGCAATGTTCTGTACCGTTATTACATGAATGTGTATTTCATGGTATGATATAGTGTGAAAGGTTTGAACCCAGGAGTCATTTCAAAAGTAGGTTGAGTTTGATCGTCCGGGTGAACGTAGTCCTGAATAGGACTGTTGTTGTTGACAGTGACTGACGTTTCGATAACCTGTGCGGTATTCATCTCCAGAGTCAAAGTGAGTTGATATAGTATGATATAGTCATTATGATGCAAGTTATTATTCATCATTTTCATCATTACGACAGAGCTAGACAAGACTGGCTGTGTTGTCATGTCACTAATGCATGTTATTTTTTTAATTTGTTTTTAATTTTTTATCAGGATGTCAGGGCTACAAATGGGTGTTATTTTTGGAATGGAATGTGTCCAGCCACATCAAAAGTTTTATAATCAGAGAAACTAGACACATTGTTAGAAGTTTTACAATCAGAGAAACCAGACATGTCAGACATTAATCACTGTATATTCATAAGTCCTATGCAAATCTTAAGCTTCAAAATGGCAGTCTTTGCAATATGATTTCCCTGACATCATATCAGATGACAGAAAGGGTTCATTGCAAATGAGAAAATTTTCAGTTGGACATTTTTCAAAGACCAACTGTTGTATGCAAATCTGGAGTGTTAAATAAAATCACCTCAGACTCTAAGCAAGGCTCTGCTTTTGGAAAAATTGAAGGGAGCCCAGTACTCTGAACTTGTGAAATCCAGGGTGCCCAGCATATGATTTCTATGAAAAAACTAAGATTTCCTATTTGCCCAAGAATAAAAGAAAGGTACCAGGGGCCACTAGAAATGGCTGTAGCACGTCAGCCCTACTAATTGTCACTGTCTCATACCCAAATATTTTTTCCCTTACTGTACAGCAACAACAACAGCATGCTAGCATACTGAGGCCCAGTTAGGGTAAAGTTTCGACAAGCGACACATGGCCTTGAAACAGCAATGTGCGGTTCCAGAAAATATCCAACCCCCCCCCCCCCCCCACGGAAAGGATTGGATTTTCCAGGGGGGAGGGGGGGTCAATTTGCCTAATTTTCCAGTGGGGAGGGGGGGTCACCATAGGGAAATATTTCCAGAAGGTTCTCGTGACGCGTAAGAGAGTAACAAAGAAAAAGCACAAAAATTTACCATGACAATTTATTTGCAAAGATATACAACACGATGAAAGTTAAAGAGCTACTAAACCTATGGATTAATGGGCATAGCGAACATACTTTGTCAGTCCCTTGGCGTGACCTCTCACTCGAAAATGTTCCTTACGGTTTGCCGTTTTCGAACGGATTTGGTATTCGTTTTAACGGCTCGGGGTATCCGTTCAAAAAAAATTGTCATCCGTTCGAACGGCTTGGGCTATCTGTTCGGGCAAAATTGTCATCTGTTCGAACGGCTTGGGCTATCCGTTTGAAAAAAATTCTCATCCATTCGAACTGCTTGGGATGTCCGTTTGAAAAAATTGTCATCCATTCAAACGGCTCGGGCTATCTGTTCAAAAAAGAATTTGTCGACCGTTCGAGCGACTGAAGCTATCTGTTCAAAGATAAATTTTAGCCGAGTTTCCATCCCAAAACCATTTCGTAGCTAGCCACTCGCGTCGAATGATCTGTTATTCTCCAGGTCAGGTACGTTACCAAGTTTGTTTACAAATGCATCATATCTGAAATAGTTACGGATCTCTGCTCCTTTGTAGCCATCTTCGCTTTCATCGACAGTATCGACATACGTTTTATTCAATACTTAAGTTTTTTTTTTTTCAACAAGTTTCACAAAAATAATATTTTTTATCTTTTACGCTTTTGTAGTTTATGAGCCAGTGGAACGAAACTTCATTTTCCTTGCATGTCGAAAACACAAAACACGAAAGATAATTTTTTTCAATTGGTTGCATTTCTTCTTCACTTAACTGTTTCTCTATCACAAAGAAGTTACACGAGTCTTTTCCAGCATGTTAAACTTTGCGTGACAATTTTCTTATCAATGACATTGGCGACGCACAATTTTACCGCAAACTCAAATATGCAAATTTCGTAAAATGAAATTTGATACTCACACTGTCTTGTCGCGCCACGAGGTCCTGATCTCTTTACATATACTTCTTCAAGTGATGCTTCCTTCTTGATGCAGGGTGAGAAAAGTACAGTTATGTTTCCTACGCGACCTTGCATTTCATTTGCAGAATTGTAGAATTCAATAGAAATTTTTAAATACATGAAACACACAAAATTTGTCTGTGACTTGAGCGCATAAGGAGTTTGCATAAGGAATTCGCTTATCTGTTATACAATTCAACAGAAAATACACGAAACTCACAAAATTTGGCATTCTAGGGAACAAAACTATTTCTTTGTTCACTTCAATTAGAGATAGCAAAATTTCCAGGGGGTGTGCGAAAATTTTGGAAATTCCGGAGTGGAGGGGGGGTAAATTTTGAGGGCCGATTTTGGAAAATCCAGAGGGGAGGGGGGTCATACGGCAAATCCCTTCCGTGGGGGGGAGGGGGGGTATGGATATTTTCTGGAACCACACAATATAAGACAAGATGAAATGATGACAAGCAACGTAAAGATTGGCTCAATATTAAAAAAGACATGGCCATCTTACGCAAAATACCTGTTTTGCAAATTTAGACAAGGGAGATACATGTACATAACCCCGCCCCCTTCCTAAGATAGCCACCAAACTGCTATCCATTTATCTATTTAGATATAATAATAATAAATGTATTATTTATATTATGCAAATTACATGATTTGAGCATATATTATCAAATGTGCATTAAATTATATAAATAATGAGAGTGAAGTGATTTTGACTTTGACAATTCATGAAACTCGGCATTAACATACTGATACAGGCAACTGACCAAGGCAACTACAAGACATAGACATAGTGATTTACATAACATGCTGAATATATAAGTTTCTCACCTGATCTAATGGTCCGCTGATGTCCATCTTCAAGAATTGTCTTGCACACCCACTGATCACCCTCTTTGCCCCAAAGACGGATGTGTTCATCAAAAGAAATCAGAATAAGAAAAGAAATCAACCAAACAACAAAACTCGTCATTTAAATCCAGACCTGAATTTTAAGCACAAAGAAGAACAAAATCTCAGTGAAAATAACTGGAAATAGCGATAATACAGAGCTAAAGGTTGAGGAAGAAGAGTTATCTTAGGCCAGAATGAGTTGACATCAATCTTGGAAGGAGAAAGCTATGCAACAATGATGCACAAAATTTGCAACGGCTGCAATGGTTTTTAATCCTTCTGAGATCAGATATACAAAGGCATAAATTATACATGTATGTGGTGCGTAAAAGGGTTGATGCTTATTTTAAGAGTCATTGTCTAAAGTAGAATGGTATGGTTTTGTCCCCGCTACAGCTTGCTAACAGAGTTCCAGAGGGGTTCCAAGACAATGACCATATTCTGTCTTCATGACCTGTTAGGAAAGAAAAAGGTAACGTTACTAATTTATCTGTCTTGACAACTAAAAGAGGTGAATAGAAAGTAAGGACATCGATTCCTCTTTCAATTAACATACAGTATAAATATAAACCTCAGCAAACAAAAACCTTGAAGCAATTATAGAAAACCTTGCTATTTCGTCCAGTATTTAGTACAACGAAGCATTTAGCTTTTATCACCACAATCAAGCAGATCTCGTTTGACCTTCCACGAAACCTTCATTCCACGTTCTCTTGTTCACCTTCCTGCGATAGAACCGATAGATTGCCACACAAAACAACAGAGAATCAACGTATGTTTGGGCTGGTCTGTCCCATCGTCCTAACTCCTTGTGTCATGCGATGGTTGCTATTCAACAAGTGTCATCATATCTCAAAATTCGACGCACTAATCGTCTGCTAGTACCTGTTAAAGTCTGTAAAAGCTCCAAACGTCCAGACATGATTGCACGAGAACAGAAAACTCCCAGGCTGCCAAAATGGTATCCCAGCATGCTTTGTAGACTATGAGCCCGCGAGCATGCAGCCTGCACAGATCATGCGCATTGTCAAGTTTCTTACATAAGTGGTGACGCAAAACCGGTTGAACCTTTCAAATTGTCGCTTGAACGGGAAGTGAGAAGCAATACTGTCGTCGTGAAATACCGTACTTTTTACATCAAAGGTAGGTACGAATCTGCCATAAAAATTTTATGTACGGGTTGGGATTACTCCAAGGTTTACACAGTATGACTTTGGTGGTGTCAAAGGAGTGATTTCGACGAGAGATTGTCAGTGTTGTACTTCGGCACGTGTATGGTACACGCGTAAAAATTTACCGGCTTTCGGCTCTTCTGGTCTTGTAACTGTAAATTTAGTTTTACTGACAGCACTTGTCTCTTTCTTATTTTATTGTTTAACGAACTCGCAATGTTCGTAAAGTCATTCTTTCAGGATTATTTATTCCTGGCAATATTTTTCATGGGAGGAGTGGTGGTACGGTAATCTGCTCCTGTTATTAAGATTGATACATCACCGATCAGATGAACTTTGTTTCAGATTAAGAGAAGGTGGAACGCATGTTTAAGTGATCATTTGATTTCAGTTTTTAAGAATGACAAATCCTTTTCTAGACAGCGCAGTATTTGAATGCTAGCACCCGGCATGTAGTGGTCATACCTACTTGTTCTAACATATCAGTAATCTCACTTGTGACCTGACTTGAATGACGCAATTTCCCTTTCTGCTTTCAAGTCTTTGTATTTCAAGAGACTTCTTTCGGTCATAAGGCCATGTTTGCAGATTTTTGTGTGGTGCATTGGAGAAGGAGACGAACTAAACGTAAATTTTCTATTCTGTAAATCCACAATCTCAAACTAATAGCACTTTCAACATAACCCGACCATTCAGCTCCAATCTCAGATTGCATCGTAAGAGCATTTTGTGGTTAAGTGTTCCTTTCTTTTTATATTATGGTGCCTAGTCTGTGTGGCATTGTAACAATATTGGAAGGGGAAACTTTATATTGATTGTGAAACTACAATTGTTTAATAATCAGACCAATCCTAATAATACTATATCATACTACTAATAATAGGCCTGAATGTGAAAGAAGGCAGGCCGTTTATGCACAGCTTTTGCTTGTCATTCCTAACCTTGCTGTGCTAAAGTTACAGGCAGCATTTTGTTGATTATGTTGAGAACATGTGTCCAGTGTGAAAGGCAATAAGTTTTGCAGTGTGTGTACATGTTGTGGTTTAATTTTTTAAATGTTATTTTCCTTTGTTTTTGGGTATATAAATGGCAATGTACATGTATGGTAATGAATTTAACTGAGCAAAAATTGAACCTCAACATGCACATTAAGCTTGGTTTCTTTCAATGAAGGTTAGCATAGGTCAATTGACTATAATGATTGCTTTTGCAGGAACAAAATGGGTGAAGGTATACCAGATGGAGATGCTACAAAAGGAGCCAAGATCTTCAAGACAAAATGTGCACAGTGCCACACTGTAGAAGCAGTAAGGAATTTTTATGATATGATTGGCTTCTTAATGTGCAAACTTCCTCTTTTAAACCAGGGTTTTTCCCTGATTATTTTCCTTTTGGAGTTCACTTAAGGTCGAGAGTACCAGAGGGAGTCCCAAGGCTAAGTCCCAAGGTTTTCACTGTTTCAAATTCCTAGAAAACAATAATATAATCTTTGTCAAAATAGTTGACTAGACACAATATTAAGGTATAACTATACCATCTCCCATCTGAACAGCAGGAAAACCTGCCATTCAAAGTGAGTGTGGTGCTTTTCAGCTTTTCAGGAAAAAAAGGTTAATAATCACCGTTGCCCTTGATTTTGTAGGGTGGTAAACACAAAACAGGGCCCAACCTTCATGGCCTGTTTGGGCGCAAGACAGGACAGGCTGCAGGTTTCTCATACACAGATTCCAATAAGAACAAAGGCATTACTTGGGGACCTGATACATTGTGGATTTACCTGGAAAACCCAAAGAAGTACATTCCTGGTATGTGACAAAACTGAGTTCTTTACATGTACCTTTACATGTACTCTGTAGAATTTGTAAGCATAGATAGTGTTCCTGTTCTTAAAAAGAAAGGTGATTGATGTTCACTGTACCACTGATTTGCCTTATAGGCATTTTTAGTACATCCACTTGATAGATCCAACCTAAGCAAAGGTAGAAATATCCATGCAATAGTGACACCTTAAATTTGTACTCTAAAGTTTATAATTTAAGATTTAGTACCTTCAGGGCTGTCACTAAGGACCAGTGGTTCTTTCCAGCTACCATAGTACAGTTGACCCCCAGATACTTTTGCAGGAAACAAAAGGAAAGAAGAACCTAAAGAACATTCTTAATGGTTTATTGTCATGCCAACTTTGAAATTATTCTTAGTGACAGCCTTGACCTGCATCAAGTTGGTACCTTGCATAATCTTAAAGGTGTATTTTCTAGAACAAACAAACCATTATTATTTTACAAAATGTGCTCACTGGCGTGGATACTATGGACCAGTTACCCATCCACTTTTCACTTACATGTATCTGAATTGCTAATCTTCAATTTTATTTTTAGGTACCAAGATGGTCTTTGCAGGCCTTAAGAAGAAAAATGAAAGAGCAGGTATGCTAAAAAACCACTTAATTAATGAGGGGATGCCTGGAAAAAAGTCCCATGTGAATTCTGGATTAAGTGCGATGTTTTCCTCAAAAATTCCCTTTACTTTCTTTCAAGACAAAAAAGAGAATAAATTGTTATTTGAAAGAAGCTCAAGAGTCACTTGAGGCTTGAATCCGCATTGCACCAGCTCATACATTGCTGTACAGTCTACTCTATTGACAGTTTTCAAAATTGAGGGATTTTGCCTTGAAACTAGATCTCTTTTCCTTTTTTTCCCAGATCTCATTGCTTATTTGAAGGAGGCCACAAGCTGAAACCAGCCATTTGGTTAATATGATTGGCGACATTAAATTACATGGATGTGACATTCTTGCATGTATCATACTTAACTTTTCCATGAGTCTTTTAATGCTGGAATATGTGTGAATGGCTTTAAATAATAATTTGTACAGGATGCAAGGCAATAATTTTTCAAGGCTGTGCTTTGTTTTAATGATCTGGTACTGTTTTTTTTTTAAGGTTATACGACAATAAACTGTTTTACTTTCAATTTGTTTTGTTTGCCTTACACTTAAATGGTACAAAGTTGTTTAAACAGTGTCTGGAAGGGGGGTCTTGAACCTGCATTCCCACCCCTATTCCACGACTATCCAGAATACGGTTTTCTTTCTCAATGCCACATCCCGTGCCGTTCCTGTCAAAAAATTTGGGGTTTTCCCAGAAACTAACCCTCACTGTATTTCCATCAAATCCCGGATCTCAAGAGTACGCGGGTCTTTCTCTCGTCCCCCTCCCCCAACCCTCTCTGTGGCAGGTGCTCGAAAGGATGGGATAAGGGAAAAAATTAAGCCCAT